>OX457044.1:21164864-21449864 GCA_949752735.1 Lumbricus terrestris | reverse complement strand
AGAATTTCATCGCTTATAATATTTCACGTTTTAATTTGCAATTTGTTATTTTTTTGCCTTTCCGCGCTGTAGGCCCTACGCACTTGCGTAAGTGCGTACGCCTAACAGCGCCCCTGACATAAAACATAACATAACATAGCAGACCCGTAACAAGGGCCGCTTCATAGCATAGGCTAAGGTTTTAATTGGTACAAAAGACGTTGTTCGATCTGTTTTATAGAAACATTGCAAATTAACCAGGAAAACTTAAATACCAAATTTTCAATTAGCTTCTTTTTAAACGCTGTCCACCCAGAAAGTTATGTCATCCAAACCGTTCCACAAGTGTATACAGTATACAGGGTAAGCCAAAAAAGTAACCCACTACGGATTTTTATCAATATTTTGGCCAAAAATAGGAATTTTTCAAATCCAGTTTTACGGGCTTGAAGGTAATTCATATCTACGTACAATAGCCAAATTTTATAGCCATATGTGAAACAGAACAAAAGTTATATCACTTTTAGTGAGGCCACCCACCGGTTTTTTACGATTCAAAAACGCGACGCAACAAAAAGTAACAAAAAACAATTTAATTATTCTGGCCAATATCTTGGCCAAAACTAAGAATATCGAAATGAAATTGTACAGGCTTAAAAACAATTCATATCTGCACATGGTGGTCAGATTCCATCAAAATATTTCAAACAGAACATAAGTTATACCACTTTTAAGGAGGCCACCTCCCATTTCTTGACGATGCAAAGACGTAACACAGCAAAAAGTAGCAAAAAACACGATTTTATTAAGTCTCATCTTAAATAATTGTTATCAAATAGCCTTGATATTGCCAGATGATCATTATTATTACCATTTAAAAAGAAACAGGGCACCAGCGTAGCTGCGCGTCACTGAGAAGTCACTTAGCAAGATGACGATCAAATTGGTAAATAAGGAATCTATCAGCTTAATCAACAGGTCCATCAAGAACTTTGCAAAGAGACTCAAAAGAAGTTTTGGCACGGGTGGTGGGCGCATTGAGCACAAGTTGTGAAGCACTACCAAGGTCATTTGACAACAGTTATTTGAGATGAGACTTAATAAAATTGTGTTTTTGTTACTTTTTGTTGCGTTTCGTTTTTGAATCGTCAAAAACGGTGGGTGGCCTCACTAAAAGTGGTATACCTTTTGTCCTGTTTGAAATATTTTGATGAAATCTGAGCACCATGTGCAGATATGAATTGTCTATAAGCCTGTAAAATTTAATTTCGATATTCTTACTTTTGGCCAAGATATTGGCAAAAAACCTAAATTTTTTTGCGCTTCGTTTTTGAATCTTCAAAAAACGGTGGGTGGCCTCCCTAAAAGTGGTGTAACTTTTGTTCCGTTTGAAATATTTTTTTGTAATTTGACCATTGTACGTAGATATAAATTGCCTTTAAGACTGTAAAGTTTCATTTACAAATTCGTATGTTTGGCCAAGATATGGGCTAAAAAACCGTAGGGGATTACTTTTTTTGGCGCACCCTACACGTTTACAACTCTAACACTGAAGAATTCGATAGCAGGAGGGCACCGTTCGTGTTTTGTTCATATTAAGCTAAAGACACTTCTTTTCAACAACTCTTACCCTGTCTCATCTGATCTTCCACCCTCCAATTCCCGGCCCAGACGATACCCGCCTCAATTGGTAGCTGTTCCGCCAAGGCCGTAGCCAGGATTTGATTTCGGGGGGTGTTTCTGTCCCGGCCGAAAAATTGATGAACTTTTTTAGTCATCCGGCCAAAATCTTCAGGATATGTCACAAATCTCCCATCCTGAAAAAACCTTTTTTTAAAGTCATCCGACCGCGAAATCTTCATGAAATGTCACAAATTTCCCTTCCTGAAAAACTGATGACTTTTTAGTTATCCGGCCGCGAAATCTTTAGGAAATGTCACAAATGTCCCTTCCTGAAAACGAAATGACACCAATTAATTCAATTTTTTTTTACATTTTTCCATTTGGGGGAGGGGTGTTTTCATGGTTTTATTTCATGATTTTTACATCATGTGCTAGTAAATGCATGCAATTAATTTTTATATTTTTCATTTTTGGGGGTGTTCAAACACCCAAAACACCCCCTAGCTACGGTCTTGTGTTCCGACCCTCTAATCCTATGGTAACTCGACCCGGACCACCACGGATTACTCTCACGGACAACCCTTCTGACTCAACGCAGCGCTCGTGAATGAGCTGGTGCCCCACGCTTGGTTTTCGAGTAGCGCTTTATAAATTTTGAATTTACGATTACGATATTAATAAGACGAACAACCTGCAATTAAAATAACATTCGTTCGAATCAGGTAACCTGATTGTGTTTGACAAATCTGTTGGAATTCTTTGAGGAGGTCTTTGAGAAGATAGATGAGGGAAAACCAGTGGATGTGATTTACCTAGACTTTGCAAAGGCATTTGATAAAGTACCCCATAAAAGACTAATTAAAAAGTTACAAGCATGTGGGATTAGTGGGCAGGTACTCAAGTGGATTCAAAACTGGCTTTCAGATAGAAGACAAAAGGTGGGAATAGGCAATAAACATTCTAGGTGGGCAGCAGTGCTAAGTGGAGTGCCACAAGGATCAGTGTTGGGGCCACTGTTGTTTGTACTTTTCATCAATGACATAGATGATGGGGTTCTATCGAAAATTTCTAAGTTTGCGGATGACACAAAACTATGTAGAGCAGTGGGTAATGAAGAAGAAGCAGAGATACTACAGGAAGATCTACGAAGAATGTTTAGATGGTCGCAGGACTGGCAAATGCTCTTTAATTTGGAAAAGTGTTCAGTGATGCATATGGGGAAAAGAAACCAGGAGTTTGCATATGAAATGGGAGGTAAGGTACTGAGGGTTAGCGAGGAAGAAAGGGACTTAGGAGTGATTATGCACAAGAGTGCAAAACCCTCAAGACAATGTGCGGAAGCATCAAAAAAGGCAAATTCAACATTAGGCATGTGTCAACACCCAATTGACCTTCAAAGTTTTCTCCCGTTTTTTTTCCTTGTGATCAGTAGCGTAGCCTACACCTAGCCTAGTCACTGTATTTCGTTATCTAAAGCTAGGGTATAAATCTCTAAAGTTCTTAACTTGTTCAATTACAACAAAGCTCTGTTTCTTGTATTTTCTTCTTCTTCGTTCATAACACACGCAGATAACACAACAATAGATCAACGACGACAAACGCTTGAATTCTACGACAGCAACGCAACTATTATTATCTAAACTCCACTGTTCTCTAAAACGTCTTCTACTCTCTCTCTACTATCAACGCCTTCTTCTACTACTTCTTACACTGTCTGGGCGTACACTCTTCCCCTGGCCGCTCTGTCCTTCTCTCTGCCTCTCTTCGTGTATCTGTCCGTCTGTCTGTCTGTCTCTCTCGCTCTCTCGCGCGCTTCGGCGACGGTCGGCCGAGCCGCGCTAACTTTCCCGCCAGTCTGGCACCTGCAGGCCTAACTGTCTAGACGCTGACCTTGAGCTGGTCTAGTCGTACGCCTAAACATCAACTGACTAAATAGACTATACAAAATTAGCTCACATTACCTCCTTCCTTTCTTTTAAAGAGAGCTAATTATCTATAAAAATTAGCGAACGTACCTTAACTAAATAATGCAAATAGTCCATAACATAATACATCATAAAATATCTTATACTACAATCTAGACAGACAATCAGCTACTACATTCAATTTACCTTTCTTATAGTTCAATAGAATGTCAAAATTTTGCAATGATAAAGACCATCTGACTAATTTAGCAGATTTCGACATTGATTCAGTCAAATAAACTAAAGGGTTATGGTCCGTAAACACATTGATTTTAGAACCAATAAGAATTTCTTTCAACTTGTTTAAAGCCCATATGATCGCATAGGCTTCCTTCTCAATCGTCGCCCACCTCCTCTGAGTATCTGTCAGCTTCTGACTGATAAATGAAACGGGACGTTCTATCCCTTCCTCGTCCACCTGAGACAGGACCGCTCCCACAGCAAAATCACTGCTATCACAGTACAAATTAAATGGTTTCCCAACCTCAAACATATATAGAATCACATTTGACAAGACAATCTGCTTAAGGGAATCAAAGGCTTTCTGATGTACATCAGTCCAAACAATGTTATCAGGTACTTTCTTGCTAGTCAAGTCTGTTAATGGTTTAGCAATTTCAGCAAAATTACAAATAAACTGTCTGTAAAATCCAAAAAATCCTAAGACTTGCTTCACTTCCTTTCTGGTTTCAGGTTTCTTCAAATTAATTAAACTGTCAATCCTGTCTGGATTCATCATCTTCTTCCCTGATCCTATGAGGTGACCGATGAACTTCACCTCACTCTTACCAAACACACATTTCTTCAAGTTCAATGTTACATTATGCAGTCTTATTTGTTTCAAAAATAATTCCAAATGTTTCAAATGAATGTCCCAATCATTAGAATGCACTGCAATGTCATCAACATAAGGTTCAGGAAAATCATGAATCGGTTGCAAAATCATATTTATCGCTTTTACAAAAGTCCGTCCTGAGTTAATCATTCCAAAAGGGACACGCGTAAATTCATACAGTCCATTATGTGTAACGAACGCAGTCTTCCATTGGTCACTCTTTTTCACAGGACAAGTCCAATATGCACTGCGACAGTCCAGAACAGAAATGAACTTGGATTTTCCAACTTTGCTCAAGACATCGTTGACGATTGGCATAGGATATCGACAATTTTCAGTAAAAGAGTTAATGTATCTGTAGTCACAAGCCAATCTCAAGGATCCATTCTTCTTTTTGACAATGACAAGTGGACTTGCCATTCTGCTTGACGATGGTTGAATAATGTTTTCTTTCAGCATCTCTTGTATTTGTTTTTCCACTTCTGCTCGGTATATTAATGGTATTCGATATGCCATGAATTCTTTTTCGCGAAAGTCTGGTCTCAGCACCACTTCGTGTTCTACCAATGTACATAATCCAGGTTTGTCTGAGAATCTGTCTGCATATCGATTCAGTACATCAAGTAATTGTTTCTGTTGTTCGCTGGTCAGATGTCCAATTTGTTCGTAATCCAATTGAAGTGACTTCTGTTTTGTCTCTGAATAGTCTTCCTTCAGTGGTATTTCTACCACTGATCCAAATTCTTCATCCTCTTCCACAATCAGACCACAAGACAATGTTCTCGTAATGAACTTCCTCATCTTGTTAGCATGAATAATCCGTCGACCGTTTTCGTTCATGTCCACCAGATACGAATATTTGGATCTTCTTTGCAGGACCTTGCATGGACCATGCCATCGTGAGATCAATTTATTGGTTGACGTAGGATACAGCACGATGACGTTCTCTCCTGGCTCGAATTCTTTATCTTTTGCTCTTTTGTTGTATTGACTGGCGTACTGTTTTTGCTTTTCTCCAGCACAACTCTCGGCGAATGTCAAGGCCTTTTCCATGTCGGCTCTTAAATTTTTCAGGTATTTTGCCGGTTGCACTCCAATGTTCGGTGGTAGATTTATTTCTTTGGTCCAGCTTTCTTTAAGGATGGTGAGTGGCCCTCTCGGCAACTTTCCATAGACCAGCAAATACGGTGCCACTCCTGTAGTTGCGTTAGGCACTTCTCTCAATGCCCATACTGTAAATGGAATAATTTTATGCCACTGTCTCGGATTTTCCACAACGACATGATGAATCATTTTCTTGAACGTTTGATTCCATCTCTCCACCAATCCTGCCGCTTCTGGATGTCCTGGCGAATCGAATCGAGGACAACATCCCATCAGTTTCAGAAATTCTCTTGTTAGACTGGCTGTAAAATTCGTCCCTCTGTCGCTCGTGATCACTGACGGAACTCCCACATCCATGAACAGCTTCATCAAAGCTTCGCATACAGCCTTCGCGGTCAATGACTTCATCAAGAATATTGTCGGCCATCTCGTACATGAGTCCACGATGCACAAACAATACTTATGCCCTGCTGCTGAAGTCGGTTCGATCGGTCCTACGACGTCCATGGTCATTCTTCTGAACGGCACATCCTCTCTTGGTATTGGTGTAATCGGCACTCGATCCATCACCAAACTTCGTGCTTTCAGCTGACACTTCTCACAGGACTTGCAGAACTTCACCACATCTCTACGCATTCTTGGCCACACAAAGGACAACTTGATACGTTCCCTTGTCTTCTCTTCTCCCAAGTGTCCGCCAAATACTGACTCATGTGCCAATTCCATCACCTGAATTCTTCTTTCCTTCGGCAACACCAACTGATACACCAACTGGTCCAACATTTGATGCTTCTTATACATCAAACCATTCACCACACTAAACTCTGATCCTTTGTCTTCAGCTATCCTCCACCACGACCTCAGTGACTCGTCATTTCTCTGTTGCTCTTCAAATTTCATTGCGTCTGCCAATTGTCTTTCATCACTCGTATTCTCGGCAAACAAATCCCTCATACTCGTGTCCATTTCACCATCACTTCCAGAATCATCATAATCATTATCACGTTCACATGCAACCATCTCTTCTTCAATTTCATTGTTTCCGGATGTTATTCCTTCTTCTTCTTGAATGCTTTGTTCATCATCGCTTTCTGTATCCTCATCTAGCAAACTTTCATTTGACTTTTCCTCTTCTCCTTCTTCCACTTCATTTCTCCGACTCTGTGCTCTTGTAGTCACATTCGCTTGCAATTCTCCTTGTAATACATTCACTGGTGGAACCTCTTTCAGTTCTGCGATTATCTCCGGATGCAGCAAGAACTTCTCTTTGTTATCTTTGCACAAGACTGCCGGAATGCTGGCACACACTAAGGTTAAATATGGCGCGATATTTACTCCCTTGTCTTTCCAATCTCCTCCTTCGTTATGACAACTCATCCGCACTTCGATTTTCACCAACTTAGCTGGAATGGGTTCTCCAGCCACACATTGCAAATGTACTCTGCCAATTTCTTCCACTGTCGCTCCTTTCAACAATTCCTCATTGATTACTGGAATCTCAGTACCAGAGTCGATCAGCGCTCTGACTTGCACGGGATGACAACTGTCATCATTTCCACGTATCTCTACATTGACATGCTGTAGTAAAGACTTCTTTGTACGTTGACACTCATCTTTACTTTCTGTTTCTCGACCAGCATCTTTAATTGGAGCAGAATTTACTATTTCTCTCTGTATAGCAAATTGAGGCGTGCACTTCATCACTGACTTCACTTCCGTTTCGCGGTTGTCTTGTTCTTCATACTGATTCGGTGCATTCCTTACTTGTATCTGATTTACTCTGAGATTTTCTGCACTTCGAGTAAATCTATTTCTCAGATTTGTCGTTCTTGGTGGTGCTTTGCAATCCTTTATCAGATGTCGGTCTGACTGACAATTATGGCAACGTTTCTTAATAATCCCTCTCTGTTCAGTGTTCTCCCGCCTGTAATTGTACGCTGTATTGTTTTCTCTTTGGCGTCCCATCACTGGAATTCGACTGTACATTTGTCTGTCACCCGTTGCTTCTCTTCTATCTTGACCAAACTGTCTTCCAGGAGCACCATCATTCCTCGCTTCGTTATTTCTGGCTTGGTTTCCTGTTTCTTTGTTATTACTATTCCACCTGGGTTGCTTCGAACTATTACCCCATGCTTCATATCTCGGTTTGTCTTGAAACATTAGACCAATTCGATTGTTCACGTGCACGTCTGCGAGTTCTGCAACATTACTGGCTTCCAAGCATTCAGTACCCTCCTTTGCTAGTACAAACTGTAGTGGACCCGGTGGTAGACATTCTTTCAATTTATCCGCCACCAACAGATCAAATAACTTCTCGTAGCTTTTACCCACTCGCCTACTTCTGACATAATAGTTCAACAGGTTCTTTAATCTTGCTGTAAACATCGTGTATGTTTCTTCCGCCGTTTTCCTCGCATCTCCAAATCGTGATCGATATTCTCTCGCTGTCAATTTGAATTCTTTCAGTAAATGTTCTTTCACTATGTCGTAATCGTCTAGATCATCGAAAGACAATCGATTCAACACCGTTCTTGCTCTTGGCGTCATTAGTGGCAACAGCAATTTGACCCAAAACTGCTTTTCCACCGTAAAACTGTTGAATGCATTCTCAACTGTCTCAAAATATAATGGCACCTCCATCATATCATATGGCATCTTAGGTAATACGTGTTTCATTGCATCACCTATCTTTTTAATCTTGGACACCATTGTCTCACTTTCTCTGACCCTGGTTCGTTCTGACTCTTCACGACTTCTTCTTTCGTCTTCATTTCGTTCCCTCAGTCTATTTTGATCTTCTACCCTACGCAGTTCTTCTTGTTCTATCTTTTGCTGCAACAATTCTAACTGTCTTCTGCGTTCCTCCTTTTCTATAGCCATTTCTCGGAGCTGAGCTTCCTTAAGAGCGAGTTTCTTTTGTTCTAATTCTAATTGTTCTTCCCTTTCTCTTTCCGCTTTTTCCAAATTTTCTTTCTCCATTTTCAATTCTTCCTGTCGAATCTCTTCGGCTCTTTGTAATTCTGCCAAACGCATGGCTTCTTTGTCTTCCTCACGCATCTTTTGCTCTTCGATCTGTTGTTTTCGTATTTCTTCATCACTTTTCCTTGCCCTCTCGTATTCTATCATCAATTCCATTCTTCTTCGTTCTGCTTCGTCACGATCTTTTTTCATTTGTTCTAGCTGAAGCTGGAACTGCTGCTTCTGCATCTGTATCTCTTCTTGTCTCATCCTTTCTGCTTGTTCTGTTCTTACTTTTTCCTCTTGTCTCCGTTCTTTCTCTTCTTGTTTCCTTTGTTCCTCTTTCTCTTTCTCCTCCTGTCTCCGTTTCTCTTCTTTCTCTTTCTCCTCCTGTCTCCGTTTCTCTTCTTTCTCTTTCTCTTCTTGTTTTTGTTCTTTCTCCTCTCGTCTCCGTTGCTCCTCTTTCTCTTTCTCTTCTTGTTTTTGTTCTTTCTCCTCTCGTCTCCGTTGCTCCTCTTTTTCTTTCTCTTCTTGTTTCCGTTCTTTCTCTTCTTGTCTGCGTTGCTCCTCTTTTTCTTTTTCTTCCTGTCTGCGTTGCTCCTCCTTCATCATCATAAATTGCATCAACGCCTCCATAGACATAACCTGTGGTTTCTCCTCAACGCCACCTACAGCGCCTTTCTCTTCAGCTTCCTTTAGCCACACCTCTGCTAGGGCTCTCATCAAATTTTCCCTTGACATCTCTTCGACTTCTTCTATGTCGAGACCCTCTTCAATTAATAACTTTATTAATCGAGCAGACGACATCTTCTTTATACTCGCTTGCTTTTGTTCCGTAAGTTTCTCCATCTTACTTTCTTACTTCAACTGATTTGCGTGAAGAAATCGAGGGAGTGACTATGCTTTCTGCAATTGGCTGACTTTACTTCTTATGGCTTGTTTATACAAGGAGCGAGTTTTGTATACCTCTCTCTGGCGTTGTCGTAATGTTATTCGTATACCCGTTGTATCTTCTCACCAGTTGTTCGGATGCTCAGTTTCCTTCTCCCGTTTGGTCAGCTCCTCAGATTGATTCGATATTCACCTTCAATTTACGGACGGTGAATATTCCGAAAATTGACGTCGAAAATGCTTCGTAAGCAAAATCCACCGTAGATATTCCTCCGACTGAAAATATTCCTCCAAATGAAAATATTCCTCCAATTGAAAATATTCCTCCGATTGAAAATATTCCTCCAAATGAAAATATTCCTTCGATTGAAAATGTTGCTCCGATTGAAAATATTCCTCCGATTGAAAATATTCCTTCAATTGAAAATATTCCTCCAAATGAAAATATTCCTTCAATTGAAAATATTCCTCCGATTGAAAATATTCCTCCGATTGAAAATATTCCTTCAATTGAAAATATTCCTCCAAATGAAAATATTCCTTCAATTGAAAATGTTGCTCCGATTGAAAATATTCCTCCGACTGAGTTCACTATCCCAACGTCCGTTGCTTGAATTCAGTATCCCGTCGCTGTCACCAAAAATGTCAACACCCAATTGACCTTCAAAGTTTTCTCCCGTTTTTTTTCCTTGTGATCAGTAGCGTAGCCTACACCTAGCCTAGTCACTGTATTTCGTTATCTAAAGCTAGGGTATAAATCTCTAAAGTTCTTAACTTGTTCAATTACAACAAAGCTCTGTTTCTTGTATTTTCTTCTTCTTCGTTCATAACACACGCAGATAACACAACAATAGATCAACGACGACAAACGCTTGAATTCTACGACAGCAACGCAACTATTATTATCTAAACTCCACTGTTCTCTAAAACGTCTTCTACTCTCTCTCTACTATCAACGCCTTCTTCTACTACTTCTTACACTGTCTGGGCGTACACTCTTCCCCTGGCCGCTCTGTCCTTCTCTCTGCCTCTCTTCGTGTATCTGTCCGTCTGTCTGTCTGTCTCTCTCGCTCTCTCGCGCGCTTCGGCGACGGTCGGCCGAGCCGCGCTAACTTTCCCGCCAGTCTGGCACCTGCAGGCCTAACTGTCTAGACGCTGACCTTGAGCTGGTCTAGTCGTACGCCTAAACATCAACTGACTAAATAGACTATACAAAATTAGCTCACAGCATGATAAAAAGGACAATAGTTACTAGAGACAAGGACACGTTACTGAGGTTGTATAAATCACTGGTTAGGCCACAGTTGGAATACTGCATTCAGGCATGGAACCCACACCTGAAACAGGACATTGAAAAATTGGAGAAAGTGCAAAGAAGAGCTACGAAGATGATTTGGGGCTACAAAGATTTGAGCTATGAAGAGAGGTTGGAGAGGTGTGGGCTAACAACACTGGAGAGACGGAGAAGCAGGGGAGACCTAATTGAAGCATACAAGATCATTACTGGAAAGGAAGCACTAGGTTGGGAGAAATTCTTTGAATTAGCACCAAACAAAGCAACTCGGGGTCATAGGTACAAATTGTTTAAGAAGCCGAGAGGAACATTGGGACAGAAATTCTTTAGTGCTAGAGTTGTAGACATGTGGAACGGCTTGGATGACAGCACTGTGTCGGTGGACACGGTCTCAGCATTCAAAAGGAAGCTAGGAAAATTGGGCTACTAGGTGTTCCAGGTTAATTTGCAGTGGTTCTAACACAGACCCAGTGTCTTCTGAACCACTTAAAACCCATGTTATGTTATGTTATGTTATGTTAACCAGTACAGACACCATGCAGACCAGATGCAGACCCTGCGTAGGTTTACTTGCCATTTAAGGGCGCTTGGTCATTCGACAGAGTGTAACGTCTTTTACTCATTCTTTCGCAAGGTGGCAGTTTTGCTATAATTATTGCTACCAATAATATTATTATTTTGTTGTTGTTGCTATTATTATTTTTATTAGGGCCTACCATAAGTATTTTTTTTAAACCGAGATAGAACTAATCCCTACGGTGATACAAAAATTGTTCGGTGACAGAAAAACTGACTCTGGAATGGCTACGTCTCCTCCATGGGCGGAGACTTAGGGTGGACAGAGGATGGATGTGGTGGGGGAGGGGAGGGGACGGCTCATGCATTTGTCCCCCCCCAATCGGTAATCGGTAAGTGCTGTTAGGTCAAAAAAGGGTATTAACTTTTTTTGCAGAGAAAATTAGGTTTTTCCATAGTCATTTCGGACGGATGACTAAAAAACAAAGTCGTCAGAAATTTTTGCCGGGAAAAAGATGGACAATTTTCGTCGGCATTATTCGGCTGCATTAATGAATTACCAAACATGGTCTATAGGTTTCAACTGCTCTATTTAGCCACCTTATTTTGCGTCCTCATGTCACACACACACATACACACACACACACACACACACACACACACACACACACACACACACACACACGCACACACACACACAGTTGTCCAATCAGAAGACGAAATATATTGTCCATTGTGTATATATAGCCGCGCTAAACTGGCTGATATCGTTGAAATTTGAGGCAGGTTTCAAACTCAATAATTCAAAATTCTGCCAATCTCTATTGTCATCTTGTAATTGAACAAAAAACTAGGACACTTAGGCCAAAATCCACAAGTATTATAGAGGCATGAAAATCCGACGCATGAGACAGAGGTTCAACCAGCCAATACAACGTCCAAAGTTGGACACCACTAGGTCACCAATCGACCCGATATGTGTCTGCTGGCTGGGAAAGGAAGCTGATCGCATGTATGAGCCCACCAGGAACCGGGAACTGTTAGACGAGACATAGGAGGGGCCTTGTTATGCAAGGGAGTAATATGGCACAAAATAGGAAGCTGCCTGCTTGCGTGATAAAACGGCGCACAATTATTTACGGTCGAATCTTGGACTGTTAGGCAACTCTTTCTATTCTTTACGAATCTACCTACGCGTTCATTTCCTACAATTCTGTCTATATATAGCACATCGATAATTATTATTATTATTATAATTATAATAATAATAATAATAATAATAATAATAATAATAATAATAATAATAATAATAATAATAATAATAATAATAATTGAGTAATAATGTTGGAAATCAGGGTCATGGAGTTTAATTTGAGTGACCGTCCCCGTGTCCGTCTGGGTATCTGTGTCTGCCTGCAATAGGCCTAGCCTATTTCTACCTAGCCCATTTCTACCTGGCCCATTTCTACATAGCCCATTTCTACCTAGCCTATTTCTACCTAGCCCATTTCTACATAGCCCAGTTCTACCTAGCCTATTTCTACCTAGCCCATTTCTACCTAGCCCATTTCTACATAGCCCATTTCTACCTAGCCCATTTCTACCTGAAAGGGGCGTGGCCTCGTGACGCATAAGTACGAGTGCGTGCGCAGGCACGGCAGTCAGTCGTTGAGTGAATCGTCGAGTAACAGTCAGCGATGGAGTCATCGATCGAGCAGTCACGTCAAGGAACACAGTGATCGGAAGAAACAGTCAGTGAATCGCCGTGACACAGTGGAAAGACGAGTCGGTCGAGCGTTGCGGGATCGAATCGCGGTGCAGTCAGCAGGAGATCGTCTGAGGAGAAACGCTTTGGAGAGCAGGACGACGAATTGACGACGCTGCCGAAATTCAGCGCCTGCCGACGACGAAAGGCTTGGAGGCCTTTGCGGTGCAACACTGTCGACTCGGGTTCGATTCTTGACCCGCGGTCGTGCTCTTCTGCAACCCGACGCCTACGGACGACCGAAGGATCGGTGATCGTCGCTGTGCCACGACGGGCAGGATTCAACGCCGGATCTGCCAACGCTTCTGACCGGGTGAGCGCAGTGGTTCAGCTTCCGCATCTGACGACGATCGGGTTCGAAACCCGACCCGCTTCACGGACTCTCTGCGTGCGCTGGCGAGGCAGCGGTGAACTACACGCCAACGACTGCTGATTCGACTCCGGACCTGCTGACGCTGCCGACTGGTGAGGACGGAAGGTTTGGCGACCTTCCGCATCTGACGACGATCGGGTTCGAAACCCGACCCGCTTCACGGACTCTCTGCGTGCGCTGGCGAGGCAGCGGTGAACTACACGCCAACGACTGCTGATTCGACTCCGGACCTGCTGACGCTGCCGACTGGTGAGGACGGAAGGTTTGGCGACCTTCCGCATCTGACGACGATCGGGTTCGAAACCCGACCCGCTTCACGGACTCTCTGCGTGCGCTGGCGAGGCAGCGGTGATCTACAGGAAGACGACTCGGCGTCCTACAGTGACAATTGCGGTGAACAGTAGTGCAGTGGTTTGAGACGGTAGTGCTCCGAACATTGCTCCGAACATTGCTCCGAACATTTCTGGCGCTATATGAGTCGAACGAATTGCAGTACGAGTTTTCTTCTTCTTTGACGTCGTGAATAAATGAGTTTTAAGCCTGACGGGCTAGTCGTCAATCTTCAGTTGACGCCGGACTGCACAGACGGACGATTCCGACAGGACTAGGATTTGGGGTTCGGTCCCTGGTGTTAATTGCCCAAACCTAGTAGTTCCGCTACAAACTGGTACCGAGAAGTGGAGTGATTGAATTTCGTCGGACGTCTCGTTACAAACTGGTGAAAGAAGAACTCGTTGGACTTCTTGGAAATTCGGACTCAGCCAGTGGAGCGAAATTCAGCAATGATGTGGAACACTGCAGAGATGGACGAAAACGCCGCCGACCGCCCGACGACTTCGACGCCAGCAGCCGGACGAAGGACGGACCTCTTGGTCGACTACGAGGTCGAGTCCAGCCGCTTCCTGGAGAGAATCGACTTCGACGACGTACCGAAGAAGGATCGCAGAAGTCTGCTGATTTCTGAGAGAGACTCGACCGCCGTGGAATCGAAAGTCTTGGACAGGGTAAGCGCTTTGGAGACGAAAGTCTTGGACAGCGTCAGTCGCTTGGTCGGTGAACGGAAGATGACCATGAAACCAACCAAGTTCGATGGGACTGGGTCACTCGAATCGTTCTTGGCGCAATTCGACGTATGTGCACGCCACAACAGATGGACGGCAATCGACAAAGTCGACTTCCTCCGTGTTTCCTTGGAAAAGGCAGCAACGCAGCTGTTGTGGGATTTTGGAGCGCGAACGGAGGTGACGTATGAACAGCTGGTCGAGAGACTTCGTCAACGATACGGCGCGGAAGGTCAGGCTGAGACTTTTCGTGCGCAACTCTACTATCGTCGACAGAGGGCTGATGAAAGTCTGGGAGATTTGCTGCACGACATCCGGAGACTTGTCGTCCTTGCCTACCCGGTTCCGTCGAACGAGACGACCGAGATCGTTGCGAAGGACGCCTTCCTTGAAGCCATCCGTGACCGGGAGCTGTCTCTAAAGGTGAGAGAACGGGAACCGAAGACGATCGACGAGGCGTACCGAACAGCTCTACGCTTGTCGGCGTACCAGCAGACCGCAGACCTGGAGGATCGTCGCAGACCTGCGAATCGAGTAAGAGGAACTCAGGAGGCCGACGCCGGAGGACAGCTTCAGTCTCAGCTGGACGACTTCTTCACTGCCCAGCGCAAGTGGCAGCAGGACATGGAAGGAAGAATCTGCCGACAGCTGGAGGAGCTCCGAAGCTCGAACAGGACGAACTACAACTCCGCGCCGATGGTCCCGCCGACCATTCCGTCTCAAGGTAACGCATCAGGAAGTCTGGGACGTGGGTCGACCTGCTTCAAATGCGGGTCCCCAGGGCACTATGCACGCCAGTGCCGACAACGTCGACAGTTTCCAGACCGTCGGAACGACGACGAACGCGACTCGGGTCAGCCGACGACCGAGCGGAACGAAGAGACCGTCACCAACCATACAACGAGAGACCGAGCAACAGGCGTGACGAACAACGCGATCTACATCCATGGTGTGATCAACGGACAGCAAAGAACATGCCTGGTGGACACTGGGTCGGAGGTAAGCCTGGTTCCCTCGTCTGATGTGGATGGTTTGCTGCTCCAGCCTAGCACTCGCATTCTCTTGGCCGCTAATGGGACGCAGATAAGGGTTTTGGGTCAGGTTGATGTCCCAATTAGGATTTCTAGAGGCTTTTCTATTGAGACTAATTTTCTCGTCTCTGACCAGATTGGTGAACCAATGCTGGGAATGGATTGGTTGAGACAACACCGCTGTCGACTTGGTTTTGGTCAGGGTGCACTCTTTGTTGGTAGACGCCGCATTCCTTTGGTTAAGGGCAATGGGTCGCTTTGGTGTCGCAGGGTTATTGTTGCAGAGGAGACAACTGTCCTTCCTCGTTCGCAGTGCGATATTCCTTGTAAAACGCAATATCGTGATTTGACGACCACAGCTGAAGCATGGATGACTGAATCAAAAGAAATTCAACCTGGACTGCATGTAGCTAGAGTTGTGCTGAATGATAATGATGATAAAATGTGCATTCGTGTGGTGAATTTAAATGAACAGCCTGCTATGTTAACTGCTGGTTCGCTTCCTGACCTGCGCTTTGTAAATATCGGGAAATCCTTGAGGGCGCATGACTCGTTGGTGCATCCTGCACAATCAAAAAAAAATGACCGGGAGGTTGACCCGAAAAATGACCGGGAGGTTGACCCGAAAAATGACCGGAGGATCGCGCCCAAAAATGGGCCGATGATTGTGCGTGCCGATCGGCGCCGCCAATTATGCACGTGCATGCCCTTGGCCAAGCGACGCCGGCGGACTGCGCATGTCCGAAATTATCCATATAAGGGCGCTGGCGGCGGTGAACCGCACCAGTTAAAAATTATGGAGTCGTCAGTTGCTAGTTGTGTGCGTTGCGACAAAGTTTTTCACGGACCACACTTTAGGAAGTTGAAGTGGAGACACGAGCAGACGTGCCGGGTCGCTAGAGTCCGCTGTGTCAGGGAGGCGACTTCGACGCCTGCAGCCTCGGCCTCGGTCGCTACTCCTCCTTCGGAAGTCGCTATTCCCCCCTGGAGGCCGCCGCCCCGATGTTACCAGGTATCGTCGACTGCCCCGATGAGTTCGTGTTTAGCTTCGACAGCGACCTCCTACCAGACATTCCCGATCTACCGCCCGATGGCGATTCCCTCCCCGACGTCGATGACCTGCTGGCCTACCATGATTTTCCTCTTGACATTCCCGACCCGGTACTCGGCAGCACCCTCCCGGAGCTCTCGGGCCCGTCGATCGCTGAAGTCCTGGGGAGCGAAATGACGCGCACGGAGGCCGCGGAAATCGTCCGGCAGGGACACCTGCTGGCATCCTTCGTGACGGCTGAGTGCTTTGCGGAGGTACAGTCAACCAAGTACCCCAACTGGCCGAAAGAACTGTTGATGGGAATTTTCGAGGGTTGCGACTCCGAGGCCCCGCCTCCTGCGGCATCGTCGCCTGAAATTATTTGGATCGATGACTAGTCGGGAGAGCAACACACGTCGAAAGCAAGTTAACTTAATTATTATTGGGTCGTGCCTGGCCCGTGCTTTTCTTTTTTTTGAATTGATTGTAAAGCCGTCGAGGCTTTTATTTTTCTAATTATCTGTAACTTGCTTGTAATTAATTGTATAATGTCGTTTGAAAAAAAAAAAGAGAAGAAAGAAGGGGGGTGTGCCCAACAAAGCACACCGTACCCAAAAAGAAAAAAAATAGAGAAAAAAAAAAAAAAAAAAAAAAAAGGAAAAACAGGCGAGAAAAACGAAAAGGGGGTTGTGACCGAGATGGCACTTCGCACCCGTAAGAAAAGAGTCAAACGAAACGGGGGGTGTGCGTAACAAGCACATCGCACCCGGGAAGTGAAGGAAAAAGAGAAATGGGGGTTGTGCGAAAAAGCACATCGCACCCGATAAGGGTTTTGCAATGTTGTAATTTGATGTTTTCATAATGAATCGCTGCGAAGGATTTCGCTGAAAAACCAAATGTACCGAATTCATCAAATAATGAGAAACTGTATTATTTCGATTTTGTGTAGACAGAAGTAATGTGGTAAATTTTTGTAGACGTTGGCCACTGATTACGTTTTGGAGGATGTTTAATTACTTACTCCAAGTGGGACCTTGGATTGCTTGTGGGGGAAGCGTGTTGGAAATCAGGGTCATGGAGTTTAATTTGAGTGACCGTCCCCGTGTCCGTCTGGGTATCTGTGTCTGCCTGCAATAGGCCTAGCCTATTTCTACCTAGCCCATTTCTACCTGGCCCATTTCTACATAGCCCATTTCTACCTAGCCTATTTCTACCTAGCCCATTTCTACATAGCCCAGTTCTACCTAGCCTATTTCTACCTAGCCCATTTCTACCTAGCCCATTTCTACATAGCCCATTTCTACCTAGCCCATTTCTACCTGAAAGGGGCGTGGCCTCGTGACGCATAAGTACGAGTGCGTGCGCAGGCACGGCAGTCAGTCGTTGAGTGAATCGTCGAGTAACAGTCAGCGATGGAGTCATCGATCGAGCAGTCACGTCAAGGAACACAGTGATCGGAAGAAACAGTCAGTGAATCGCCGTGACACAGTGGAAAGACGAGTCGGTCGAGCGTTGCGGGATCGAATCGCGGTGCAGTCAGCAGGAGATCGTCTGAGGAGAAACGCTTTGGAGAGCAGGACGACGAATTGACGACGCTGCCGAAATTCAGCGCCTGCCGACGACGAAAGGCTTGGAGGCCTTTGCGGTGCAACACTGTCGACTCGGGTTCGATTCTTGACCCGCGGTCGTGCTCTTCTGCAACCCGACGCCTACGGACGACCGAAGGATCGGTGATCGTCGCTGTGCCACGACGGGCAGGATTCAACGCCGGATCTGCCAACGCTTCTGACCGGGTGAGCGCAGTGGTTCAGCTTCCGCATCTGACGACGATCGGGTTCGAAACCCGACCCGCTTCACGGACTCTCTGCGTGCGCTGGCGAGGCAGCGGTGAACTACACGCCAACGACTGCTGATTCGACTCCGGACCTGCTGACGCTGCCGACTGGTGAGGACGGAAGGTTTGGCGACCTTCCGCATCTGACGACGATCGGGTTCGAAACCCGACCCGCTTCACGGACTCTCTGCGTGCGCTGGCGAGGCAGCGGTGAACTACACGCCAACGACTGCTGATTCGACTCCGGACCTGCTGACGCTGCCGACTGGTGAGGACGGAAGGTTTGGCGACCTTCCGCATCTGACGACGATCGGGTTCGAAACCCGACCCGCTTCACGGACTCTCTGCGTGCGCTGGCGAGGCAGCGGTGATCTACAGGAAGACGACTCGGCGTCCTACAGTGACAATTGCGGTGAACAGTAGTGCAGTGGTTTGAGACGGTAGTGCTCCGAACATTGCTCCGAACATTGCTCCGAACATTTCTGGCGCTATATGAGTCGAACGAATTGCAGTACGAGTTTTCTTCTTCTTTGACGTCGTGAATAAATGAGTTTTAAGCCTGACGGGCTAGTCGTCAATCTTCAGTTGACGCCGGACTGCACAGACGGACGATTCCGACAGGACTAGGATTTGGGGTTCGGTCCCTGGTGTTAATTGCCCAAACCTAGTAGTTCCGCTACAATAATAATAATAGGGCCATTCTGGACTGGTCTTTACACAAGTAGTTAGTAATAAAAACCCTGATGGATCCTAAGTACCTAGGGGCAAAAAAATAATGACAACATCAATGACAATTTCTATGTAGACGTAACACAACCAAGGGGTCATTCCGTGTATCTCACTGTACCACAAGCTGCGGTATAATTTACATGCCTTTAGTCGCCTATAATTATTACATCACACCCTGGGGGTCACCGTAAACGGAATTTCATTTGTTTACATGCTTGGACCTGGCAGTGCCAACGAAGAGCACGGAAAGCGGACTCGACTTTAGGCTCTATAGGCGTTGAAATAGAATGAAAATTAAACAATGGTATATCGACGTCATCTTCATTGTATTAATCGATGTAACGTTATTATTCTCTTATAACGTTTTACTCTTGTTCTTATTGTTTACTTTAATCATCAAGAGTAATGTCTGACAGTAGCAGAGACTGTAGCATTTAAATATCCAGGTGCACTCGTTCATTGTCTGTTAATAAACCATGGTCACTGTAGTCAACTAACAAACAAGTTTCACCACCTTTTCTCACGAAAATTAAGAATTATAGTGAAAGAAGCTTGACTCCGTCTAGGCTGCACTAATAAATAACCAGACAAATTGGTCTAAACTGCTCTTTTAGCCACATTATTGGTCTTCGTCATGTCATACACACGCAGCATAAGAGCTGCCCAATCAGAAGACGAAACAAATTTTCCATGTGTATATGTAGACTTGGAACCTGACTGATTTCGTTGAAATTCAGGCAGGTTTCAAACAGAATAAAAGTCAACATAATTTCTGCCCCTCTTTCCTGTCATCTCGAAACTGAAGATCTGAAACACACACACCTATGCATAAGCCACAATCCACAGGGTTTTAGAGAGGCATGAACCGACGCAGGAGACAGATGTTCAACCCACCAGCACAGCGTCCAAAGTTGGACGGCACTAGGTCACCAATGGACCCGTTATGTGTGTGTGTTGGCTGCGAATTGATGCTGATCGAATGTACGAGTCCTCCAGGAACTGGTCGCATTGTTAGACGAACTTGCAGTTGCCTTGCTCGGCAGGGGGTTGTATTGGCACAAAAAGGAATTTGCTGTTACTTGTGTGATTAACGGCGTCAATATTATTTATGGTCGATACCCGGTCACTGTAACGCAACTCTTTTCTCCTCTTTTATACCAATCTACCAACTCGTTCATTTCTTAAAATAATCTGTCTATAGCACACCGATGGAGTGCTGAATTAACTACGGTATTATTCATTCATTCGTTCATTCTATGAGTTTGTGTAGGGCCATTCAAGAAATCATAATCAATGAGTCTTCGCTAGTACATCTATTTCAAAAATTTATATAGCGCCCCTTCAACGGAAGACACTTAGAGGGAGGCGCTCCCAGTCGAAGCACGGTGATGCAAGAAGGTTTTAAGGAGCCTGTAAAACACTGACGATTCAACCCTATTTAGGTAAGAGGCGTATCTCTAACGGAAGACTATTTCAGATAGATGGACCTACAACTGAGAAAGCACGACGCTGACGACAGGTTGAGGTTCCAACACGAGGTAACGAAAGCTTCCCGCTAGAGGCAGAGCGAAGGACTCTGCGAGCTAGGACAGCAGATACCATGGACAGCAGAGTCCGCATAGCATGTGCTCACGTAGCCAGCCAAGGGGGACAGCGCCAAACCAACGCAGCAATACTGCGCTCGATGTGCTAGGAGATAGGGAACCAGCGTAGGCTATATAGGGTGCCAGCCCTGTAGGCTGAACTCAGAGGTAAACTAAGGGATTCGCTTAATTAACCGGGTTGCAAAGCGAAGAACACGACCTAATCGAGCTATCAATACGTCGAAAGTCACCATAAGCCATATTGTAAACCAATAAACCAAGTAGAAGATCAGTCAGTCGCTTATTGATAAGCTTACACCATATATGTTCTACACAGAATTGAGACCAGTTTCATTTCTGTCTGTTTCAACCACTATAGGCACTGTCTCTTCTTAAGCAAAACTAATGCCAAACCAAAGCAGACACAATATTTCTGAGCGTAAAATGCAGTCTTTTGAAAAGTGAGTCAAAGTGGTGCATAGTCGGACAGTACAGTCTGGTCTTCTATAATAGATACAGAGTCGACAGAAAATGATGCACTACCGCAACGTGTGGCCTTTGACCCGAGG
Source organism: Lumbricus terrestris (assembly GCA_949752735.1). NCBI lineage: Eukaryota > Metazoa > Annelida > Clitellata > Crassiclitellata > Lumbricidae > Lumbricus > Lumbricus terrestris. Next base: position 21,428,725 of record OX457044.1, on the reverse strand, counting down.
TTATTCACATGCCTATGAGCTTACCAAAGACAGAATCTTCCCAGCTGTTGGCAGGCAATAAATTCTGAAGAGTAATTTCCGAGTCTATTATCCATGCATGCATGAAGCAAAGCGGCCACTCGGTTCTTTCCAGACCTGCAGTTTAGTGTCGCCTTCTTCTTTGCTACCATCAGTTTTCTTTTAAAGACCTATTCGTCATTGCATCCTTAAAGCGAAACCCGACAAGTTTATATCCATCAACCGATCTGTCGTCTCTCGTCGAGGCGTCAAACATACCTTGACTTACAATCCTGTTGGCGACGATTACAGACAGGAAACAGACGGTGTGTGGAAACTTTCCTCATGGGCAGGGATGCGTACTCCTTCACTCCGGCGGACGCAGTACTGGCCACGGCAGAAAAGCATTCTCCGTTGAAATCAGACACTACTGAGTCATTGGTTTGATCATGGTCTTTGAAAGGCAAAATTCACTTTAAAATTGACCTTTTGCAAGCATGTAGCCTATAGCCTAAATGTTCAAGTGCCTAATGCAGGCATGCCTGTCTATACGGGGCGTTTATAAGTAGCCTGCAATCCGGCCTAATTCGAATGACATGTAATTCGAACGATGGACGGTGGACCTCAGTGGGTTTTTTTTTTAGCTTGGGGTGACTTTTAGAGCGCCGCCAGAAAATCATGATTACTGGGCTGGATGACCAAGAGAACACTGTTTTGGAGGAGCATCTCAGTAATTTTTTGGCCGCGCAAACTCTGCCTAAAATGCCATCGAGAAAATGCTGTAATCCTGCCTGATGAACAGTTTTTGAGTAATTATGGGAGCTTGGGATAACCTTTAGAGCACCGCAAGAAAATCGTAATTACTGGGCTGGATACCCAAGAGCACACTGTTTTTGGGGAGCAGGTCAGAAAATTTCTGGCTCTGCATAATCTGCCTAAACTACCTTCAAGAATGCTGCAATCTTGCCTGATTCCAAAGCTATAGGCCTATATGTAGTTCGAACGATTGACGGTTTTCGAGTGATTTTAAATTTGCTCATTAGACCGTGAACTGCAGTTTCAGCAAACCATTATTTTTATGAGGCCATGGCTGATCTCGAGTCATTAACATAATTACAGGTCTATGCAATTAATGTCCAAGACATCAATTGATTATATTTATCGCTCAGAATGAAATCGAAAATAAAGCCTTAAAATGCACTGGAAGAGCCTGATAGAAATACGCGAGAGTGGACAAAAGTGTCTACGAAGCCACACCGTGTTTAATCTTCCACCAGACAACGTGGACGAGTAAGTACTTTGGTCACACTACACACCGAATGCGCTAGCGTTGTCGCCCGACTGCAAAGGCGCTATAGAAGCTGTCGGATTCAACACGCCAACGTTGTCAGAAGGTGTTACATAATTCATCCAGCGCGAGATGAGCTTTCCCACTTTACCTTCCATGCAACTTCTTTCCCCTCCCAAACCCTTCGCAGACTATTAAAGCTCTTCCAGGATCTCGTACGAGACTATAGACGAGAGACGAGAACAGGAAGTTGCAAGAGGCGTACGTCGATGAAGTTGTGCTCAACCGAAAACGAGACGGTTCCTCTAAGTGTCTTAGCTTCAGCAATTCAACAGAATCAGGTGAGTTAGATCAGAGGATTTCTCAATAGGCAGCCATTACGAATAAACATCAGGCCTTGAAGCCGGAAGGTTCGAGGTTCGAATCTACCTCAAGTCGCCGCGTATGGACCTTGACCCTTCACTCGCAACTGCTTGGTCGCTTTGGCGTGAAACTCCGATGCAGTGTCCGCGCTGTATATAGTCGGGAGCGCCTCTGAGTAGAGAGGTTGAAGGGACGCTATAGAAATGGAGAAATGAATAAATAAATAAACAAAATAAATAAACATATTATTTATGTACAGATTTTGTGTGATTTGAAACTCAGTGGTCTGCCTGACTGCCTGTTCGGATTCACCTGTGGACAGCGAGATCGTATACGAAAGGCGAAGGGACGTACAGAAGCAGGACATGTAGAAACCGGCTGACAATCGGAGTTTATTTCGTTTGTATGTGCACTTGTTATAGCGCCCTTCAAGCTCCCTACTCAGAGGCGCTCCCGAATACAGAGAGGACACTGAATTGCGAGTGAAGGACTTGCCCAAGGTCCCTACGCGGCGACTTAATTGAGGTGGATTCGAACCTGCAACCCTTCGGCTGCAAGGCGACGAACATACTCACTACACCACCGCTCCCCCACAAGTCAGTAATTAGAATGAACTGGTTTCATGCAATATTCGTTGATCGCATGGCATAATTATAGGAATTGAGTCCACGGAACTCAGTCTTTCGCCTCAGTTGGCCTTTCCTGTTCGCTAGATGGCTCCTCTGGTGTTAAATGCGAGCGTCATAAAACGCAACTCATTCGCTTGGTCTCTGTCTCTCCGCGCTGGCTCCTCGTTCGACAGACTTAGCCAGATAAAATTATCTTCATTAGCCTATAATATTATTCGTTTAATAGACAACGCAGTTGTCAAAACGCAGTTTGTTGCAACCGTTACAACCGCGGTTCATAATAATCAGTAAGCAAACAGCAATTCTAAGACAATTATACATAGATCTAATAAAGCAAATCATTGCGAGAACGTGGCTTAACAGTATAAGATAACGCTGAACAAATAAATCGAATAATTCCGAGTCTATCGGTCAAACACAACAGTTTATCGTTACAAATTGACTTTAAAATAATTATAAGATAAGATAAGATAAGAATATTTTTTAATATACCAATTGCTATCTGCATTTTGGTGTACATACAAAGTATAATAAACAAACGTACATAATTTCTATATCCAATCAATCAGTTATTATTATTGACTGTGTCGGAGTAAAGATCGTTAATAAAACAGATTGCAAACTGTTTCTCGGTTAATTCGAAGAATAGAGTTTGGCCGATGATTGGCCCCCATTAAAACCCAGGACTTTTTTAACGTGCAGTTGTAGGCCTACACAACATGTGGAGTTCTAAATTGATATGTGCAGTTGTAGAAGCACTTCTGTGCAGTTAAAACTAGTTGAAAAAGGTCACTTTCCTCCGATTGGGAGTAATTTACCATGGAGGATGAGAAAGGAAAGAAGGGGTTGTGCAGTTCTAAAAATTCCTTAAAAACAGCCCTGTTAAAACCCTCGTCAAAAGAACTATGTCAGTTTGTCCTCCTTCATCTCTGCCTCTCTACATCTTTTAACCAGTGTATCACATGCAAAAGAAACCGTACACATGTTTACTGTTTAGTTAACCTACAGCATAACAACTAAGAACCGTTTCTCTTGAAGGGTATACTTACTGAGTACTTAGTCATACGCGTGCGTGTCTGCACATCGGACAACGTAACTCCTTCACTGACGTCTGCCTATTAATTTACCGAGTGAAGATGTTGTGTTGCAAGCTTTTTACGTCCGCTTTATTAAGATTGTTGCGTACTGTTGACAAAAACTGATGTTGGTGGAATTGATATGTCCTCAGTTCTTGCAAGTCCATAATAGACTTATAGCAATAACAATGACAATAATAGCAATAATATCACGTTGAATTGATTCCTGAGGAGAACATATTGTTTATGCAGGCTCCAGTTTTGCCAACAGTGGCCCTATCATCATGACGATCCTAATAACTATAACTATTATAAAAGCGATTTGCTAGACAAAAAACATCGACTTTGTTTCAAACGATCAAAATCATCTAAATAGAAATAACTTGATTATTATTTCTGCATAAAAACTTGCAGACGTTAGGGCTATTCCTATACACTGTCACTAAACGAAAGAAATTACATGAAAGGGAATTTGAAGTATAGGCTACGTCTATGCATCCATTCGTGCTACCAGTAAAGGATACTAAAAACTGACCGTTCTGACGGCCTTCTCTGCCGCCATCAATGACGCAGCTCGGTTCAAATTCGTTTTATATGTTCCTAGCAAATATGCATTGTGTACGGTAATCAACATTACATATACATATTATACAGATATTACATATATGTAATTATATATAGGCCTATATTTATATAAAATGAGACAATACTCTACCATCACTCATCTAATTCTCCACTTTCCATTTCTCGAATTAATCCACACCCAAAATCACAATCACTCTACCCATTTGACTCTGCTACACTTTGACCTCGTTCGTCGTACTACATCTCTTACACAGCGCTCGTTATAAAGCTTGTGCTCAGCGCATGGTTCACGAGTGGCGCTCTATAAATTTGGAATCTACGATCACGACTACGCTGGTTATCTGCTCTATGTATTCAGAAATCAGTTCAATCAGTAGTAATTTACGCAGACACTTACATGTATGTTTGCACCTCTATATTTTGAAGGTGTCTCTCAAACATTGACTAAATTATTTCTTTTTAGTGGCGTTATGTAACTTTCATTTATAATTTTAATTGCAGTTCGTCTATTGTTTCCGGTTTTCAGAATGAGGTCCACTTTGCTTACGCGTGGAATACTGGGTTTCTGTGCCGTGATTGGCTGCCTTCTGTCGACTTCAGCCAATCAGGAAACAACAGGTGCATTAAATCGTCTTCTGACTCCTATTCGTCATAATCACTAAGATTATCTTTACTAATAGTTTTGATATATTTTTTTATTATCTTCGACAATCAGCATCAGTTGCAGGAAGTACGATCAACAAGGGAAGTCGTAGCCATTGTTCCAAATGATAATAAATGTACCAAAATCGTTAATTATCCACAGGCCTGGTTGAGCCTATTATTATTAGTGTTATTAGTGTTATTATTGTTATTATTATTATTATTATTATTATTATTATTATTATTATTATTTATCTATTTATATTTATATTTATTATTACTATTATTATTATTATTATTATTATTATTATTATTATTATTATTATTATTATTATTACTATTATTATTATCATTAATATTATTATTATTATCACCATCATCATGAAAATTGTTATCGTTGTTTATATTACTATTATGATTATTACTATTATAATTATTTTTTATTATTGTCACCGTAATCATCATAGACATCGTCGTCACCACCACCATCCAGGGGCTTCTATCCCCCCTAAGCAACCGGGCGCAATCCATTTTCTCTCCCCCCTTTCTTGACCGGCCTTCCTCTATGTATGCAATATAATGCAATCTAGCGCATGCCCTCCTCTAGTGTGTGAATGAAGGTTTGTTTGGAGAGGGACAAACGAGCATCCAGCAGACGATCGCCGAAGCATGTGTAGCGCCGAGAAGGGACCTGGTATGGGGAGGGGATGTGCCCCTCCCCATAAGAAATTTTTGCGATTTCCGCATTGCAATTTCAGCATTTTAAGCTGTCCTCTTAGCAAAATTACTCTACTATTTCAGTGGAGAAATTGCTGCCAAAATTGGGCAGCCATATGTTTTGCGCCTCTTATCAGTGTGCTCTCGAGAGGCGTTACATAAATTTTTAGAGCACAATGCAATACAATAAAATACAATGTAGGTCCTACATTGTAAGCCCACGTAATAATGATGTTGCTTTACTAAGTGTTCAAGGACCAAATTTGACTGTCTGAAATTTGAAAGATAGCATTGGGACAGAAGCCATTTATTTGTGCAAAATAGTATTTGTATTAACATTATTTTTTTTCAATTATAATATGATTGTATTATTTATTAAAATAGTAAAAACATAATTATAATCATGTAATAGGATTTTTTTATAGTATATTATAGCTGTCATAGCAGTCATGTAATTCAAAAATGCAGATAGTAGCCTAACTAAATACTCGAAGTGTATAAAGTGTAGCCTATACATTTTGCTAAAAACTTAGGCCTACCATTTTGTCCAAATTTATATGGAGGGGAAGTATTTTCTGGGGATCTTCCTTTACTATCCTCCTTTAGTGATGCCTAGATTGAACACTGCGCTCCATGTCCGACCTTCCCCCCCAACCGACGTGAATTTTGGCTGTCTTCTGATTCCCCCCCTATTTTTCACTGGGCGCAAGCTGCGCCCGCCATGTATAGGGATAGAAGCCCCTGCCACCATCATTATTTTATTACGTCCAAAGATAAGCATGAGTCACGAGCAATTACGTTTGTTAGTGATGTTGTATTAGCAGCAAACAATCACTGATTCGTTTATTCTATGACCCTAAAAAACTGCTGACGGAAAGAGCCATAATACATCCAGTCATCTTTACATAGATCTCATAGACTGCTTATTGCCGCCATGTGTGCTTCAACACGCTAGTCGTCGGTCAAATCTCATCGCGAGTATATAGGTGATCGAATTACCAGGCAAACGAATGAACGGAGATCTCCTTCTGGCGCTATATCATGATGCACTGTCACGTGTCATGGAAAAGACGTTCGTTTTGGTTGAGCCCCCGGACAAAGTGTCTCGTAAAATCAGTCATTAGTTCTGACGGAAATTATTTATCCAGCGCTAGAATAAAGCCGATATGCGGCCTAAAGCAACCAAGTACTATTTTGCATGATCGTAATTTTGTGATGCAACAATAGCGGACCACACTCAAGTCTTAACGGAAGCATTTAGCTTGGAAATCATTCGAAAATGTCGGGTCGTATGATAAATGGGGGACACCTGCACCAAATATTGTTAACTTATTTTGTCAGATTGTCATTATGCCGTGCCTCCTAACAATCCATCACCAATTAAGTACACACCGTAATAATTTTTTACTCACAATGATGCTGACGTTAATGGTGATGATGATGATGACGATGATGAAATATGCAATATGCCTATTCTTTTGATGAAACGCTCTGCTAGATAGACGATAAGGAAGTCATATCAATTTTAAAGAAACTTTAAAATATATATTTAAATAGGATAAAATAATTGGAAACATGCAGCACGGGACCGAATTTTCTTTACTGTTAATCAGCACAATGGGAGAAATTCGATACATTTTTAAAAAGTTCATTCAAATATTCGAACATTCATTTCTTCATTTTCGGGAACAATTACTCAGATCTTGCTAAAGCATTTCGCGAGAATACAGTAACCGATTTCACCGATGGTGGGAGACTTTATTCTCCGTTAAGCACTGCTACATCTCCTGATAATCTAATCTTCTAGCGTATTATCCTGTCCTTTACAAAATATTTTTACAAGTAAAAAATAATGCGATTTCCTTTACGTCTGGTTAGGAGTTTTTCTGATTGATCTCTTTAACAAAAGAGTATAATTATTTGGTCCGTTTTCCGAAATGACACTTCTGATAAATTTAAAAAAAAATAAATTAGTCGATTAAATAAATAATTAATTATTCAATGTTCGTTTCAGGGTCCAGTTTCAAGCCGTGTGATTCCGGACAGCAGCAAAAGCCCGAGCCTCACGTAACCGGTCCAACGGAGTTCGTCCGCGTGTCCATGGCCGAAGCAAACAGCGTGACGCGAATGCGACGGTCCCTCGGAGGACTGGGACGAGTAAGAGCGGGCGGTCCAGTGCCGCTCCTGGTCTACACGGCAAACGAGAACAACAACAACGGCGGCGACGTGGACGGGCGCCCCTACTCGAGACCAGCGCGCAACTTCATGCGTTTCGGTCGAAACCCATCAACCGGAAGTGACGACATCGTCTGCCTTCCGGTCGCCGCCTCCGCCTCCGACGAAGGACCGGAAATGACGTCAGACGAGATGTTCGCAGCGAAGGACGGGGTCGACGAGAAGAGGTTTTCGTCGCGGTTCCGTCGGGACCAGGCGCAGTACGACTACAACGGAAAGCCCTTCATGAGGTTCGGGAAGAGGTACGCAAGGATGGTCGGAAGGTCACCCGAGTTCATCGGGTCACGTGACGGTGACGTCATCTGTTTCCGGGCGATCGTGGACAGCGATAGGGAGAAGGGAAAGAGGTTCATGCGGTTCGGAAGGGCGTTCACCCCTGACCCTCACGACGATCAGAACCAGAAGGAAGAGGGGGTGACCGATTCGGGCGAGGAGAAGCCCGTCTTGAGGTTCGGAAAGTCTCCCTTCCCTCCGGGAATGCGGTCGGCGGCAGACTACGAAAAACAGGATGATGAGTCCAAGATGTGACTCGAAGTTAATATAAATGAAATGTTGATTTAAAAGTGACTTTAAATTCAGTCACCTTTGTGCGTTTGTCTTGCAGTCAGATCTTGCAGTCGGATATTGCAATTAAACAGAACGAAAAGTGAAATTATTTGCAACAATTCAATTTGCGATCGGAGGTCAATTTTCTGTTTAGCGCTGGAAGTGAAGATACAAGTAAAAATGCAATGTAATTCTATTTGACCTCATCTTCATTTTTAACAATGTTTTAGTATTTGCCTGCAGGCTCTGTTATAAACATATCCAGGCGTATGGATGCAAGCTTTTCAGGCGCTCTCTTCATTCCAATCTTGTCAGTATCACAATCACCTCGGGCGTTATCATTGTATGTTATTCGTGGCTTTTATGATAATAATTTATTATCATAAAAGCCACGAATAACATACAAGTTTACCAATGTAGGCTACATATCCACATCCCATTTCATCCACACATCCGCCTATACCTACATTCTCACCTACCAGATTCTATTTGTGTGTTTAATTATGTACATACATGTCTAGCACTCAGTAACTTAGGTACCCACCTCTCTACCTGCTGCCACTCACAGAACAACCAACAATTCGTATACCTGATAGCCTACCACCCATGCAGGAATGGGTTATTAGGTGCAGGCGCACCTAATAATAACCCATCTGCCTGCCTGCATATACAACCAACTACTAACCAATCAACGCCCAAACTACCAATTTCTCTGACTGTTTACCACCTGCATACCTATCTGCCTGCTTATCACCAATTTAACTATACACATCTATTTACCTGGCTACATAAATAATATTCTAAGCGTCACGTATACGCGTCCATTATTGGTGCATAATACTTAGCCTACGCCAGATGGCCAATTGATTCGACGCAAAGACAAACTGCATCGATCTCATTGCCAAGCATCACTGCTGCAGCAGCTGCTGCCGTGGCTGCTTTTGCTGATGCAGCGGCTACTGACCGATTCTGATTCTCTCCACCGCCTCTCCCGGCTGACGGAATGATAGTTTATGATACTTGAGGTTGAATTTGACATTCTCAGTTCATTGTGGAAAGATCGCCCTGCATGGCGCATGCAGTACATTCATTGCTGTCACTCACAAGACAACAGCGTCCTCACATCAGAGCAAGCGTTGAGTGAACTCCATTGAGCATATAATGGTCATTTCTTCAGTCTAGGTACGAGTTACATTGTATTTTAGTGCATGTAAGGTATTCATGTAGTCGTCTCTGCTTACATCAAGTATGAACTCGTTGCAGTTAATTCAGTACATTTATCTCATGTATTTTATAAGGACAGCTAGATATTCATACATTTATTATAGGGCATAATGCATGTACTGTCGTATGCAAGCCAAGATTATTATCATGCATGCTCTACTCCAGTAAGGTGCATGGGGTCAAGGAATGTAGGGCATAGAACTGTGGCGTTTCAGCCACAAGACGATAAACTCCGACCGGCGACCTTGTCAAACTGAAGCTGGAGACAGGCAGGAGCCACGGTGACGCTCCTAAAGCAGCCCAACCGTGTAGTTAGAGTCATTCATAGGTAAGGCCTAATTCCCCTTAGCGAAAATATGCGCTATTAAAGCGCGACCACTGCGCTATTAGAGCGCGACCGTTAGTGCAATGCCTGTGAGACACAGCTGGAAGCAGGCGAGAGCGAAGATGAGGCATTTATAGCCAAATCGCTATGGAACGCTCTTAGGTATTTTAGTACCCGTAGAATAATTAATTTTCTGGCCGTCCAATAATCTTAATTTAGGGCGTAGGTTACGTAGAAGTCGTTTGGGAAGCGATAGAAAGAAACCCGGTGACGATCCGACAATAAATGGATTTTTGGCGAATTATCCAAGATTTTCCGTATGCTGAAAAATCGTGCTAAAACAGTGATATTCCGGTGGAATAAAGCCTGCCACACGGTGCTCTGCTATATATGTGGAGTAATGGCGATTACTCCATGGGCAATGAGTTTCAACTCTGTTCTTCTCATTGCTCTCTACGCAGTCCTGGCACGTTGAATTGAAATTGCTACGTTGGTTTGTTGGTGTCCAAACGTTTCCTGGTGAATTTGACGAGAAATATTGTATCCGGATCGAATTCGCACACGCGAAGGTTAAACGTTACCTGCGGTGACGATCGAGCGGCGGCTGACTGGGCATCGCCCCGCTTCGACGCACCAGGGAGAGTTGGTGGTGGCTCATCCCGTCTTACTTGCAACTGTCTCCTGGCGTACAGCGCCGTGTTTTCTGACTGTTGGAGAAGTTTTACTGACTGTCATAGCCAGTGGTATTGGTTTGACGAAGACGTTGAGTGCTTGTAACGTAAAATAAAGCAGTTTTACCGCCCTGATCGAGGCTCCGGCGTCGTACAGGCCTCGGCACCCTGTCCGCCACGAGCCCGTCAGCATCACGTATCGAATATTGTCACTCGTAAAACTCGTTAGTGCGCTAATCCTCGGTGCAGGAAAGGCAAGTGGTTGTTTCGGACTGTCGTCCCCTGTTGTCCATAATACGCTGCTCGCTTTCGGAGCGGCCGGAGGCTCGACAGAACGTATTGCCTCGTGCAGTAACCATTTCGTTCCTCCTGCGACAATTCACTTTTCCATCGTCTGATTAAGATCGTCACTCTTGGCGGCCCGCGTCGGCTAAGCTGCACGGCCAGCCGAAGGCGAGCGCGCAACCGTCGGTGAACGGTAAGGCCTCGACCGAGTTAACCGCCGCGCCAGGAGAGCGCAAGACTTGGACCTTCGCGGTCGTCAGACCTACGACTCCTCGTTGGTGTCCATTGCATGTCAGCAAGACAAGGTTTCTGAATAATTCATATAATATAGCGTATACATTTCGACCCAGCATCTGCTGCTGAGCGACGGGTCCGGTCTCGTAGGACTCAGCCCCCTACGGACCTCGGCCACGCCAGCGAGCGCCTCGCCGCGAAGGCGGTTAATATTAACATATACGGGTTAGGGTGAAACCCGCAACAGAGATACGTTCTGCCTACGATCGGAAAGCGGCGTTGGTGACTGCATCGAAAGCTTCCACACCGGCTAGCGCATTTCATTTGGACACCGTCCGCCCCGGACGTGCCGTCATTCAGTGTCGCGGGCGCTGCCCGGACGATCGACGCCTCGTGCGCTCAGTGTATCTTTCGTCATTCCAGCTTGGCTGTGAACTTTGATTCGGAATCAGTGGTACTTTGAAAGCGATAAACCTGGTTCCAACTATACGAGTGAGTGAAATACAGTGTTGCCAGATTTTGCCGTACTTGGACTCTTCGGTCGGAGGTCGGTTCAGCTCCCGCAGCGGCATCGACTCCAGGTCCTAGTGTCCGTGAGTATCGTACTCGGTGAAAACTTACCTGATCGTCTTGAAACCTGCATCGGATCGTGCAGTGCATACGATTTGCCCGTGAAAGTGTCGAGAAAACCGGTCTAGCTCGTCCCGTTCGAGAGTTAGGGCCGAATAAGTGAATTTGCCTTGAGAGTAGCAAAAGTGCGTTGCTGTTCTGTTCGCGTTCTTCCCCAGCGGTCGGCCGGACAAAGTGGTTGCGCACTGAATAACTTTGCATCCTGTGATCGGATCGTTTCGAACTAAGCGACAATCTAGTTCATCTCGACGAGTAGAAGACATCTCCTGTTAAGGGTTTGTCAGCATCTGTTACGGTTTCGACGGTATAGTCTGGAGGAAGCGCCTCGCGCGTGAAAAGGACTTAGCCGATTTCTGGGTTTTTCGCGTGTTGCCGAAGAGACCGGCAGCCGACAAAAGTGTCAGCGTGAATAACTTTGTATCCTGTGGTCCAATCGTTTCGATCCAAGCGACAACCTCGTTCATCCGAACGAGTAGAAGACTTTCCCTGTTGAGAGTTTGTCCGTGTCTGTTACGGTTTTGGCTGTATAGTCTGGTGAGAGCGCCTCGCGCGTGAAGTGGACTTAGCCGATTTCCTGGTCTTTCGCCTGGTGCAGCGGAGACCGGCCGCGTTTTCAGCGGCTTTGCCATCTGTCGTCCGATTCGTTCAATCTTGGTGTCAGATTGTGCGTCTCGTTGAGTGGGACAAGTCAGTCGGAAGAGAGTTAAGCGATATCTGGAAGGGTTTCGACGGTAGGAGCTCGCGAAGAGTTTCCCCCGGTCGTTTCCCCGTAGAGTTCGGTTACGCGGCGCCGCGACCAAGCGAGTGACCGCAGCCGACAGGTCTGTGTGGGCAACGCGCAGTGCCCTAGGTCTGCGAGTGTATTGCGATATTCTTTGACTACCGAATATCTTTCCTTTCACCTCTGGTCTTTGAATCGGCTAGTAGCAGAGCCGTTGATACGATCGCTTGGCTATATCAGCCGCCGTTGATCAGCGTTGGTTGAAGTCCAAGGTAGATACCGGCCACGACTGGTCGAGTGAGTGTAACTTTGTGAGTTGTTGTACGATTAACGAAAAGTTGGTGTCAGATTGAACGTCACGCCGAGTTCTATCTTGTATACGTGCGAGTGTGTTACCTATCCCTTGGGGAGGGCTTCGGAAAGCGATTCTTTGGCCGTCGCCTGTGTATTTCCCTTGTGTTACGTATCTTTGCGAGTTCTTGTACGATTCCGTCGATCTTGGTGTCGATCGACTCAGCGCACCAAGACGACCGTGTCTGTAACGTCTGTGAGTGAATATCCTTGGTGGATCAAACGGTGAAGGCTCGACAAGCTTTACTTCGCCGAAACTACGGTTTTCCCCGCCCGGTCGAGGAATTCGTAGTCGCAAAGTTAGGGTTAAACGTAGCTGCCCTAACAGCTCCCTTTAGTTTACGCAGCGTGTCCCGGTTCCATAAGTCATAAGTTAATTTAGTTAAGGAAGTTGTGTATCCCTTAGCTAATTTTTAAGCCCCCTATACGGGAGCGATGCTGGTCTGTGGACAGTAATCGCGGGCCAGAAGCGATACAAAAGTCAGAGACCCTTGGCGCCTGTTGCGGCGAAAGAGTCGACAGTTCCGTGTACAAGTGTGCGCCTTCCCTGTGGGATAGCGCAGGACTAAGTGTGAAACAAGCACGCGAGCGCCTGGCAAGCGCCGTATTCCTGGTTACGAGTGACTTCGCTGTTGCGCGAATTGTGAAATAGTTTCGCTTCCCAGCGAGCTATACGGGTGGTCTCCCTAAAGGCCTGGTACCAGAAAAACATATACGAAGGATTTGACTGTCCTGTTGCGGACAAAGGACAATGGTGGTGGCACAATATCGGTTAGGGTTGAATCCCCTAGAGTGGAGTTGGTGTCGCCTTCTATGGCCGACCTCATGGCAGCGCCAGGTATTACCTGTTAGAAGTGACGGCGCGTCGGGGGCTCGGTGTAGCATGGTGCGAAAGAGAACAGATCATGCGGAGGAGAAAGCGAAGTTGGCAGTCGCGAAAAGGAGCTCTAAGCGAGGGACCTCTGCCCGAAGAGTGAACCCTGTTTCGAGGATTGGCCATCCTGGAGCTCGGGATGTTACCCCCAAGGTGACCGCGGTCGGGGCAGCATCAGGATCCGACGCTGCAGAGCTATATACCTTGTTCCGAGCCTCTTTGCCGAGACGTTCTTCTCCAGTGGCACAGATGCGAGTAGAGGATATGACCGATGAGTCAGATTACGAGGCAAGGCACCGTGTTGCCCGCGAGCGGATCGACGACGAGCGCCACAGAACAGTAAAAGAAGATAAGGCACATGTAGTACATGACGTATACTCTCAGAGAGCGAGGTGATTTAGTATAGGCCTGCTTCAGTTAGACAAGTGCAGAGCTGTCCGGTTATGAAAGGTAAGGTAAATTAAGATAGCAACCACATACATGTAGGTAGGCTATCATTCCAGTTTAAAGAGACCTAAACCCAGCAGCAAGATCAGGTACAATAAGCAGAGTTGATAATCTACTTGTATGTAACTATACAGGTATGTATATATGTAAGCAGGTATGCATGCATGTCTGAATGTATTTATACACATGCATGCATAGCCTATATGTATGCGTGCGTGTATATGTACATAAAGGTAGGTATGTATAATTGTATATTTCTGCATATCTGTAGACAATAAAATATTCCGCATGAATATATCCGTGTTTTGTATAGTGCTGTACTTCTGTCTTCCTACGGCCGAAAATCATCCTCCGAGACACGTTCGAGAGACGCTTGTCGTGATAGGCCATTTAGAAAGACGCTGAGCTTTCCAAAGGGTGTATAAGGACGAAAGTATTCTTGCTTTACAGTTGAACAGCGACACACGTGCAATGCACGTAGCCACAATCACACGACGGCGAGTGGGATGAATAAAGGACCGGATTGTATTTCAATCGATTGAGGGATTGCGTTACATATGCGATGCGTTTTCAATGGTTTGCAACGGCGCGGTTCTATCTCTCTTTTGTAATAGTAATGGTATTTGTAATAGGCCTAATCAGTCCTAGTTTATGCGACGCCAACTCGCAAACGACTCCGCGGTTGCAAATCTATTTTTTGTGAGCTTCGTGACCACCAGATTTTTCGAAGTAAGAGAACGGTAGATCTAGAACGGTAGATCTAGAACGGTAGACCTAGAACGGTAGATCTAGAACGGTAGATCTAGAACGGTAGATCTAGAACGGTAGATCTAGAACGGTAGATCTAGAACGGTAGATCTAGAACGGAAACTTTAGTTCAACTCTGACATTACAGAAGGTAGGAGTCGTTGAAGTTGCAGCGTTGGTGCGTGGGCCGCTCACGTCTTCCTATACGGATGACTTTAGGTTTCAGCTGTGGGAGCCCGCATATAGGAGCAAGAGGGGATGCTTGCCCCTGAAAAAGTAAAATCAATTTTTAGCTTACACTTTTCGGTTTTTGGACAAATTTCTTCGCAATAAAACGCTAATGATATTCAAAGTATAACTGAGGAATATGTATTTATAAAACGTCCATGAAAAATACCCCGTTTAAAATTTCTGCTTTGCTGTTAAAGTTCATGCTAACTATTTTAGCCGTGAATATTGAGTTTTGCCCTTCCTGTAAAAATATATGGTTTCAGCAACATTGCCTATTTAAGTTGAACGATGGAAGTTCTGCATCACGAAATGCTCAATGATCCCATACGTTTTGAAGAAATTGTAGCCTATTTGTTGCATGTTGCGAGCTTTGTATAGGCTACGCCTATATACAGGGTGCGGCCAAAAAAAATGACCCATTACGAAAATCGCGATTTCTCAAAAACCGATGAATATTTTGATATAAAACTTCGCCAATCTATTTGACACATATCTATCTACAACTTGGCTAAATCTAATGAAATTCGATTCATGAACACCAAAATGGTGCAACCCTGAAGTGAAACTATGTTATTTTCATTTCAACAGACATTTAGTGACAGCAATAACGGCAATAAGTAACCAAGTAGCCCTAACGACGTAAACAGAAATGTAACAAAGTTCCAGGCTACTTTTTGTTATTGACAAGATTAGGCCAAACTGTTGAGTTTTGCACAATGGATGTTCGAGGTGAACACCGTTTGCTTTTACGCAAGCTTGCAGACGTTTTCGAAAGCCCAGAACAGTTTTCTGAATGGTCTCAATTGACAAAAGTCATTCCAGATGATTTGTGGCGTATTTTTGCAGTTCAGAAATGCTCTTTGGCTTTGTGGTAAGTTTGTTGTAAGTCTCAAGCATTGCACCCCAGACAGCATATTCGAGTGGGTTCATATCTGGGGAATTTGGCGGTCATGAATCCCTGTCGATGAAGTCCGGACAGTGACTTGTTAACCAATCCTGGGCCAGCTTGGCGCCGTGAGCGGGCGCTCCATCTTGCTGAAAAGTGAACTGATTTTCCCAAGACAGTCATCGACAAGTTTAGGCAAAAGATTCTCCACGTAGTACTTAGCATTGACTTTGGCCTTCTCGTCAATGAAATGCAAGCATCCTTTGCCTTCATAGCTGACACCTGCAGAAACCATGATGTTGGGAGAGAACTTGGCTCTCTCGACCAACAGGCTTGGATGGATATCGGCTTTTTTCTTCTTCGCCCAGACGCGGTTGTTTTGAGTATTAGTGGGTGGACTGATGTAAAAGATCTTTTCATCGGTTAAAAAAACCTTATTATGGCACACTGCAGGCTACTTTATGTAAAATTATGATTTCCTATTTCGTGAATGCCGTGTTAAATTGAAAAAATGCAGTTCTTTCTTCTGCCTGGTGTCATGATCACAAATATAAAGACTCTGACATAAAATTTTCAACTAATATGCAGAAATATGTTACGAATAAAAATGAAAATATTTGTAAGAAAATATTCAGCGGTTTTCGAGAAATCGCAATTTTCGTAATGGGGTCATTTGTTTTGGCCGCACCCTGTATATGAGGTTCAAATTGGTCACGTCGTCTCCTGTGTTGGACAAGTTCCTTCATCCGAATGCTACGTCTCATGCAATTGACTATAGGCTACTTCAGGACAAAGACTCCTGAAGTTGGTCGAATACCTATAACAAGAACTGGTGTTCTTGAAACGGTTTCAACATGTGCCTCCTGAAAAAGTGGGTTGAAATATGGGGTTTAATATACCAAGCAACAACTAATTATTATCAATAATTTTGCTCAATCTATGAGGTAGACTATATCTTTCGTGCTGAATTTTTCAATGCGATAATTCATTCACTTGGTCCATTCACTTGGAACATTCACTTAGTCCATTCACTTGGTCCATTCACTTGGTCCATTCACTTGGTCCATTCACTTGGTCCATTCCCTTGGTCCATTCACTTGGTTCACTCCCTAGCTGATCCAGTAATCTGAATTTTCCTACTAGGCAATCCACAGAAAATTAAACGAATTAAATGGCTTAGTTATTTGCAATCACGTGACTCAAAGGGGCCGTCCATAAAGTACGTCACGCTCCAGGGGGGGAGGGGTGTAAGAAAGTGTGACAGTTTGTGACAGGGGGGAGGGTCCGGCCATGTGTGACGTCACACATTTATTTTTTAAATTCTTGTTTATTTTGTTTGTTCTTAATACCTAAAATCCGACCCGGCCCGGCCAGACGTGCCTAAAACCCGGCCTGGTGGGATAAAAGTTGATTTCCCGTCACTATCAAAGCGTTTAGGGATACACGTCACTATCAGAGGGATTAGGGATAGTATCCTAGGGTTTAGAGGGTTAGGTAAATGGTTATGTTTAAAAAAATTGTTCGAAAGTGTGACGTACTTTAGGGGGGTCCGAGATTTGTGACAGTTTGTGACAGGGGGGAGGGGGGTCAAAAATGGTCCAAAATAGCGTGACGTACTTTATGGACGGCCCCAAAGATACCCGCAGTTATTTCTATTCAGTTCAAATTCAATTCAATTTATTATTTCCAACGGCATTAATACATAATACATGGTGCAAAATATCATAAACAGTTGCAAGAGAAAAGAGAGCAAGCGAAAAAAAGCAGCAAAACTGGTTTCAATTGGCATGACAACAACTATAGTCTATATCATGACGTGTGCACGATGCATGGGCTCTATTATTAATTCTTAGAATAGACATAATTAGGGAGCAAAAGGCACCCAAAATTGAGAGCACTTCTAGGAAATGTTTGTTTTAGCAACACAGTGCGAATGGCGGATGGGATTCATTCAATCAAGAATATGCATGGTTGCATGAGTTTACTGATTTTTTATTTGTATTTCTATCAATATTTAACAGGCTACATTAATATAAATTAAATGCATCTTAACTAAATAAAGCTATAACGCATGCTTCTTAGCGCAGATGCGCAAAAGATAGGTCCATTTGAACCGCGCGATACAGGAAACTTTGTGGAATAGTTTTTTCACGCAGATGAACCCTGGTGTTTGGAAAAAAATTGCGACTGTTTGTCATAGCAAAAGTTCTTCTCTATAGGCCACAACCTTGATTGGGCTTCATAATACTTTGAATATGAGAGGTTCAGGAATAGAATGTACGTATGCATGCTCACATAATTATCTAGGCCTATATCGTGGATGTTACTGAGTGTAAATGACAAACTTATCAGCATTCAGCAGCGCTTTGATCATGATTGTCTACAAGAGATATAAAATACAGTATTATGCATCTCAACAAAGACGGGCATGCTAGCAACAAGAGCGTTAAGTTCTCGAATATTAAATTGAAGTATCTTTAGGTAATTAAACGATGCTCAACTAAGATGAGAGGTTTTGATAGGATATGACATGAATAGACGTTTGATGCGATTTCATATGATATATGATGTGAATGCTATAATGCGATCGGATGGTGTAGGACAGCAGAGGAGAGGACCATACCAGGTTGAGCTATGGACGGTCTTAGCCATTTGTTAGATCAAATAATAAGACGACCTTTTTAGTAAATGAGATGGGGATCATTAAAAGTGCCACGTCTCAGGAGATCTAAGCGATAAGGACGAGAAGTCTGCAGTCGTCTGAAAACCCTTAGAGCAGCTCTATAAGAAGAAAGCTGCATCCAATTATGATTCTGACCCTGGGCGATATTTAGTCGGGGAATATTTGCTGATGACACCCACTGCACGCAACACTCTTCTCTAGAACAGTGGGCGAGTGCAAGTTGACGACAGAGCGCAAAGCAATCACTGTTGATGTTCGTTGTGCATCAAAGTAAAATTCAACTCATTCTCACAATTGTAATTGTAATTGTAATCGTAGCGCCACTTCAAAAGAATTCTTCTAACTCATTCTCACAGGTGCTGGCATAAAATTAATAGCTAACTATAATATTATGTTAAGAAAGTTAGATTTTTCATTCACAATAGTGAAATCATGTGCATGCATTTTCGTACTTATATTAAGCTCATTTTCAGAACCGCGCGCGAAAAAGAGGCTGCAATCGATAGGGATCGAAACAGGTTTTCAATGTTTCATTTTCATCCTGCCTTGGATGCGAAAGTAGCCAATAACAATTCTCCTAAATTAGTCAACTTAATACATTGCCTTATACGCTGGCCAGTCACAAGTGGCTTGAACAACGTGGGTGCAGAACTATACATGAAGGTGGCTCAGTGATGTAATATCGTTACTATGCCACTGCCTATCTCAGGTGGTGCCAGACCCAAGACTGAAAAATAAGGAGGACACCTTGTTGCAGCACAGTGTCGTTAAATGGAGACTATAATATAATTATTATAATTATGGGGGGGAACAAGGCAGGGAGATCCAATATCACCGGAGGTGTTTATCACGGACTTGGAGAGGGCCATGGACAATGTCAAGGAAAACTGCAGAGGAATATCTGTGCAAGGCCTGGCAATCAACAATTTAAGATTTGCAGACGATATAGATATCATCGAGGAGAATG
Organism: Lumbricus terrestris; assembly: GCA_949752735.1. Taxonomy (NCBI): domain Eukaryota; kingdom Metazoa; phylum Annelida; class Clitellata; order Crassiclitellata; family Lumbricidae; genus Lumbricus; species Lumbricus terrestris. The sequence goes on along the minus strand of OX457044.1, from coordinate 21,409,371 downwards.
TTGACGAACTGGAAAGAACTGTAGGAACACTGGCGACAGATAGCAAACCTTATGGGCTGATTGTGAACACGGCAAAGACAAAAGCAATGGTATTCGGGAGTGAAACCATTGAACGACAGATAATCCTGGATGGAGAAACGCTAGAAAACGTCAAAGAGTTCGTATACCTAGGAAGCACGTTTACATACGATCTAAACTGCAAAAGAGAAGTAACTCTGAGATTTGCCAAGGCCAAAGCAGCACTTGCTGCTTTAGACAAGATTTGGAAAAGTAAAGAAATAGCACTAAAGACTAAGCTGGCAGTCCTGGATACCTGTGTGTTCAGCGGAGCATTATACGCATGTGAAACATGGGTAATTACCAAGGAAATTGAAAGACGAATACTGGCTTTTGAAAGAATATGTTATCGAAGAGTATTAAGAGTCGGATGGAGAGAAAAGATGAAGAATGAACAACTATACAATCGAATTGGTCTTAGAGACACTCTGCTGCAAAAAGTAATCTGCAGGAAATTACAACTGTTTGGGCAGATATGCAGAATGGACGACACCAGGAAACTCAAGACGTTGGTGTTTGGCATTATGGAAGGGACGAACAAAAGGGGACACCCCTTCAGAGAATGGAAGGATGACATCACGGAATGGTGTGGAAACATATCACTGCAGCAATTGAGCCACACAGCAAGAGAAAGGGACAAATGGAAGGAGGTGATCAAAAGAGCATCAAGCACCTACGGGCGATGAACCCATGGACATTGATGATGATGATGATGATGTAGTTACATTGGAAATAGTACTAGTGTAGTAGGTTAGTAGTAGTAGCAGTAGCAGTAGTAGTAGTAGTAGTAGTAGTAGTAGTAGTAGTAGTAGTAGTAGTAGTAGTAGTAGTAGTAGCAGTAGCAGTAGCAGCAACAGCAGCAGCAGTAGCAGTAGCAGTAGCAGTAGCAGTAGCAGTAGCAGTAGCAGTAGTAGTAGTAGTAGCAACAGCAGCAGCAGTAATAGTATCAACAGCAGCGGCAGCAGTAGCCGAAGCAGTAGTATAGCATAATCTCTAAACTCATTATCTCAACGCAATGTCTATAGGAGTATACTACTGACCACTAAAGATGGGCATTTGTCGTTGTGCTCAATCCCAGTGGCGTTCACCCATCCAAACACTCTGTAGTTGTCTTCATTTCCAGACGTATACACGTCAAGAGATGTCGTTTCGTGTAATATTAATCACCGTCAAAACTTGTGTAGGGAATTAAGAATCAATTCGCTGCGCATCTCGTGCGTTGTCTCTTCTTACTATATAGTCTACTGGATCTATGGCGTAGATACCTGGTTAGATCATTTGTACAAACCTATGATTAGACTTAGGCCTATATATCGCAGTCACGCGCGAAATCTTCAGCACGCATACTGTCGAGTTACCAAACAACAGTCAATGTATTTTGGAAAATTTATTGCAAAAGAGAGACGCTATGGGTGGCTGCGATTTCAACCTCCTTCCATGATGTCTGTATGTCTGGAACTATTTCTGTCTCTCTCTCTTTCTATCTCTATCTCTATCTCTGTTCGTCTGTTTGTTTGTCTATGCTTTTGTTTCTGTTTCTGTCTTTGTCTCTGTCTTCCCCTCTTTTCTATCTCTGTCTCTGTTTATGGCTCTGTCATGTCTCTGTATCTCTCTGTATCTCTGTCTTTGTCCCTGTCCTTGTCTGTTTCTGTATCTGTCTCTGTATCCGTCTCTGTCTCTGTCTGTCTGTCTATGTCTGTCTGTCTGTATCTCTATAAATATATGCATATATCTTTATCTCTGTCTGTCTGTGTGTCTGTCTGTCTGTCTCTCTCTTGCCGATAACCGTTGCTGTGAACCTCCACCAATTCCGTAATTTCAATGCGCGGCCACACTGTTGCTTACAACCGTCTGAAAATCCCTTCGAAAATTAGCCTTTGTTCGCTGGAAGAGCCTTTCGTTCCACGAAGAAACCTCTTTCAATTATGCAGTTTTCTTAGTTCTTCTGAACTCCACCACCCGTTCCTCAACCCAGCGACCCAGCGGAGTATATACGGTCCAATCGGGAGAGTTACCGGTCGTTAAGTTCGCTGTGTTCAAGATGGCGTAGGATCCGTGTCTTCGTGGAAGTGATAGCAATTTGGATGACGTTGTCTGCTACGACCATGGTGGATGTCTGTCTGCTGTGTTAGTTTAAGAAGCGACTGAAATGCGGTGAGGGATTTCTAATCAGTATCGTGGCCGATAATATATCTACGAGCCACGCGTTTATCGTTGTTGTATCACTGATGAAATGGATTTGACAGGCATGTTAAGGACTTGACTTTATGTTGTTACGGAGGCCAGTTGCAGCTCGAGGTGCCTATAGGACAATGTTTACTATCGCTCTTTTCAATTAGCTGAACACGCCTCGTCGAGCAACTGCTTGAGCAGTTACGCCTACCTAGATGTTTGCCTAGGTATATGTGACTCCGATCTGCACGTGATTTCGCAGTATCATGATCACTAGTGATATTATTATTAGTAGTAGTAGTAGTAATAATAACATTATTAATACTACTACAGCAACAGCAACAACAACAACAACAGCAGCAGCAACAACAACAACAACAACTACTACTACTACTACTACTACTACTACTACTACTACTACTACTACTACTACTACTACTACTACAACCACTACTACTACTACTACCATTATGCATTATGCTATCACCACCACTACTACTACAACTATTACTGCTCTGCCACCACCTCCACCACCACCACCCCCACCACCACCACCACCACCACCACCACCACCACCAACACCACTACAACTATTACTGCTCTGCCACCTCCATCATCAACGCCACCACCACCACCACCAATCAAGAGTATAGATCAGCCTTCTGACAACTGTTTGCGAGTCAGACATTAACCCTCAAATTACCAGGAAATTTTGCAACCACTGAATACCAGTGGGGTCAAAATGACCCCAATGTAAACTTGCATTGTTATGGTTTAAAATCTGTTGTTAAGAATTAGAATATTGTTTAAATTGAAAATGTACAATTTTTTTCACTGGTATTATGTTTGAAATCAATAAATTCGTGAAGGATTGTTAGTAAAGTAACAGTCAGATTGTTGACACAATGTCAGAGTCTCGGACTAGCAACTGAAGCAAATGCTCTTGCAATGCTCTTTGCACACATTATGGCCGCATTTAGCACAGTCAGTGTGTGTCTTTCTGTCTTTTTCTCTTGGGCAGTAGTCACAACGAACCCTTTTCTTGGGAGGCTTTCCTGGTAACATAGGTATAGGTTGTTCTGCAAGGTGATTTTGTCCAATTAGCTCTCTGCCTAGCCTTAGCAGAAAGAGTCGTCTCCTGTGCTTTGTCTGGACTTGCCAATGTGGATTCAGTGCAATCCAGACAACAAAACCGTTAAGGCCACTGATGTCCAACATATTGTAAAATATCGCCATAGGCCATCGCCTAGTCATTCGTTTTGTAGCGTGCATACGGAGCATCTGATCCGCAGTATCAACACCACCTTTGGATGCATTGCAGTCCACGATCATGTGTGGTTTTTTGCCAGGGTGGGTGTTATCAATCTCAGCTTGGTCGTGCAGGCTGCTGAGCAGAACAACAGCTTTTCCTTTCTTGGGGCAGTAAGACACAAGTGTTCCATCATCTCGGAAGGCAAAAATGGAAGATAGTGTTATAATTATTAGAAATGTCATTTATTTGACCTAATCATACAGTTTACACTGGGGTCAAAATGACCCCACTGGTACTCGGTGTATATATACGATACCAGCGCCATCTGGTGACGGAAAATGGAAAATAAAACTTGGTATTTTGTACAAGACAGGAATACCGATAAAGTCATAAAATTTCTTGTGGATCTCACTTATGACGGATGAGCAGCACTACTGCAAACAAGCTTTGGGGTCATTTTGACCCCAGTGGTAGTACGAGGGTTAATGAACAAATCCCGATGCACTTTTGTGCAACTAACAACTAACTTAAAACGAATTTCTGCAGTACATATATTAGCATGCTTAAAGGCCAAGGTTGACATTCCAGATTCTCTCGGTAGAACGATTATAATATAAAACGCCCATATTCAAAGGCGCGTGATTGCATAATGGTATGTTAGTGACATTCTAGTTAGAATGTGGTTGAACGCTTTACTGTAAAATGGAATAAAGTTTGCTCCAGCAATGACTACAGCGCTTAGTCGCTTGAATCGCAATTCCTATAATTATAGAAGCCAGCGAAAGATTGCTTACCAACGAGCAATTACTGAGCAAATCCCGATGTACTGAGCGGTGTTGTGTTCCCACACATCGGTGCTCGAGTCCTTCACGTGAAACCGCATGCAGTCCCAAATAAAACTTACTGCACACACTACAGTCATCCCTATCCTGCATGCTCGCGACAATCCCACCTTGCGGAGTAAGCCTACCTGCGATGCACCCGCCTTCTAGCGACGCAATCGGTCGCAGCGTCGGTCACCTGGGTCCGTTTTTAAGGAAGGCGGATCAGAAATTGGGAGCAGACGACGACAGGTTCAACTAAGTGACCAATACGGTTGAGTTTGAGAAGAAAGAGGACTGTCTGCAGACGCTGGTGTCAGTTCTCTCTACACAGCAGCGATACGCATCTGGTTCACTCCAGTGAAACAGTCCGTGAAAAGTAGTCGACAGCGAAGGAAGTGGGCGAAGTAGTAGTCGATTGATCGAATAAAGACTGATTGTTATTATTGTTCCAATGGCCACCAGACGGAGCCTCCTTGTAACGGTCCTACTATCGCTGTTCTTCTTGGTCGTTGCGGTCAGAGGCAACGCTGGTCCTGCCGGGAAATTCAGGTCACGGCCGAGGAATCAAGTGAAATCGACGAGAGTTGACGATCTTCCTGACGACCTCTTCTTTCAGCTGGTGAGATTATTTTTGAAGTTCACATCTGCGCCAAATCGTTATCACTGTCGCCTTCCCTATCTTTGTTTTAGCATCATCATCATCATCATCATCATCATCATCATCATCCATCATCATCATCATCATCATCATCATCATCATCATCATCATCATCATCATCATCATCGTCATCGTCATCGTCATCGTCGTCGTCATCGTCATCGTCATCATCATCGTCATCGTCGACGTTGTCGTCGTCGTCGTCATCATCATCGTCATCGTCATCGTCATCGTAGACGTCGTCGTCATTGTCGTCGTCATAATCATCACCACATCATCATCAAATAATAATAATTCCCTTCACTGAAGAATCCGGTTGACAGACCTACCGCAATCGGTTTGCAGTGTACAGTTATGCAATTGAAACAATTCACAAGCACACACAAACAGTGGCGGCGCCAGACACTGTTTGTAGCCAGGGCATAGCCAGGGCAGGCACACAAGTCACCAGGGCAGAGGGCGAGTCGGGTGCTTAGTATAGTAGGCCTACGGATTTACATAGGCCTATAAATTTGCGCTACAGTGCATGCCATAAATCACCCACCTTCAAGGCCGTAGCCAGGATTTGATTGGGAGGGGGGGTGTTTCGTCAGTTTCCCGTCCGAAAAAACTGCTGATTTTTTTGTCATCCGGCAGAAATCTTCAGAAAATGTCACAAAAAATTTAAACTAAAAAATTATTGATTTACCAACTTGACAGTCGTTTTGGTAAATGATGCCACAGCGACGTGCAGCTATGCTAGTATCTATTTCTTTTCTAAATAATAATAATAAGAATGATTTTCTGTCAATAACAAGTTTATTTGATACCAATTATTTGAGATGTTACTTAATAACATCGTTTTTGTTATTTTTGGCTGCATCATATATTTGAATCGTCTAAAAAAACAATGAGTGGTCTCACTAAAAGTGATAGATCTACAACTTTTGTTCTGTTTGAAATATTTTAATGAAATCTGGCCACCTTGTGTAAATTTGAATTGTCTTTAAGCCTGTAGAATTTCATTGAAAAATTAATTCCTAATTCTGGCCAAGGTTTTGGTAAAAACCTTAAGGGTATTTTTATGGCCCACCCGGTATAAACTCAGTGACATAGTGAAGCATTGCAAATACTCTATCGAGTAGCATTTCGAAAGCAAAAAGTTCAGCAAATAAAGTAACTGAGTCAGGTAGGCCTATGTATGTCTATTGTTTAAGCATTTGCTTGCGCTTCATTCGAAAAACAATAAAGCGAGGGTTAGGTATATATGCTGTTAGTTGTAAACGGCAATGTGGGCAAACAGCGATAGAATTTTTCACAGCCAGAATTTTTGCCCTTCCAAAATTTTACCCTACCAGCATTTTTGCCTGCCAGAACTTTTCACCTGCCAAAAATGTTTGCCTTGTCAGAATTTTGCCCTGTCAGAATTTTTCTCTCCACAAATTTTGCCCTGCCAGAATTCTACCATGCCAGAACTTTTGCCTTGCCAGAGAGCGGACGGACGGACGTGAACAATAAGAAACAATATGCCTGAAGAAATTCTGGCAGGGCAAAATTTCTGGCAGGGCAAGGACCAGGGCAACAAGCAGGGCAAAGGCTTTTTTGGCAGGGCATTTGCACTGCCATGCCCTGGCGTAGCGCCGCCACTGCACACAAATAAAAAATCACAAATCACAAAAAAATTAAAGAACAGACGACCAAATACAACGGCGCTAATAGCAGCCTACAACGCACGTCTATCCTACGGGGGCTTCGTGAATCGAACTCGAGTCCGCCGATCTCCGTGCCAGTGTGTTATCCAATGCGCCACTGGGACCTCCTGAAGGGCCATTTTGAGCAGAATTTTCAACTGAAACGAAATGTAGCAATAGGCTACTATATACACATTATACGGATTTAAAGGGTGCAGCTTGATATACCTAAATATAGGCTACAGCATCTATTCCTTGGCTCGGCGTAATCACATGAACTGAGCTTTGTGCTATTTTCTATTTATAGATCTAATCAACCTAACCAATGACTCCTGGCGACTCGATGTCTCACTGTGCCCTTTTTTGATGCTTTACCCCTATGAATGAACTAATCTTGTAAATGAGCCAGCCGAGTTTAGCCTGTCTTTCAGACCGTTTTCGGCTGACTGAATAATGCTTTGTTAATGAATTCTTTTTGTACTTGTATAGTATTGTTATGTAAATACTGTATTTATTAGTATTGTTATGTAAAATACTGTATTTATTAGTATTGTTATTTAAAATACTACTGTATTTACATAGCGTCACATGCATGCACGTCAGTAAGCAGTAAATAATAAACAGCATCAATTAATTATATTTTCCTCAGGTCTTCGATCAAAAGCTCCGTGACACAGACTTAAAAGATGCATTTGAACCTAATGCTCCGAATCTTCTGCCACTCATTACAGCGTCCTCTCCGAACTAGTGCGTCTCTGGAAGAGGCGCTATATAAATTCTCGGAATGAATGAATGAATGAACACCATGTTGTATCTCTTTCAGGAACGCAATAGCAATAAGTTGATGCAGCAATGCAGCAATAACCACAATATATACTGGGACTCTGCCAGGATCCTTCCTTACTAAACTTAGAACTGTTCTTTGTGGGCGCGCTGGAGTTGGAAGCGCCTCTGAGTAGTTTTTTTTCTTGAAGGAGCGTTATATAAATGTCCGAATGAACAGTGAACAGTGATACACAGTGCGACATCCTTTCCCGGGATGCAATCGGACTCCGAGGCTCATTTGACATCTCTGCAAATTTCTCTGACACGACGAAGCGCTCGTGAATGATCTGATGCCCAGCGCTTTGCTTAGAGCAGCACTTTAGTATATCGAGTTTACGATCCATATTTTCTTTCGGGTTGACACGATTCATGTCGGGTATGTTTCGAACCCTGAAAAACAACGGTGAAACGCATTGTGTATAATGTTTTGCCAGATTGTATTCTGCAGGTCTATCTAAGCATACTAAAGCCTACGTCTCTGGCGCGTGCCGCAGGAAAAATAGATAACGAAATGACGAAAACCAGAAGAAAAAACCTAACAGTTTCAGCTAAGTTTTCAAAGTTGGCACTCACAAGTCTTTGCATAATTAGCATAGTTAATGAGGAGGTGGCGTGACTGGGCGAGAACCAACCCTTTCCTCACTACTCTCACAGTCATGCCTTAACCCGACAGTCGATATCTCCAAGGCCGTAGCCAGGATTTTATTTCAGGGGGTGTTTCCCGACCATGAGCAACGATGAACCAGCCCACAAAGCAACCGTGTCAGCTGACTAATGGGTTTGGAGAACCATCGTGAGGTCTGATATCGGGTTCTGAACAGCCAATATTTTACACACTATTGTTCTTACATCAAGCTCCAGTAAATGCATTATTTAATTTCATTTGGGGAGAGGGTGTTCAAACACCCAAAACACCCCCCCCTAGCTACGGCCTTGGATATCCCTTCCCAGCACTTTGGTCAAGCCTGCTTTTATCGCGCTATAACATTAACGTGTTGCAGAGTTCCAAAGATGTTGTTCAACCAAGCACCACTCCCGACGAAGACTCCTCAGAGTTCAACGAAGTCGACTGGAGTCCTGGAAAGAGAGGTCGCGACCATGGAAAGAAGCTCAGCTTCGCCGACTTCTACGTCTCGCGGGGCAAGAAGCTCAACCCAGACATGTTCTACGTATCGCGTGGAAAGCGCGACGTCGTCTACGGTCTGAGCGCCGGCGGTGATCGACCTCATCAAGTCCAGGGACTCTCGTCAAGGTCGAACGGAGGAGTGGAAGGGATGGGCGGAGGGAGATGGAGTGGTCGTGGTGTCGGTGGTGGAAGTGGTAGTTCCATGAAGGGCCGACTGATGGAAAACATCCGCGATCTGCAAAGAATCAAAAGAAACACGTGGAGTAAGAATACACATCTATACACGTATAGTCTGAGAACCAAGTGTTCATAGCAGTAAAAAGTAATTATGATGATGACGCAGATTACGACGATGACGGTGATGATAATAATGATGATGACAACGATGACAACAGCTTTAGAGATTTTAGAAATGCGAAACCCATTCTCTACCTTCGCGTCCTCTATGTAAATAATTTCCAATCGGATGAAAATTAATTTTTTGAACTATTTTTAACGGCACAAAAATACTTTTACAGCTGCAAACAAATTCACTTAAAACTGCCCTTTTTGCATAGCCCTGCATACTATAGAAAACCCTAACAACTATACAATAGCAGTAGGTGCAACGATAACAGCTATTAATTAGTATGCCTCAATTCTTTGAAAGTTAAGCATCTACGAAGATTGACTTTTTCCAAGAACAGTTACTGCATTTTCCTTCAATCAATTAATCAAAAGCCATCCAACCAATCCATCAACCAATCAAAATTATTTTTGTCGTGCATCCTGTGCCTCATCATTTCGCCTAAAATATTGATGATTAACAATGTAGAAATACAATAGGGTCTAATCCTTCCTTCATTTCAAGAATTTAATAATAATAATAATAACAACAATAATAATAATAGTAATAATAATAATAATAATAATAGTAGTAGTAGTAGTGGTAGTAATAATACTACTAATAATACTAGTAATAATGATAATAATAATAATAATAATAAAAATAGTCATAATAATAATAATAGTAATAATGATGATGATAATAATAATAATAATAATAATAATAATAATAATAATAATAATAATAATAATAATAATAATAACAATAATGATATTTTAAAGATGGATTTTGATAATAATGATAATAGCTCACAGCTTAAAACAGCTCTCCGAAGCGTTTCTTAGAGCCTGAGGGATTACACTTAGGCTAACTCAGGCGATTACACTTAACTCAGGCAATTACAAAAACTTACAATGATAACAATAATGATGACAACGACGATCATCATCATTATCATTATCGTTATTGCGAGTTGACCGATAACCAACAAATGCAAATTATAAAGCCTCATTCGGTGCCGATGTCTGATTGCGAATCAATCCATTCCAACGTATACCGCATCTCATCCCATCCCATAAACGTCTTCATTGTTCGGCCTTTGTGCCCTAAGCAATTGCTGACTACCGTCGCGCCGCCGCCTCGCCACCCCGCCACCGCCCCGCGCCGCCGCCGCCCAGCGCAACCGCCGCGCCGCCGCACTATGAAGTCGTCATAAGTCTGACCGAATCAGTGGACAATTCCTTTGACCACTGACCGACGATCGAAGGCGTCGGACGAATCTCTCTGATCGTTAGTCTTCATTTTCGACGGTCGTCTGTCACCTTGGTTTCGACGGTTAATGCATCAGGGCGCCAATTGCAACTGTAATCTTATTAGCGGGAGCCGGGTGACGGGTTAGGGGCCATGGTGGTGTCTGCCGGACCACGGTGTGTGGAGTGTGGAGGAGGCGCGGAGAGGCGATTCTAATTCGTTAAATATAGGATGTGAAGCGAGAGGAGGAGGATGGGGGGCGGGAGGGGGTAGAGAAGGGGAGGAGAGGTAGGCGGAAAAATGGAAGAGCAGAAGTGAGAGACTGGAAAAGGGAAGGGAAGGTGGGGGTAGGAAGGAGATGGGAAGAATGGAAGAAGTAACGGAAGAATCGTTTCAGCCATGGAAGGACGTTGAGAACTGAGAACGGCTGATGATGAGAAATGGAAAGTAAGGAGAGGAGAGATTACACAGGAAGAAAGGAATGACGGAAGGAAGGCCAGTTAGGAAAGGAAGGGATGACGGAAGGAAGGAAGGGTAAACAGAGAACAGAAGGCGAGATGGACAGAAGGATGGCAGATCGAAAGGAAAAGAAGACGGTCTGAAGAAATGAAGGAAGAACGAATGGACGGAAGTAACTGATAAAAGAAGTGGATGAGCCAGGCAAGTGGGCAGGAAATGAATGTAAGGAAGAATTAAGAATTGCACGCAAAAGAACAAAAGTGGATGGCTGATGTCACGTAATGTTCTTTCCCCCATAAAGCTATCCGGGGGGATGAATTAATCTTTCCCCCCGAAGGAATATACCGGTGTAGACTAACGGGGGGAGAAGGGATAAACCATTCTATCCCTTTTATTGAAAAATGCGTATAATTGAAAAATGTATGTTATAATCAGAATTTAAAGTGACTCTAATTGTTTTAAGTCTTCAAAACCGTGTTCAGAGCAAGGCAACTCGTATTTACTTAGTGGCTCTAAGCATTCTTAAGCGTTCTAAATGTTCTAAGTGTTCTAAAACCAAAGCAAGCAAAATTATCTAGCAGGAATAAGCATACCTGTTAGTGTCATTGTTCAAAACAAAGCAGATGGAAGTTAATCCGAAAAAATAAACACACACCGAAGTGCCTTTTTCAACTTCTCCTCATCTGGGGTGGGGTCCGTTTAATACGGGGTATACTCTATTTCGTGACACCGGAAAGAAACTTAGAGAGAAGGAAAGACAAAGCGAACTGGAAGAACTTTAATGGAAGAACGGGAGGCTAAGGTTGCACTTTCCTATCGAATCCACACCATATTCGGATGCGACAGTAAATATTCAGACAAATTCGACCCAAAACGCCGATAATAAGTTCCGTTCAATCACACGAAGTGGGCGTCCAACGACAACTTGAGGCGGGGCACGCGTGGGAGACGCAACCTTTGCTGACAGACACGATGATATGGTCGCCGACAAAGGAACAATAAACGGAATCCAGAGTCGCCATGGATACATGTACGCCGAGGCAGCGATAATTTCTGTTTCCATGGCGATAATATCTATACGGTCACGCTTGTAAGAGTCCGTGGCAGCCCACGATTCCTGAAGGGTTACTTCGGAGGGCAGTGTGGCGTAACACTGTAGGTGAGAGGAGGATAAATTATTATTGCGCAGTGCGGGCCCCAGGGTCAGGTTCTGGCTACGACGACAAAGTGCTTGGTTCCGGTCAATATATTTTGAACTGAGGTATAGTGACCCTGCTTGCTTGATCAATGTCGGTTCGATTTGAGGATTTGAATTGCAAGATTTGTGTGGAGAAGGGGATGAAATATTATTTGTAATATACTGTGTCACGATGTATATCTTCCATTGAATTCACATACATGCCATGCAACGGCTACTTCTTTCTCTGTCCTCTGCGTAAAGATTGAGTCGGTGAACAACAAATAACAGTTTATCATCGTGCATATATATATAGTTATATATTCATTATTATTCATTATTAGCATTTATATAGCGCCCCTTCAAGAAACTACTCAGAGGCGCTCCCAGCCCAGCCACGGCAAAAGAAAAAAGATTTAAGGGACTTAAGGAATAAGGATTGACTAGTCAGGTGGAGGAGATGGAGGTTAGGGGGGAGGTCATTCCATATTGACGGCCCCACAACCGAGAAGGCTCGACACTGTCTGGTAGCCAAGCGAGCCCGTGGAACAAGCAGTTGTCCAAATATATATACACAAAGTCGTTATTAACCAGTTCATTGTACGCTATACTTCCAGGGAATAACTTGAAGAATATCAATTATCAAATTGAATCAAAATACTTGTCCGTCAATTAAGAATCAGAAAAGCTGTGTATTCATTCAGTGTGACTATATATATATATATATATATATATATATATATAATCGTCGCATAACATTACATCTATATAATATATATATATATATACATGTCCAACAGAATTAGGAATGGACAACCGAGTTTATCCCCAATTACTGATACTCTTGTATGGAATTAAGGTTCTCCACCGAAACATAGACTGCAACCAGCCCCACACTTCGCTGTGACTACAATGAGTCAGGCTTATCCACAGCGTTGATAAGCCGCAACGCGCGATTGCTGACCGTCTTGAAGTTTGCTCATCAGTCAAATACGATTGACTGTTTAATTTAATTTAATTTAATTAAAGATAATCCCTTACTACAGTCGACGATTACTGAGCTTAATTCTGAATGATTGAAACGAATTGTATGTATGTATGTATGTATGTATGTATGTATGTATGTATGTATGTATGTAAACTATGTATGCATGTATGTATGTATGTATGTATGTATGTATGTATGTATGTATGTATGTATGTATGTATGTATGTATGTATGTATGTATGTATGTATGTATGTATGTATGTATGTATGTATGTATGTATGTATGTATGTATGTATGTATGTATGTATGTATGTAAACTATGTATGTATGTATGTATGTATGTATGTATGTAAACTATGTATGTATGTATGTATGTATGTATGTATGTATGTATGTATGTATGTATGTACGTATGTATGTGTGTGTAGGTAGGTAGGTAGGTAGGTGTTATGTGTGCATCTATATATTCCATTTATGTTTGTATACACGTATTCAGAAGTTTATTTAATGCAGTTCATTTTTAACTACCTAACAAATTCGCTATTAAATTAGCCATAGCCACACTGAATAAACCCAAATATGATCCCCGAACAAGACGAGGGCATTCCCCCGGCCCCCACGCCCCCGTTCAGTGTCGTGGAAGAAAGGAGATGATGGGAAAATTGATAAGGGGGAAAAGTATGCTCTACGGTGCAATTTTAAGAACGAAATTCGTGGCGAAATATACGACGACGATGAGGAACGACGTGTTGGTTGTAAGGGTCCACTAGTGCTGTTGAATTTGTCAGCCATGCTCTGCTGTGCGTCTAAGCCTATTTTTGATGAGTCTCTCATGATGTAACGCTAAATAAATTTCCTATTGCCATTATCATGTGTCCACTGTCCGCCGTGGGAGGGATACCGTGTCGAGGCATTGAGGGGCAGTCCTTCTCGTTGCAATCAATTATTGCTGTTTGATACTACTATTGCTGACACCACCGCCAGCACCACCACCAACATCGTCACCCCACAACAACAAAGACAACAACAGCAACAACAGCAACAGCAACATCTACTACCACTACTTTTAATAATAATTATGATTATAATTATAATTATTTAATGCGGTGGCATTCCGCGGCTCTTTTCCTGCACTGGATTTCAACGACGACTAGGTGCCGTTCCAGATGTTTTATTTTTTAAATTTTTCTTTAAAAATTAAAAAATTATAATAATATTATTATTATCAACAATAGTAATAATAATATTATTATTATTAATAATAGTAATAGTTATAGTAATAATATAAAATAATTGAAATAAATCGTGAATAATAAAATAATAATAATAAACGTTCCTAGAACCACCAACAGAGGGCAGTCGTCTCCTGAACAGCAGAACAACCAGTCTCACCAACGAGGCGACCAAGACTGAACTCTCTATGTCAATACCTTTCCACGATAGTTCGTGATTACCCACGTGACTTGTGGCGCCAACACGCCACACCTTGCCCACTCACGTGCAAGACCCAAGGCCTCCCGCAAATAACACTTGACGTTTGCATGTATGTATGTATGTATGTATGTATGTATGTATGTATGTATGTATGTATGTATGTATGTATGTATGTATGTATGTATGCATGCATGTATGTTGTATGCGTATGTATTTATGGATGGATGGATGGATGGATGGATGCATGCATGGATGGGTAGAGGTCGTTCGGGATAAGATGCCTTAGTGGGGTAGGGGGAAGGTGATTGATTGAAAGTGACAGAACAGCCCTCGTGCATTGACTGTGTCCAATGCGCTCTCCACCATCCTCAACCTTTCCACTTCGACGAAATGCCTCTTACCGCCGTCTATCTGGACTTTGGACGTCGACCACATATGAACTCATGCGTCAAGAGGAGACTGAGGAGTTAGTCGGTCGTTCTACCAAGGGGCCCGCCTCATCTGGTCCCGACCTGATCCTCATCCTCTTCTTCTTCCTCCTCAACCTCCTTTCTCCTCTTCTTCCCCTCCTCCTCCTCCTCTTCTTCGTCCTCCTTCTCCTTCTCTTCTGCCTCCTTCTCCTCCTCCTTCTCTTCTTCTTTCTCCTTCTCCTCCTCTTCTTCGTCTTCCTCCTTCTCCTTCTCTTCTTCCTCCTTCTCCTTCTCTTCTTCCTCTTTCTCCTCCTCCTCCTCTTCCTCCTCCTTCTCCTCCTCTTCTTCTTTCTCATCCTTATCCTCCTCTTCTTCCTCCTTCTACTCCTCCTCTTCTTCTTCCTCCTTGTCCACATTATCCTTTTCTACCCTATTTTTTTTACCTCTTCGCATTTACACTTCTACAATCATTTGCTCACGCTGTATCGGATAGCAGCGGTTGTTAAGTAGTATTGCATTGTTACCTGAGAGGTCATTGCTTTTGTCTTATAAACGACCCGGCCATGATGTTAACGACATGGCCGATACGTTATCACTGGACACGGCCAATTATATCAAAGTAAAGTCACCGTAATTTTACTTTGAGTCAATTTCTAATATCCTGTAGAGACTTTGAGGTGCTGAATGCAATGGTGTTGGAATCTTTGAACATCAAGATTTATGGGAAAATCCCACTCGTATCACGCAAAAGAAATTAAACTAGTGCTATATCAGTCTCGCTGTGCTTACGTTTCAGAGATGTTGGAGAAGCAGCATCTTAAAGTTGCGCATGATTTCTTTTTGAAAATTGATGTCACGAGTTTCTCTATTCAGAGTCACAGAATAACAAGTCGGCACCGTTTTTATTGCACCTGCCGTGGGCGTCGTATTTCCATTTTGATCGTATATTATGACTTCGTGCAGTGTTCATTATTAACGTCTAGGATATTCACTGTCGACTTAATACAGACGTAGACTCAAAACCGTGCATTTAGCGACCTATATTGCATACACTTCCTCAATTCGAATGGCTTTTAAGCAAGGCCGTGGCCAGGATTTGATTGGGGGGGGGCTGTTTCTTCAATTTCCCGTCCGAAAAAACTGACGACCTTTTTTAGTCATCCGGCCAGAATCTTCAGAAAATGCCATCAATTCATTCTATTTTTTTTACATTTTTCATATCGGGAGGTGTTTTTGTGGTTTTATTTCACGTTTTTTACATCGTGTGCTAGTAAATGCATTCTATCATTTTTTCACAATTTCCATTTCGGGGGTGTTCAAACACCCAAAACACACCCCTAGCTACGGCTTGGCTTTTAAGTATTCTGCCAACCAATTCAACGTGTTTGCAGTCACGAAGAAAGCTTTTTCGTCAACATCCATAGAAACCTTGCCTGAACTTGGAGATCGTGAAAGGTGTTAATCCTCATCAAGTGTCTGTTTGCGCTCCAGGCAATAGATCTACTTTCTTTTATCTTGATACCGGTATCGCATAGCCTAATATGAGTTGAAACTTCCCTCTCGTGTAATATTTTGACAACTGTAGGCCTACAATTCGCTCAACGTCCAGCAGTTTAAAAAATTCCCAGTTGAATGTGAAGTGGTTGCAAGAAAACTTTGTGATCTAAAAGGTCATTTAACTTAGGCTGAGTTGCGAAATGGTATTGCCATCATTTCCAGCGTTGCCACTCTAAAATAAAAAAAAACAAGTTGGAGGGTAAAAAAACCAAGGAAAACCCAAGTTGAGCAAATCTTCCGAAAATGCCCAGAAAATCTTCCGAAAATTTTCCGAATTTCCCGTCCGAAAAATCTGACGACTTTTTTTTAGTCATCCGGCACAAATCTTCCAGAAAAAGTCCACAATTTCCAGAAAAATGTAAAAAAATGCCCAAAAATGTCAAAAAATTCCTTTTTCCCGTCGAAAAAAAAACCCAAGGAAAAACCCAAGTTCGTTCCAAAAAAACCATTTCCCAAGTTCGGATCAAAAAAACCAAGATCTTGGGAAATAACCCAAGGAGTTCCAACGCTGATCATTTCCCAAGTCCGATGTGCTGCAGTCTCTTCATCACCAATTATAATTATAGGACTCGCCTAAATGCGCTGCAAAAATGTCCTCATTGTCCTTCAGTGTCAGTATTACTCGCTACTCTGGCTTATAGGACGACGACTGCTTTCAAGTGGTCTCACTGCTGTCGGCAGAGTTAGACAATAGCTGATTTTTAGACAATAAACTAATTTTTAGACAATGAACTAATTTTTAGACAATGAACTAATTTTTAGACAATGAACTAATTTTTAGACAATGAACTAATTTTTAGACAATAAACTAATTTTTAGACGATGAACTAATTTTTAGACAATGAACTAATTTTTAGACAATGTACTGATTTTTAGATAATGAGCCAATTTTTAGACACTGAACCAATTTTTAGACAATGAACTAATTTTAATTTTTTGACAATGAACTAATTTTTAGACAATGAACTAATTTTTAGACAATGAACTGATTTTTAGACAATGAACTAATTTCTTGAGTTTTGAAGAATAGCCAAAAGCATTCTATCAAAAAATATAAGCAGTCCGTAAAACGAACTCAGAGTAACGCTATGCAATTTTCTACAGTTGCACCAAAAAGTACGATGATATTACAGACACACAAAACACACAAACTATACACATTTGATTTACATATAAAACATATCTGGATCTTGCTCCAGTTTACCTACTTGATCTTTGTCGGCCTGTGTCAAGTACTCGGACTGGTCGATCCGTATACGCTCGACTGATAGGGAAGTGCTCTCAGTCCCGTTTGCTCGTACCTTCATCATGTAGAGTTGTGCTTTTTCTGTGGTTGGCCCGGTGGTATGGAATGCCCTCCCACTTGAGCTGCAACTGTTCACTAGATTACTTTCTGACACATTCTATAAGCACTTAAAAACTGTTCTATTTGGTCGTGCTAGAGTTGGGAGCGCCTCTGAGTAGTTTTCTTGAAGAGGCGCTATATAAATATTTTAATAAATAAATGAATCTAATAAACATGCCTGTAGGACTATGTGCAAATGTGTCTAGAAGCTTTTAGACGCATTTGGGTATGTGTGTAAAGATGGAAGGCAGAAGAACAATCCACTTGAGCCAAGTCCTCATTTTCTCAGCCGTGTAGTCATCCAATCAGAAATGTACTGTCGAAGTACTTAACCGATGATGGAGTTTCCTATAGAGGGTATATATAGCACTAGAAGAAAAGTATCTTCAGCTATTATATAAAGCTAAGGATCAAATGTGTGATTTTGTGAGTAATTCGGAACCTTTCAATGACAGAATCGACCTTACGAGAATGCCTGGTTACAAGGAAGACTTGCGTCAACACGATGTCAACAGCCTGTCTCTGGCAGAGCACCTTAATAAGGAAAAATGCGGAAGGAATGGATTGAAATGTGAAATAATCGTCCATGGAGTTAAAATCAATGATGGCGTCAACAGTGCAAAGAAGAATGCGAAAAAGTAAAAAGGAATAGAATAGGATAATTTGTGGAAGGGAAATGCAAAGAAGAATGCAAAGAAGAAGAACGTGATAATTAAGAGTTCGTGAAGAATGTGAAGTATGCGAAGAATGTGAAGAAAGAGAAGGCAAAGAAATAGCTTACAAAGAAGAAGAATGTGAGGAAGTTTGCCAAGAATACAAAGCAATAGAAAGTGAAGAGGAAGAATGCGACAAGAATGCGACAAAGAAGAAGAAGAATAGATGAATGCGAAGATGAAGAATAAGAAATGATACGAAGAATATAGATGCGAGAAATGCGAAGATGAAGAAATCAAAGAAGACGAAAATGATGAAGATGACGAAGAAAATATGATGGTGGCGATAAAATAGAAAAGAATATGATGATGATAACAATGATGATGATGACAAAGAATATGACGATGATGATGCCCATGATGATGATAATTATGAGGATTGTGACGAAGACGGAGAAGCAGGAGAAGAAGAGAAAGACGAGGAAGAAGACAGAAGAACAAGAACAGAAATGAGAGAAATAAAAGAAGAGTGAGTAGGAGGAATAGAAGCAAGAGAACAAAAGGAACAAAAAATGAAGAAGATGATGATGAGGATGATATTACAGAAGAAGAAAGAAGAAGACAAAGATATTGTCCCGTAGCAACCAAGCTGACAAAATTAATGATGCGTCAGCTTACAACCTTTAACCTTATAATTATTATTAACCTGCTTGTGGCACTGTTCGCACGCGTATAGTCTCACTATTGCTTGATTTGTCTGTCAGTCTGTCTGCACGTAAGCTTGCGTACCTCTCAGTGTATGCGTGTGTGCGCTTTTCTAGAAAAATATGAATCGTATTCGCTTTTTGATGCGAGTCCACGACAACAATTATATATCGGCAAGTCGATAAATTTTCTGCGAGAATTGATCTAGTGGCGACCAACGTATTTATATGAAAATGACTTCCGTACCTCGCCGCACGGGGTCGCCAGCGTTCCGCGACTCAGACAATGACGCAAATTAGCAAAAATAGAAATTTCGTCAGCGGTCCAAAGTGCCGGCACTTTCCAGCCACCGTAAAGGCTATTACGGTTGGTAATCACTCTCCCGCCGATGCTGATGCGAAAGGCAATCACTCTCCCCTCCGAGGCTCCTACGGAAGGCAATCAAGGTATAGCAATTGTTGGCTCGCAAAAGGGTTTGCATAATGGTGAAATGATTGAATGAATATATCTGTATTATATTCAACGTGATTGATTGATGCTTTATATATATATAAATATATGTATTTTATACTCTTGACACTTACTTATATTATACTCACAGCTATGTTTCTACGATGTATAATATTATTATATAGACTACATAACATAATTATTTATGTCAATGTAGAGACATGTTGGTGCCTGTGAAAGGTGTAAGAGCACTAGCTGCAATCTAGAAAAGTAGCAAAGTGCACTGAAACGCAGTGTTGTGACAGACAAAGACAGACAGACACACAGACAGACAGACCAGACAGACAGACATGCAGACTGACAGACAGACTGACAGATAGAGACCGACAGACGTACAGCAGACAGACAGATGAACAGACACACAGACAGACAGACACACACAGACAGACGAACAGACATACAGACAGACACACACAGACAGACGAACAGACATACAGACAGACATAGAGACGAACAGACAGACAGACATAGGCAGACAGACGTACAGCAGACAGACATAGGTCTACGGAGTAATTGAGAAACAGACAATGTGTTTGTTCTAAAAGCTTTTATATGTAGCCACAATCCTCCATGCAGACAGTTCTGAAGCAAGAAGCCACAATGGGAATTCAACGGTATACATAGTCGACTTACAGTAGATAAGCAATGTCTAAACAATTCGTGAGCCCCGCTTAAGCAAATCGCTGACAAGCATTCAAATTTATTACAAATGGCTCATTCTTCATGAAAATTGTCTTCAATCACCCATTAGCATCTCTGGACTCTGGACAACCCTCACGACCAGAGCCGCCAAGAAGGGTTAGAGGGGCAAATTCCCGGGCCCGGTGACTAATAGGGGTTAGGACTAGGTAGCTATATATACAGAAAATTTATAATATTAATACATGTTTAAATACAGTCTATTGTATCGCAGAGAAAATTAGTTGCAGTCAGTCTAAACTTCACTTAGCAACTGAATAAAATCACATTGAAAATATAAATTTAAAATTCTAGGTTGTACGGTTGTTCCTGCTCCTTTGTCACTTCAATTTCTTTCTAAAACGTCTTTCAATAAGCCTTAAGATAGTTAGGGACGTGACTGCTTTGCTTGTACGGCACAACGTATAGCCATCGTGCACATGGGCGCCCGAAAATTATTTTGCAGGAGTGACAAAACACGATGGTCGCGGTTAAATATTTTGCAAGAGCTTGAAAAATGCAAGGCAGGGAATTAAGAACACGTGTGTTTTTCGTAGATGTTGTTAAATGTGGATATTTCATTTTCGCTTTGTGCGTTATTGATTCTTTAGTGGGAAAAAATTTACTAACACTTTGAAATGGTAGTTTTATAAAAAAAAAATGGGTGTCAATTTTCCCAGGGGCGGGCGCCCATGCTCTTGCATAAGCTTGTGCCCTGCGCTTAGATTTACATTTGTAGGGTCACCGCAGATATTTTAAGTCAAGGATCCAATGATTATTCGAGCGGTTGACCTAGTTGACTCCTTCATGTTATAAGGACTAAGGATTATTTATTTCGCTGTTAGTTGTATGTAAGGCGCCCTTGTAAGAGCATGTTGTTGTTGTTGTTGTTGTTGTTGTTGCTGCTGTGTTACAGCTGTGTCACGGCGCCATAGAAATTGCCATTGTTATTATTATCATTATGATTATTATTATTATATCATTATTATTGTTATTATCATTATTATTATTATTATCATCATTGTTATTCTATATTTATTATTGTTAGCATTATTACTATTATCATTTATTATTATTATTATTTGTTTTTAAATTTCGATTTTTGTTATTATATTATTAAAGTGAATGTATCGCTATATTAAAACGCATCAAATATGAAATTCGTTCAGCAAAAATTAACCTCAATTTTTTAGTCTAAAGAGAAATAATCGAACATTATTTTTATAGAGATTGTTGGAATGCAGAGCTTTATTCACGATTAAAGGAGATAAAGATTGTCACATGTCATCTTAACTACTAGCACAAAACACGGAACGGAGAAGAAGGAGGAAGTGACGTATAACATAGACTAAATTATATAGAGTCATCTAGTCATCTATGCTAGCGCCATCTAGAATGTGTATCATTATTCCAACACCCCCACTTTATACACACTCAGAAAATTAGGTTAGTGTTATTTTTCTAACCCCATCCCAGAAATGCATTTGTTATGCAAATCTTTACACAGTCCTTTCGTTAAACAGTCAGCAACCATGTTTGTTGTTTCAATCTGTTTAACCAGAATGTCTCCAATTATTGCAATTCTGTCTCGAATGAAGTGATGCTGCACAGCAATGTGCTTGGTCTTGGGTCGATATCCGGGATTTCTAGCAAGATCAATCGCCCCTTTGTTATCACAGAAAATCTCCACCACATCTGAAGCTTGAGGAACAAGTTCTTTGTGAAGTCCCTTTAACCAGATAGCTTCTGTAGCAGCCATGCTTAAAGCCATGTACTCTGCTTCAGTTGTCGACTTTGCAACTGTTGGTTGTTTCTTTGAGTTCCAACTTATTGCGGCACCACTTAAAACAAAAGTGTATCCTGTGGTTGATTTCAGATCCCTTTTATCACCACCCCAGTCAGAATCACAAAATCCAATCAAATCTTCATTGGTTCTCCTGTACACTAGTTTGGTACTTGCAGTCTGCCGAAGATATCTAAAGATTCTTTTCACTGCAACCCAATGAGTTTTTCCATAATTGTTATTGAATCTGCTCATGACCCCCACTGCAAATGCGATGTCTGGTCTTGTAGCCTGTGCTGCATACGTAAGACTACCCACAGCTTCTTGAAAAGGAATGTTTCTCATTTCTTCTTCTTGCTGTTGACTGTTAGGAAGAAATTCTTCTCCAAACAAATCCTGATTCGAATCAAGTGGAGTTGAAACCCCATTGCACTCAGTCATATTGAAGCGGTTGAGCACTTCTTCAATATATTTCTCTTGATCAAGTGATATCGTTCCTGTATCACGATCTCTTTGGATATGAATGCCCACACAATAGTGTGCCTCACCAAGATCCTTCATCTTGAGACGTTTCATTAGATCTGCTTTCAAATTCTGTTTCTCCCCCTTGTTGTTCGAGAGAATTAAAAGATCATCAACATACACTGCAATGATTAAGATCTTTCCGTTTTCACATCTGTAGTAAATGCAAGTGTCAAAATTTGATTGCACAAATCCAAGTTCTTTCAACAACTTATCCAATTTCTTATTCCAGGCTCGGCTTGCTTGCTTCAGACCATAAATTGACTTCTTTAGCCGACAAGTTTTACCATTCAGCCGAAAACCACCTGGCAATTCCATGTAAATTTCTTCTTCGAGCTCAGGATGCAAAAATGCTGTTGTGACATCCATTTGATCAATGTCAAGGTCGTATTTTGCAGCAAGTGCCATCAGAAGACGAATGGAAGTATAACGTACAACCGGCGAGTACGTTTCCTCATAATCAATGCCTGGTTTTTGTGAACATCCTTTAGCCACTAAACGAGCTTTGTAACGCTCAACTGTACCATCAGATTTCAGCTTTGTTTTGAAGACCCATTTGCACTTAATTGCTTTTCTCCCAGTAGGTACATCAGATATTGTCCATGTCTGGTTTTCAACATGTGCCTGAATTTCTTCTTCCATTGCACGTTTCCATTCTTCTGCATATTGAGAAGTAAGTGCTTCTTCAACAGTTGCTGGATCAGTACTTTTACACAATGTAGCTTGATGCACAACAAAATTCTCATTGAATATTTGCTTATTTGGAATACGAGTTCTTTTTGGCCTCTCAAATGTGTCTCGTATCACTTCTCCATCATCAGTTATGTCCTTATTGACCACTGAAATATTTGATCCATCAGAATCTTCTTCCACAGAGTTTATTTCCAAGCCAGTGTTCGAGCCATCAGTAAGATTAGTCTTTGATCCACCAAACTCCTTTGAACCATCAGACTCCCCCACTTCAACATGAGTTTGGGTATTCTGAAACTGCTGTTGATTATGAATGTCTGAAGTGACAATTTGCGATGAGTTGTCATCCGCAACATCCGGAAATGGATCATCTGAAGACGAATGTCGAACAGGAAACTGAGATTCAAAGAAAACAACATCTCTGGATCGAGTGAATTTCTTTGTAACAGGATGAAGCATTCTGTAACCTTTGCTTTCTTCACAGTAACCAACGAAGATGTACTCTTTTGACTTAGAGTCCCATTTCTTGCGGTTATTTTCAGGAATTTTCACCAAAGCTTTGCAACCAAAAACACGAAGATGGCTTAGGTCAGGTTTTTCTCCTGTCCATGCCTCTTGAGGTGTCATATTTGGTAAGACTTTTGTAGGTGACCGATTCTTCAGATAATTGGCTGTATTTACTGCTTCTGCCCAAAAATCTGTGCTGACTCCGGATTCTAGAATCATTGTTCGAGCTCGTTCTACCAAAGTTCTGTTCAGACGTTCAGCGACTCCGTTCTGTTGTGGAGTATACGGAATCGTGGTTTCGTGACGAATTCCACAACGTCGTAAGAAACTCAGAAAATTTTCATTGACATATTCAGTACCATTATCTGTTCGAAGAGCTTTGATACGTTTACCAGTCTGATTCTCAACAAGAGATTTGTACTCCTTGAACTTCTCCAGTACCTCAGTCTTTGATTTCAGAAAATAGACAACCGAGTGTCTCGTGAAATCATCAATCAATGTCAGAAAATACCGTGCTCCACCAACTGATGAAACATGCATTGGACCACAAATATCAGAATGAACAAGACCAAGAACGTGCTTCGCTCGTTTGGCTCCTGTTTTCTTGAACGGTTTGCGATGCTGTTTGCCTTTCACACAAACTTCACAAGGAATATCTGCCGTCCCTTCAGACTGAACACCAGTAGACATAGTGCTTCGAAGTAGGCGCATAGAAGGCCGATTAAGATGTCCAAGGCGACGATGCCATAAGTTTACAGAGTTCGTTGACAGCGCAGCAAACATACGAGATTGCTTACAGTTCAAACGATACAGTCCATTGACTTCTGTGGCAGTTCCAATGACACTTTTTGGATTGACCTTCACCTGCTGATTAACTATGCGACAGCCTTTCTTGTCAAACAAAACAGTTTTACCCTCCTGAGCAATTCTGTTAACTGCTAAGAGATTTATAGCCAAATCTGGTACATGAACAACATCTGAAATTTCCATTGTTTTCTTTGTTGACAACGGAATCGATAATGTTCCCATTCCAGTACTTTTTAACTTTGTTCCATTTGCAATTCCAACCTCTTGACTAGAATCTGAAGAAAAATTCTTAAGCAAGTCAAGTCGAGATGTTCAGATGTTCACTGAATCAAGATACCAATCATCATTCATCGAGGTAGGCTGCACCGATGAAACTGAAAAATTCGTTTGGGCTGACACAGCACCAAAATTCGCGTTGGCTGAATTCTTATGTGGTTTAACCTTGACCTTCTCACATTGCGAACGAATATGACCAAAACGATTACATTCAAAACAACGTGGTCCTTTTGGCTTACTTTTCATCTGGGACATGCCCTTGTGGGACCTGCTCATTTGAGACCTGCCCATTGAAAATGCTGAATGAGTTGCAACCGAAGTCGTACTTGCTCCTAGCTCCTTAACACTGCCCTGAAGCAAAAGACTTTTTACAAACTCAACTGTTGTGTCTTGCTTTGATCCTTGGATGCCTAATATTAAAGGCCTATACTGATCTGGAAGACCTCCAAGAATTATGCCTCCAACAACATTGTCCTGAAAAGGTTGACCAATTGATTCCAATTGTTCTGCAATTGACAAAATGTGATCTACATACTGCTGCATCGAAGGAAAGTTCTCAAAATTTGTCTTAAACAAACTGGAATACAGTCCAATCAGACGAACAAGAGCAGTGCTTTCATATTCACCTCTCAATGCGTCCCAAGCAGCTTTCGCAGTCTGGCATTTCTTCGTGACTCTGGCTGAACAGGGTTTTAGGCTGAGATTGATTTTGGCTAACGCACGTAAGTCCAAATCCGGATCAACAGTCTGGCCCTCTTTTGGCGAAACACAGCGCCATAAACCAGCGTCAATTAAGAAATTTTGCATCCAGAATTTCCAATCACCATAATTTTTGCCATCAAGATGCTTCGCTTCCGGTAAACCTCCGACGGAATTTGTAGTAACTGTTGTCGCTACATTACCTGTTCCTGTGCTAATTTTCTCCTGAATTCTCAAAACGTGCTGCTGCAGTTCTTCCAATGCCGCCATTTTGACGCGAGACCAAGAAGAAACTTCAGCTTCTATCGACTCGGATAATTAACGAGAAAACTCGAAAAATATTAGTCGACCAGTCGTCCTGGGAATTAACCAGTCGTCTTGCGTTCGACCTGGGCACATAACCTGTTGGAATGCAGAGCTTTATTCACGATTAGGCTAAAGGAGATAAAGATTGTCACATGTCATCTTAACTACTAGCACAAAACACGGAACGGAGAAGAAGG
Source organism: Lumbricus terrestris (assembly GCA_949752735.1). Lineage (NCBI taxonomy): Eukaryota > Metazoa > Annelida > Clitellata > Crassiclitellata > Lumbricidae > Lumbricus > Lumbricus terrestris. The sequence goes on along the minus strand of OX457044.1, from coordinate 21,383,507 downwards.
AGGAAGTGACGTATAACATAGACTAAATTATATAGAGTCATCTACAGTCATCTATGCTAGCGCCATCTAGAATGTGTATCATTATTCCAACAGAGATGCAAATCAAAAGCCAGCGTGCACGTATGAGCAATTGCGCATAAATACGGCCTCTCAAGCTCTTTCTTATCTATCACCGTGGAGGTGAGAAAATTTGCATATAGATGAATATTCATCGAAATTGTCATTTTGCAGGATATGAAATGTGAGACATGGAACATGAAGTGCTTTTAAAAATTGTTTTGCTCAATGACTGAATAGGGTCGACACAGATGAAAGATGGCGTGGGTGAAACTATAGCAGTAGGATAATTATGAAGGACACCTTGCAAGGCTGCCAGACAGTCAAAATTATAATTATTCGACTCCTTTAATAAGTCTTGCGATTGTCCGTTCATCATCGTATGCATTGTAGTTATTGTAATCATGTTGCAGTGTGTCGCTTTGAAAGAGTAAACCAAGATCATTATCACTGTTACTATGACTATAACTATAATCATTATAATCATTGAAATTATTATTATTATTATTATTATTATTATTATTATTATTATTATTATTATCATTATCATTATCATTATCATTATTATTATCATCATTATTGTTGTTGTTGCTGTTGTTGTTACTATTATTATTACGTATTCATGAGGCGCAAATAAACAATGACCAACAAGTAATCGATATTGCTGAGCCAATGTGAGCGAAAGTTTTAGTAAAGATCGCTAAACAATAACCGTCTAACAGATGACTCGAACCCGCATACCTTACTCTGCGCGTCGCACACTTCAACCACTCGGCTACCGTGATGTGTCTATCTGTTTCCGATTGTGAATAGATCATGCATGGATACTACCGATCGTATGACACTTGACTCGTTTACCGCGTGTCCTCATGCATATTCACGATGATAGCTGTGTTCCAGGAATCCCGGAAGGCGCCAACCGGATGACGCGTTTAGCTGTCGGACGTTTTATACAAGTCTCCACGTAGTATCATCTTTTCAATCGCCTCCGCCACTGCCATCTAATAATTCCAACCGTCTTTGACGTGAATTCGATTTTGCCGCCATCGCCGAGTCAGATTTGCGCCGCCGCCGCCGCCATTGCCGAGTCAGTCCGTTAGACGGATGCCTCTTGGGCATTGATGCTCATCGGCCCTACCCGTTGGCCCTACCTAAGTCGGGCGATAATGAAATTATTAGAGTCGAGGGGAGAGGAGGGGATGGGCGACACCAAATCGATTATTGTAGTCGAGTTTTCGAATGCGTTGAACCGGGTAATCGATTCGCACGCGGACGACTATCGATTACCGTGACAAAGCTAAACCGCGCATGAGACGCTTAAATAATAAAGGAAGGATTTCGATGAAGTATTTCCGATGACTTCATTGACCGTTACCAGTCTTAAATCAGGCGGATACCCATTATTATTGTTAGCTTCACAACTATCTGTTTGCTGAGAATAACGGAAGATGAAGGATGAAAAGTGAGATCCGATTGGATGGGTATACGAGGTGGCTGTACGGGTGTGAAGTATTTATCGACTTCATTGATCTTGCGAAAGTAGGTCAGACCTCTACCTCGATGTCTGGGCTTACTATTGACAATGCAAGTGGGGCGCGGTGGTGTAGTGGTGTCGTCGTCGCCTTGAAGCCGGAAGGTTCGAGGTTCGAATCCACCTCAAGTCGCCGCGTATAGGGACCTTGGGCAAGTCCTTCACTCGCAATTGCTCAGCGCTTCGGCGTGAAACTCCGATGCAGTGTCCGCTCTGCATTCGGGAGCGCCTCTGAGTAGAGTGAGCTTGAAGGGGCGCTATAACAAGTGCACATACAAACAAGCAAGGCTGGTTGACTACGGGTCCAAGTGAAAGATATTCTATCTTTTTTGCTATTATTATATATCACTATTAAGACATAAAATAATATACAGAACATACTGAACATATAAAATATATTTTATTATTCTAGACATTACTTCGTGGTGAAATTCGAACCACCAACTTCTGGATCGACAGTTTTCACGTTAATCGACGAAATGTGAAATATCCTACAACTGGGCCCTCTAGTGACTAAGTGATAAAGAAGTGATGCTTTGAGCTGATATAATAATAACATATCTCATTTTGATATTCATTTCTCCATACATCATGGTTTGTTTCGTTACCGACTTACCGTCCGCTTGTGTCTCTGTCTGTTCCATCGACTGTACCGGTGTTCCATGCGCTTGTTTCTCTGCCGCTTCGTTTCAACGTAATCCCTGTCGCCAGAGATAGATCTGATAGATTATATCTGCAGTCGGTTCCTTCCATCTTTGTTCATCCTCTGTCTTCATCTGGATCGTGGTGTAAATAGAAAAGATTCGAGGGCTGAAGGGCCTGCATGTCATGCTGCGGCACCAAAATACACAGAATATCAACATAGAATATTATGTTTGAAATATCGAAAATTGCGTATTTTTGTGGAGTTCAACCCGCACAGTATCTCTCTATCTTTCTCTATCTCTATCTCTCTCTCTTTCTCTCTCTCTCTCTCTATCTCTCTCTCTCTCCCTCTCTCTCTCTCTGTCTGTCTCTGTCTCTGTCTCTGTCTCTGCCTCCGTCTCTCTCTCTCTCTCTCTCTCTCTCTCTCTATATATATATATATATATATTTCTCTCTTTCTCTTTCTCTCTTTCTCTTTCTCTCTCTGTTTGTCTGTCTTTCTCTCTCTCTCTCCGTCTCTGTCTGCCTCTCTTTCTCTTTCTCTCTCTTTCTCTTTATCTCTTTCTCTTTCTCTCTCTGTTTTCTGTCTGTCTCTCTCTCTCTCCGTCTCTGTCTGTCTCTCTTTCTCTTTCTCTCTCTTTCTCTTTCTCTCTTTCTCTTTCTCTCTCTGTTTGTCTGTCTCTCTCTCTCTCCGTCTCTGTCTATCTCTCTTTCGCTTACTCTCTTTCTCTTGATCTCTTTTTCTTTCTCTCTCTCTGTTTTGTCTGTCTCTTTCTCTTTCTCTCTTTCTCTCTCTCTGTCTCTGTCTCTGTCTGTATGTCTCTTTCTCTTTCTTTCTCTCCCCAATATCCTCTTCGTTCCTCTTCTTGTTTCTTTACCATTCTCTGTCACTCATTACTGTTCAGTGTCCGTCTGTCCGTCCGTTCGCCTTCCACTCTGTTTCTTCCCACTATCATCAATAACCTGTCGATCAGAAGATGACACTGGTAGTGTCTAGACTCCATAGTCGGTCTCGAGTCCAGTGCCAGACCATGAATATTACATCACTCATGAATAGTGAAACCCAGTGTCAGATTCGTCCCCTTAGAAAGTGCTACCAGAGATATACGAATTTTTATCATCACGCGGTCGACCGGAAACCGATTTGTACGTCACGTGTTTGGACAAATCACGTGACCATATGGAAGAACCACGTGGTATGTCGATAAATCTACAGCTGCATGCAGTTTAGAATTTGACGTCACGCTGAAGAAGAAAGAAAGCTCCTCGCTACAGGCATTGATAATCCTTGCTTGCGCTGACATACATGTACATGTTCATACCTTCTCCAATTCTCCAAGCCAAAGTATTTTCCTCCATCATATCAACTACTGGTTTCTTCCAATTATGTAAACTCTGACTTTTCCCCAATTCTAGCAGCTGTGCCTCTGCTCCAAATTTGTTGACTAGGCCTATACCTACATTCCAATTCGATTGTCTCTTGTAACTTTCCTTCAGTTGTTGTATCAACTGTAACTTTCTTCCAATTCTATCAACTGTAACTTTCTTCCAATTCTAAAAACTATAAATTTCTTTCATTTCTATCAACTCTAACTTTCTCCCAATTGTATTAACTATGAGTTTCTTCCAGTTATATAACTATGAATTTCTTCCAATTCTATAAACTGTAGCTAGATCTACCCACCAATTTCAACAGATGTAGCTTTCTTCAAATTCTATCGATCATGCCTCTAATACTACATCTTCATCTTCATCTTCTTCTTCTTCATCATCATCTTCTTCTTCGTTTATTGTTTACTAGCTGGGGTGCTCGGCGTTGCCCGGAAAATTTAGGATTCGCTCCGCTCCCGGTCAATTCCTTACTTCCCCACCCTCACTTCACTTCATCCCATGTCCTCGCTCCTATTCCCCACCCCCACTTATTTCCACATCCCACTGACCCACCGACCCCTTAATCCGCCGGCCCACCTGTCTGGCTACAAGAATTGCCCGTTAAATTTCGCTTTTGGCCCACTCGAAGTCACCCCAACCGCCGGTGTCACGAAATAGAGTATCCCCCGTATTAATTGTATCCCCCCAAATTACAAAAAGTCGAAAAAACCGCTTCCGTGTGTATTTTTTTGGGCAAATTAATTTTCATCTGCTTTATGTTGAACAATGACACTAATAAGTATGTTTATTCTTACTATATAATTTCTTTTGCCCTGTTTTTAGAGCATTTAAAACATTTAAAACACTTAAAAACACTCAGAGTCACGAAATAAATTCGAGTTACCTTTATCTGAGCATTACTTAGGACACTTAAAACAATTAGAGTCACTTTGAATTTTGATTACAGCATAATTTTTTTTATTATGCTCATTTTTCAAAAAAGGGGATAGAATGGTTTATCCCCCCGGATAGTATAGACCGGTTAATTCCATCCGGGGAGATAGATTCATTCATCCCCCCGGATAGCTTTCAGGGGGGATACTCCGTTTCATGACACCGGCTCCCCAACCGCCGGTCCCCAAGCCACCCGCTCCCAACCCCACCATGACTCACTCCACCCCACCCAATCTCCAACTTCATCATACTCCGACCTCCTAACCGGTGCGCCTCACTTGATATTTTCGTATACCGGGAAATTGTTTTTAGGATTCACCCCGCTCCCGGTCAATTCATTACTTCCCTCCCTCACTTCACTTCATCCCATATCTTCGCTCCAACTCCCCACTCCCTTATTTTCCCCATTCCACTGACCCACCGACCCCCTAAACCGCCCGCCCACCTTGCCCCCACGTCTCTGGGGTACTCTGCATTGCCCGATAAATTTCGCTTTTGGCCCACTAGAACCCACCCCAGCCGCCGTTTCCCCAACTCCCGGTCCCCACACGCGTTTCAGGTGAAAAGCTGTGAAACTATGGCAAGCGAATGGAAATTTATAAAGAAAATTAGGGTTTTCGCCCCACCCTTGCTCCCATTTTAGTTGAGATTCGCCAACCCCTCCACTGGGTGTCACGTGCCCACACCCACAGAGTTGTGAAGGTTTGGAGTGAAAAGCTAAAAAAAACTGTGAAAATGCATCCCGATCAAACAGAAAAACCGGTCGCTTTTGGCCCACACACAGAATCTTCTCTTTATTTATGCAGATTTCCTTATAATATCTTCTTCCTTGTATATCTTCTTCCTTGCATATCTTCTTCCTTGCATATCTTCTTCTTTCCCCATTCTTCTCCTTCCCCTTTGCACTCTCCTTCTTCCTCCCCGCACTCCTTCGGGAAATTATATCGACCAATGTCAAACTGTTTTCCGGTGTAATTTACACTTGACAGCCAAATGTCAACGTATGAATCGCTTGATCTATGATAGCAATGGATCTGAAACCTCACTGCCTTGAAGATTTTTAATTTCCTAGATGCCAATATTTCGTCGATAGACCATTGATGGTTCGATTACTATTTAGACAGATGAAGGAGGAACGAATTATTGATGAATCAATAGATACAAGGATAGAATGGATGGAGGAATGGATCATATATAATGGATTGATTGATTGATCATCATGATGACCGAACGATTAATTGCTAAATCGATTGTTTAGTTGCATAGATATATACATGTATTATTTATACGGATGGGAGGACAATGAATGTAATTATATCTATGCATAATTGTTTATATATATATATATTATGTAAATAATATGTATGATTCCCTTCCAATATATGAGTGTGTGCGTGCTTCAATCAATCAATCAATCACATAAATTTATATATCACCCCTTCAAGATTCCTACTCAGAGGCGCTCCCAACCCAAGCCTGATCGAAAAGAAGTCTTAAGAAGTCGATAGTGTGTGTGTGTGTGTGTGTGTGTGTGTGTGTGTGTGTGTGTGTGTATGTGTGGTCACATGTATGCATATGGAAAGAATGATTCTGCTTCATTGATTCGCTGATAGAGTGAGCTTCATTAAAATGTGCTTCCCTTCCAGAAGACAACAGTTAGCCTACTGACTGACAATTCTTAATTTTGTTCAACGCCATTCTACAGAGATATGGCGACACTCTGTGGAAAGGATGTAAAATTGCTGACGACTTTGTTAATCAATTGCCATCTAGCGAATGACAGTGCAAACTTTCTTCAAGCAATTTCTACGTTGCTTCGTTGAAAGCATGAACGCTGCTGCAAATGCAATCCCATAATTAATTATCGGATACCTTACGTCTATTTGAAAACGCAGGTCAGACCAGGGCTTTTTTAACGTGCAGTTGTACACAAAATGTGCAGCTCTAAATGGATTTGTGCAGTTGTAGAAGCACTTCTGTACAGTTAAAACTGGCAAAAATTGGTCATTGTCCTCCGATTGGAAGTAATTTATCAGGGAGGATGGGTGGGAGGGAAAGAAGCAGTTGTGCACCTCTAGAAATTCCTTAAAAACAGCCCTGGGTCAGACAAACACAAGCAATGTTCAGCAGAATCAGTAATTTTTTCCCACCGTGACTGCGCAGTAGCCTATTCTGCAACAGAAAAATGCAAGAATGATTTTCTGTGTATTTAAAATTGTCAGGTATCCGGTCTTAGGACCTGTGTAAAGCTAAGCTTAGAGTCTATTATGAAGTACCAAATAACACAGACCGCTCATGTGTAGGCCTATTCGTATACGCTGATTGTCGGCTACAGGCAAAAGAATTCTCCATCATAAAAAGATTTTTGGCACGTCATAAATCCATTTCTCTGACAGTCTGTTTATTCATCTTTCTACATAAGCCATTAATCAATAGCCTCTCAAAAAAGATATTGGCACCAAAGAAAAATTTTGAATTTCTGTCCCATGTTTGTTGATAGGAAGTTGTTATTTTTTATCTATAGGTCTATATCTGACGCTTTTTAACATAGGCAAAAGCGCTTTCAAGTTTCATTGAAACCTCTTAAAAAATTTAGCAGTATAAATTCAAAGGTTGGCAGGCTTACTGATAATAAAAAATGAATATCAAAAATTAAATTTCTAAAATTTAATCTCCAGGCTTTAACTATACGATTGATCGATCGAATTCAATTAATTAAAGGTAAAGCTAAAACAACTACTAAATGTAGTCACCGAGCCAGTTACAAAGCCTACTTACTTTCTACAAATTGATGCAATCATTCATACGCTGAAGGTGATACGATACCGATGTGCTCCAATCATGTGTTAAGAGAACCGTGTAGTGCATGGAAGCAGTGGCGGCGCCAGTATTTCAGTTTTTTTTGGGGGGGGGTGTGTCTAAATCCTCGCGGAGGAAATTTTCCTTTTTCATCCGCCAAAATTAATTTCTGACTACATTTTTTTAGTCATTTGGCTTAAATCTCATGGATGTATTATGTAAAAAAAAACCGGATGACCCTTTGGGGAGTGTGGGGGGCTTAGCCCCTCTAGCCCTCACTGGCGCCGCCACTGCATGGAAGATTAATTAATTCTATACTTCGCCATCTTCGACGCGTCCTTCAGTCATCAGCACTTAACTTCAAAGGCAAATGATCACTCAATCTTCCAATCAAGCGTTTCGCATAACAATAATTTTTTCGCCGGATTGTTTACTCCGCAAATGGACCGCTTAACATATTCAAATAAGCTTTACAAACGAATCGAAAAAACGTAGACCAAAATTTTTCGATTACTTTTTTTACTGTTAATGCATTAATCGTAAAAATACGGAGTGATAAAATACACATTATTGCTTGTCACTGGCAGCGGAAATGTCTGATTTCGATCAAGCTTGTTTTAGTTATGGTCACAGGCTCACAGCGTGTGCCCCAACTATAAAGCTGTCAGTCGAAGAAGGCAATTAATTGTTGTGAACTACATTAGGCCTATACTGCGCAGAGAATTTTAAACTGAAGCATATAATTATTCCGCATGTCGCTGTTGTAATTCGAATTTAAAGCTCTTCTCTAGAGTCAGTAAATTTTTGCACTCAATCATCTGACAATTTGATTCGTGCTGAAAGCTTATCTTGCATCGGGATTATCTTCGACTCAATATCTAGAGCGCTACTCTGAAGCTAAAGGAAGAGCACCAGTTTATTCACGAGCGCTACGTCGCATCATGCAGAGAGGCTGACCAAAGATCGATGTCCAAGGACGTCCGAGTCCGGTTTTACTATAGAGCTTCTCTGAGTAGCTTCTTGAAAGGGCGCTATATAAATGTTCTGAATGAATGAATGAACGAATAAATGAATGAATGAATGTATTAATTAATTGAGATACCAAGCGAAAAGAGGAAGGGTAGCTGGTTGCTTTTGCTGGTCTAGAGTTCTAGTCGGAGGCCCGTCTTGACTATTGGAATTTACGATTCGGCATTCTCTCTCCTTTCCGTGTATTGTGTGTTCTACCAACTGCATTTCTGTTTCAACGTCTTACGCATTGTAGGCTACATGTATGTCTTCATCGCCCAATTAGATTTTGACTGGACGTCTCTTCGGGAAATTATTTTTGTGCACTGTGGCATAGAAAGGCGATCAGAAACAAAATATGGTCGCGGTTAAAATCTTTTATAAAGTGCTAAAAAATGCAGAGCAAGAAAGCACAAGAACTTAGGTATTTTATCAGTGAGGTTTCTTAATAATGAAAATTATCAGTCTTACTATGTACATCATTAGCATCACTGGTGCTGTAGTTCCAAGAAGTTTGCTAAAAGCAAAAAGTAGCACTTACCATGGCAACGTAGGTGTCAAAATTCTATGGGAGGGAGAAGTGCCCACTCTTGCTCTTTTGTGAGGGTTGCCATGGGTATGCTGTGCCTGTTATGTACTATACCCAAAGATGGTGTAGAACTGTAGATTATGATAACGATGATTTGAAAGTGTGACGATAACATCAGATTTCTTTCGGATCTTAGTATTCTAGTCTGCTTTACTTAGACAAGAAAAAGCAACTGCTTAGAAATAATTGTTTTGTTTTCTTTCAGGTAGAACGCAAGCGCTTGCAGCCAGAACATTGTTTTGACACGAAAGACAGAATTCAAACAGGCGCAGGGACCAGATTACGTTGGACGAAGAATGGAATAATGCCGATATAAAAAACAAAACATTATTTTATAGAGGCTTAGATAGCAAGCGAATAGATACCTCCGCTATCAGAGATTAGAAATCTCATCTACGAAGCAAATTCAGCTGAATAACAAATTTATTTATTAGATAAACAGATAAATAACTGCTGAAGCAACAACTGCTACTACAACTACTACAACTATTACTGCTACTGACACCAGCACAGGCACAAGCATTATCGCTGCTACCACCCTGCTGCTACAACTACTACTGCCGTGCTCCACCGTCAATGCCACCACTATCATCAATAATACTACTGCTACTGCTACTTTTACTACTAGTACTACTACAACTACTACTACTACTACTACTACTACTACTACTACTACTACTACTACTACTACTACTACTACTACTACTACTACTACTATTACTACTACTGCTACTGCTACTACTACTACTACTACTACTACTCCTACTACTACTACTACTACTACTACTACTACTACTACTACTACTACTACTACTACTACTACTACCACTACTACTACTACTACTACTACTACTACTACCACTACTACTACTACTACTACCAATAATAATAATAATGATGATGATGATGATGATAAGGGTAAAAATAACAAAGGTAGGGATAAAGATCATGGTAACTATTAAGTTTAAATGCAAATTTCCAAATTTCCATTGAATTTCTTTCAATTTATCTTTCTTCATTTAAGATTTTATTTCCATATGCTTCTCGTGCTATGCCTTACTTGTAGCTTATCATGAGCTGAGACTTTCCAGCATTCTCTACCATTTTTATCCTTATATATAATAGGCCTATATAGGCTACCTTGCGCAGCTTTATCGTACCTTGGCTAAAATACTTCAACCATTCACGAGGTTCGTCTGGTCTCGTTGACTTTACTGTCGCTGTGTTAAAAAATCAAAATGTTGCTTTTCGTGTTTATTTATCGATGTATTCTTGATATCAACTTCGTAGCTACAGGACTTTAAAACGGGTTGACCATGGGCAGTAGTGATTTGTTGGTTATCTATAGTTTGATTTTTACCTGTAGTTTGGCATAAATGGTAGCGTCCATTTATTGACTGGCTTGTGCATTTTAGGGATTAGGTAAAAATTGTAAAATTATTATTCTCACTGGCATTAAGATATTGAAATTGTCGCCACTAAAGCAGTGATCTTCCAGAATATGATTAATTATTTGTGTATTATGTTTCTGCGACGGTTCCGCTATGCTCTGGTAATATATTCAGCAATATTTAATTGTCCATTATTATAAGCCTAACTTGAATTATTCCGACCAAAATACCTACGAATAAAGTTCGTTACGTGACTATATGACCTAGCCTAGATCTCATCAATGTGCAATTTACTCATTACATAGATAATTATAATCCAGCGCTAACTTGTCCATACGCATTCAACAAAAACACGTTCGATCACAGCCCATAAATCACTTTGTATAAGATGTCACATCGGGAGATTCTACCTGAATTCCTGAGACTCCTTGTTTGTCAGTCTTTCACACATCCCCTAGCTGCCTCCATGCCCAAGCATCAGGATGCAATCTCAAGCCTGTCCTGTTTAAACGGGGCTGAGTGCTCCTGAGTAGTCACGTTGAAAGCGCGCTATATAAATTTCCGCAATGAACGAATGAATCAATGAATCAATGAATCAATGAATCAATGAGAGAGATGCGCCACCTTTGAAAGGTGAGTGAGCAAATACTCAAATCCCGATGACATGCTTTAACTTAGGCCTGCATGTACACTGTACAGTGTACACTTTGTAATTAGAATGACACAGTCCCTCTCAGCTTGTTTTTTCTTGACAAAAACCTTAGTTCAATTTTTATCAACAATATTTTGTTTATTTCATCCAAACAATATCTTACTTTAATTTATCAAAACAAAGTCTTAGTTTACTTAATCGAGTCAAAATATTGACTTATTTATATCGACAACATATTAGTTTAATTCACATGAATAATAATTTAGATTAATTTCTTATAAAAATACGGTAAATACCTTACTTTGATAATCTGAAGTAGCCTAAGGTAATCATCCAACTAAACAATCAGGAAACAGTGGTTGTAGCGCAAACAACACGTCTTCTGAGCATTTTAAATCCTTGTTGTGTTACTGCTACATAGGCCTACATCTATGTTAGTCTATACTAGAAATGCTCAATCACATATTGCTTTCCTTTATCTGATTAACATGGTCCTATAGTTTACCTCCGGGAAGTAGAGATTCTTCTTCTTAGTACTATTCCGTCAAAAATCGCGAGTGTCTTTTGATTTGTCGAGGTTTCAACTGCAATGGCAACATGTTCTTTTCAAAACAAATTGCAAGTCTATTATTAGGGACTCGAGCGAAGTGGCTTTACCATGTTGTAGATCTAAACATCGGTCGAAAGATTTTCATTGGTAGGCCTATATTATTATGACGCACGCCTCTTGGAATTCCAGCTAGAAATAGAAGCTAAACTTGACGGGAGAAGTGAAACTAATTAAGTGATTGGAAGAATAGGGCGCGAGTGGAAGAAGCTGCGATAAATAGATGGAAATCAAATGGATCCAAAACACGATCAGTGGAAGGAGCAATCAGAGAAGAACAGAGCGAAATCGCGAGAGAAAAGAGATGCAAAGAGAAGAGAAACAAGAAGCGATTAGATGGTAATGAAGAAGACGAAGGATAGAATTGGGAAGGCGAGTTGGGAAAAGGTCTGTTTTTCCACGTGTCACTTCGACTTTCTGCTCTATCCCGCAAGAACTTTCTTTTCTCTATCCATCTCTCTGTTAATCCTCTCTGCCCCAAACCCACCCTCCCACCCATCCACCCATCCACCCATTCACAAACCCACCCACATACACACATGTAGACCTATAATATAAGCAATTCGTTGTCTGTTCTCGGAGTTTGCAATCCTTTTCGTTACTCTGTTCAACAGCCTCTTGACAAATTGTATTTGAAATAGACAGCTCTTGAAAAAACGAATCTGCTCGTTTCAGGTGCCAAGTATAAGTCTCAATCCCAATCCGTTTATCTGTCTGTCTGCCTGTCTGTCTTTCTGTCTGTCTGTCCATTTGTCCATATGTGCACATGCTATATAGCGGCCCTTCAAGATTCCTACCCAGAAGCACTCCCGACTACAGCGCGGGCACTGAATCGGAGTTCCACGCCGAGCGCACGAGAAGTTGCGAGTGAAGGACTTGCTAAGGGTCCCTAGGCGGCTTGAGTTGGATTCGAACCCGCAACTTTTCTGCTTCAAGGCATACCTATGCACCACAGCTCTGTCTCCCTCGTTATTTTGCTCTTTTTGCGAAATAGCCATCACTTTATTTACAGCTATGAATATATTTTGCGCACTTGAACGGTGGTAGGCTATGCAAGTATAGAATGCAAATGTATAGGCCTGCATTCATGTGCGTAGCTTATACACTATACGAATACTGTTCATTCATTCATTCAAGTTTTTGCATACCAATAGTATCTCTTCAAGGAAACTACTCAGAGTTGCTCCCAACTTCCGCACGATCAAAAGAAAATTTTTCTAGTGCTTTATATAGGACGTGTCAGAGAGTGAGTGAATTGCAGGGAACAGAGACAACTCAAGAGTGAGGTCACCTCACACCGCCAGGTCAACCACAGAAAAGTTGTATATGTATATGCGTGCATGTTGTATGTATGTATGCATGTATGTGTTTGTATGTAAGTACGCATGCACTTGTGTACGTACGACGGATGTATGTATGTATGTATTCAGCTTGTTTGCATGTATATGTATGTTTTGGTGGAAGGGCGATTTACATAGAAACATAAAAGCAGTCGTATCTTTTATCGTTTTCGTTTTGCGCCTAAACAACCTGCAGAAGAGATTAATCTGTAGCCTACAACAGCTGCAATGTAACAATGGTTAAAAGTTTGTTCAAGTCATTTGCAGAATCCGAGATCATTGACATGTCACGTGAGAACTGCTGAGCAGCCGAGACAACCACTGACTGTGTGTATGTCTGTCTCTGTCTATCACTGTCTTTGTCTGCCTCTGTCTGTCTGTCTGTCTCACTGTCTTTCTGTGTTTCTCTCTGTCTGTATCTATGTATCATTCTCTGTCTCTGAATCTCTGTGTCTCTCGCCCTGTCTGACTCGCTCTGTTTCTTTTGTCTGTCTGCCTATGTCTGTCTCTGTCTGTCTGTATCTATCTGTGTCTCTGTCTGTGTCTTTGTCTGTCTGTCTGTCTGTCTGTCTCTGTTTGCACTTTGCATGTCACGTGAGCAGCCGAGGCAACCAATGACATCCATGTCTCTTGGTGTCTCTCTGTGTCTCTCTGTGTGTCTCTTTCTCTTTCTCTCTGTCTATCTCTCATCTGTCTCTTTCTCTCCCTGTAGTTGTCTCTGTCCCTCTCTATATGATGTCACGGGTAAATAGTCGGTTTGATGTTGACTGAATGAGACAGTGACTGAGCAGTGCATAAAAGTGAACGAGAGTTCAGCTGAACAGACGAACAGCTGAACAAACAGCAGAAGAGAGGATCGACTGAATAAGTGAACCAATTATAGCAGACAGTTGTTAAATATTCAGTTTGAAACTCGTTCTTACGTTCGTTCATTTGTTCGTTCGTTTATTCCTTCATTCGTTCGTTTATAAACTCATACACAAGCACGCACACACACTCACTCGTTCATTCACTTTATTTAATCCATTTAATTAATGTAATTCATGTAATTCATTTCGCTCAGCAACTCATTTAAACACGCACTCGTTCATTCATTTATTCATTCATTTGGTCATTGTTCCATTCATTGGTTTATTTGTTCATTTCATTGATTCATTTGCAAACTCACTTGCTCACTCACCCATTCACTCATTCACTCTATCGCTCAACCAGCCAAACAACGGTCAAACACACGAAGCCAGCAAACGCTACCCGTATACACGCAATCGCAATGAATGGCGTCTTCACAACGCGTTCCTATAGATCTAACGTCTTCCCGCCAAGCTCAGACACTCTACCGCGCATGCTCCACGCCCCCGGAAGCGAAACATCAGCTGACCCCACAGCAGCCCGACCTCTCATCGTCCTGGTCTGGCGATAGAACCGACAGAATGGCTTCCACGAAGATCTCCGAGAGTCCCGTGTGGGTGAGCGCCGAGCATTCCATGTACCTATGAGCGTTGATTCGATTCGCCACCTTCCGTCCTTCCTCTTCCGTTATGATTCGCTCATTCCGGTTGACGAACTCCGCGTCGTGACGTAGGTCGGTCTTCGTGCCGACGAGGATTATGGGAACTTCGGGTCCACAGCTGGAGCGCAGTTCCGGTATCCACCGCTCCTCGACGTTGAGAAGGGTGGACTCGCAGACGACGGAGAAGCAGAGGAGGAAGACATCCGTGCCTGGATAGGAGAGGATACGGAGACGATCGTAGTCCTCCTATTGTCATGGAACAAAGGAACAGCAATATGATATCAATGCTATTCAGCGAATCCAGTGGCATACAATACTGTTGTAATGCGATGTAATACTGGTGTCATGCGATGTAATACTTTTGTAATGCGATGTAATTATTGTGTAATGCGATGTAAATACTGGTGTCATGCGATGTAATCATTGTGTCATGCGATGTGGTACAGTTGCAATGCGATGTAGCACAGTTGCAATGCGATGTAATACTGTTGTAATGCGATGTAAATACTTGGGTCGTGCGAGGTAATCATGTTGTAATGGGATGTAATACTACATTGTAATATGATATGAAAACTGTTGCAATGTGATGAAATACTGTTGTACTGCGATGGATATTTCTGCCTACCCTAATAAAAATGTAATACCTTTTTACTGTTTTTCTAATGTTTTGATAAGATTATGAGGACTGTTGCAATGCGATCAAATGCTGTTGTAATGCGATGTATTACTGTTGTAGTGGGACTTATTACTTATGTAAAGTGATATGAAGACAGTAACCGTTGTAATGCGATAAATACTTTTGTAATGCGATAATGACACTGTTGTAATGTAATGTAATTATGTTGTAATGCGAGGTGGCGCCATGCTATTGACATGTCTTTTAATGTAATTAAATGTAAACCAGTGCAGTTCCTTGCATGACACAGCATGACAAAAACATAAAGGTAAAGTAAAATGTAACCAAATATGCATAAAACACATGGCATCACAGGGATAAATGTATAGTCCGTGTACTCAATAGAGTTTTGATTATAGGGTAGGCAGAAATATCCATAAAATTTCTGCCCACGTGGCTGGTGAGCAGGTATAGAGTCTATATAGACAGTGACCGTGTTTTGTCCATGCTCTCAGTCGGCCATCAGAACATTCAAACATACATGTACATGCATGCATATGTTAATATATTCCAATTACACATACATTATACTTATACAGTATACATAAACTATACACACCTCATACATTATGTGAATATAATGCGTATTTGCATGCGTACACATACATGTACACACATATGCCTACGTGTACATGAAATACATGCATGCATGCACACGTACAGTGCATCATTCATACATCCACAAGCAAATGCATGTACATGAATTGGGTACTTGTTAGCCTGGGCTGACTACAACATCTATCATCTAATCTGTTGCATGGAAATGTGTAATGCAGATGGGCGTTTCATATTCGCATTTGGGGTCTGAATCTATGAAAAAGTTTTGTACAAGGGGAAAGTCTGTTTTTATTTTCTATTTCGTTTCTCTGCAGTTTTTCGTCTGAGCCTCGGTGAAGATAAGTCCTTAGGGTGGAAGGGAGACCGCAGGAAAGGACGGTCGGCTGAGGGGCAAATAATATTATTAGAATTAGTCAGCCTCCGCGTAACTCAAAATGTCACATGGATATGATTCATATTATCTATACACAAACATGCGGCTACGTATACAACGCACATAATATGCATAGGCCTAGGTTACGTGCACAATGTTTACCCATTCGCATAAGAACAGTTGAACATGCAGCCGTAGATCCGGTTGTAAACTATTGTCCAGCTCACAAGCGCGCACATATTCATTCCAGAATTTATATAGCGCTTCTTAAGGGGCCGCACAGAAGCGCTCCCGACTCATGGCAAAAAGCAGTTTTGAGTGTAATAAAGAATGTCTCAGTAAGAGCCATAGGAGTGTATGTATAGTATGTATATTATAGCCAACATAGCCTATGCAGTGCACTCGTCAATGTTATATGCATGCATACATGCATGCATGCATATATTATGTTTGAGTGCTGGGCTGCTGGCGTTCATACGTGCATGTAGGTCTACACGCATTTATAACGCACTCCGTTCATAAAATTAATCTGCGTGCTATATTGGTTCTTCTCAGTATGGCCTGAAGATGTCTTGACAGTCTTGCCCTATAACTCAGATGCTGTGCACGTAGAAGGGAATCGGCAGGTGCTTGTTGTTCTTTAACGACACTATAATTATGTTATATCAGAGATGACTATAGTGTTGAAATGTTTACAATACTTGAGTTACAGCTTAGGCCAGGGTGTCAAAGAGCTGCAGGCCCGCCGACGATTTTTTCTGGCCCGCGGAGCCTTCTCTATAAAGATTAAAAAATCAGAGGATAAAAGTTCAGATTTTTATATTTTGCAGTCAGCGCCAAATACATGGAGGTTTTTTCCTACTGACGTCACTTTTGTTCAGACGCACAGCTCTGTGTAGAGTGTAGACTGTGTATCTATGCCAATTCTATGGTTTCCGGTTGGTTGTCTGTTAAAAAAATTATGAAAGTTACGAAACACTTATATAGGCCTACGCCATATATTTTTGACTTATAATATTTAAAATGTTTTCAAAATTTAATAAGAAGTGGACATTGAATCAAGATCTTTTCACGATATTTGGATCAGATCACTACCCATTATTCTGCTCAGGAGCTTCGACACCCTGGCCCGCCACTTGTTGGAAGATGTTCACACTGGCCCGCCATGGTGCACTAAAAAAGGTTTGACACCCCTTGCTTAGGCTATAGTTCAAGCGTTAGGCTTCCTATAGATAAAGAGCCGAAACGGGTTTTGCAACAGTTTAGTCAACCGTTTCACATAAACAGTGGAATTATGTTTCATTCTGGTCAATAATAATTACGGAAGTGCAAGTTATAGGCCTACACTGCACAGCCTACAAAATTAAATAGAAACTGAACGTACTTGTTATCCCCACAGTGAAATGTTTTCATTTGTGTCGATGAACCAGGAACAGTTTCCTATCAAGTTAAGTAGCATAATTGTGGGAGCGCGGTGGTGAACGCGGTGGTGAACTCACTGAACTGGTGGTTTCGGTGCCTTGGAACCGGTGGGTCCCGGATTCGAATCCACCTCAAGCCGCCGCGTAAGGACCTTGAGCAAGTCATTCACTCGTAATTGCTCGTGCATGCGCTTCGGCGTGAAACTCCGACGCAGTGTCCGCTCTGTAGTCCGGAGCGCCTCCGAGTAGCTAGATTAAAGAGGCGCTATAGCAAATGCTATAAACAAATTAAATAAATAAATAAATATAGATTTTTTAACGGGAAAAGTATCGCCACAACCAGGTCTTCAATTGTAGTCCATGTGCATTCAATTATTGCCAAGTCAAACCAGTCACGGATGTAATATGCTGGAACATGGTTGTTGACCAGCGCTGAAAGTGATATTATATACGCCTAACACAACTGTGGAGAATGTCTTAAATGCTGTGTTACACTGTATCATCTCGTCATATACTTTGTGCTCCATAAAAGTCTTTTATTTATTTTGTTATCTCTATTTTATGACAATTGTCTTTTACTGTCCTTTATGTTCACCGATGTTTCTATTTGCTGCAAATTGCAGCGCGCGACTAGCGCTAATAAAACCTGTTTGCTTACTTACTTAATTCGATGAGACAGACACGCTCATTGGTCTGTCAAAAATCGCTGAATGCAGCGCCTTCTAGCGATCTGCGTACCGTATCTAAACATTGTGGCGCCTTAGTCAATGCCAATTAGCCTACTGAGTGTCATCCATAGCTCATGTCTAAGAAGTGAAGCTTGGCTTGCTTCGCTTATTACATGTTTAACGACACTGCCCTATCAAAGATGATTAGTGTCGCCGTCCTCCTTTATCCAGGCTTGGGACTGGCACTAGCAGAGAACAACCAGTGGCGGAGTTAAGAAGTGAAGCATCGCTTTGACACGTTGGCTGATTGGTTTGGTTGCTCGACCTGTAACGCGGTGAGAACGGGTTCGATCCTCGCCAGGAGTATTCACTGCGTAGGGACCGGGTCATTCATTCATTCATTCATTCATTCATTCATTCATTCATTCATTCATTCATTCATTCATTCATTCATTCATTCATTCATTCATTCATTCATTCAATCAATCAATCAATCATTCATTCATTCATTCATTCATTCATTCATTCATTCATTCATTCATTCATTCATTCATTCATTCAATCAATCAATCAATCATTCATTCATTCATTCATTCATTCATTCATTCATTCATTCATTCATTCATTCATTCAATCAATCAATCAATCATTCATTCATTCATTCATTCATTCATTCAATCATTAGGAAACTTATCTAGCGCCCATTCAAGAAAACAGCCCAGAGGCGCTCCCGACTCCAGCGCGCAACAAAAGAACAGTTTTTAGTTTAGTGAGGAAAGATTCCTGTGGCGTCCATTCGTGCAGGTGCAGCCCCGAAGGATGATCATTCCAGACCACTGGGCCAACCACAGATAAGGTTCGATTCTTCATGGTTGCAGTACGAGCGAAAGGAACTATAATAGGACTCCTTTATCAGCAGAGCGTAGCGGACGACGTCCTTGGATACCCAACGCGAGGTAGCAGAGCTCTCGGAGGAAAATTGCGACGAGGTCCTGACAACATCGCCATACCAGCGCAGCTAACCTGACCATGTTCTTCACTCTCAGCAGCTCAGCCCACCCATTTCCTGACGTATAGTCGCACGAGCCGGACTGAATTTTGGTTTATACAAATATCGAAATGTAAACAATAGTTGTGTTTTATGGGTATAATAAATGTCATCTTGTCATATTAGACCAGCAGCCGCAATTGATGATGGCAAGTGTTAATAATTGTTTGCACCATAGGACCGATAGGGGCATTGTTTAAACAAGTTGAACTTGTGAAATATATAGCTATTTCTGAGGGAAGCTGAAAGCCAAAAGCTGCGTGGCAGTGACACTTAGAAACATGCACTTAGATTTTTAAATGCAGAAACGTCAGTTATAGCCTAATAAGATCAACAACTCCACCTTACCTGTCCTGCAGTATCGAAAAGCAGTAGGGTAGCAGATTCGGTTCCAACCTTCACAGTTGCTAAAGTAACAAAGGCAATCTTCAGTTACTATGATAATCATAAACTAAATTGCTTTTACACAATACATTGCTGGAAAAAGTGACACAAGTTACTGTTCTTAACTAATGTAAATGACTGAGAGGCATGACTCATATCCTATACGAACAAACATGCACGGAAAACACACACATACAGAATGTAGACATACAAAAACCTACACAGATACATACACACAGATACACACTTACACAGGCCTAAAGCTCTACACACATGTATAAATGCACATGTACAATCGTGCATACATACAATCATACGTACGTAATAAATATGATGGAGCGCCTCTGAGTATGTACCTTGAAGGGGCGCTATATAAATTGCGATTGATTGATTGATGATATTGTTAATGCTTTCAAAGTCAGTTCTTCATTACGAACTTCATCTTATTGTGAAGTTTCTGTTTACAGTGACTTTGTCTTCCATTATGCGTCATTTTTCTCCATTTTTCTACTGTATTTATTTGACAATATTTCGTTCTGTGGGTGTCCATCCCAGCGGGGGCGTTCCTCCCAGCAGGATTGCTATCAATTTTTGGGTCTTTTTTGTGGACAATGCCTCATCGGTCAGTTGCAGTGTTGTGTGTAAAATTGGTCTCAATTAAACAATTAGATCTAGGCCTACTTGGCTTGACTTGACTTGATACATACACACGTAGAATCGACTCGAGTACTTGAATGAACCTGTATAGGCTACTTAACTCAAAATACCCGACTCGTGATGTTTTTTTTATTATTAAGCTAACATGCACTGTACTGTCAATCAAGGGCGGATACAGAAATTTTCGAAGGGGGGGCCAAAATTTTTGGTGTTGCCGGCGAAAATTTTTTTTTTACCGCCGAAAAAACTGATGACTTTTTTTTTTTTTTTTTTTTTTTTTAGTCATCGGCCAATTTTTTTGAAAAAAGTACTTGTTGAAACCAAATGGGGGGGGGCCACGTCCCATGCAATTTTTAAATGGGGGGGGCCATGGCCGGATTGGCCCCCCCTGGATCCGCCCTTGCTGTCAATTCATGTAGGCCTAATGCAATGTTTAATTTGTGTTAACTCTTCCATTTTATTATTGTTTAATTGCGATTCCTACAACTGTCCTGGCTGCTATCATAGGTCATCGTGACTATATTTAGAATGCGGATCAATGTAGAGAATGTAGCGAACATGACAGGGCAACATACATTTGTACCATAATTATGTTGCTATAGAAGGCATTTGCACAACCTAGTTCTAGTGGCTCAAACGTAGGGATGACTATGAGAATAATCTAGCAATAACAAGAGCTTGATTAGATAACACTGAACACATAATTAGTAAGTCATTATGTATCATCTCTTGTACGTGTTTAACGACACTGCCATAATCAGAGACGATTAGTGTCGCCCTCCTCCCTTATCCAGGCTTGGTTCTGGCACAACCAGTGGCGGAGTTTGTCATTATGTAAAGGCTGTCATGGCTATTTACATCTTTGTCTATGGCCCATCTATTACTATAACCAAACATTGTGAAACAACATTCAGCTTCTGTACCGACGCGGTTTGATCCATGAACCTTTGACTTAGCAGCAAACCGCTTCAACCATGGGATTGTTACAATTTCATAAGATAAATGCCATGAGTTTACAATGATCACCGGATGTAGAGGCAGCCATGGGTATGCACGCTTACCGACTTTATTTTCTTAGTCTCGGCACATGAGGACACGCGCACTCTGCCTCTGTGGCCAGATTCTCTCACGAGCAGTGATGATGATAATGATCATGGTCACGATAACGACGATAATAAATTGATAATAATGGTGAAGTACAACTGATGCTGCTAGTTGTAGTAGTAGCATTACAGCAACAATAACTATACCACTACTGCTACTGCTACTGCTGCTGCTACTACTACTACTACTACTACTGCTACTGCTGCTGCTACTACTACTACTACTGCTGCTGCTGCTACTGCTACTGCTACTGCTACTGCTACTACTACTACTACTACTACTACTACTACTACTACTACTACTACTACTACTACTACTACTACTACTACTACTACTACTACTACTACTACTACTACTACTACTGCTGCTGCTGCTGCTGCTGCTACTACTACTACTACTACTACTGCTGCTGCTACTACTACTGCCACTGCCACTACCACTGCCACTGCCACTACCACTACCACTACCACTACCACTACCACTACCACCACCATCACCACCACCACCACCACCACCACCACCACCACCAACCACCACCACCACCACCACCACCACCAACCACCACCACCACCACCACCACCACCAACCACCACCACCACCACCACCACCACCACCACCACCACCACCACCACCACCACCACCACCACCACCACCACCACCACTACCACTACTACTACTACTACTACTACTACTACTACTACTACTACTACTACTACTACTACTACTACTACTACTACTACTACTACTAACAATAATAATAATAATACATGCATACAATACATACCTGCATACAATACATGCTATGCACTACTGTAGTTATGGTATTAATGGTATGGCACATGGTAGTTATGGTATTATTATTATTGCAATTTTTATTATTCATGCTATATTATTAGTTTCACTATTTTCACTGTTTTTTTTTATCCTGGTTGTATATTTATTAGGTCAAAGCATCATTTCTGATGCCCAATCATGAATCGAATGCGCTGAGGAATTTATTGTGAGTGAACGACTTGCTCAAGGTCGTCACGCGATCATAATTCATCACGAGCATTTATATAGCGCCCCTTCAAGGTTCCTACTCAGGAGCGCCGTGAGTAGGTTTCTTGAAGAGGCGCTATATAAATTCTCAGATTGAGTGAATCTAAAGGCAGGTTTGTACCTGTAGTCATAATATGCTGCACTCCGCATAACAAGACCAGCTGCACTCTGACTGATCGTATATACCGTGCATTATAACGCTATAGTTAGCAAGTATAAACAGGAGTTTCTTTTACCAGCATAGGTCTCGAAAATCGTTGGTACGTATTCGACAGGAAACATTTCCTGGCAGTAGCTCATCAGCATGCACGTCTTCCCGACCGTACCATCACCCACGATTACGCACTTCATGCTGACCGGCATCATGCGTGCCAAAAATAATGGTGCCAAACGGTACAGAAAGGTTCCAAACGGTGCCAGACGGTGCTAGACGGTGCCAGACGGCGATAGATGGTGCCAGACGGTGCCAGATGGTTCTAGACGGTACCATAGGCGGTGCCAGATGTGCCAAACGGTTCCTCGGAAGATGTCAGTACCTGTCTCGGAAGATTTTCTGACTGTGTATTATGGCAACTGACTTGCTTCAAGTCGTTCTAGATAGCTGAGAGACAGAAACAAGAACAATTGATAATATTAATAACGATAATTAGATTTGTTGCCATTTTTAAGGACGACGACGACGATGATTATGAAGATGATGACGATGATTACATTGATACTAGACATACATTCTCAGACATACATTCTCACTTGCATATAACTTTCTACGCCCCCTATAGTCTACCCATGCAGGACCGCATTAAGACCGGTGCGATACGCGGTGGCTGGGCTCCCCTATGACAACTGTACACACCTCTCTACAACGGACATTTACATAACTGATGGCCCGTCAGAACAAGGGCCTTGGCTCTGGTACCCTTAGAACCCAACTTGATTAGGATCATATGAAAATAATGACAACCAGGTATTGAGAAGTCACTAATTAAAATGATAATACCAATAATTATTAGTATAATAATAATAACACTGTCATGCCTATTAGGGGTAATTTACCATGGATGACCAGAATGGAACGAAGAGGGTTGCGCAGAAGTTTTTGGATAAGTTGTGGAAGAATGACTAAAAAAGGTCCTCAGAAATTTTCCGGCCTGAGGTGCGCACTAGATTAAAATTCCTGGTTGTGCAGTTCTAAAAATTCCGTTTAAAAATTCCTGACTAACAGGTGTGTTTATTCCTACCAGCTAACTTTGGTTATTTTCTTCTAGAGCACTTAGAACATTCAGAGCACTTAAGAGCATTCAGAGTCACTATAAATAAATCCGAATCGTCTTGCTTTGAATATTACTTAGGACACTAAAAGCAATTGGAGTCATCTAAAAAATTTATTACAGCATAAATTTATCAATTAAGCGCATTTTACCATAATTGGGATAGAATGGTTTATCCCTCTGGATACTCTATACCCGATACATTAATACCTCGATAGCTTTTAGTGGGATAGAATATTCCGTGACACCGTCACTCAGCACCGTGCCTTCACCACCATCGTGAACCCATGCATCTTTACGAAACTACTTTACCTCGCAATGCGCAGTATAGGCCTACGACCTTAGTTGGGACACCCCCTCATTCATCAACTCAGCCATTGGTTGCACTCTACCAGTGCCAGTCCCAAGCCTGGATAAAGGAGGAGGGCGTCGCTAATGGTCTTTGTTACCACACAGTGACGTTAAACTGCAAATACCATGCACCCCCACATCCATCATCCTTCCGCTGTTTGAAGACTTTCCTATTGTCTCGAGGGCGACTGTCATGCTGAGATTGTCTCTGAAATGCGGTATAGGCCTACTGTAAGTGTAAGAGAAGCTTGATAAATTCTCAGATAGACCTACTATACGACACGTAATAAGACTCTAGCATGCACTTACCCATAGGACTAAACTAGTGTCTTGAATTTCTACTTATCTCTGAAGGTTAAGTAGCCTAATTCTGTATTTATTTCCAAACTGAAGTCATATTCGGCTTCTATTGCGAAATAGCCGACAGAGTGGTTCTACGAGAACGTCCGCGGCTCAGGCATGACCTAGATACACGAGGCACAAATGAGTTTCTATGAGATATACTGATAATATTGATATTCACAATATCCGTTTGAGTTTTGTGAAGATCCGGTCTAAAGTGTCAGAGCCCGCATGAGTTTTATTTTTACTTCCAATTGGCAATCACGCAGTTGAGAAAGTTGCACCGCGTCGAGTAAGATCAAGAACCTCATGTTTCACACTGCAGCGCTTTAGTGTTGCCTACGGATAGGCTAACTGCAGGGGTTTTGAGTTGGTAAGCGGCCACAGTTGATTTCCAATACATTGGAAATCGGAGTAAACTGCAGGATAACACATTTTTCACTGGCTTCCATACTATGCATACATGTACATACATACATACATACATACATACATTGTACATACATACATACATACATACATACATACATACATACATACATACATACATACATACATACATACATACATACATACATACATACATACATACATACATACATACATACATACATACATACATACATACATACATACATACATACTTACATGCATACATTCATGCATACATACATTCATGCATACATACATACATAGATACATGCATGCATGCATGCATACATACATATTACATAAATAATATACACATGCACATATACTTGTGGAATTGAAGCAAGATGGTTCTCACTTTAGAGGAGCGATCGTAGGAAGTGCGGGTGTTGTGCTAAATTTAGCAACGCGGGAGAATTTCATGTATAGATGATTTACTGTGCCCTGTTTTAGTTTCTATTGCTTGTTGCAAGTCATTTATAATTTAGTGATGTTGGCAAGTATTGGCAACATTTGTTGAATAAATCAATCATAAGTATATATATATATGCATATATATGTATATATATATATGTATTTATATATGTATATATGTATATATCAGGACCTTTGTGTTCCAATGCAATTATGGCAATGCCTTATTTAAATAAACAAGTAAAATTAGGAAAAGTTTTAACACGCACATAACTGTATGTATGTATGCATGTATGTATGTATGTATGTATGTATGTGTGTGTGTATGTATGTATGTATGTATGTATGTATGCATGCATGCATGCATGCATGCATGTATGTATGTATGTATGTATGTATGTATGTATGTATGTATGTATGTATGTATGTATGTATGTATGTATGTATATATGTATGTATGTATGTATGTATGTATGTATGTATGTATGTATGTATGTATGTATGTATGTATGTATGTATGTATGTATGTATGTATGTATGTATGTATGTATGTATGTATGTATGTATGTATGTATGTAAGTATGTATGTATGCATGTATTGCAAAATTCCGCATTGAAGTAAAAGCTTCAAAATAAATACTCCTCTCAGTTCCTACATCTTGCAAATTTTTAATTTTTAATTTTTATATCATTTATTTGGGGGTGCTCAAACACCCAAAACACCCCATAAATACGGCCTTGGGATCGCCTAAGGCACACATGGACTCGGGCGATTGAGATGCATCTCTACGCACTGAACTTTGGGCTACACACTGATCCCGTAGATGCGCTCAAGACCAGAAGAGTCCTGGAAACCGAAATGCTCCGGAGAGGGACACGTTGCAATAAAAATTTTATTGTGCACGACATTTATTGTACTTTCTCGTGTGCTCCATATATGTAAGCCCGTTTTGATTGGTCCGTTGTTTTGCATACGGTCTGCTGACACTACGTACCACCCACATATTTGGCCCTTACTTATTGATAAGGTTAAATGGTTCATCTAACAGGCGTGGCCTTTTGATGTCAATAAGCGCAACCAGTCAGGAGGTCGAGTTGTGGAATAGTTGATGTGTACGCCACGTATCACCCGAATGACCCGGTGAACCGGTGATCCGGTGAACCGGTGACCCGGTAGTAGACCTTCGAGGACGAGCGCTGACGGATGTATGTAATAAATGAACGTTTATATAGCGCCCAGTTGGTCACCGGATGCAAACAATCACATTACCATGCGTGCACTCGTAGCATGTGTGTGTGTGCATGTATGTGCGTGTGTGTGCGTGTATGTGTGCGTGTATGTGTGTGTGTGTGCGTGCGTGTGTGTGTGTGTGTGTGTGTGTGTGTGTGTGTGTGTGTGTGTGTGTAGATGCGTTTGTGTAAGTGGACGAATGGAAAGAGGACAGAGGACTGGAGTGAGCGATCCATGGAATAACGGAAGACTATAGGAGTAGCGGTAATGAAGGAAGGATGGAAGAATGGATGAACAGACGGAAGAAGGAAGAAATGGACGGTGGTGAAGGTACATGGATGAACCGAGGAGTTGGAAAAGAGGGATGGAAGTATACAGGTGGATAAATGGACAAACAGTGGATGGAAGGACGTGTACACTATATAGGAAAGAAGAGAAGGAGTAGGACGGGCAGATAAAAGGAGAGGGACTGATGGAACGGCAGACAGAGAGAAAGACAGACATAGGTAGGCCTACAGACGGAAGGACGGACAAAAGAACAGACAAAAAGAATATTAACGAAGGATTGGACGCATGACAAACTGAATGATATAGACAGAAGTTCTGACTGAATTAGAATGGATAGAAGGGCTGGCGGAATGGAAAAAAGACGGCGATGGATAGGACTAAGGACAGGCGGAAGAAAGGACTATAATATAATTATAGTGGATGAGCGATGCCGAATGTAGCCACAGGACAAGGGACGATAGGCTGAGAAACAGAGAGAGACATAGAGAGAGAGAGAGAGAGAGAGAGAGAGAGAGAGAGAGAGAGAGAGAGAGAGAGAGAGAGAGAGAGAGAGAAAGAAAGAGAGAGAGAGACAGATGATAGGACGAACGGACGGATTATTAGGAAATAGAACGGACGAAGGAACAGACAGAACGACAGAGGAGAAAGAACTGAAGGACGGACGGGCAGACACACACACACACACACACACACACACACACACAGACACACACACACACACATACACACACACACACACACACACACACACACATACACACACACACACACACACACACACACACACAGACAAGGATGGATATAAATAATAATTATCGATGGAATGTCGACTTCCACTCGCGTGAGTTCGAGTCATAATCTTTCTTCGGATGGCAAATGGACCGGACGTCATTCTGTCACTTCTCATCTAGTGACGGTGGTTGAAAGGCGATGAATTCGTGTTGCGCCTGTCAAAACTGGTGTTATTTGCTGCTTGTTTTCCGCCTCCAGGAAGGTCTTTCCATGCACGCAGACGTCGATGTGGATAGCTCCATCAATCTCGTCTCTCCGCTGTTTATCTCTTTATATAATTATACCGGGAGCCCGTAGCGCATTGGGTAACACAGTGGCATGGAGAGCGAGAGGAACCGAGATCGAACCCCGTAGGGCGGACGTGCTTTGTATACGCTGTTATTAGCGCCGTGTATTGCAGGCTGTCTGTTCTGTTAGTAGTTGAGATTAATGTCTTCTGTCATTTGTGTTCTTGTGAATTGTTTCAATTGTATAATATATGCACTGTAACCGGTTGCGGTCTGTCAACCGGATTGTTTCAATAAAGAAAATATTGCTTTCATTAAGCCTATGTTCCGATCTGGAATGAAGTATTATTTTTCTCGACTTGCGATGATTCAAATTATTCCAACCTTTTCCTTCGTGAATTGGATTTATTTAACCCTCATTTTTAACTGGTCCTTTTCTAAGTTCCTTGATTAATTGAAAACTTATGCAGCCATTTCCTTCTCTTTCAGGCATTTGGATTTACTCGAGTTAATTTTCTCAATATACAGACACTAACCTTTATTGGATGTTCTATACTCTGTATAGCACACTTTTCTTCGCCGAAGTCTATGCAGTCTTTTCCTGGTTAATTCTTCTCAGCTAGACCTTCCTTCTATTTCAACGTTTACAATTGGTTGGACGCCTAGGGACAGGACTAGCCGAAGTCGAGAAAATGAAGTTGATAAAACTTAATATCCACATCAACTTCTTAGGTTAGCATAGAGAACTGATTTTCCCATCATCATCTTTTCCAATGGTTGAAGTCTTCAATCTGCCTGGAATATAAAGATTCCGATGTCTCTGTCTCGTTTCCAGTAAGACCATTTTTCTTAATTTTATTTTCTCCATTTTCTTTCGAACTTCAATTACATTCCAATCATGTAGCAACATTCTGCCTCTTCCTTGGAAACCACAACACTACAACGCCACAGCACCCAACACCACCGTTGCCGCTTTAATTATTTCTTTTCCACCTCTTTCTCTCCCTCTTCATCTTCTTCTTTTTTTCTTCTTCTTCTTCCTCTTCCTCCTCCTCTTCCTGCTCTTCCCCTTCCTCTTCCTCTTATTCCTCTTCTTCTACTTCTTCTTTATCTTCTTCCCCTTCCTCTACTTCCTCCTCCTCCTCCTCCTACTCTTCCTCTTTCTCTTCCTCAGTTTCCCCTCTACTTCTTCTTTTTTTCTTCTCTTCTTCTTCTTCGTCTTCTTTTTCAGTCTTCTGCATTTTCATTCTTCCGCCCATACCATAGCTCCTCCATTTGTCTCTTCAAACATCTAAGTTTTTTTCCGTCCGTAGAGTAATCCATCCGTCGGATTTTCATCAACCACGCATCTCATTTCATCCCTTCTCCTCACCTCCCTCCCTCATCCTTCCATCATTCATTTTCTCAATAATGAAATCAGGTTGTCACCTCCTCCTCCTCCTCCTCCTCCTCCTCCTCCTCCTCCTCCTCCTCCTCATCCTCGCACTTCGTCCCCCAAGTCAACTGCGGCGGTGAATTCCAAAGGAACCAACATTGATTCTGTCCGGGTAAAACTGCCAGACTCTTATGCACGGATGACGGGGGTCCATCGTTCACCCCCTCACACACACACACACACACACCGCCCATCCCCCACCCCCATCCGTTCCCCTTGTGTCCCTCAATCGACAGAAACGGGGCTTTTAGGTTAAATGAGATTTGGCCAACACCAATAAGATTAGTCGCATTTAGATCGGCCAAGTTTCTTCAAAATTAAGTTAACTGCTAGTGGTAATGGTAATAAGAATATGCATGTACGTACGTACGTACGTACATACGTACGTACGTACGCATGCATGTATGTACGTACGTATGTACGTATGTACGTATGTACGTCCAATCTAGTTGAACCCTTTTAAGATCGTACAAAAGGCGCTGCATAATTGGATGATACTTGGGTGTCGAACCTCTGAATGAACTACAACTTCGTCGCTACAATTATACACTTGCAATAATTTTATTCAGTTCGCATTCTTGAACACATCACAAAAACTCAATTCAAAGACGGAGAGACGCTATATAAATACTTCCTTTGCTCAGTGTGAGTCTGTATTGCCACTAGAGATCGACGGTTGTCTCGGAAGGTCTCAGATTAAACGAGACCCATTACACGGCGCCTCTTGGGAACGGAAGAGGGCGTGTCTGCGTCCAGATCCCAGGTCCACTTCCGACTTCTCTAGAGTGGATCTAAAATTCTAAATCAACCGTCCTGCTTGCTTCGGACCCCCTGGTGTCTGTCCTTTCTCGTCTTTCTGTCTCCGTCCGTCTGTGTGTCTGTCTGTGTGTATGTCTGTGTGTCTGTCTGTCTGTCACCGTTGATCTGTTTATCTGCGTTCCTCTGCTTCGTTTGGTCCGTTTCGAAAGAGTTACGAAAATGAGTTTTAGTCCACTGTCAATTCGATTTCCGGAGACAGCGAGCGGCAGAGAAAGAACAGTATAGACATTATCAGGCAAACGCTTATGCAGACATACATGCAGCCATACATGAAGACAGACAGACATACCGATGGATAGAGATAGACAGATGTGTGTTGATGCATTTGTGTAAACGGACGGATGGATGGATGAATGGAAAAGAGAAGCAGAGGGAGATAGAGAGAGGCAGAAGGACAAACAGACGGATGGACAAACAGTTGCGTTTCTAATTATATCGAGCAAAAAGGGGCACAATAAGAAAAAGAAACCTCATCAACGTTATAATTGATATGAACATCATAATTACCATCATCGACATCATCATCGTCGTCATCGTCATTATCATCATCGTCATCATCACCGTACCTCCACTAATTTCTTTTCTGTTGTGCCTCGTTTAATGATACCCTCTTTGCTGTCCCTTTTACATCATCGTCTTCATCATCGTCATCACCATATACTTCTTCATCATCGTCATCTTCATTGTCATCTTCATATCCATCTTCATCGTCATCTTCAGCTTTATCTTCATCGTCATTGTCATCATCATTTTCTTCTTCACCTCCATCTTCATCGTCACCTTCAACTTCATCGTCATCGTCATCATCATCATCATCAGTCATCATCATAACCTACAACAACAGCAAGACATTAAATGACGAATAATTCATAGATCACAGAGATGGACATACAATACAAATCGTGTGGCCAAGACGCTTGTTCGGAGCAATTGTCTAGCAATAGCAGCACACGCACTGTCCTGCCTGTCTGGTCATTTATATAATGGTCGGATATTACCACACGACATTCTGATGCGTGTGTATGATGATCAGGGCGAAGACGAGGCACAGAGAGGTCAGCCTTAGAGGTCACTGACCCCGTGCAAGAGTAATGGCCAGGGTAGTCAGAGGTCAAGTGGGAAGATGGTCCTAATGGATGGGTCCGACGTCGGAGGAGGATTTGACGGCTGATCCGCTTCCATCTGTCACAGTCGAAGAATCGGATCAATGGAATTATAGGAGGCAGATAAAAGTTCAATCGATGAATACGTGAATATTGAAGAAGCCTCACACGCATCAAAATAAATAAATCAATAATAATAATAATAATAATAATAATAATAATAATAATAATAATAATAATTATTATTATTATAGTAATAATAATACGAAATAAATAGACAAATATGCTGACATAATGATGTAGATATGCAGACATATTTACAGAGCATAATCTATACGGTACATAATATGTACTGGATATTATCCAGTAGAAAATGTGTGATTTCACACCATTACTTAGAAAATAGGGTGGCGTATACATGTATCTCATCCCCAGGGGCGTAAAGCCAATGAACCTGCCTTCGGGCAGAGAACCATCATCATCATCACACATGTATAGACCCTCCCCCTATTTGGTGAGTTTACCCACGATTTTCCGTTACAGTGTAGGCTATATACAGGGGTGTTATGGAAAAATTAAAATGACTGGTAGTCTAGGACTCTAGGTCACTATAACAAACTCGTTAACAAGCTTTGCTCGACACCCACCATACCCGAATAAAGATTGTACAGATTCGAACAAATTGTAGGCTATGGTCGTATTTTTCAGAGTGAGGTATCTCTAACCACCTCGACTACCCAATGACAACGCCACTGCATTTACATTAGACACATACACATAAATATGCAGACACAGATATACACATACAGACATGATTATATAGGTTATGTGTGTGCGTGTGTGTGAAATAATAGTCAGATATAATAATATATTTAGGCCTATGGGAGCATTAGAGCTATAATAGATTGACCGGTTGGGTAGTTGATTGATCGAAAGGTCTCTTTTGCATGAGCGGACTGAGTCATTTGGCTGCGGTTGTTAGCCGCACTTTTCAGTTTCCCTTAAAAGATATTATGGCCTACTTAATTTATTCTATCGTGAAACTCATTCGACGACTAGATGTCAATAGGAAGAACTGGACTCCACTCGTGACCATGTTCGTGACCAATGACTCATTCCGCTTCAAGACTGCTTAAACCATTAATTGCTACCTTCCTTGTCCATTTACAGCCCTATCACTGCAATTTTCTTCCCCAAGACCTAAACAAAAGTGAATGACATAATTACATGATTGTTTAGGACTTTAGGCTATTAAGTGACCAGCTGAACACTGCGCAATAAGCCCGCTGTTAGACACTAAATTACCTTTATTAATTTATAGGTGTTTTCGTCACGTGACTAACAATGGCGTATGGTACACAAAGAAACTGACTGAGGACATTCAGCAGAGTCTTAAGGAAATTTCGAACAAATTAACCGTTCAGTTAATGATACGTTTACAGCAGGATTATGATCTATTATCTACTGTAAAATGCAGTAAACAGAATCATCAAAATTGGAACAGGACGATTTGATAAACGATAGGCGTGTAATCGAAGTCCCATGGTCTCGCTAACACCCGGCCGCCGCCGACAGCATATATCCTGTGTTTATATTCAGGAATTTAAAGCGATATTAAACGACGATATGAAAAGAGAGTAGACACGCAAAACTAAAAAGCTGGAAAACCAGTCTGTGAACTACAGGAGGAAAAATGTCTTAATCATATAGAGACACGACCAGCTGGAAACATAATTATTCGAGATCGGATAACCTCGGATTTCATGGTATAATTGAGGTGGTTGATTTGGAGGCAACATCCAAAATAAAGGAATGATGAGCGATTCATACAAGGATAATAATTTCTCTCTCATGATCTAATCTGATCTTGGATTTGCATGTGCAGCCAAACTCTCGGGATTTCGATCGGACATGCACCAGATATTATTTCGACTGCCTATCAAAATTGCCTTTAAAAAGGGGACAACGATTCTGTGAGTAAAACATCCTTTATTTTCACTCATCAAATCACATAGTGAAGAGTAAATATCTAAATTAATTCATTCGTTCAATTCAATAATTTATATAGCGCCCCTTCAAGAAGTCCACTCAGAGGCGCTTCCAGTGCAACCACGGTGATACAGAAAAGTTTGAAGGAGCCTGTTAAACACTGACGAGTCAACCCCAAGGCCGTAGCTAGGGAGGGTGTTTGGGGTGTTTGAACACCCCCCGAAACGGAAAATGTAAAAAATACTTGCATGCATTTACGAAAACCATGAAAACACACCCCCAAATGGAAAAATGGAAAAAATTGAAAATTTGTAACATTTCGATTTCTTGGCCGGATGACTAAAAAAAAGGTCATCAATTTTTCGGCCGGGATAGAAACACCCCCCGAAATAAAATCCTGGCTACGGCCTTGGTCAACCCTATAGGTACCAGGCGTATGTCAAACGGGAAACTATTCCAGACAGGTGTACATGTATCTACAATTATATTTTATTGGAAAGCATGACGCTGACGGGTCGAGGTTTATCTTCTATAGAATGGACAACTTGAGCTGATCTAACTCCGCCACTGGTTGTTCTTTGCCAGTGCCAGTCCCAGGCCTCGATAAAGGAGGAGGGCGACACTAATCATCTTTGATTTGACAGTGTCGTTAAACATGTAACAAGGCTGATCTATTACAGCGCGCGGGTGTATGAAGGATGGTACATTGAAAACATTGTAGTCATAGTGTGCCTTTCACGAACTTGACACAGCCTGTACCTGTAACTTAAGGTATAGCACTGAGGACAAGGTTATAGAACAAACGGGACTCGAAAGAACTGATCTTGCGACCCATCCTATATTGTCACGTGGTCCATCATAAGGACACGTCGTCTTGAATGATTAGGTCTTCAACCTAGTTTATATGAAGTTAATTAGCACTCCTCTGGCAAGAATAACCGTAATGTGGACCAGACATTATCTATTATGATCACTATATCCTAATGATGTAAATTATGTCCTATAGCAATTATAGGCTATGTGCAGACGAACTTGATGTAGCCTTCAAATTATGCGAATCAATCCTTGTACTACTATAATGCATATAAAATGTAGGAGTTTGGCTAGTAGGTAATTATCATAATTTAATGTCCGTTTATCCATTATTCAGCCTACATTACTGGTTTAATGTTGTTCCACTGGGACCCGATAAGCGCAGGCTCGAAGGCGATTTCGTTCGATTGTATAGACTCGATGTTCTACTGTGTTCAGCAACAGAGAGACAGACACACAGACAGATAGACAAACAGAGACAGACAGTCAGACAGACAGTCAGACAGGCAGTCAGACAGACAGACAGACATACATGACTTAGTAAGTTAATAGGCTTATACATGTATAGCTTTAAATTTTGCGGACTGTTATCAAGCAATCAAAATTTACATGGCGCCCCTTCAGATTACTACACAGTGGTGCTCCCGTTAGTTTGTCGCTTTGCTTTATTTCTCATCCCATATCTCGATGTTTCGCTGCACTTAATCTTAAAAACCCTTTAGAACCGTGTGTTGCAATTTGCCACCAGACAATAATTGCTGTCTGGAAATATTGCTCGTAATTATAGAGGTTGTACGGAGGTCGTTTGGTAATGTCGCTGCTATGACGTGACGTCAAACCATAGAGATGTATTATATACTAAACATATCACTATAGAGAGAGTATCGCCCTGTATATCTACGTCGCTGTCTCTTTACATACCGACCAATCACATCCTACCTGCCTCATTCATACCGACCCAATCACAGGCGAGTTCTCGTACCAACCAATCACAGTCTTACAGCATCGATTTGAAAAATAAATAAAATAATATCAACATTTTTATAATAAGACAAACTTGTCGATGTTTACTTGTCAATATTGCAAGAAACGGCAAAATTAACAAGCAGGCATCGACATGTTCGTCTTATTATAAAAATGCTGATATCGTTATATTTATTTTTCAAATCGATGCTGTAAGACTGTGTGTGATTGGTCCGTATGAGAAATCGCCTATGATTGGTCGGTAAGATACGAGCGATGTAGGCTTAATGTGTGACTTCATATCTGATTGCAGGGCAGATACGTCATACTCTCTCTAGCCTTATGTTATACATGTAATACATCTCAATGCGTCAAACAGACGAATCTGTGCATATGAATATTTATATAGCGCTTTTTGAAAAGCCCCTTTCGCAAGACCGACTAATTTTAGTATTATAATAGTCGAGAGATGAATTATGCGAGCGCCTGCAGGGTAAAGTGGAAATCTTTTCCGCATCCGAAAACGTTTCCCCGAATACCATTCCATCCTCGGCAATTCGGCGGAAGTGAATGCCTCCTCCCCTTCCATCGATGCAGCTGTCGACGAAGAAGAAGAAGAAGAAGAAGAAGAAGAAGAAGAAGAAGAGGAGGAGGAGGAGGAGGAGGAGGAGGAGGAAGAGGAAGAGGAAGAGGAAGAGGAAGAGGAAGAGGAGGAGGAGGAGGAGGAGGAGGAGGAGGAGGAAGAGGAAGAGGAAGAGGAAGAGGAAGAGGAAGAGGAAGAGGAAGAGGAAGAGGAAGAGGAAGAGGAAGAGGAAGAGGAAGAGGAAGAGGAAGAGGAAGAGGAAGAGGAAGAGGAAGAGGAAGAGGAAGAGGACGAGGACGAGGACGAGGACGAGGACGAGGAGGAGGAGGAGGAGGAGGAGGAGGAAGAGGAAGAAAAAGAAGAAGAAGAAAAAAAAGAAAAAGTAGAAGAAGGAGGAGGAGGAGAAGGAGAAGAAGAAGAAGAAGAAGAAGACGAAGACGACGAAGAAGAAGAAGAAGAAGAGGAAGAAGAGGAAGACAGCATCTATACCAAGTTATAAGTCGATGCGCCGACGATGTACCATTAATGTGACATAAAGTGGACGCATCTCCATATGCGCTCCCCTACCGACCGTCAGACCGACAGCGCACATTCCAGCGCCGTTATAACTGTCGCATTATGGTCGCTGGCGCCCGAGGTTATACATATAAACTTATGCTCACGTATATATGTGTATGTGCCAGCACGTGTATGCCGCATAAACAGAACACACATATAGGATAGAGTTTGTATATATAAAATATTAACATATAAATTAATTATATGGTATATATCTATGGTTCATATATAGATCTAAGTCTCTAAATAAATTTAGGTTTCATATGCATATGCAGCTATGCCCAGTGTTCTCCATAATAGTTAACCTATAAAATTATGACATTGTATGGGTCCCATGTCCATAACTACATGGGTCCGTCGGTTACAGTATAACATTTTTCTTAGTGTAAGAGCAAATTCTGCCACAGCCTGGTATAGCCTTCAGTGCCAATTTTGCAGGATAAGACTATAGGGTGACGCTGATTATTTGAGTTATGACACATCATTATGTAGTTAAGCTATAAAGCCTAACTAACCACTTATTGCAATAAAATCATGTAGAGTCGTATACGCGTCCGTTAACTTCCACGTTCTATACAAACGTTCAAAAATCACTGCGTTGGACTTCACTTCATATATAATTCAAATAACATCGATGGGGGCTAATAGATAAAACTTTATGCACACATAAATACACGATCATACGTGCATAACATATTATGCGAATTCACGACGGACTTGCAACGGGCTTTTCCGAAGCAATACGAAAGAAATTGCTACACGCTGCAGGGAAAAAACGTTGAACATCGCAACCGTCCTTGTTCCTTAGCGATCGGTCTAGCGCCGCGGGACTCAAGACCGACGGTCGCTGCCGCAGCGCCGTCGGCCCCCGGCCATCCCCTGCCGCGGAGGCGAGGCAGAGGCGCGGCTGGACCCTTCGGCGACAAGTCCTTCGCGTACCATTGTTGTGACGAGTTACGACCCGTTGGGGACAACTGATTGCCAAATGCAATTTAGACAGCAGAACGCGATAAGCGTGAACATGACCGGAAGCGGAAACATGGCACCGCGCAGGCGCACAGACACCGCGCAGGCGCACTGCAGACTTTCCGGTTGGCTTGTCCCGCGAGATTTGCGACGGTGGTTGTATATGTAGTCTATGCTTTGCTTTCGTGGTAGACTATAGACGTGGGTTCCGCCGATGTATAGGCTGCATTATTATGTATCCACTGTGTGTTCCGAATTATTATTTTTCTATTAAAAGGCCAATATTAATGATAGGTATTGTTTTGATGGGAAGCATGCATTTCTGGGCCTGGCAATCGACCCGTTGCAATACGGATTGTTAGTGGTGTAAATGTCACGAAGGTTTAACACTTGAACGCCGTGCGTGCATGTGCTTAAATCGACTGGACAACCATGCATACGCGGATGGTCGTCAAAGTGTTAGAGAAGAGACTGTAATGCGTGCATGGCGAAGTGCCAATGTAATGGTATTAGGTCGACATTTATGTACCGCCTCTTCAAAGTGCCGCACTCTAAAAACGCCTCCATGGCAGTCATCGGAATGTTGTTGTCGAACAGTCGAGTTCAGCGGTGCCAGGCGAATGGTGGGGGGGTGTCCATTGGCACGCTCTCGAACATCAATGGAAACCTAAAAATAGATTGTCGTCCAGATTTATAGCTGACAGAGTATTCAGTAACGCAGTGTAAGCGCCGTCGTGTGGTTGTTGTTGTGGTAAGGCGCTATATAAATGTCCGTATACGCCACAAATCTGTTCTTATAGTTGCTTTTTAGGGACACGTGGTTGACGGAAAATTAGCATGGGATTGTTGGAACACAAAGATGTTCACTGTTATTTATATTAACAACCGTAGCAGTAGGAAATGTTACAGCTAACATAGACTCAGAGTACAAGAATGTGAATGGAAGAACATAATTATTGTAACAAAATAATTATTATATTGCAGCAACAGTAGCAGTAGCAGCAATAGCAGTTGCGACAGTAGCAGTTGCAACACCAGTAGCAGGAGTAGCAGCAGGAGTAGCAGCAACAGAAGTAGCAGTAGTAGCAGCAGCAGCGGTAGCAACAGCAGTAGCAATATATAGCAGCAGCAGTAGCAGTAGTAGTAGTAGACTAAAAAAATGGTCGTCAGAAATTTTGGCGACTGATAACGGAAAAATGTTTCCCGAAAATCCAACCCCCAAAAACGAAAATCCTGGCGCCGCCTCTGCAGCAGTAACAGTAGTAGCAGCAGCAGTAGCAGCAGTAGCAGTAGGCCTATAGCAACAGCAATAGCAGTAATAGTAGCAACGTAGCAGTAGCAGTATAACAGCAGCAATAGCAGTAATAAGCTTAGTAGCAACGTAGCAGTAGCAGTAAAGCAGCAGCAATAGCAGTAATAGTAGCAACGTAGCAGTAGCAGTATAGCAGCAGCAATAGCAGTAATAGTAGCAACGTTTCTAAACTGTTTACTACTAAGAAACAAATTGGCGTTGGAATCTGAACCCTAACCACGCCATCGGAGAGCCAGTAACATTAGTCAACGGTCTCAGATGTATACAGGATCCCAGTAAAAAAAGATTGAAGACATTGTTTCGCCCGTTGATGTCTTCGTCGCGCTACATATAGAACGACGGACGATGCTACGAACAACCGAACCAGCTAATACCCGGTTCACTGTCGGCTGTCACAAAAGACTCGGCCGCGTATAAACAGTCGTCGCCGGTGTATTAACGGAAGCTCAGCGGATTTCTCCGAGACCGTGCAGAGCCAGCGGAAGGGCGGTCTGCCGCCTGAAGAGCCAACCAATTGCAAAGCAGATGTGTACCATCGATCCTTGGCAATTACAAACACACAGACGAGTGGGTAGACGGACGGAATGACAAATGGGCGGACGGATGGACGGGAGGACAAATGTGTAGAAGGATGAAGGACAAATGGGTAGACGGAGGAACGGAAGGACAAATGGGTAGACAGACGGAAGGACAAATCGGTAGGCGGACGGAAGGACAAATGGGTAGATGAATGGATAAACGGAAGGACAAATGGGTAGAAGGATTAAGGACAAATGAGTAGATGGACGAATGAAAGAACAAATGGTAGACAGACGGAAGGACAAATGGGTAGACGGACGGAAGGACAAATGGGTAGACGGACGGAAGGACAAATGGGTAGACGGACGGAAGGACAAATGGGTGGAGGGACGGAAGGACAAATGGGTGGACGACCGGAAGGACAAATGGTAGACGGACGGAAGGACAAATAGGTGGACGGACGGACGGACAAATGGGTAGACGGACGAACGGACAAATATGTAGACGGACGGACAAATGCGTGGATGGACGGACGGACAAATGGGTGGATGGACGGAAGGACAAATGGGTAGACTGACGGAAGGACAAATGGGTAGACGGACGGAAGGACAAATGGGTAGACGGACAGACGGACAATTGGGTGGACGGACGGACGGACAAATGGGTGGACGAACGGAAGGACAAATGGGTGGACGACCGGAAGGACAAATGGGTAGACGGACGGAAGGACAAATGGGTGGACGGACGGAAGGACAAATGGGTGGACGGACGGACGGACAAATGGGTAGACGGACGAACGGACAAATATGTAGACGGACGGACAAATGCGTGGATGGACGGACGGACAAATGGGTGGATGGACGGAAGGACAAATGGGTAGACTGACGGAAGGACAAATGGGTAGACGGACGGAAGGACAAATGGGTAGACGGACAGACGGACAAATGGGTGGACGGACGGACGGACAAATGGGTGGACGAACGGAAGGACAAATGGGTGGACGACCGGAAGGACAAATGGGTAGACGGACGGAAGGACAAATGGGTGGACGGACGGAAGGACAAATGGGTGGACGGACGGACGGACAAATGGGTAGACGGACGAACGGACAAATATGTAGACGGACGGACAAATGCGTGGATGGACGGACGGACAAATGGGTGGATGGACGGAAGGACAAATGGGTAGACTGACGGAAGGACAAATGGGTAGACGGACGGAAGGACAAATGGGTGGACGGACGGACGGACAAATGGGTGGACGGACGAACGGACAATTGGGTGGACGGACAAATGGGTAGACGGACAGACGGGCAATTGGGTGGGCGGACGGACGGACAAATGGGTGGACGGACGGACAAATGGGTGGACGGACGGACAAATGGGTGGACGGACGGACAAATGGACATATTGGTATATAGAGAAATGGGTAGACGTACGGATGGACGGAAGAAAAATGGGCGTAGACGCAAGGACAAACAGGCGGACGGACGGAAGGACAAATGGATATACGGACAAATGGGTAGACGAACGGACGAATGGACAAATTGGTACAATGGACAAAATTTAATGTGTAGACAGACTGATTGACGGAAGGACAAATGGATATACGGACAAATGGGTAGACGGACGGATGGACGGATGGACAGACGGACAGGTAGGCAGACAGTGTGACGCATTGGTAGATGAGGGACGCAGGCAGGGCGAAGCGGTCAGAAGGGCAGACTGATGAACGGTCGAAACGAAGGACGGTCAATGTCGTTTCTCTTGTTCTACGTTCCTCTGATCTTCTCCTTGCTATTCATGTCCACCACACCACCCTCTCTCCCTCTTTCACTCCTCACTTTCTCCCTCTCTCCCTAGCTCCCTCACTCACTCACTCGCTCTCTCTCCCTAGCTCCCTCACTCTCTCCCTCGCTCTCTCGCTCCCTCACTCACTCCCTCACTCACTCACTCACTCACTCACTCACTCACTCACTCACTCACTCACTCACTCACTCACTCACTCTCCCCCCTTGCTCCATCTCTCCCTTTCTCCCTCTCTCCATTTATCTCTCTCTCTCCCTCGCTCCCTCTCTCCCTTTCTTCCTCTCTGCTTCGCTCCCTCGCTCCCTCTCGTTCCCTCCTTCCCTCGCTCCCTCTCTTCCGTCCCTCCCTCCCTAGCTACCTCTCTCGCTTTGTCGTTCTCTCCCTCGCTCCCTCGCTCCCCTCGCTCCCTCTCTACCCTATCCCCTCGCTCCCCTCTCTCTCTCCCCCTCTCTCTCACTCACTCGTTCCCTCTCTTTTTTGCTCCCCTCGCTCCCTCTCTACCCTATCCCCTCGCTCCCCTCTCTCTCCCCCTCTCCCTCACTCACTCGTTCCCTCTCTTTTTTTGCTCCCTATCTTCCCTCGCTCCCTCTCTACCCTATCCCCTCGCTCCCTTCTCTCTCTCCCCCTCTCCCTCACTCACTCACTCGTTCCCTCTCTTTCTTGCTCCCTGTCTTCCCTCGCTCCCTCTCTCCCTCTCTCCCGTTCTTCCTCTCTTCCCTCGCTCCCACCCTGGGGCCAACGCCCAACTGACAACATAAATAAATGCAACCGTGGGCGGTAACAACATGGTCTCCGGACCACAAACTACACGGCGGTGCACAGGTCGGATCGACGACGCTGAATAATACGACCACCGTCAAATAAACGACACAGAAACAATAAACAATAAAACAACAATGGAAGCAGCAAAAAACATTTTCGGGCGGGTATTTGGTTGGTTATTTAGTCGGTTATTCGGTCGGTTACTCGGTTGATTAGTTGGTCGGTTACTCGGTTGATTAGTTGGTCGGTTACTCGGTTGATTATTTGGTCGGTTACTCGGTTGATTATTTGGTCGGTTACTCGGTTGATTATTTGGTCGGTTACTCGGTTGATTATTTGGTTGGTTACTCGGTTGATTATTTGGTCGGTTATTAGGTCGGTTATTCAGTCGGTTATTTGGTCATTTGTTCGGTCGTTCGGTCTGTCTACTTTCAGTCTTTATCTGGCTGTCTGCTTGCCACAATTAAAACCGATGGCAATAATCCTGAAGACGTTCGCATTGCCATGAAAAAAACCCATCGGATGATGAACTGACGAAGCTGTTTGATTTGTTCGGATGCAACAACAATAAAAATCAAACGACAGAGAAAACGATTACGTTTTATTTAGCGCAAAATAACAAGGAATCAAATAGGCCTACACGTCGTTTATATAGCCCCATAATATTTTTTATCAGGCGTGATTATGAGGTTGGACGAATTCGAGTAAGGTAATGTAACAGGCGAAGGTAAAACAAGTCTTCAAAATAATATTATAGGGCTGAATAAGTCTATAACTGAACTGCATTGGATCCATTGTGCATGATGCAGAAGAGAGGGTCGACAGAGTTGGAGATTTGAACTGGCAGATAGACATACAGGCAGACGGACAGAAGAAAGACAAATGAGCGGACAAACGGACGGACAGAGACAGAGATAAACAGACATATACACACAAGGAGGAACACACATTAGGGATCTGAAATCTAAAATACGCATTGCAAGGGAAGTTTTTAGATCTGGGATCCGACGAAACGTTGGGTTAATTACATACTGCAGTCTAAAGTGAGAAATCGTATAGACTCTATACCATTCGTTATGGCAACTGTAAACTCTAAGGTTCTAATGCGTCGCCCGAAAATCAGGCACAGAGGGACACCCGCTTGTTCACGAGCACCGGTAAAGTGAGGCAATCGCAGAGCTTTCAGAGGACCTGCATGCCACTCAACGGTATATATACAACTGAAGTACTTTTGCAGAAGCAGTAAAACATGAAATATTAAATATATTAAATTTATAGCTTGTCAATCTTATATTACGTCGCGGGATTCGAACCCATGCAAGCGCAGAGGTCAAAGGCCGTTGAGGGTCCGTTTGGATCAGCCGATGTCATTAATATTCATGGAATTTCGTTTATGAATGGAAAATTGGAAATGCATATGCACTGAAGTAAGATATATCATATGTATATATATTCATATAAATATGTCCATTCACATGTATACATACACATTCATATTATATATATATATATATATATATATATTTATGAATATGGGGCGCGGTG
Organism: Lumbricus terrestris; assembly: GCA_949752735.1. Classification (NCBI taxonomy): domain Eukaryota; kingdom Metazoa; phylum Annelida; class Clitellata; order Crassiclitellata; family Lumbricidae; genus Lumbricus; species Lumbricus terrestris. Next base: position 21,340,606 of record OX457044.1, on the reverse strand, counting down.
GTGTAGTGGTGGGTTTGGTGCCTTGGGGCCAAAGGGTTCCAGGTTCGAATCATACTAAATTAAGCCGACGCGCGCAAAGACCTTGAGCAAGTCCTTCACTTGCAGTTACTTGTGCACCTCGGCGTGAAACACTGATGATTACTGTAGTCGGGAACGTCTCTGAGTACAGAGAGCTTGAAGGTGCGCTATATATAGCGAATTTGAGAAATAAAAATAAGCCATAATTATATCTATTAAATAAATCTATGTATTTATAGACTATAATAGTATATAACACTGTATATATACACATAGATCTATATACCCATGGCATCCACACGCGGAGAACGAAAGAGGCAGAGAAGCGGAAAGGTGTATACATTCTGCATTGGTCCCTCCCTATGGAATGGGCTTCCCCCATCAGTTCGCTCTTATATCCTCTCTGCATGGTATATATCCTCGTCTTTCTCTCGTCTGAAAACGTGTCTTTTTTTCTCGGGGTTGAACGCACTGGTAGCGCTTCTGAAAGGCTCTTGCTGCGAGAAGCGCTTTATAAATGGTCAGATACAAGGCCGTAGCCAGGATTTGATTTCGGGGGGTGTTTCACCAATTTCCCTTCCGTTTTTTTACATTTTTCCATTTCGGGGGGTGTTTTCATGGTTTTATTTCATGGCTTTTACATCATGTGCTCGTAAATGCATTATATTATTTTTCACATTCTCTATTTCGGGGGGTGTTCAAACACCCAAAACACCCCCCTAGCTACGGCCTTGGTCAGATACAATACAATACAATACATTCAGAGGTATACATTATACATATAATATATATACACACATATGCAGCTGCTAATACAGAATCAGAATAGTCATGTGATGATGAATTCACTGCATGGTCGGATGAATGATCCTGATTGGAAAACAGTGCACATGATCAGGAGTTGCCCATCGTCCTCCATTCCTATATCCTTTCTTCCTTTTCCATCCTCTCCACCCGCGTCGTCGTGAATTCTAGATGCGCAGCCATTTCCGGTTCTCCACAGTGCATTCTGGTCTACGCCGGCGACCACTCGCATTTCCATCTCCAAGCAACACGGCGCTTCCGCCCATCTCTATCCGAAACTTTCAGGGGAATCCGCCGACGCCGGAGTCTAATTCATTCCGTGCGTGGAGTGATGCTGTGCATGGAAAACTCGATCGAGTCGTTCGTTGGCCGTGCATTGATTGAGGATTACCGAGGGAGGAGCGAGGGTTGAGGAATGAGAATTGACGCCTGAGGATTATGTAAAGGAGGATCGAGAGGAGTGCATATGGGAAATGAAGGTCAACGCCGGGCATTGGTTATATACGTAAGCGCGGCAGAGGCGAGAGACAATCAGAGAAGGGCAAAAGGTGCACATGGTTGTGAATGAAGCAGGCAGATGCTGCAGGGTCGGCATTGTTATGTAATAATGTATGCATGCGAAAAAAACAGTCGATGGGTAGAAAGTGAGAATGGAGAAAAGGGGGAAGAGAAGGGGTTACTGGATTGCAGTGAGAACTATATGAGAGATTTAGTTGTTTAGATGCACGAGAAGTATATTATAGGCGGATGAACTAAAGAAGAATTTGAAGCAGAAGGAGAACACTTAGAGTCACTAAATAAATTCGAGTTGATTTGCTCTGAACATTTCTTAGGACACATACAACAATTAGAGTCACTTTAAATTTTGATAACAGCCCAATACTTTCATTTATGCGCACTGTTAGAAAATAGGGATAGAATAGTTAATATATTCCCCCCCGGATAGTCTAGGCCTATACCGGTATATTCCATCCGGGGGCATAGAATAGAACCCTGCGGAACAGTCCATGGCAACAAAGTTGCGATGAATTATTACAATTCGAGAACTGTGATTTAGAGCGTGGAAAAATATAAATAAACGCATGACCTGCATGTGGTATACGACGATGAATTAAGAAGAGGAAAATCATGATCTACACTGTTTACATTTTTAAACGTCACAAGCAGTTTAAGAAAAGCAAGGGCTGTCTTATTGCACTGAACATCTTTATGGTGTGGATAAATTCTACATGTCGAGTGAATTAAGTGTCTAATGTGTAGACTGAGAAAATAGGAGATCAGTGAGTTTGACGATACACGTTTGCGTTCCATCCATATAGTGCTTGGCGCGAGGGGAGACACGCGTGTACATACAAACACTTCGGCTAGATTCATTGTGTGGAAATAGATGAGTCCCAGCGGGGTTGATAAATAAAGAGATAACAACGCACTTACATGTATGTCTGGTTGGTATCTGAATGCCCTACTATGTTGTGGGGGTGGGGCGGGGGTAAGGGGCGGGTGGGGTGGGCGTGCAGACTTAAAGCAGTCCAGACCAGAAGTGTTTAATAACGCATGCATTATAAGACGCAAACCAGATCATCGTTAAACCCACTCATATGCCATGACAGAATCCATGAAACCAGATTGAACAGAAATGACTAACAGATATGACTAAGCACAGAACCTAAACTGGTAGGCGTTGCCTAAGTCACGGATTAACTGCTTCTCGCTGAAACCCTCACAACCGACTTTGCCGTCTGTCATATCTGCTCGCTCAAGGCACCAATTAAACTTTTTCACGTTGACTTTACGGGCCCTATCAGAGCCCCACACGGCTCTGCAGGGCTGTCTCGTAAAACGCGGACTCCGGCTTCGTTATTGATATATACAGGTCTGGAAACGACATGATCGGCACGAATATGAAGCGCCCCCTAGGAAGCGGACGAAGACGAGACGGAAGCCTGGCAGACGTGAGTTTGTCCGCCTTCACCGATCCGTCAGTCCTCGAGATAAACGCACCGGTTGCTGTACGTTTCAGCTCATAATGAAGACGTTAGGATTGCTTCACAAGAGAGTTTGAGCGCCACAGCGTGAAAAATGTACAATTTTTGTACATGTATATTTCTTCATTAGATAATTCTCCTCTCTTCATCGTAAGCTTATGTAATGAAGAACAGAAAGGGTGGAATTTATGAATGGTCTAAAACCACGATGCTAGGCCTATTATAGGTGCTTTTTTTTATAACAGCTTGCGATTGAAATCCTAGATACTGACTGCGTCTTCGGAAAAGTGTGACTCTTAAAATAACAGAGAAAGGCAACATGACCTACTTACTATTATAGACTCTGTATTGTCTGCTCTAACAGCCAACGCATCGAGAGCAATTCTAGCATTCAATCTGGTAGGCCTATAATAACTTCTGCAGCGCCGTCATATTGACTGACAAAACGTTAATCTGCAGTGAAACCACAGCCAGTGAATGTTATCCAATCAATCAATCAATCAATCAATCAATCAATCAATCAGTCAGTCAGTGAGTCAGTCAGTCAGTCAGTCAGTCAGTCAGTCAGTCAGTCAATCAATCTCAATCAATCAATCAACCAAGCAGTGAGTGAGTCAGTCAGTCAATCAATCAATCTCAACCAATCAATCAATCAGTCAATCAATCAACCAATCAACCAACCAACCAATCAATCAGTCAACCTATCGACCAATCGACCAATCGATCGATCGATCGATCAATCAATCGGTCAATCAATATACTTTATGGATCACCGTATACACTTAACATAACACAAGCACATAGTCCAGGTGGTCACATGTAATGACGTCAAAAGATAAACACAAAAGAAGCGTGATGATTCAGAATTGCAATTCGAGACACAACGCATTTTAATTAAACTGTACAATTTAACAGCATTATTCTGTTACCGAACTGGGTGCGCTTTGCTGTCAACCGACGTGTTACTTCGCCAGCCCAAGCGATAATCGGGAAAACACGGAGAAATCTCCCCTGGCTGAGTATAAAGGAGGACGCAGAGTGAATATAAAATTCGTGACGTGTTTGTATGCGGCCCCGGATGCGCATAAGATTGGAGCTCCTGGGAATTATGACGTCATTACGGTTTATCGCTGCGCCGCAGAATCACAAAGACAGCCCGCGAAGACGAAATGGGAAAAACGTGCAGGATATAATTGAATAAACAAGCTATCGGTATAACTATGGTCGAAACGAATTAGATGCATTATTGGAGTTAATGGTCGCCGAAAAGAAATATAGGAGAATTGGTCTTCCGCCGGCTTCACTGACGATCTACTACCGAGTTTAATGGAATATTTTAGAGGAAGTTGCCCCCTTCAAAAGAAAGTAGGCTAGTCCTTCCAGAGACTTTCAATCAAAAATATCGCAAGAATAAATGCGTCAGAGCATGCAGACTCATAACAGGAGGCTACGTATAACCTACGCTAAGAATAGAAAGTAGAAATGTTTAGGGGTGTTAGTAGCCTGACATTGTCTAAAGAATGGGACTTGCAGAACCTAATAGCGCATGTGTCATGTATGTAAGCCTATAACTATGACTTTCTAGATCTTATTTTAACGTGTGTGCATTATTTTGTCAGTATACAGTATCAGGACTGTACTCAGAACTTTTGAGGTGAGTACACGCTGCCACCGACAAAATCGACCTTTTTGGGAAAAGATCCTGACGATCTTTTTTTAGTCGTCGAAATTTCTGACGACCATTTTTTAAGTCATCGAAGTTTTTCCGTGAGTTTTCGCCCGGAAACCTTTAAAACAGCCTAAAACGCTCTACTTTCATTACTTTTTCCGTAGCAATTCGCAATTTTTGCCTGCGTATACCCACTTGGTCTTACTGAGGTGGGTATACGCTATATACCCGCGTGTACCCTCGTTTTTTGAGGTGAGTATACGCTGTCATTTTTTCCAGTATGTGAGTATACGCCGTATACCCGCGTCTACCCTTGAGTACAGCCCTGGTAAGTATGCATGAGTGTACATGTATGTATGCCATGTACTGCGAGCCATGCCATCAGTTCTGTCGTCTGTTCGCCTTATCGATACAACTCGGTCAACTATCGACGATGCGCTTTTACAGTTCATCTATATTTAAGCATGCATCTCAATTATCACGCACATGCAGTGGCGTAGCCAGGAATTTATGATGGGGGAGTTGGATTTTTTGGGTCTGACCGGATACCCTTTCTGACACCAACCCAACAGTATTACAGTAAATAAAAAGGGAATAAAGTAACACAAGAAATTAAGTAAGAAAAACAATTGTTACTACAAGCAATTGTTTTGCTTTTCTTATTTAAGTGGATGAATAAACTTTTAAAAAAACTTTTTTCCTGGGCCAATGAAGGGGGGTTTAACCCCGAACCCCCCTTGTCTACGCCACTGCGCACTTGTTATAACGCCTCTTAGGTATCAAACAAAAGCGTAATGCTGTTCGTGTCGTGAGGAGATGAATGTAGAAAAACTATGCCAGACAATTTATTTATTTGGCCCATTTTCATCTTTCTAACGATATTCTGATTCGATTGCACCGGCGCTTGGCATCAATCAAGCCCACGCAAATGTAACCTTAACACAGTTATGCACCACTTACTGCATTGTGCGCAACACCCAGTGGAGCGGAAAGTGTTTAGAAGTTATGTGTGGCAGCCGCGGACAACGTGGATAGAATAATACATCAAAAATAATTACAGTAGTCTATATAATTCAAAAGAATAGATTTTCAGTTATTTTTATTTCCTACAACCACGAGAAAGAGTTCATTTTACTAGATATTGGTGACATAAAATATGTCTATATATTATAATCAATACAACTGTACTTTAGCAAGCATTGATAAATGAGGCACATAAGCCATAAAAGCTCCGTGTATCAGCGTTACAAAGCCAACACTTGTGTGAGCTTTGGAGTTCATTTCAACACTAAGGCAACAGATAAAAGCATTCTGATCTAACTTATTCTTTATTTAGATGGGTTTTCAAACTTCGTCCCGCGAGAACATCTTTGTAGCAGAGACTTTATCCAAACGTCAACGAAGAGAGGTGGTGCTTATTAGTGTTGGCAGTTTTCATTCAATAAATGAGTTAAAAGATGGATATGACATATGCTTAGCCTAGACTTAGCCTCTCTATTTACAGACTGTCAGACAGGCTTAATGAAACAAAACTAAAACATGCAGGGAAGAAAGACTAGATTACGTAAAGACTTAGACATATTGATAGACAGGCAGACAGACAGACATGCAAACAGACAGACATGCAGACAGACAGACATGCAGACAGACAAACAGACGGACGGGCGGACTGACGGATGGATAGATGGATGGGTGGGTGGATGGATGGATGGATAGATGGATGGATGGATGGTTGGATGGATGGATGGATGGGTGGGTGGACGTACGGGCGGACGGATGGATGGACAAAAGGACGGTGTCAGATAGAGAACAATAGACGCAGAGAGGCAGATTGGTCCTTCTCCATTAACCTTATCGGTCACGTGTCCAGCCATGGTTTATGCTTCGGAATTAATTCGCCGGAATGAGAGGCAGAAATTAGGCCGGACTTTACGACGCAATAAAGTCAGTCGATGGACGTCCTAATTAGTCGACGAACTGGCAACGGGTTCTTCCTGGTTCTTCCTGGTTCTTCCTGGTAATCCGAACCGATCGTAGAGTTACGACTTCGATCCCTGCGTTAATTTGTTAACATTGGAGATTGAGAGAGATGGGCCTATATATCTGTTTACGGTTTTTTCGGCGAAACGGTTAATGTATTATGATCACTTTCATGAACTTATTAATCATTAATCGGCTTTCTCTCTAATGACAAAACATTAATTAACGTTGGTGTGCATTTACTCTTTAATGTCCCCGGAGAGGTTCGAACCACTTACCCGGACTATGACCTCTTTTGGACTACTTCTTTGGAAAACCTTTCTGACTAGACACAGCGCTCGTGAATAAGCTGGTGCCCAGCGCTTGACTTTCGAGTGGCGTTCTAGAAATGTGGAGATTACTGTTACGATTGCATTCTACGTTGCATGGTTAGCGCTTTAAACAAGCGACTACCGTAAACCACTTGCTCCAACCAATTCGGCCAAGTGGTACTACCGTTTTAGATAGGCTAAAAGGCTGGAAAGGGGAAAGTCATTGACTCAATGTCTTGAAGAGTAGGACACTGCAGAATATGGAAGGGAACACAGAACACGGCGCGAAATTTGCGAAAAAAGAACAAGTAAACAAAAAGAAACCAGTGAAACCTGAGAATGAGCTATTCTGTGTCAAAATCCGAAAGAGAGCACCCGAAGCACAGTATTTATCATGCAGTATTGAAATTTGAAACGGTTCCTTTGCCCGATAAGTAGTGTGTTTGAATTTTCGTTCGGGTGTGTGCGTTCTTGTAATAAGTACTATGTACAGTATACTAGGTCTGCCTAAACTTCTATGGCTTCAAATACAATTAATTCTTAGATGCATTCAATATTATTGTCTCTTTATAGTAGCTGTTGTATAAATGTTAGTTGTTAGTCTTGCATGCTGTTCGATGTAGCACATACATGTAAAATCATCATGTTGTATATGATGTTTGCTCGTGAGTATGCCTATGTATCTGTGCTTGAATGTGTGCTTGCTTATGTCAGCACTGGCATATTGCATGTGTGTGAGTGTGTCTATATTCGTTTGTGTGTTTGTATGTGGGCCTAAGCTTGTAGCCTACTTGTATGTGCTTACATGCGTGTTTGCATCAATGCATTTTTATGTGTTTACATTTCCGTCTCTATGTGCGCTTGTATATGTGCTAATAGATGTGTGAATGTGTATGTGTTTACGTGCGTTTTGCAATTATTTCTTTTATTACCGGTATCTGCTTGCATGTGTGCTCGAATAGCTGCCCATAAATGAGTCCCGGCTAAAGACGAGACCTGTGTACCAGGAACAAAATCCTTTCCTGAAAAAACTAGTCGAAAAGAGTGAAGCATCCTTTGTATACAATATAATTAGATCTATGTGTAGACTGCATAGTTAGCCTATACGACGATCCAAAGCTTCCGCATCCGGTGATGGCTCCATCCAACATCATTTCCAGACCCGTGTGACATGCGCACTCGAGTGTACGACGAATGCCGGCCATGCAGCAGCCGGTTGGAAAAGTACTCGCGCTACATATTTATCTACATGTACTAATGAGCAGGTTTAAATGTTGGCCTTCTTCCGAAATTTTTTATCTGTGTAAATAAAACATGACAATCACTATGACACACGAATGGACTTGCTCTAATTTCTCTCACTAAAAATTTCATACTCAGTTGCGGCTTAACAAACGTAAATGGAAAAAAAACTATAGTAGGCCTACTCTAATCGAACAAGTAATTATCAGCATTATCCAATAGCAGACTACTTGATATACCGGTAATGTCATGTCCGTTAACTCATTCCGAAAATTTATATGTCGCCTCTTCAATATTGATTATAAACTCGGAGACAAATTATTATAAGGCTGAACTTTGGCATTAAATAATGAAGCCTTAGGCAACGGTGGATCCAGGGTCACACGGTCTCACCCTTAACTGACGGTGTAGAGTGTTCCGTCGATTGCATCCGTAGGTGCAGACATAAGGGTCGCTCCTACACAAAGAGACATACACACACATACACACACATATATACACACACTTACACACCTACACAGACGCACACCCTGCTCACAGATGCACACACAAATACATACACACGCATGCACACACGCACACCCGCATAAACACACACATTTGTGTACGTTGGTGTGTGTGTGTGTGTGTGTGTGCATTGACTTTCGAGAAGAGGCTGAATATGTGGCCAATTAACTGGCAAACATGCAGACAACCATTTCTGTCTTCTCGGAGGACATAATATCAGCCAACCACGAAGACGAGACGGGAAGTCTGCAGTAGACGCAGCGCATGGGCGAGCACACACACACACAAACACACACACACACGCACACGGACACCACACACACACACGTACACACACACGCATACACACGCACGCACACACACGCACACACAGACACAGACGCACGCACATCCCACCATCCACACACCCACTCGCACACACACACACACACACACAACACGGACTGTTGTTATCTACAGCGTCCCGCAATGCGGCATATCAGCCGATCAGAGTTATGAGCATCGTCGATATAGATGTAGATAGGAGAGTCTGATTAAAGGATGCCTGTTGAAAATGTCACTGCACTGTATATATATATATACAGTGTATATATACATATACTGTATATAAACTATATATATATGTATATACGTAGCAAACACAACGGTAGGCATGCAGATAAATGAACGGATTGAGACAGATTGATGGATGGATAGGCAAACAGATAGACAGATGGATCTGCAGACAAATAGACAGACATTTAAGGACGGGGATCCCCGTATGCAGCAGTCAGCTCAGAAGTGTACAATTGTACATGCCAACTGGTCAAAGAGTGAGAAACCTACATGTATAAACACACAGAGATTGACAGATATAAAGAGACAAACAGCGGATGAGACATGCAGGCAAACATAGAGTTAATAAAACAGAAAACAGAAAGGCAGACAGTGAAATACGGACGAATGGACCCACAGGCGAATAGACAAAGAGAGAGACAAGCAAGCATCTGTTCAGAGAGACATTGAAGGAAACACAGGCTTCGTTATCAGCGTCAGACCGATCGCAGAACGAGCAGAAACAATCAGAAAGAGAAAGGAAATATGAGGCACTTTAAACACGACCTTCTAGAAATATCCATACAGCATAGATCTTGTAATGAAACAAACGTGAAGATAGCAAGAGGTATTGCCAAGACAGACAGATAGACAGAGAGAGACACACACAGACAGATAGACAGACAGTCAAACACAAAGACAGACAGACAGAAACACAGAATGAGAGACAGATAGACGAAGCGATACGAACTAGAAGACTTTTAGAGCTACCCATGGCATTAACAGAAACAAAAAATGATTAGACGACGATAAGGCTGTCGAAGCTGTCACCATCAAACCCAATAGCAAATAATATGCCACGCCTGCTTTCAGAACCCGTTAATTCTTGACGGCGCAGGTCATCAAAGTGGACCCACACATAGAAGCACTGTTTGGCTTCGTTATCAGCGTCATTCTGCACTTCTAAGGTATCGACCCACATGACTATTTACTTACTATTCACATAATATTTTATATTGCAATCACTTGCGGCTTGCCAGACAAAACGTGATCGTTCTATCGCTGCTGGTGCGAGCGCTAATGAATGCAAAATAATCATTGTAAATACAAATTTTTATAGCGCTTCTTTAGGGCAAACTGATCAAGGGCACTCCCGAAATTGCGCAAGAAAAAATCACAACTGAAAAACTCAGTTTTCAACCACAGTAGTATTGGCTTTGGATGCTTGTATGTAGGCCTATAGGATATTCTTTATTGATACTATCCTGTTGACAGGATGCAACCGGTCACAGTGTAGGCTACACTGTTATGCAATTGAAACAATTCACAAGAACGCAAATAAGACATAAATCTTAGCTAATAACAGAGCAGACAACCTGCAATACACGACGCTAATAGCAACCTACAAAGCACGTCCGCCACACGGGGCTCGATCTCGGTACCTCTCGCTCTCAATGCCAGTGTGTTATACAATGCGCTACCAGGACACTCGGTGGCGCATTGGACTTTTAAAACGCTTGCAGCAGTAAGGTCTTTTTTATCCGAGGTGTTCCCTATAATGTGAGTCAAAGAATGTTGAACAGAGGCCGCACCGTGGAAATTCGTGTCAAATCAATTGTACAAGCAGATCAACTTGTAAAACAGACACAACAATCAATGGTACATTACATTACTCGTACATTACATTAAATGCACGGATTGGGTCAAGGAGGAGTTGGATTTCACGCCATATAAATGTCTAACAACAGTGCACCAGATATACTACAGCCAATCACAATTAATTTCTATCAGGCAGCCACACGCTTTATCTGCTGCTGCAGTCTTGCGGAATACTTGCTACCCTGCAGTGTTCCTCCGAAGCGTTACATCGCAATCTTAAAACTGTCCTCTTTAGCCGAGGTCTTTGCGTAGGGAGCGCTTCCGAGTGGTAGCCTTTAATGGGCCCAATATAACTGAATAATGGGGCACCGTTTTATCAAGAACTGGCATTCTGCAATTGATCTGACGGCTTGATTTTGGCGCGCCATGGTAGCAACATTGAGAATATGACAGCGCTATAGAAGGTAGACCCCATATATACAAATGCAAAATATTATCTTGAAAATATGGCACAGCGCTATAGAAGGTAGACCCCCCATATATAGAAATACAAAATATTATCTTGAGAATATGGCCCAGCGCTATAGAAAGTAGACCCCAATATATACAAGTACAAAATATTATCTTGAGAATATGACACTGCAGCGCTGTAGAAAGTAGACCCCCCATATATAGAAATAAAAAATATTATCTTGAGAATATGTCACAGCGCTATAGAAGGTAGACCCCGCATAATTAGACCTATGTACAAATGCAGAATATTATCGTCTACAGTTTCTACACGTCAGCTGCTTGTGGTAGCCTACATGGAACACAGACAGCGTCTTTATGCGAGTCACAAAGATTCTCGGACTCATTAGTGGCAATGGTTGACGGTTGATGGGTTTCGCTGTCACTTTCAAAATAGCATCAGCATTCACCTGTTGACGGCTCGCGTCTCCAGTGGTCTACAGCCGAGTGAATACCTGCAGCATGTGAAATAATTGTTACTCTTAGACTGTACATGCATACTTGTGCACGGACCAGCAACGGTGTCTAATGGTGGTACACGTCTTTGTTGTTATTATTATTTTTATTTTTAATTGTTCTGCCCGAGGTAAGTGTAATCCCTCAGGGTTTAAGAAACTCTCCGAAGAGCAGTGTTACTGTGCATTGTTAATTTGTTATTATTATTATTATTATTATTATTATTATTATAATTTTTTTGTTGCCCTGAGGTACTTCGTTCCCCCAGGGACTTATGGACTATTATTAATTGAAGAATGAATGTCTGGTGGGTCAGGCCTCGTCTTCAGGGTGTGAGGCAAAAGAACCTTTGAAAGCGACCAGGTTGTGGCGTTGTATACAAATGGACAGACGTTGAAAAAGGAAGAAAGCTTCACGTCTGTCACCACTGATAGAAGAGATGCGGCTGCCAATTTATTATTATTACGTGATTTTTGTTTCAACAAATATTCCAAATAGACAAACAGAACAAAATTATTATTATTATTATTATTATTATTATTATTATTATTATTATTATTATTATTATTATTATTATTATTATTATTATTATTATTATTATTATTCCTTTTATTTCACATTCAGAAACTGGCATGGATGGTTTGTTGATGACAGAAAATGCACGTACCAACAATAAGGCGAATTGATCTGAGATCCGCGGAAAGTAGGCCTATCTGTATTATGCACTCTTTTCCATACTTCCGTGCGCATGCCAGCATATGTACCTGCGTATGCAGATAATTATTTACATCTGTATTTGCATAGCTGCTTATGTTTCGTTATATTCATTACGGGAATTTATATAGCGCCCCTTCAAAGTTACTATTCATTAGCGCTCTCGATCCAACCCCCCGGCTGAAAGGAGGGTTTTAAGGCAGCTGAGTAAACCCTATCAGCATTAGGCGTAAAGACAACGGATGTCCATTCCATACCCTGGGCGATCTCTTTGTTATAAATAACGCACGAATGAACGCATTATAAGCTTATGCATTGTATATGTAATGTAATTGTACTATAATATACATGTGTGTATAGACTATATAATGTCCAATCTTGATCCGTGCCTGTTGCATGCTGAATCCGATTAGCGATTGCGATGATTGTGTCTGATGGACTGATTGTTACCATGATGCACCGCGTCTTCCGGGAAATATGGCCTCAGGATCAGCTTTGATTCTGCAGCGGTGTTGCTCGTGAGAGGTGCGGCACGGAACACGAGGTAGCTCGGGCGATTTGCTTAGAGCTAATCGGAGCATACAGTCCAGTAATCTAACGACACAGAAACGCATAATATAAGATTACGTTTGCATTACGACGAAGTGCTGATGCCATGCACGATTCAAAAGAATTCAGAACAGAACAACGAAGACGAACTAGATATAGTGAAGAATGCAGAACGGAGAAACACGTCTTAATGGCCGCCACTACATACATATAGAGGCCTAATATGTTTCATCATACATGAGTGTATTGTATTATAAATTTATATAGCGACTCTCACAGTGCACACCATTCGGAGTCGTTCCATGTGCGTGAAACCAAGAGAGAGAAAAGTGCTCATTAGGCAGCGAAAAGAGATACCTGATCTACTGCAGGTAATAAGGAGGAACGCGTCCCAGGAGGAAGCTGTACGTGATTTATAATATCATATTCGTGCTTATTATAGCTGAAAACTGAGACACCGTAGTATGATTACAAGTCATAGTATGAATGGTTGAGGAGTCGAATTTAACTGTATGGCAGCCACGCAAGGCGACCATTATGTCCAATAGTAATGATTTTACTAACACCACATGACGAATGAAGCGCTGTCTCGTATTGCAGTAGGAATCGACACTGAGCACTGGTGTGTTTAGAGGTTTACGGGTTCGAAAATAAATAAAAATAAATAAATAACTATTATTGCCGAACTTTCTGAAATCTATTGCCGTGTAGCCTACTTTAAGACATGTTCATCGAAGAGAAAAAAGCTTTCCTGCTTATCTTCTGCTTTTTATGTCGGAGTCTAATTATTCATAGAAACCCATCTGCACTGGAAGTCTGGAAAATAAAATAAATCAATATATAATTTGTAAATAGATCGATATATCTCGCACGCCTGAAACCGGAAGTTAACGGAACAGCTTAGGTCACAAATGAAACTACGCAACGATGCGCTGTTCTTAAAGATGTGATAACATTTTTGCATCGCTTTTGTGATTCGTATTCGGCACAGAACAACTATTCGGCCAAAATAAGAAAAAGTATTCTGAACACTAATCGGCCGGAAGCGAATCGAATGCGAATATTGGCTACAGTTCGAAAATGAATTCCTGCAAGATTAGAATGCATTTTGAAATCAAACGCTGGCCGGTGTCGGAGTGACTTTTAAATCGTTGCCAAAAAACTGGAAAGTGGTGGGACTTTATACTTAATAATTATTATAAAACTCTTCATGAGGAGCAACCCAGAAGTTTAGACCTATTCTGGCAGCGCTCAATCTGGGGAATTGACCGTCGAAAATGAAGTGATGCTGCATGCGCGCATACGCTTGATTAGAATGCAAGCCTGGAGAAAGAAGCAGAGCGATGCTAATCATGTTTATTTTGACACAGTGTCGTTAAACAGCAAGTAAGCAACAATAAAGAGTCAAAGGAAAGTATACTAAGCTAACGCTCCCAAAAAACAACCAGGACCGCCCGAGTTGCAAAAATGGCGGCATGCGTGTGACATCAGGAGTCTTTATGCATCCAGTAATCGTGTGCTATAGACGTTAGTTAGGCTCATAGGGTACCCAGACCTGAAGGTATGTGAGCGTCTGAAAATGTTGCCTGCTGGGATGAATAGCATAAAATCTAGGTTTTGGATGAATCTATAGGCCTAGGCCGAAAGTTTATTATGCAAAAATTTCAATTCGGTTCAATTTACCTAAAAAATGCAAATGCTGAGCAGTGTTGAACAGCTCAAAAAGCAAAGCAGTTACAGCTAAAACTTTGTAGTTTGTACCTCAGTGAAGGCTGACGAGAGAATCCTGGATTAATTGGCAGAGCAGTCCCGGGCCCAAGCTATTTTGAAGATTTCAAGGAAAAATTTCTAGAGAATTATTGAAATAACGAAAGCGCATGTATATACGACCCTTGACTCAAGATTTATTTATATTTTTTTATTTAGTTGCTTATTTGAAATTTAAACTGTTGTTAATTCTCTGTAATAATAATATTTAAAAAATAAAAAGGCATATATCTTATAGACATTGCCTAATATGTAATTCTGTAGCCCGGAATTCCTAAAAGTCGCCGGGCATTACTCTAAGACTCCTCAGGATTGACAAATTTATTAATCAATAGGCCTGCATCAATCAATCAATCAATCAATCAATCAATCAATCAATCAATCGGTTCATTAACGATTCGGGAAACGCAACCCCATTCCTCAGTTACAACGAGCAATCAACGATCTGCATAATTATAATTAATATTTAATTATAATATGTCAGTCATTGTCAGTGGATCTGTCCGTCTCTGTTTTTGTATGTTCCCTGTATTATTTTCCTCGTCAATCACCATGCACTATCTGTTTATTTGTCTCCGTCTTTCCCGACGTCTCTCTCTCTCTTTCTATGGCTATCTGTCTGTCTCTGTCGGTCTCTGTTTGTCTGTGACTCTGTGTCTGTGTTTCAGTCTCTCAGTCTCTGTCTGTCTCTCTGTGTCTGTCTCTGTTTCTCTTTCTGTATCTCTCCTCTTTCTTACTCTCTAATTTCCACCTTGCCTATCTCATTCTATTCTAGCCCACCTGCTTCCGAGATCGTGAAGATGTCTCTCCGTCTGTCTGTGTGTCTGTGTGTCTGTCTGTATATTTCTCTATCTGTCTCTGTGTTTCTCTTTCTCTATCTCTCCCTGTTTCTCTCTCTAATTTCCCCTCTCCTCTTCCATTCTATTCTAGCACACCTGCTTCCGAGATGGCGAATACACACAATAGATAGCACATCACAGAATCAAGACACACACACTGCTCGCTTTCAGCACCCACGACACATCAACTAAACCACGTCGATTGTACGGCGTTCCATACAACTGTCCGCCAGGCACTTCGACCGCGCATCGGCGCTCCATAGAACTCGGCAAATAAGACAAGCAGCCAGAGGGTTCGAGAGTAGTCGCCACCGCCGCTGCCGCAGCAGTGTCCATTTAATACATTGTCTGCGTGTTTGGAACCGCTCTTACAACGACTTTTGCCTTCGAGATAGGTTCTCAAAAGGAAGCTGTTGCGTTTGGAGGCTCGCTGCTTTTGTACGGCTGTGTCTTACCAACTGCATGCTGATGAGCAGATGACTATATATTGCGACGTTGTCTTGTATGTCTACATGCAACAAGAAGATATGGCGGGCGAAGACACTCGTCTCTAATTGGACCGGCGACGGAAACACTCCAGTTGGGAAAGGAAGGCAGTATCCAACGGGGATAACAAGGCAATGACGGATGGATGGAGTGATGATGGATGGAAGTGGTAGATGGAACTGGCAGAGAACGCGGAAGACTTTAATCAGCGGTGAGTTTTCGGTGGAAAAGCGGACGTGGTTGTTGTTCAATGAATTTTGTTTCCGGTGATTGAGAGGAATGCGGCCATCGTTGGTTGGAGAAGAAGAAGACTCCTTTGGGATCGTATCTCACGCCGAGGTTTGTCTATCTTCGTCTGCTTAGATGTGTCCGTCTGTGTCCGTCTGTGTCTCTTTTTGCTCTTGGTCTACATGTATTTCTTGCTCTCTCTGTCTCTCTCTGTCTGTCCCTCTGTCTCTGTCTCTATATATGTCTCTATCCCCCCGTCCCTGTCTGCCTCTTTCTCTCTCGTTCTCTTGCTCTCTTTATATTCATCTCACTTTCTCTGTCTCTCCCTCTCTCTGCCTCTCTGTATCTGCCTCTGTCTCTGTCTGCCTGTCTGTCTCTCTCTGTCTTTGTGTCTCTCTGTCTTTGTGTGTTTTTGTCCTTCTGTCTCGGTTTCTATTTCTGTTTCTGTTTCTGTTTCTGTCTGTCTGTCTCTCTCCTGTCTTTCTACCTTTACAGCTGACTCTACATCCCTGTGTCACTTTGAATCTGTTCCCCACCATATTCCCTTGTAAATCTCTGTCTGCATCCTCCTCTCTGCTCTGTATAACATTTCGTGTCTGTTTCCTTGTCTGTCTCTGTCCTTCTATGTTTCTATGTCTATCTGTCTCTGTTGCCATGTAATTTAACCTAATCTAATAAAGCATTTGTAAAGCGCTTCTCACAGCAGAGCTATTCACAAGCGCTCTCAGCGTGACAGGCCCATGAAAAGAGAGATGTCTTCAAGCAGCGAAAAGATGCAGGTGAATTTCCTACAAGAATCCTGCCACAAATTTCAGAAGGAAGGTGATTCCAAATTAAAGGACCAACAATAACAAACGTCTGTTTTTGATTAATTAACCGAGGAAAAGTTGAAGTGTCACCGCTTTCACCGGGTTGGCATATATCCATGCAGGTATGATTTGGCAGAAACAGCAGCTGCTCATTCAATATTAATATAGGCCTACAGAGCATAAGAGCATTGCAAACACAAACTATGGAATGAAACGGATATGCACAACTGGCATGAAAGAGCGACGACAACTTAGATATAGACTCCATACAATATATAAATATGAATATATTCTTTCAGTCTTTCGTCGATTGATTGATGATTGATTGATTGATGATTGATTGATTGATTCATTCATTGATTCATTGATTCATTGATTCATTGATTGAATACAAGAATTTATAGATCGCCCTTCAAGAAATCAACTCAGTGGCATTCCAAGTTTAACAACGGCAATGCAAATTTGATTCAAGCAACTTGTACAAATTATAGAAGACAAATTGAAAACAAACAAATGAATAAATTGAAATACATAAAAAGTAAACCGCTTAATTTTTTCATGAGGTCGTTAAGAGTGGGTCATTCTGCAAATAATTTGTACAAGAAAATTGGAACATTCAACTGAAAAAGTGTAGTTGATTCCTAGTTTGCGCAATGCGTGCGCGAGATGCATGATTTAGCGAAACTAAAATGTCATGACAACGTATATATATATATATATATATATATATATATATAGTAGCCTAGTGATTCGATAAATATAGGCCTAACCATTGACTATAATTATACGAAGTTTTACCTTGAAATGAACTAACTAAATAGTGTAGTTCTAAAAAAATTGTGATAAAGGCTAGACACTAATATAGGGCCCTACTTAAAGTCCTAAATTCAATGGCATGCCTGCCAGCGGGAATGTTATATTGATGTTAATTAAGGGACGACAGTGCCATGATATAAGAATGGTTCAGGTTACTCGTCTGGTAGAATCTTCAGTTATTATTTACAGGATTATCATGTTCGCTCTGTAATTAATTTGACGCCGCATATGAATTGTAAAAGGAAAAAAGATAAGAAATGAGGAATAATTAGAATTTTTGAATTTTGTCATCGCAGTTTTGCTGGGTGTCTCTAGTCTAGGAGATAGCGAGGAATGTCATTATTTTATGAACCTGTTTCAAATATATAATTATGGGCAGTGTGATCTTTAAAAGTGATTCGAATAAAACCAAGGCAGTGGGATGGCGCAGTTGACAAAATCGGTTTGCTTTTCATTCAGACAGGTTGGAGACAGAATGAATTTAATCTTATAAAATTTGTATTGCTGATATATTTTGTGGACTTTATACCTCGGATAAAAATGGCAATGATGATGATGATGATGGTGATGATGATGATGATGATGATGATGATGATGATGATGATGATGATGATGATGATAATAATGATTATAATTTAATATAATAGCAATGTCTTGGTGTACATTATAATAATGATAATAATAATAATGATGATGATAATAAAAGTAGTAGTAATAATTAATAATAATAATAATAATAATGATAATAATAATAATAATAATAATAATAATAATAATAATAATAATAATAATAATAATAATAATAATAATATTACAACGCCATCGCTTTTCAAGGCACTTTGCACTAATGTTGCGGAGGACGATACCTGATTA
Organism: Lumbricus terrestris; assembly: GCA_949752735.1. Taxonomy (NCBI): domain Eukaryota; kingdom Metazoa; phylum Annelida; class Clitellata; order Crassiclitellata; family Lumbricidae; genus Lumbricus; species Lumbricus terrestris. Next base: position 21,321,910 of record OX457044.1, on the reverse strand, counting down.
TTTCCAGACATTCAGCAGCAGTTCCTATAGATACAGCATATGTTTAAAAAACTTCTGATGGATTATAATTATGTGACTCGGGGGAAAATAACAATGCATAGTCTATTTCTCTATGCCTGCTTGGCGAACTGGTGAACTTGGAATCCATGGATTCTTTGTATCGGACGATAGACGAACGACATTTCGCAGACAGGACTATACAATACAAGACAGGGACTGAAACAGGCTGAGACTTTTGACGGCTATGAAGGGCTTCACTGCTTTCTGTTCTTTGACTAGGACTTCATCTGGCTTCCAATTTAATCTCCTCGAATCTCTACAAGAGCCACATTGGAAGGAAGTATGGATAATGGATTGAACGGAGTTGGTTGACGGATCTCAGGTGGATGAAAAACAAAGAAGTGGGTGAGGGAAAAGGTAGCTGCAGATGGATGGATGATCTATTAGGATGAATAATTTTATAGATAAATATAGATGAGTTGATCATGGATACATGACTTGATGAATGGACAGATGGATGGAGATTGACGAATGTGTGAATAATGGGGATGGATTAACTGATGAAGGACTGGATGAGTATATATCACGGAGGAACGCTTAGATTAATGTATTTCTGGATAAGCAGATGCCAGACGAAATGGATAAATGGAATAATGGATTAATGGAACTATGGGTAAATGAAGTGATGAATTAATGGAATGATGTATTAATAGAATGATGAATTAATGGTATGATGGATGAATGGAATGATGGATTAATGGAATGATGAATTAATGGAATGATGAATTAATGGAATGATGGATAAATGGAATAATGGATAAATGGAATGATGGATAAATGTAATGATGGAACGATGGATTGATGGATTAACGGAATGATGGATAAATGGAATGATGGATTAATGGAATGATGGATGGATGGAATGATGGATAAATGGAATGATGGATGAATGGAATGATGGAACGATGGATTGATGGATTAACGGAATGATGGATAAATGGAATGATGGATTAATGGAATGATGGATAAATGGAATGATGGATTAATAGAATGATGGATTAATCGAATGATGGGTTAACTGAATGATGGATTAATGGAATGATGGATAAATGGAATGATAGGTAAATGAAGTGATGGATTAATAGAATGATGGATTAAGAGAATGATGGATTAATAGAATGATGGATTAATCGAATGATGGGTTAACTGAATGGATTAATGGAATGATGGATAAATGGAATGATGTATTAATGGAATGATGGATTATTGGAATTATGGATAAATGGAATGATGGATTAATGGAATGATGAATAAATGGAATGATGGATTAATGGAATGATGGATAAATGGAATGATGGATTAATGTAATGATGGAATGATGGATAAATGGAACGATGGATTAATACAATGATGGATTAACGGAATGATGGATAAATGGAATGATGGATAAATGGAATGATGGATTATTGGAATGATGGATTAATAGAATGATGGATTAATAGAATGATGAATTAATGGAATGATTGATGAATGGAATGATGGATAAATGGATTGATGGATAAATGCAATGATGGATAAATGGAATGATGGATAAATGGAATGATGGATAATGGAATGATGGATAAATGGAATGATGGATTAACGGAATTATGGATAAATGGAATTTTGGATGAATGAGACGATGGATGAATGGAATGATTGATGAATGGAATGATGGATTGATGGAATGATGGATGGATGGAATGATGGATAAATGGAATGATGGGTTAATGGAATGATGGATTAATAGAATGATGGATAAATGGAATGATGGATAAATGGAAAGACGGATTAATGGAATGATGGATAAATGGAAGGATGGATAAATAGAATGATGGATAAATGGAATGATGGATAAATGGAAGATGGATGAATGGAATGATGGATGAAAGGAATGATGGATTAATAGAATGATGGATTAATGGAATGATGGATTAACGGAATGATGGATTAATGGAATGATGGGTAAATGGAATGATGGATTAATAGAATGATGGATTAATGGAATGATGGATTAATGAAATGATGGATTAATGGAATGATGGATAAATGGAAGGATGGATTAATGGAATGATGGATTAACGGAATGATGGATTAATGGAATGATGGATTAACGGAATGATGGATTAATGGAATGATGGGTAAATGGAATGATGGATTAATAGAATGATGGATTAATGGAATGATGGATTAATAGAATGATGGATAAATGGAATGATGGATAAATGGAATGGTGGATAAATGGAATGATGGATTAATGGAATGATGGATTAATAGAATGATGGATAAATGGAATGATGGATTAATGGAATGATGGATAAATGGAATGATGGATAAATGGAATGATGGTTTAATGGAATGATGGATTAATGGAATGATGGATAAATGGAATGATGGATAAATGGAATGATGGATTAATGGAATGATGGATAAATGGAATGATGGATAAATGAAATGATGGATTAATGGAATGATGGATTAATGGAATGATGGATTAATGGAATGATGGATTAATGGAATGATGGATTAATGGAATGATGGATTAATAGAATGATGGATTGATGGATTAATGGAATGATGGATAAATGGAGTGATGGATAAATGGATGGACGGTTGAAGGACAGCACGGATGAATGAATCGTTGGTTTCGATGATATATCTGTGTTTTTCCATTTCTTCCACTCTGTATTCCACCAGATGCCTGTGACCGCATTCTAGGCACTTGGAAAGAGAAATGTGGACCTTTCCAGCTGCGTCCATACACTGACGATTCTCTGTGTATATTTAGATTGATGTCGGTCCAGTAATTCTCTTTTTTCGCGGACTCTAATCAACATTAATATCAGACTGGATATGGAAGTATGGCGAAAATATTGGTGGCACTCGGAAGAACAACCCTCTCCATTCCACACTCCAATCAGCATAATCGACCCATATATCCAGCACACGTATATGTATCATACACGTACATGCACATGTATATGCTTGTAGATATGTGTATCATTTATAGGCAGATATTATGTTGCATGTAGATTGACACGTGTTGAAAAGATGCATATAATATAGTTTACTGCAATTTAAAATTCGTGCTTCAATTATCTAGGTTGAATATTATCATGTGCGTTGTAAGATAGCCATAGAAACAGAGGCAGATGGAAGGCAGAAATATGGATGAATAGTTGGTTGTAGATCTATCCTTCACAGAAAAATAGACATTATTGATAAATAGATGGATGGATAGATAGGTGGATAGATGGATGGATGGATAAATTGATGGATGGAAAGTTTGATAGATAGACGGATCGATTTATGAGCAGATAGATGAATAGATGGATGAATATGTACACTGATGTATGGATGCAAAGACGATGGGAGACCGGGAAAGATTATAGGCAGCAGCCATAATTGGCTGAGAAGAATTCTTATAGCATCAAGGCGCAACAAGACACCAGTTGAAACTGTAATACAGAGAACTGGAAACGAAGACATAAAAAACACAAGAGAGACACAGAGAGAGACAGAGAGACAGAGAGACAGAGAGACAGAGAGACAGAGAGACAGACAGACAGAGACAGAGACAGAGAGATAGTTAACGAGGAATGAAGTGGATTGGGCATGTTTTCCATAAGGATGAAGATAAAAGAGTCAAACAAGTGGTGTTCTGGAATTTCCTGGAGTGAGAAGGAAAGACGGAAGAACACAGTAGGACTGGCCGGAAACCGCAAGAGACTACTTGAGATTCCTGGAGATGCATGTCGTGGATGGAACGAGGTCGAGGAGCTGCAAGTGATCTACTGCAGAGACGAGTGGAGGAGGAGATGTATCGACCTGCGCAAACGTTTTACATTTCAGCATGATGCACAACGAACATCCAAAGCTAAAAAGTGATTTTTTTTACCATTTTTAAAGCAATTAAATTCATTTATTACGTATAGGAAGCACAGTCTACAGAAAAAGATTTTCTTTCAATTTGAGATTTCCCTGAAGAATCAATTAAGAATAACTGTAGCAACCCTAATAAGATAAAGCAATCTGAAGGTTCAAGTTTAGATTTCGCGATGGAAAAACATGTATGCGTGAAGCCATGCATGAAGTCTCGCGTAAGCCACACAGGAAGCCGAGCCAAGTCTCAATGGAATTTCAACGCATTTGGCTGCGAAGGGTGAGAGGGTAGGAAGAATGATGCAAGAATTAGACAGAAAGAAACGAGCATATAGGCTGAACAGAGAAGGAGACTATGAGAAAACCAGAGAGAATTTAAAAGAGTGTGACGATAGTATACGTGTTTAGAGAATATAATGTTTGTATGCGAAATTTCATATGACGACTTTAGGTAGGCTACCTCAATAAGACGCCCATAATGACCACCAAAGAGAGAAATTTGATGTGAAATGAAAGAATGGGTTATGCATGAGAATTGAGAAACAGAAAGATAGGCAGTGTGAGAAAGACACAGAGAGTGTGGGGCGCGGTGGTGTTGTGGTGTGTTCGGTGTCTTGGAGCTGGAAGGATGCGGGTTCGAATCCATTTCAAGGCGCCGCGTATAGGGACCCTGAGCAGCAATTATTGCTCGTGCGCTTCTTCGTGAAACTCCGATTCAGTGCCCGCGCTGTCAGTGGCGTAGCCAGGCATTTATGATGGTGTTTTGTGTTTTTTTGCCTGGCCGGATGCCCTTTCTGACACCAACCCAACAGTTTTACAGTAAATAAAAAGGAAATAAAGTAACAAAGAAAATAAAGTAAGAAAAACAATTGCTACTACAAGCAATTGTTTTGTTTTTCTTATTAAGTGGATAAACAACATTTAAACAATTTCCTATAGGCCAATGGGGGTTTAACCCCCGAAACGCCCTTGTCTACGACACTGCGCGCTGTAGTCGGGAGTAGCGCCTATGAGTAGAACCCTTGAAAGGGCGCTATAACAAGTGCTGAGACATAATACAATACATCAGTGGCGGCGCCAGGATTTCAGTTTCGGGGGGCTGAAGCCTCGCGACGAAATTTTCACATTTTCATCCGTCTAAATTTCTGACGACCTTTTTTTTAGTCACGAACCGAAATCTCATGAAAATTTTCCATTTTCGCCGTTTTTTTTAAATCGTCAGCCGAAAATCGTGGATATTTCAATGTAAAAAAATTCGGATGACCCTTTTTTAGGGGGGCTGAGCCTCTTGTAGGGGGGTTTAGCCCCACCCAGCCCCCCTAGCGCCGCAATACTGCAATACATACATACATACATATAGGCTACAATGTATGTATGTATGTATGTATGTGCACTTGTTATAGCGCCTCTTCAAGCTCTCTCTACTCAGAGGCGCTCCCGAATGCAGAGCGGACACTGCATCGGAGTTTCACGCCGAAGCGCTGAGCAATTGTGAGTGAAGGACTTGCCCAAGGTCCCTATACGCGGCGAGGTGGATTCGAACCGCGCCCCACTATGGCTACATACATACATGTAAAAACAGACAGAAAGACAATGACAAGTACAGATTGAGTGAACGAATCGAGAATCCCTGTCTTGGCATTTGAACCCGTCCGTCTGCAGATGGCGACACGTGGATCCGTCTCATATATGAGGGATCATCTGGATTTGATCGTCATGACGACGGACGCGCCGCCCCCTGTCGGACCTAGCGCCGATTCATCTAGCGCCATCACAGAATTCGCAAACGACATGCCGGAAGATTTATGGACGCTTACTTCCGGTTCCGTCATCGACTTCCGGTCCAAAGACATTTGATGTTTATGTAGCGCTTATACGACAAGCGATGCACCTGTGCAGACAAAGATGCACGTACATTAACACGCTGGAATGAATGGATAATAGCCTATATGTTAATGTCTAGGCATTAACATGTTTATTGGGTCCATGATTACCACACGTACTTTTTTATGGAGTCCATTAAGGCTCTTAAATACCGGGTGCACGGGTTAAGTATGGAGCGATCCATTGCGAGATTATAAGTTGGGTCATGCGTTGCTGCAGGTGGTGAATATACCCAACGGTTCCTATAATATTATTATGTGATGGGATAAGGAACCAGGGCCGTTTTAAAGGAATTTTTGGAACTCCACATCCTCTTCTATCCTTTCTCATCTTCCATGGTAAATTACTCCCAATCTGAGGAAAATGGTCTTTTTTACTAGTTTTAACTGCACGGAACATGACGGAAGTGCTTCTACAACTGCACGAATCCATTTAGAACTGCACATTTTGTGTAGAACTGCACGTTAAAAAAGCCCTGTAAGGAACAGAAGCGAGTTGGGTCGGGAGCGCTTCTGAGAATATGGTTCTAATGGGCGCTATATAAATTGCTTGAATGAATGAATAAGTCACTCGCGAAAATGTGGTTCCACATCGATTCGTGCCTTTGAGTTTCTAGGATTGTGGTGCAAAATAAGTCTTCAGATGGCTTAAGACTTTATTTGATTACGTTACGTTATATTACAAGTCTGGCCTTGCTGTTGCTTAATAAATATCAATCAATCAATCAATCAAAAATCTATCAATCAATCAATCAATTTATTGTAGCCATCAACCAATTAGCCATAATAGCATGCTTTACATAGCAAGATAGTAGAAAGGAAAGCCCTATAGGGGATGAATATCCCTTATAACAGCTAGGGACACCTATAATACTATAGGCCTACTATAGCACAGCTCTAGCAGGTGGCTATAGACGGCTGAAGGCATGAATTGAACAGCATAAGCAGCATGAACATATAAAAAATTATAGTGAACTTAACTAATAAGAAATATAGAAAATAAACAGTGCATATATAAGGCCTTTGGTATAGCTTTGGTATAACATGGTATAGCTTCTATACTGTGGCTTCTATATAGCTTCTATACTGTGGCCGGTCAATTATTTCGGAACTGGCTTCCATGCAATAATTTCCGATATACGAATAGTTGTATATAGGTCTACGTGCCTCTCTCTTGTTCATTTTCTTCGCCAGCGGTTGAAGACGCTTCCTTTCACATGCGTGCTGGTCAACTCGGTTGCACTTCTGAAACGGCTCCATAAATAAATAAGCACTTACGATTCTTTGCATTAGACGGAATTAACGTCAAGTGATTGAACGACAGAGTTCTATATTAAATGCCCACATGTTGATATTGGTCTGTCTATTGGTTCGCCCTAGTATATACATATGCATACATGTATATATTATACACATATACATACATGTATATACATACATGCATATATATACATTATATATATGCCCACATGTTGATATTGGTCTCTCTGTCTGTTTGCCCGAGTGTCTGGTTGCATGCTTCTGTCCGCATAATTGTACGTGTGCGTCTGTGCTCCATAAATGCGTGTCTCTGCGCTATCAGCAGGACAGCGCGCCATTGTGCCTGCTTTATAGTCTATGTCCGCTTGCATGCCTCTCGCTATCCGCGTGCGTATGTCTGTGTATACGTTTGCATGTTTCCCGGTGTATGCATATGTGTTCTTCTTGACCCGTTGAGCCGGAATGATGCAGCGCTCAACCGAAAGAAATCATCATCGTCGTCGTCGTCGTCGTCGTCTTCATCGTCGTCGTTGTTTTGTCTTCATAGATGGCACCAGCAGTAGCATCGTCGTCGTCGTTGGTTGCTGCAGCAGGGCCATTCTCCGCATCAACGCATCACTTACTATGCACTATTTGCATTTATATAGCGCATATAAATATGCATTTATACCACGTACGGTCGGTTTGTATGGGTTTGTTGTATAGCATACATGTCGCGAACCGTATTTACGTGCGTGCATATGCATAAATTGCATATGTATATCGACCTATACGTATGCATGCATAATTGCATATATAATATGTATTTATGTATGTTTATGCATTATAGCCTTTTTATGACTGCCTCACGTGTGTCTGTATATATAATTATATAGCCCTATATTGTGTGTATTACCACCCGCATATAATTATACATGTTTGCATATGATTGCATGGCCATGTATAATTGTATGTGTATATTTGTTCATTCCTTCGTTGCGAGAGTTTATATAGCGCCACTTCAACAGACAAACCCAGTGGCGCCTCCAGGTCAGCCATAGCTAAACAAAAAGGTGGATTCGAGCGACTTGTAAAGATCAGGGGAAATTAGCCTATCGCAAGGTATATACAATACAATACACGTATGTTTGTATGGTGTGTCTTGTGTGTAGCCCAAGGTTATACCACGGTACAGTAGATCTGATTTCTGTTTACAAATAATATTTGTTATGTAAATATAATGTAAATATAATTTATAAATTTAAAAAAATATTTACACGGTATAGGTTACATGCAATCAAAATTATGCGGCATATGCTGTTAGTGTACATGCAATTCCTCAGCAAGAAGTCCACCTTGCGGTCGCAAAAAGATTCTCGTTTATTGGTGTCCGTCCGAGTCTGAATGCTTCAATGTATGGATGGATTAGTGGTGTGAATATTTGATAAGCACGCGTGCGTTCTGTTTCAAAGCCGCTGACGCATATTGATTCCAACTCAGCTGCAGGTATTTTCCATTAAGTTTCTTGAGCAGCGATTGTTTCTATTGAACGAACCGACGCTCAATCTAGGAACTGTGTATCTATACATCGACTAAAACGTCCTTGAGTATATTCCGCAGTTCTTTTTGCGCGGCTGTCTCTTTCCTATATATCACTTGTGCTCTTCGTTTTAAAGCGGTCTTTGTAGGAATTGATTAAACGCTTTCTCGTGATGAATGGTTGGATTTGTCGGTCTATAGTTGATGGGTAATTGAGTGAGGAAGCGAACGAAGGAGAGAGTAAGCTAGCGAATGACTTTGAATGATTTAGGATCCTCGTTTTTTCATTTATTTGCTTCTTCATTTATTCGTTCATTCATTCATCCATTTGTTCATTCATTCACTCGTTCATTCATTCATTCATCCATTCATTCATTTCTTCTTTAAAAAGTAAATTCGTTTATATAGGACCATTGCTATGAAATTCCTATAATCTTTTAGCGAAGGTTCAAAATCATAAACACGATGGAGAAGATTAAAATGTCGCTGGATTGTAGGAGGGAAATTTCCGACGGTTACCGTGAAAGTGAACTTTAGTACACATGCTCAAGAGGAGCTTATCACTGCAAGTTATATAGTCCTGTCAGTTGCGCATTAATTCCATCCGACAAGTGGCGGGTCTAGGCTATAGAGGATACCAGAGAGCCAGTGCACCCCCAACACCCCAACCCTCCCCCATTTAATCGAACAACGAGAATTGGTCGTAGATGATCCGATCAATTCTCGTTGTTTCTGATTAAACCATCTCCACTGCATGTCTGGTGTATTGACAATTCAATCGTGTCATTTGATGCCGTCATTTTGATGGCCCTCTTGCGATGATATATCAGTATCCGAGAACTATTTTTCATGCGGTTTTGCAAAAATCTGAGCGCTACTTTTTTGAACGCGTGATTAAAGTCCCGAACTGTCGCGTTGCTAACATTGTCCAATGTAGTATTATACACGACGGCGTTGGTCACTGGTCAGTCAATGTCCCTTGATCCGTGTAGCGTATTCGCCACTGGGGAATAGGGGCAAAAGCAAGAGAGAAACGACTCGCGAGATTAAGGGTGAGAGGTGGTGGGTTAGACGTACTATGTGCTCACGCTTTTATGGCGATTTTATGTAGCGTCTTTCACGGGCGTCGACTCTAACCATTTTCCAGTAAATTTATAGGATGTGAATGCATGAGAACGTTTCCCATCGTTGCCTGTTTCGAGAGGTCACCTTTAGGCCACATCTCATTGAGAATATTGATTTTACAGCTGGATGATTAAAGTATGAGAGTATACGCTTATAACAGATAAGAGGTTGTCATTTTTAAAATTAAATTTTAGACAGAACAAATGGGCGTGTGATACGGACGAGGAAATTCGAACTGCCAAGTAATGCGAGCCATTCATGGGGCGAATCTCCGCTTTCAGTTACAGTTCTTTACGTGTTTACATGTGGATGCATTCATATATTAACTTTGAAGAATGGTATTAATATAATAGCAAGGAACTCAAATTGATTAGATTTGATGTGGCCGAAGGAACCCACTCTTGGCGACTTTGTGATTAGATCTATCTTAACATCACCATAGCGTCGGCATTGTCTTGTGAGTTACGTTATCTAGATATATGAGCATAATTCGTCTGTTTAGAGTGCAATGGTTCTATCTCCAATGCATTTAGCCATGGAGTTAGCACCATTGAATTCTAAACAAACAATAATACATCTGCGATTACGAATGGTGACATCATGATGCCATACCGAATCCTAGATGGAGAAACAGTGCAGCACAAATCACCTTCGCTGTGGCTCATCGTCCTTTTGCAGAAACTGCCTATAGGATAAAATGATAATTATGGATAATGGATTGCTTTCTGAATTTCTCCTCTTCTCGCCTTCATCGACTCTCCTATAAACTTCCCTCACTTATATATAATATAGTTTCGTTTTTGCATGTTCTTTGCTTCCTATTATTCGATCATGTCACCGATTATAATTATGCGGAATGTTCTGCGCTGGCTCCTAACCTAGCGAATTATATGCTGGATCTCTGCTTTGGTGTGGCAGTGCCCATGGGCGGAGACCTAGGGGGGGACAGAGGGGAAGGTCCACCCAATGGAGGTGTTGAGGGGGACGGCCCATACATTTGTCCCCACCCCAATCGTTGAGCGTCACGACTAAAAAAGTCATCAACTTTTTTGGCAGCGAAAATAGACAATTTCGTCGAGATTTTCCGACCAGATGAATAAAAAAAATTGGGGGGGCAGCCGAGATTTCGCCGGTCCTCAGAAATTTTGGCCGGCAAAAGATGGACATTTTTCGGCGACACTCAGAGCCATTCGTCCGTCAAAAAATCTCGCGTCTTTCCGTCCCCCCCCAAGTCTCCGCCCAGGTCTCCGCCTATGGCAGTGCCTCTTAGGTGCTGCTCTTGTATTTTGCAAGAGATCTGTGTCTATACTTTGGTTGTACAGGGTCGTCGCGCCATAGTTACGTTCCTCCACTCAGAGTGAACTCATCATTCCCCGAGCACAAACTACTCTTATAGACAGCACGGTGCTATTCTATGTTATTGACCTCATGTTATGGAATATGCTTCCGTTCACTGCCTTATGTCTAGTGTTTGCTCAGATACGTTTTATCAGAGCCTTAAGACGATGCTTTCAGCGGAGGATAGGTCGGTAGCGCTCTTGAATAGCAACCATGAGCGGGCGCTATATAAATCTTCATGATGATTGAATGAATGAATATTACGACCTTTCTCTAAGTGTTATTTCTTTGTCCCTTTTTCATTAATTTCCTCGACCATTTGCTTTTGTTGCACTTAGTATTTTAACCCTGGATCTTACCCCACAAGCTTTCAAAATATTTTTGCTTTCACCTCTGACTCAAAATATGGCTCATAATAGTCTATGACTCTGATCCTACAGCAGCCGTAAAGCATCATATGTTACCTGCTGTGTAGAGGTCGTATAGAGGTCGATGATTGAGAGGAGGAAGAGTCCAGTTTTGATGGTCGACTGTGGAGCAACGAAGACGCCAGATGGATTAGCAAAACAAGTCCCTGCTGTATCTTAATTTAACCTGTCTGTATCTATGCTTCCGTATCTCTATGGGCCTCCTACATGTATGTCTCTCTAGTTCTCTCTCACACTAGGATCACCACGGACTGCTCTCACGGACAACCCTTCTAACTCAGCGCCGCGCTCGTGAATAAGCTGGTGCCTCGCGCACTGCTTTCGAGTGGCGCTTTAGAAATTTCGAATTTACGATTACGATTAAGATTACGCTCTTTCTCTCGTCATTTATCTCTCTTTCTCTGCCTATGTCTCTTTCTCTGTCCTTGTCGCTTTCTCTGTCTCTGTCCTTGTCTCTGTCTCTGTCCTTGTCTCTGTCTCTTTCTCTGTCTCTGTCCTTGTCTCTGTCTCTGTCTTTGTCTCTGTCCTTGTCTCTGTCTCTGTCTTTGTCTTTGTCTCTGTCTTTTTCTTTGCCTCTGTCCTTGTCTCTGTCTCTGCCTTTGTCCCTGTCTCTGTCGCTGTCCTTGTCTCTGTCTATGTCTCTCTCTTTCTCACTCTCTCTTTTTGACACACACACACACACACACACTTTCTCTCTCTGACAATGGAATCATTCTTATCACCTGTCACACTTTTTCCCCCTGTCATTCTCAATTCTCACTCATGCCTCCTCTATTCTTTTTCACTCGTCGTGTATTAGGCAGAGTCCCTATAAATACATTTGTCTCTGTTTTGAAATCTCTTTGCATACCTGCCTTCGTATCTGCTCATATAATTTATCATCATCAACAACATCCTTAGGCTCAGTGCCCGTAGGAGTCCGACGCCACTCTCTGTCTGAGTCTGTCTCGCGTCATGTTGCCCAGCTTCAACCGGTCCGGTCAGCAGGTCTGCTCCATACCATTAACATCTTGGAGCAGTTAGACCACCTTGTCCGAATGAAGAGAATATTGGGGGAGAGAGGCATGAAGGACAACTTGGGTCAAAGCCCGTATGTGTCCCATGCTCTCTCCTCCGACTCTCTCCACGGGTCTGTCCTGACCGGCCTGTGCATGTCTGCTCCACATCATGACACCTTGAGGCATCTGGGTTGCTATAACACTTGTGTCGTGGTTTTTGCGGATTTCAATCGTCTTTGTCTTTTACTGCCAGTGTATCGCCACCCATCTGGCAAACCTTCCTCATTTTGTCCGGGCTTAGGACCGGCACAGGGACGTTGTTGGTTCCCTGTGGCAGAGGATGGATGCAGTTTAACGTCATGCCCAGGACCAGTATAATTTATCCCTACCACTATATATCTGCTTTCCACCAGATAAATCATGCACCCTAGGTAGGTGGCTTCTATATAATATTCGTTTTATTATATAGACCCAACACATGGATGACATACCGCAGTGCACACAAGATTCCCAAACACTCTTTCTTGCTCTCATTTATAATATTGTGTGTTCAAGTGCGGTGTATCATCCACGTGTTTGGATTTATAATAAAACGAATAATAATATAAGCTTAAGTTATTATCCCCACTAAACAACATATGGACTAAATTCCACTCCTTTCCAATCAGCCCACGCAGGTCTTCCCCTCTCTGGTCTGTCTTACGTCAGTTTTAGCTCATTTCTGATTACCTGTTTCTCATTTGGCTCAAATAATATCGCCCACCCGCTGAATAGCGAGAGAAATCCCTGGCATATACATGTAGACGGCTCAGCAATAGCTATGCTGAAATGGATTTCAATGTGACTATTGTTCTTTAAACTGAAACAGGAGCTGATAATAGACTAATACTCAAACATGACCATTTTAAATGTATATCGAAATGTTAAAATCTTGCAGCGTTAATAATTATTGTCTCTCAAGCATTGTCGAGATGAATGTTTTTCAGTGGCTTTTTGGGTCTGAACCACACAGACATGTATATATAACTAGTATAGGCCAACGCTGAGTGCTTTCGTTCTGACCCATTTCAAATTCTCCATAATTGTCTGGGTTTATCCAACTGCTCGGCTTCCACGCTCACGTCCTTTCTATCTCCACTTCTCTCTCTCTCTCTCTGTCTGTCTGTCTGTCTGTCTGTCTGTCTGTCTGTCTCTCTCTCTCTCTCTGTCTCTCTCTCTCTCTGTCTCTGTTTCTCTCCGTTTCCATCAACATATATTTTTATGTCTCTCATCGCTCGTTCTTTATACTTTTCTCTAAGAATTTATCCCTTTGTCTCTCTGCGTCCTCTTCTATCTTTCTCTTCGTATATTCCAACACTGTTTCTGTCTATAATGGTTCTCTCTATGTGTGCTTGTATCTGTCGTTAACTTTGTCCCTGCCTCTCTTTTCTCAGGCTGTACATCTGTCTCTTTCTCAACCACTCTTTGTCTATTTATAAATAATATATCTATCTCTGTCCTTATTTTGTCGATTGATATTTTCAGATAATTAGTCTATAGGCATTAGGCACTCCATCCACATTTTACCAATGCCTCTGGAAATTCCAGTCTTCCTGTTCCGCGTTTCCCACTTTCTCCTCTTCCGTTCCACACAAAGCATACTCCTCTCCCAACCCTCTCACCTTCCGTTCACCACCCCCCACTCCCATTTCCTTCTTCCTTTCCTTCCATCGAAGCACGGACCAACTTTACGACATCCCTTATCTTGTTGTATGATTCTTCCAGGCTGCTATCGCTCATACTGTGGACGGAAGTTAGGAAGGTACATGTATGTGGTAGATTAACGACTATCGTTTATGATGCAGCTGGTTTCATCAGCCTCACTGCATCTTAAAGATGCTGCACTGGCAACGGAACTGTTAGATGTTTCGAGGGAAACAACAACACGTCGGTTAGCAAGAATATCGACATTTGAAAGTTGCTTATACGCCGTGTCTGTGTCAGTTAACTATTCGATAACCGAATGAATCTAACAAACGCACTGCTTTCTACCTTCACTTATGCTACTTGGTATTCGATTATTTCGAATAATAATAATAGTTGGTTGCTGTTCATCAACTAACGCTGGTCCATGCATGGCTAAGATGATTAGCATCGCCCCTCCTCCTTTCTCTAGGAATGGGACTGGCACTGTACACAGAATACATATAGGGCTGCAGTGGCGGTGTTCGAGTATATAAGCATGCAGTTATTCGGCCGCACACGCACTCGACTGCAGTTCATTGGTCTTATAAGAGTAATTTGTATAGGATGGAATACAATAGGCCTACATAAAACTGTAAGAGGAAACTGCATCGACATTCGACAGCCAAGGAAGAGTCAACAGAATCTGATGCTGGTAAACAGTTCGAATACAAAAGGGTTAATTTTGGAGTAAACACGGGAGGACTCATTAGCCCTTTCTTCCCACATCTACCGGGACATTTAAGCGATAGGGTAGACAGGTAAGTAGGCTTTATTTGCATCTCACAACAGTAGGCCTACATTCAAAAGCTCACATGCATGATCAGGTCAACGTGAACTATCCTTGTAGTCATTAGATGTCGCTATAGTCAGTATATGTTTAATTCAGCATTTGAAGCGCATTTCGACAGAAACCACATATTCTCAGAAAACCTTCATCGCTATGCATAGGCCTAGTAGCCTATCCTTCAAACTTGGGGCGCGGTGGTGTACAGTTGTGGGTTCGGTGCCTTGGAGCTGGAGGGTTCCAGGCTCGTAGGAATCTTGAGCAAGTCCTTCACTCGCAATAGTATTGCTCGTGCATGCGTTTCGGCTTGAAACTCTGATGCAGTGTCGGCGATAGGGAGCGCCTCTGAGTAGATATCTTGAAGGGGCGCTATAGCAAATGTGAGGAAACAATTCGGAGATAATTTAATGTTGATTTGACGCCCTAAATTGTCTCTATGCATTGAGCTACTGTAATGCATAACAGATACATGTATGAGTTCATAGACTTCATATTTTTGTGGGTCTGCTCAACTCTGCTGATACTGAATTCTGACGATAGCCTGCTTGCTGGTGCGATTATTCATTATAATGACATTCAACATCAATAATAGGCCAGCGCAGTTCTACTCTGAGTAGGCCTAGATATCTCTAAGAAATGCTACATAAACTATCATAATAATAAATAAAAGTAAAAATCTGCAGATCGTCTGTTGTCTGCTTTGGATTCGAAACTCAATTTGTTGGATGTTTTCGTATACCTGAGTCTCCACGATATCTCTTTTCCGTCTATACCTTCGGGCATTTCCGATTATATACTTGTCCTTCCTATCGAGTCTTGTTCACTGCAATTAGACTTCCTACTGTATACTCCGACTCCGCTGGTCTATATACTTACATTATACTGTGTCCAATAATCTGCCGTCTGTCGATTTCTGGATCTCTCTTTGGTTGCTTCAGCGATGCATATAAACCATAATTATTAAGCTTATAGCCATGTAATTTACATGTATGATTGAAATAGACATGCATACAGCGAAACTGTACGTCTCGCTCTCTGTCTCTCTCTGTCTGTCTCTCTCTGCCTCTCTACATCTCTCTCTCTTTCTCTCTCTATCTCTCTCTTTGTCTCTCTCACTCTCTTTCTCTCTCACTCTCGCTCTATTTTTCTCTCTCTCTCTCTATCTCTCTCTGTTTCTCTTTCTCTCTCTTTCGAACTGTGTCTCTCTCTGTGTCTCTGTCTCTGTTTCTCTGTCTCTGTCTCTTTCTTTCTCTATATCTCTCTTTGTCCATCCATCCATTCATCCACCAACCAAGCCATCCACCCACTCATTCATCCATCCATTCATCCATCCATCCATCCACCTCTAATGCCCATGACAGTTTGATCCATGGATACTCGTGTATATTCGTTTATCCGTCTGACTGCATGGTTTCTATAGGCGCTTTAAACAGCGTTTCATCATTACAGCCCTTGTCTTTACCCATCCGACTGCATGTATACGCTTCTCTGCGTTCATGTGTCGCTTTCCATATCTTTCGACCAGAATCGGTATCGCCCTTGTACCGTTGCACAGTCAATACGACTGACATTCCCATAGCATCTATCACGCGGGCTCTGTCTCGATCCCCTGTCACAAGCACTTAATCTCCCGCCACGATGTCAATGCAATCCCAATTCCCTGTCGGATATTGCCTCTGCTTTCCTCCGCTTTCCTTCCCTGTCCTTCGCTTCCAACTCCGATCGGTCCACCACCGCCGTCTTTCCAGCTGTCACGCCTGCCTCGTCAAATAAGTCCCTCGCCGGCTGAGTGTAAAAACAATTAAAATACATTGGTTTGTAAGAGCCTCTACGGGAGCAGGGCTGCGCACAATGACATCTTTTCGCGATCGACGGTGATGTTTGTAGAACACTTCAGAACGTTTATTGCTGTTGCTGCTTGTCAAGCACGGTTAGTGTGATCTACAGCCAGACAAATTCGGATTGGTTATTAGACAGGGCAGCGGCGGGAGACCACAATCGATCATTCATTCATTCATTCGTTCGTTCAGAGTACTTACAGTGTATTCTGATGAGCCTACTGTACACAGAGGAGCAATTAATTTACGTCCAGCTGGGGCAGAGAACAGTTTCAATAGCCTGTGATTAAAAGAAAAACACAAATTGCAAGAGCAACCGCTGTTTGTGCTCTGACAGTGCCAGTCCCAAGCCTGGACAAAGGATGAGGGCGACGCTATTCATCTTTGCAGTGGCAGTGTCATTAAACAGCTATACAAGCCACGCAAGAGCAGCAAGTATATCCCTTATTTGTGGTTGATCTGTAGCCGCCGAAAAGGCGTGACGATGTCCTATCGAAGTGCGTGCAGAAGAAAGAGCCAGTTTCTTCGTTTATCCCTCCATCCATCCCTCCATCCATCCATCCATCCATCCATTCATCCATCCATCCATCCTTCCATTCATCCATCCATCCTTGTCCTTCTCTCCGACTTACCCCCATCCATTGCCCTGTTTCCTCTCTGTGCATCTCTCCCTTCGTCAACCCTTTTAGGTAGGTCTCTTGAAGATGCGCTATATAAATTCTCGCAGTGAATGAATGAGTGAACCCATCCGTCTTTCCATCAGTCAATTAGTCCATCCTTTCGCTGTCCATCTCTGTCTAACATCCAGATCCTACATCCATCCTCCTTGTTACCCAACCTGACATTCTTTCGAGCCTATAATAATTGTTTCAGCAGCCCTCATCACTCTCTGTCTCTGTCTCTCTCACCTTCTCTGTCTGTCTGCCCCTCTCTCTCTCTCTCTCTCTCTCTCTCTCTCTCTCTCTCTCTCTCTCTCTCTCTGTTTCTCTCCCTGTTTCTCTCTCTCTCTCTCATTCTCTATCTGTCTGTTTCTCTCTGTTTATCTGTTTCTCTCTCTGTTTCTTTCTGTTTCTCTCTCTCATTCTATCTCTCTATGTCTCTCTGTCTCTCTGTCTCTCTCTGTCCGTTTCTCTCTCTCTCTCATTCTCTCTGTCTGTTTCTCTCTCTGTTTTTCTCTCTGTTTCTCTTTCATTCTATCTGTCTGTCTGTCTCTCTCCCTCTGTTAGAAGCGAACTGATCCTTTTCAATATTTCATCCATTATTCCTCTGACAAGACTGACTACATCACCCTTCACCTTCTCTAATTAGCTCATTTTCCCGATAATCTCCCTGCGTCTGCCGTTCCCCTTAAGCTGTCATCCAGTCTGTTCATATATTTTTCCTGTTTTTTTTTATCTGCTGCTCTTTCTAAAGTGTTCCCCCTCTGAACACGGTTTCCATGGCAACGGTAACTATGATCGACTGTTGCTAATGAGATAATTTCACGAGATAATTATTACATGTTTGCGAACTGTCAACCGTATATTCGTAATCTCCAAATTTCTAAGGCGCCACTCGAAAGCCAAGCGCAGGGATTATGACTTATTCACGAGCGCTATGTCTAGTCAGAGGGCTTGTTGAAAAGAGTCACCTGAAGGTGGTCGTAGTCCAGTTACCAAAGGATCAGAGGTGGCTGAGTAGCTGTCAAGATGGGTCAATGACGGTAATCGTAATCGTAATCGTAATCTTCTAATTTCTAAAGCGCCACTGGAAAGCCAAGCGCGGGGCACCGGCTTATTCACGAGCGCTGCGTTGAGTTAGAAGGGTTGTCCGTGAGAGTAGTCGGTGGTGGTCCGGGTCGAGTTACCATAGGATCAGGATCAAATGCGTTGAGTCAAAAGGGTTGTCCGTAAGAGTAGTCCATGGTGGTTTGGGTCGTATCGTAATCTCGAAACTTCTACAGCGCCCACAAAAGCCAAGTCGCGGGAACCAGCTTATTCACAGGCGCTCAATCAAAACAAAATCGATAGGCAGCGGGTCAAGTCCGGAGAGTCAGGCAGGCAGATAGATGGACGGCTAAGGTGGGTGATGTTTAGAGTTGAAGTGGCGGGGGATGTAAGGAGAAGAAGAATCAGGATAGGATTTTTGAAAGAGCAATGTTTTCAGTTTTGAGTGAAAGACCTGTGGGGAGATAGCGAGAGGTGGAGTTTTGGTGAGTTCGTATGATGGGTCGGAAGTTTGCCGAAGTGCGGTCCGATTATATGAGTCATGGGGGGGGGCGAGGGCAGGAGTCGATCTGCCTCTACGAGAGAAGCAGAACCTGCATTCTTCTATTATGGACTTTACTTTACTATACTATACTTTACTATACTTTACTTTACTATACTATGCTTTACTTTACTATACTTTACTTTACTATACTTTACTTTACTATACTTTACTTTACTATACTATACTTTACTTTACTATACTTTACTTTACTATTGATTACTTTACTTTACTTTACTATATTTTTACTGTACTTTAATTATATCATTGCTCAAATAAAGCGTCTTTTTAGATCCGTTTCTCGCCTCCTGCCATTCGAAAAAGCGTCGAACAGATAGATAGACTGTATAGAATGGGAATTCAATGCAATCTCTCTCGTTTAATTATAGGCGTCTTCACCAATGAGAAGAAGTCTTCGTCCAATGTGTTTTACTGAGATTGCGGTTGAAGAGCAAAATAAAATTATTGCCTTCGACATATATAGACCCTTGAATTACGAGGACTCTGTATAAGCGGCCATGCTCGGGTCTTGGAACTCGGGTCTATTCTCAATTTACGGTTTTTAATCACAAAAGAAGTCAGATTTTGATTAACCATTTTGCCGGTTTGACTCGACGAGAACTACATCTGTGAAAATATCGACACTATAATTATTCGTGAGTATTCAAAGTCATAATATCATGGTCACAAGAAGTTAAATCTAGCAAAATCGGAAGAAAATCACCGGGTCTCAGCCAATAATTGTTGAAATCGATTAATTCTTTTTCGTAACTCTTGGCACGATAAGAGCTTTCTGTGGTTAGAAATGAGACTCATGAAATGTAAGAGGATTCAAGGTTGTTTTAAGGTTAAAAAAGGATCAGATTCACGTTGAAAAAGTGCATAGCACTTGATCATAGCTCAGTCAAACATTGCAATAATAATTATATTGATTATTTTTACTACGGTGCCTGTCTGCTCATTTGGACTGTGATGTCGCTCAGGCGGTCAGAAATCGACATCGTATACTTGCTAACAGAAAGTCGTGCTTACAACTCATAATCGTCGGTTCCTAAAGTCAGCTATTTGGCGGCGATGGATACAAATAAATTCAAATCAAAATTAAGTCAAATAAACATTTCATTAAGGCAGCAACTGTTGCACATTGAACACAAAAAATTAACAACATTTAATGACTATTATAGTTATAGAAGGAATAATCAGAACATTTTAAAACAAAGAGATCATATATTATCCGGTTGTGTGCTTAAATCTCCATTGTCGTCTGGGAGTTCTCAAGGTCATTGCTATCTTCAGGGTTATTCCAAGTGATGCTATGCCATCATTTGTATTGTCTACCAGGTATAGTCCTGGTGCGCCTTTGTCTCCTTATCTTTCGAATATTGCATGCATACATATACATATACATATAGGCTACATATACATATACATTATACAATATACATATACATATACATATACATATACATATATCCATATATATATACATGTATTTTGTATTGTGTGGAATCCAGTCCACTGGCATTCTATTTCTATTTGTCCAAACCATCGAAGTGTCTGTTTAACGACTCTATCTCACTATAGCAGCAAGACTTGTTTGCACAGCTAATGCTTTTCTAATGAAAGTCGAGTTGTCATCAAATAAACAACGGTGCAACCAACATCTGATGTTCAATGTTCAAGTCGACTGTTGATCAGATTCAGCCTTGATTCTCAGGTCATCGACTTCATCAAGTGGGGCGCGGTGGTGTAGTGGTGGCGTCGTTGCCTTGAAGCGGGAAGGTTCGAGGTTCGAATCCACCTCAAGTCGCTGCGTAGGAACCTTGGGCAAGTCCTTCACTCGCAATGCTCAGCGCTTCCGGGCGCTATATAAATTTATGTGATTTATTAGTGGGTATGTTCGTTGTCTTGCAGCCGGATGGTTGCAGGTTCGAATCCACCTCAAGTCGCCGCGTAGGGACCTTGGGCAAGTCCTTCACTCGCAATTGAAACTCCGATGCAGTGTCCGCGCTGTAGTCGGGAGCGCCTCTGAGTAGAGAGCTTGAAGGGCGCTTAACAAGTACGCATACAACCATGCCCCGGTATGCTCACGCAACACTACATAATTATGTCATGTATTCGTGCATCTGCAAATTGACAGATGACCTTATATACAGAGTGTATGACCGTACATGTATATTCAGAGTGTATGACCTTATATTTAGAGTGTCTGACCTTATATTCAGAGTGTATGACCTTATATTTAGAGTGTATTACCGTAGGCCTACATGTATATTCAGAGTGTATGACCTTATATTCAGAGTGTCTGACCCTATATTTAGAGTAGACCTATCTGACCTTATATTGAGAGTGTCTGACATTATATTCAGAGCATCGTCGACAGTGTATAATTTATAACGACCGGGGCACGCGTTAACACCACCGTCTATAGTGGTCACTCATAGATGGTGCACCTCAGGCTAACCAATCCCTTGAAGCATCGAATCCACTTAAAAGAGACTTTGTCGCTTGCGGTAGATAGGTTATATCACTCACTTGAGATTACTTCAAAGACAAGAGCCACTTTTTCTCCACCAACATCACAATTACCCGAGATCCGAGACTCGACCGTACATCCGAAAGCTATCTCCTCCTCCTCCTCCTCCTCCTCCTCCTCCTCCTCCTCCTCCTCCTCCTCTCCTCCTCCTCGTCTTCCTCCTCCTCCTCGTTTTCTTCCTCGTTCTCGTCCTCGTCCTATTTCGTTTTCCTCCCTCCTCGTCCTCCTCATCTTCCTCCTCTTTGTCCTTCTCCTCCTCTTCCTCTTCCTCCTCACCCTCGCCCTTCTCCTCGTCCTCGTCCTCCCTCGTCCTCTTCCCTCCTCCTCCTCCTCGTCCTCCTCCTCCTTGTCCTTCTCCTCCTCTTCCTCTTCCTCCTCGCCCTAGCCCTTCTCCTTGTCCTCGTCCTCGACCTCGTCCTCCTTCTCCTTCTCCTCGTCTTCCTCCTCGTTTTCGTCTTCGTCCTCCCTCGTCCTCTTCCCTCCTCGTCCTCGCCCTCCTCCGCGCCCTCGTCCTCGTCATCCTCCTCCTCCTCCTTATACTCTTCTTCTTTCTCCTCCTCTTCCTCGTCCTAGTCCTCGCCTCCTTCTCCTCGTCCTCCTCTTCCTCCTCTTTCTCCTCCTCCTCCTCCTTCTCCTCCTCCTCATGGAGTCACGCAAGTCAAGATTACATGTGGTGTCGACCTAATTGCCCTTAAAATGTTTCACATCCGCGGCTGAAGAATAATCCCGGCACGCGAACTCAACACACGCAACTCAGAATGTCAAAACGTTTCGAGCAAATTCTTTACTTAACGAAATCCACCGAAATCTTACGAAATTTGATCACCAACATTACTGCTATATTAGCATGTAGTAAGTAATGTAATAATATTAAATCCGAAACTTCTCGGCGCCACATGGATGCCATTCGATTATCTGACTCCGTAAATCTTGGAAGAAGTTTGGGAGAGGGAGGCGCCCCTTCCCTCATCAGAAACGTTTGAATTTCCATTTCGCAATTGCATCATTTGTACTGTAATCTTAAGAAAATTGCTCTGCTATATCGGTGCTGATATCTTATAACAGTGGTCGAAGACTTCAATAAATAGTCATACTTACAATAATGGCAATTTCTTGCTTGAGTTTCCACATTGCAATGGTAGCACTTCAAGATGTTGTCTGAACAAAAAATGGCTCTATTGCTTCAGTGCTGATAAAAAAAATGGTTTGAAAGATTTCAATGAATATAATTCTAAGTACGATATTAATAAATACTCGTACTTACAATAATAACAATTTCTTGTTTGAAGTTTCCACATTGCAATGGTAGCACTTTAAGATGTTGTCTGAACAAAAATGGCTCTATTAAATCAGTGCTTATTTAAAAAATGGTTTGAAAGATTTCAATGAATGTAATAATTAGGCCTAATTCTATGTACGATATTAATTTCTACATGTATCAAGTTCAGCAACTAAGTTCTACCGCTGCTGAACTATTATGACTAATTGTGCAGCGTGAGGGCTGCAGTCATGTCATACAATGCAATTGCTGCACACACTCTTAGGCCTACACACATGTGGCAGTTACAGCTACGAAAGGTTACAAATCTGTACTGAGGAAAATCCACCGATATTTGACGAAATTTAATCACCAACATTACTGCTATATTGATATAGTAAGCAATGTAAAAATATTAAATTCGAAACTCCTCAGCGACACGTATATGTCATTCGATTACCTGACCCCGTAAATCTTGGAAGGGGTTTGTGGGAAGGGTTTGCCAACGATTTGTATATTTTAAATACATGATTGGCATAATATGACAATCATCATGATTGACAATTCGTGTGACAGCCGCGCATGGATTGCCTAAAACATGCATTTCTAATTCATCTGAAACACACTTAAACCAAAGCCATCCACTATTCTTAAACCAAGCTCCTTTATATGGAACTTTTCAAGATATCTACAGAGCTCTTTCAAGATTCACTGCCAAAAGTCTTGAGCAGCATAAACGCCTCAAATCCGACTATCCGAAGACAGTAAAGCAGCGGTTCTCAACCTTTTTGGTGCGGCGAACCCTTGGTAACATTTCGAAAGTTGTGATGACCTCCAGCAACAATATTTATTAAGTTACCCCTTCACTTTATTTTTGCTACCATTGTCTATTGTTATACTCTTTCACCGGAATTCATCCTCAAAATTTAAAACTCCTTTAGCAATTGTATGAGATTTCCTGGCTCTTGCAATTCTAAGAGTATACCGGCTATTCGGAAGTTTGCACCGCAAACTTTGCAGTTGAAGTTGACAACAGTCAACAGTCAACAGTCAACAGTCAACAGTCAACACTCAACACTCAAAAGTCGACACTCAACAGTCAACAGTCAACACTCAACACTCAACAGTCAACACTCAATTCGAAGATTCGAACCTCGGACATTTCGTTTTGAGAATCATCTACTGAGTCTACTCTCTCCCTGCGCAGGTTTCATCCCCGGTGGCCTATATTATGGTTTGCGCATCGACCTGGCTAATGGGTTTGCCAACGATTTCTTCCAACCATCTATCACCTCCGTAAACTGGAAACCGTCTCAGTTGCTGCTCAAACAAACCATAACATTGTTGAAATTGACATTGCCTTTGTCTGAACATCGTGTACACTGAACACTTTGTAAACACCATCAGGCGAGTTGGATGGCGACCTGGCAGGCAGGAGGCAAGGAGACAGAAAGGCAGTCAGTGAGGCATATGGGTTAACAACATGGAAGACAGACAGATAGGTAGACAGACATACAGATAGACAGATAGGCAGAGGTAGCAATGCACTCAGAAAAAGCGCAGTTCCCTAAGCAAAGACCCGATAGGTAACCATGGATATGAATATCGTTAGCGACATCCTGTTGCGTGCGATGGCAAATGGACAGTCTCTTTTCTCTTGGCGTCGGCGCTTCCTCTACAAACTGTCTACGGTTGGTCCACTCATTTTATAGGGTCGCTAGGGTCGCAATTTGAGCAGAAATCTGGCAAGATAATCACTGTACGGTCACGCACCAACAAGTGCTCGAATAAGTCCATTATAAATAGCTTGTATACATTGTAAATCCTAAAACTAATATCTGGTATTACTAGTATTAGAAAAGACACTACCATGCGTTATATTTATAGAGTAGCCTAGTCATTATGGCTGCACAGTCGGAAATTTCCTACTCACAATTTCGGCTCTTGGAGAATATCGATTGGACTGTCGGTCAACTGCTCCATCATCAATATAGATATAGGCGTTAAATAATGAGCTAACACATGCTATAGAACAGTGCTGTCCAACGTGCAGCCCGCGGGTCGCATGCGGCCCGCGAAGTAATTTCAAGTGGCCCGCCCGGGTTCACTAAATTTTTGCA
The DNA here is from genome assembly GCA_949752735.1 of Lumbricus terrestris. Taxonomy (NCBI): domain Eukaryota; kingdom Metazoa; phylum Annelida; class Clitellata; order Crassiclitellata; family Lumbricidae; genus Lumbricus; species Lumbricus terrestris. The sequence continues at coordinate 21,296,931 of OX457044.1, read as the reverse complement.
CTTTATTTGTGAGAAATGAAATAGGCCTAAAGGATAAAGTGACTGGTCGACTTGAGCTTTTATTTTTTATTGATTTTGTGAAAGTTGCCGATTTGGACAGCTACCAGGTGGGTCAATCTGAAAACTAAATTTACTCTCTCCTTTCCCTTCCTGGGTTTAGGCTCCAGTATAGTCTACATGGAGATTGACCCACGACTTCTGGTTTTAACAACTCTCATTACTGTACCCAATTAAACTCACTTCGGTAACCGTCCCAAACCGTTCACTTCTAGTCAGTCCCTAAGGTGTGTTAGCTCCAGCACGTCTGCAAGTGACTATGGCAATTCCTTTCGAGAGAAAGTTTAAGTCTAGTCCTAAGGATCAGAAAGAATTAAAGAATCCATTGATTATAAGACTCACGGACCAGGGATGACGAACGTCAATGTCTTGGTTCTGTCAGGTTCGACGACTATGGTGTTGAGCTCTTTAGACAGAAACTCTGGCTTTGACGATTTTTTATGAAAGTCCGGGCAGGAGGAAGGAAATTCGCCCCAGTCATAAAGTGGATTTTAGCCAACAAAATTGACTGGGCGACGTAATGAAGAGCTAAGCTGGCCAAACTACATGTGTCTGGGCGACGAAACTGAGTGCGAGGCAGGATTAAACTTAAACGCCACCTTTACCGTGCACATTTTGGCGCTCAACTATAATTGTGAAGTATGGCAATCGTGGTTTGTGTAGTCTGCATGCTATTATTCATTAGTAGGCTATTATTCCTGTGGAACTCGTCGAACTCTTTCGATAAACTGCTCAAGACTGTCCTCCTGGGCCATTCCTGGGTCGGGAGCATCCTGAATAGTTATGTTGAACCGGCGGTATATAAATTTCATAACAGATAGCTATAGGCTAGATTGATTAATAGATAGGTTGCAATCATTCCATATTAAATTTCAATACTCGTTTCAATCTTAATAGCCTATATCAATAAATTTTGAGTTTACTGTTGCGGCCCTCGGCTTCAAGAATCTTGCTTTTGCGGCCCGTGGTACCAAAAAGGTTGGACAGCACTGCTATAGAATATTATCAAGCTATACCTATACATAGAGAGAGACGGAGACAGTGTTTCACTGTTTGTCTGCCTTCCTTTCGCTCTCTATCTCTCTCTGTCTCTCTGTGTCTGCCTCTTTCTGTATGTCTGTCTCCGTCTCTCTCTATGTATAGGTATGCGTGTTTATGTGTATATATTACCACCTGTATTTCGCGGCCTCTCTAGCGATTTATTATTCTTACAAAACAAACCAATCATTTTTAATGATGGACTGCCAGTGTAGAGGATATGATGGACTCTGGTCATACTTTGTACTCGAGAGGTCATGAAACCTGCAGGCACTGTAGACTCCATAGATTAGTATAGAGCTAGTGCAGCACCCCAAAATAGGTGAGTCTGTAGAAGGATTTCTTACGCAAGACTGGATTCTGCCGCCAGTTATATAACAGCGCATGGTTATATATAGGATACATTAAGCCTGCAGTAGGAAACTACGCATGATGTACTCTTAGAGTCTTAGACTACAGCACGACTCGCGACTGCAGTGGCGGCGCCAGGCACTTTTTGTAGCCAGGGCATAGCCAGGGCAGTCATACAAGTAACCAGGGCAGAGGGCGAGTCGCGTGCTCGAGGAGTACGGGCTTACATACATGTAGGCTAGACCTGTAATTTTGCGCCACCGTGCACGCCATTAATCAGTGAAATCACCCACCCTACACTATTAGAGTTGGCTGGTCAGAGACGACGGGAGTCTTCCCTGTTGCAGTAAGTGACTAACTTCCACAATAGTAGTTGGAGCGTTTTAGAATCTGGCACATGATGTAGTTGCATGTGCATTATTACTTAACTGTGTCAATGTTGGACTATTTTTAAAATCCTTAGTCATAAAACTGAACACTTTGACATTTGGAAAGCAAATCTTATAAACTAAATCAGGGTGGACCATAAAAAGACCCCAAGGTGTTTGCCAATATCTTGGCCAGAAGTTTTAAAATTTTATCCAATTTTACAACCTTAATTATAGACAATTCGTATTTACGCAGAGTTTTCCGATTTCAACGCAACAAAATGTAGGAAAAAAGCGATTTTTTTTATAAGTCTCATCTCAAATAATAATCTTAGTGTTATCACATAAACGTGTTAGTAGCCTAGTCTACTTCACGCCTTGTGCTCAATAATTGTCCACCACTAATTCCCACACTTGTGACTCTTTGGTGATGTGCTCCAGAAGTAAATCTCAGTGGCGGTGCCAGACACTTTTTGTAGCCAGGGCATAGCCAGGGCTACATAGGGTTACATAGGCCTGTAAATTTGCGCTAATGTGCATGCCATAAATCACCCACATTACACTATTAGGGTTGGCTGGTATAGGGCCTATGATCAGATGGGCAAAGCCATGAAACCGAACACTTTTTGACATTTGGAAAGCAAATCTTATAAATCTTTTACAGGGTCGGCTATAAATGAACCTCTCTAAGATTGTTCTGCCAATATCTTGACTAGACGCAAAAGAATTACCGGTGAATCAAACGTTTCAGGCTTATAAGACAATTTACATTTACGCACAGTGGCCAAATTTCACCTCAATATTTCAAACGGAACAAAAGTATCACCTTTAGTGAGACCATATAGGCCTATACACTGTTTTGGACGATTCAAAAGCATGATGCAGCAAAAAGCGATTTTTTATTAGTCTAATCTTAGATAATAATATTATTGTTGTCCAATTAACGTGATGGGATAATACTTCACATCTTGTGTTCCACCAGTGCTCACACTTGTTATGAGGCTTTTGCACAGTTCTTGATGACCTTGTGATGGGTTTCAGAGGTAAATTTTCCCATATCAACTCCGATGCGACCATCAAATTTCATTCTCTTATCGCTCTTAGTTTTGGGTGCAGATTGCGGTTTTCTCCAGCATAGCTCTCCACAGTTGATAAAATAATCGGGTTCAAATCCGGATATTTTGGACCATTGGTTCTTCTCAATGAAACCACTAGGCCTATAAGAATATTCACGTTGAACCGATCTTTTTTCATCAACGGCACATTTCTTGGCTCTCAATTTATATGTTACTCTTCATTTCTCTGCAATCACTGTTTAATTAAGTAAGCGGCGATTGCAGCTTTATCTCCAAGACCTTGCTCATGAAGTGTATGAATACAAATTTTGTCTGCCCTTGACACCTTGGGCATTTTAATTTGATAGAATTTTCGATTTGATTATTTTAATAGCAAAATTATTAAACTGAAAAATTATTTACCAATTTCATAGTCATCTTGCTAAATGATGCTGCATGGTGACCGTTTCTTTTCTAAATAATAATAAGAATGGTTTTCTGTCAATAAAAAGTTTATTTGATACCAATTATTTGAGATGTTACTTAATAACATCGGTTTTGTTATATTTGTCTGCATATGACTGTGCTTCATTCGAAAAACAATAAAGCAGTGTTAGGTCTATGCTTTTAATTGTAAACGGCAATGTGAGCAAGCAGCCACAGAATTTTTCCTTCCAGAATTTCTGCACTACCAGAATTTTTGACCGGCCCGAATTTTCCCAGCCAGAACTTTTGCCCTTCCAAAATCTTACCCTGCCATACTTTTGCCCTGCCAAAAAGTTGCCTTGCCAGAATTTTTGCCCTGTCAGAATTTTTCTCTCCAACAAATTTTGCCATGCCAGAATTCTACTCTGTCAGAACTTTTGCCTTGCCAGAGAGCAGACGGACGGTCGTGAACAATAAGAAACAATATTCCCGAGCAAATAAAATTCTGGCAGGGCAACGGCCAGAGCAACAGCCAGGGCAAAGGCTTTTTCACCAGGGCATTTGCCCTGCCATGCCCTGGCGTAGCGCCGCCACTGCGCGACTGGTTATGATATACCCTACATAACTACTAGACGAATTGTCTTCTTAACTCCCCTTAATTAAGCTTTAACATTTTAATAAAGCATTTGTTGTTCTGTATAGACTATTTATTTTTAAAGATATAAGCTAAGTTTCTGTTAATTTCGCTTCCATTTTAAAGTATTTAATTTTTTAATACGTAATTTCGCTTGCTTAACTAGGAAAGGCAAGGTAACAGTGTGCCTAGAATAATAGGTATGATGCACTCTACTTTATGCTATGTAGGGCTTACCTATGCTTCACCGTCTAATTTATTCCGGAATTTACACCAGTGTGAGGAAGTGTGTTGAATAATATATAGGTTATGGGTGTTGGACAATTATACCTAGGTGATAAATACATAACACTCCCGGATTGGGAAGTCACTCGAATTAACCAGGCAAACGCTATTCATGACTTTCGACATGCTGTCACAGATTCAATTTACTGATAATAATTACTTAGCGCCTCTTATGAACTTATGAACACCTTCGACCACCGTTCACCGTTTGCCATTTGTAAATGATGCCGAAAGGTCAAAATATGTACTTCAAGGTTCCGTGCAGTTCCCATTTCCTTTAGACCCGAACCAACAAAGGCGCTGATTAAATATCCAGATACATGCGGCCATATAATTATATATAGGCTAAACTGTAGGCTATATACACGGTGTGAAATGTGACGTCATATTTATTAATTTAGAAAGCAAGGTGTGCAGTTGCAAACAATAAAATTTTCTTTGTCCAAATTTGAATGTGCATAACTTCGGACTCTGTTCGTAGAATTGGATACATTTTTTAGGGCACATTGATAATTAATTTTATCCCTCTTACAGTCTCTGAAATGTTATAGAGTTTCATTTAGAATTGACAAGTATATCGCGAAACAAAAAGGGTATCAGTTCAATTGGGACACCGTGTATACACAGTTACACATACAGCGATATGGACAAACTTTGTCCTGCATGTGAACAAGATGGTTACCACGACGCTGCTTTTTGGGTGCTGTAGAAAAATCAAGATTATAAACATGCGCTTTTTAGTATAACGCATTTCTGAGCGGTAAGCTTGCTTGTATATAAGCTCAGCTCTATGTATCAGGTCGATCTTTGAGAGGTTCGTATACTGCACGAAGACTCGTGTACAGAAATAACAGACTTTAATTTGATACTGGATCTAGCCTACTATAGGCCTACGCTGGTAATTCAAAACTCGATGAAAAGATGGCTCACACAAAATATTATTCGCTTTCGTCTCCGTTTGTTTACTGTTTTAATGTTACGATGTGATGCTCCCCCTCCCCTAGAGAACGAAGGTCACATAGGATGAGATGTAGAGAGATATATGAATTCATATATAGACTAAAGAACAGCTACAGAGATTTAGAGATATAGAAGGAATAAAGGTACATGCATGGGTGGAGGATCATGCGATTGAAATATCAACAGCTGTAGAGAACGGTAGGCTCTGCAACGGATCAGAAAAATAGAGAAGTACAAGAACATTGAAAATCCAAAGGGATAGGACCAAAATCTTTAAGATCCTAAGCTATGCTTTTCTGATACGAAGACCAATAGTTTGTTCTTTCGTATTTTAAGAGTTGCACATTTTCAAGCGTGAATTTATTAATTCATTAATGCAGAGAAAACATTAAAAGATTTGAGCCAACAAATAATTCGTTAAATACTGTCAGTCTGTCGGCATATAGGCCTACACATACACAAAGTCAAAGTAGACCTATGCGCTATTGCTAAATAAAACATTTATTAGACTTGGGTCTATATTATTGTAAATACAAATTCAAAAGCTAATTGCTCATTATTACAGTCTACTGTAAAGCAAAGAAGATTCAAGCGCAAGACCTAAATGCATTGGATGGAAGAGACAAATGGAATAAGTTAATAAGTGGACATTTTTGCAAGAAAGATAGTTGACCTTTAAACTTGCTGCTCCTTGAAGAGTGGCGAGTTAAGTGGTGGTCAAGGTAAGCCTGGTAAGTTGATAGCTTGGAAGCTTAGTGTCCGACGATAGCTCTGTATCATCCAGGATATTCTTCGCAGCATGCAGATGTTGCGCTACCGAAATCGTTGTAGATACATAGATGGGTGTATAATGTATGTATGTACATACAGTTTATATTGTATATATAATATATATAAATTATGTATATATGAAGCGGAGACAGAGCTTGAGAAAAAGAAATAAAGAGAAAGAAAGAAAATGTGAGAGAGACAGATAAACAGGGAGAAAGAGGCAAAAACATAGACAGAGACAGATACAGAGACAGAGGCAGAGACAGAGAAAGTACCAGACTGAGAGAGAGGCAGAGGCAAACAGAGAGACCGAGACGGACAGAGACTGACAGTGAGAGACAGAAGCAGGCAGCGATATTTAGAGAGAGCTAGATCGGAGTGAAAAGAAAGAATAAAGTCGTTGATAGGATTGCGAAAGCAACAAGAGGAGACGCGTCGGAGTGCGAAAAGATGCTGGAAAACAAGAACTACGTATAATATGTAGACTACAACGAGTGGCCGAAAAGGCAGCAATACAAATGAAGACAGAAAATGAGACAAATAGAAAGATTGAAAGGAAGACGGAGAGAAAGAGCTTAGGTCGAAAGCAGTCTCATATTATTATAGCCTAAGCTGTGATGAGAACCAATTGGTGGCTGAGAGGGATAAAATGACCAAAGGAGCAAAGCACTGCTTCTAATAGCCACAGATCACGCGACTAAAGACGTCGCTGCGCTGGCACGGGCGCTCTAACAGACGGACACGCACACGCTCCATTGCGGAAGCGCGTGTTGTAAAGTAAAATATTTACCCATTGGTCCCTTTTCCTTTGTTTTCTTTCTCTGGAAATTATATTATATCCGAGGTATGTGTGCCGTGCATGGTTGGCAGCCATACATGCAAACGAATAGGTGGGAAGACAGAGACAGACAGACAGACAGACAGACAGAACAAACCAGACCAGATTGGCAGAATGACGTTGAAAACCGACCGGAAATCAAACGACGAGCCATGAAGGGAAACAAACAGACAGACAGACAGAAAGACATACAGAGATAGAGACAGAGGCAGAAACAGAGAGATGCAGGGTGACACATTTTATCCGACCTATTAACAGTGACGTTGGTGGCAGCCATGCGCATAATAAAAATAGGCAAGAAGACAACATACTTTATAGACTTGCAGACAGAGGCAGAACTAACTAACCAGACGCGACAGAGGTGCATAATGACCTCGAAGATAGACACACATATAAATGACGGGGGTAAAAATGGAGGAAAAGAGACACCGAGAAAAAGAGGGAAAGTAGATGCATATGGGGGCCAAAATAGGCCTCCTAAAGTTTTTTGCCAATATCTTGGCCAGAATTAAGAAAGTTTTAATGGCCATTTTGATATTTTAGAAATTTCGATTTTATTGTTTCAATGACAAAATTATTGATCTGAAAATTCTTCATTTACCACATTGATAGTCATCTTGGTTGACGATGTCACAAGTGACTTGCAACTATGCTGGTACCTGTTTCTTTCTTAATTAACAGTAATAATGATTATCTGTAAACATCAAGTTTATTTGACACCAATAATTTGAGATGTGACTTAATTTCTAATTGCTAATTTTTGCTGGGTTATGTTTTTGAATCGTCAAAAAAAGTGGTTGGACTCACTAAAAGTGATATAACCCTTATTCTGTTTGCGATATTTTGATGAAATCTGTCCATTATGTGCGAATACGAATTGGTTATTAAGCTCATAAAATTTGATTAAAAAATTCTTACTTCTGGGCAAGATATTGGCAAAACTCTAGATGACTGGCGACTGCTAATGACTGCAACATAACAGAACTGTGCTTCTTTGTCGGACAATGGAACAAGATATCAAGGAACGAGCACGTGCAGTTACTGCAATATGCCTTTCACACGTATCCGAAGAAAAGTCTCTCAATCAGACCTTCGAACGCCTTTGAAGATGGTCGATCTTCAAAGAGGCTTTTCAAGTGTCCTATCCGCCGGCTAATTACCTCTTCAACACGCATCCATCTATCACGCCAACATCCCTTGGTCGGACAACCAATCTTCCAGTTCCTTTTTGATAATAGTTGGCTTATTAAGCAGACAAATGACTACTTTCATCGAACTTCGGATCTAAGATGATATCGCGTTATTTATTGGCTAACATGGGTCTTTGACGACCTCAAGAGTCAATGCATTATGCCACCAAGGAGGATTTTTTTCGTCATTACGAATTTACGATTACACTCTTCGATCAATTTCTGGTCGATGCTCCGTTTTTAAAAACGAATTGCATTTAGAATCTAATTCGAATCTAAAATGGAAATTTCTTCAGTGCGATCATCACAACGCGATAAGAAGAAATTGACGGTTGCTTATGTAGGCAAATTCTCATCCAGAAAATTTATGTTCTGGTTCAATTGTGATTGTGGTCTGGTGCTGTGAGGTCGGGAGCGCCTATGAGGAGTTCCTATTTTGAAGCAGCGCTGTATAAATTCACGATTACGATTACGATTAAGGTGCAGCCATTGTGGTAACTCGCTGTTTGAGGATGATAGACTCTATCTCCCACTCGTTCTCGATAAACCGAAATCGTTCAAATTATTGTAGCGCCAGCGTTATCGCAAAACATTTCCTGTCCAGTGTCCGTCCAAACGTTCTCCAACAGAACGCTCCTGTCCCAGCTTAGCATTTCTGTCCTTCAGCTAAACATTCCTCTCCAGATAATAACTTTCCTGTTTAGCTAAAAAAACATTCCTGTACAGTGTCCACCCAAACATTCTCCAACAGATATACATGTACGCTCTGCCCCAGCTTAGCATTCCTGTCCTTCAGCTAAAAATTTCTCTCCAGATAATAGCGTTCCTGTTTAGCAAAAAACCATTCCTGTCCATTACAGCTCTCAAAGTATGGCAGCCCTGTAGATTACATTGCACCGCGCTACTGCGCTGTATCTCGCAATCTTCTAGTATTCTGACTCCTGTCTTATCTTACTTACGTGTAAATCATTTCGATTGTCCGTAGGCCTAATATTATATGCACAATTTGCACATATCGTGGGCTCAGAGTACAAAGTTGGTTTGCTTGCTAGCACAAAATATGACAATGACAATAGCGGCTTTTAACTCAAAGCAAACTGTGTTAAATTGTTATGTATGCACGCATGCATGTATCATTTATTCATGCATGCATGCATTCATTCGTTCATTCGTTCATTCATTCATTCATTCATTCATTCATTCATTCTGTTCAACTACATAGCGCCTCTTCAAGAAACCTACTCAGGAGCGATCCAAGTATATAGCCACAGCAGAAGTAGAATGACGAGAGATTTCTGAAACAAAGCCTGATTAGGACTGTGATGTGTGTACGTATCATGCTTGTATTTATTACAAGCATGCAAGCGTGCATACAAAGTATGTATATTCATGCACACTGTGCCTGAATGCATGTATGAATGGATGCATGCATATTGCATAATCAAGACACTCGTTAGCACATAGCGGATTTTGGAGGCCTACCTCACAAAAACGCTCTACCTACGATTATCATAATGAGATCTGAGCACGTGCTTTTTCTGAAAGTCTTCAAACTACCTGAAGCGTATGGCACGGCTTTTTAAAGCGTGAAATTCTTGATAAAATGCGCAGTTCTACAATCGACATGTGCAGTTGTGCAGTTGTACAAGCTCTTCTGTGCAGATTGAAACAGTAGCCTAAAACTAAAAAGGCTACGGTCACCGAAAAAGTCATTGTCATCCGTTATACCATTGACATGTTACGATTTTCATAGGAGGAATAAACGTTACAGAATCGTATATTAAAAAAAGGAAAAAATCTTAAAAGGAAACTTTAGCATGGACGACGGGAGGGGAAGAGAAAGAAGGTGTTGTGCAGTTCTAAAAATTCCTTTAAAACCACGTGACAGTGGCGCAATAGAAGCAATATTGGAACATATTTCTTATTAGTTGTTTTGCTAAGTCAGCACTAGATGTCTTCTCAGACATCATGACGCATCAATTGAGCCATCGGTAAATGACGCCAGGGTTCGCATGGCCAGTATATCAGCATCTGTTCTGATCAGATGTTGTTGGAGTCGTAGGTTATGATGATGATGATGATCGTCTGTGTTTTGTTGGATGTGGAGCCGACGAGCAATATACTCGACGCCTCAAAGGACTCATAGAAGCATTGTTTTGACGTACAAGATTAATTATGTGCCTATGCTTACAAGCAAACATGCGGGCAACAGACTGACTGACTGGCAGATAGACAGACCTATAGAGTTGGACAGACGGATATGCAGGCAGACACAAAGACAGACGGATATACAGGTAGACATAAAGACAGGCGGATATACAGGTAGACACAAAGACAGACGGATAGACAGGCAGACACAAAGATGGACGGATAGATAGACAGACACAAAGACAGACGGATAGACAGGTAGACACAAAGACAGACTGATAGGCAGGCGAACGTGCGAACAGACAGAAAGTCAGAGCGATGAATTACACAGGCAGGTAAAGACACAAACATACATATAATATTGTAAAGAAGCAGACATACAGACAGACAGACAGACAGACAGACAGTTGTGCAATAGTCTGACGAACGATATAAGAGGAACGGACATAGAAACATCCACAGAGAAGGGTAAGTGAAATCTCGTTGGATTGACGTCTGGGATGGATGGACGGACGGACGGATGGACAGCGTTGAACTTCAAGTATACAGTCTATTTCATTTTCCCCGACCTTCTTGCCCGAAAAACAGACTTACCCGAAATGGGGAATGGGGGGAGGCATTTGTCCCTGGGCTCCCGTATCCTACGGCTATGGATTCCTGGATTCAACACAAGAGGTCTAGAACCTCTGATTACGTAACTTTGACCCGATCCATGCAGACACATTTTTATACCTCCAAAATAAACTATTTCAGCATTGCACAATAATTTGTCGTATACTCCGCAGACTTTTATGCTTTTGTCTCTGATCGTGTTCGGTCTAGTTTCTTCGAGGTAACATTACAAGAATGGCAGTCTATGATCTATCTTCTTCCTTCTTCTCCTACATTGAAAATCGGCTTCTTCGTACAGTGATCCGACTCGACTCACACGTCCTGATTAACATTTTCCCACCGAGAGTCCATATCATCATCATCATCGAAATCCTTGGGCTAAACGCCCGTAGGTGTCCGTCACCACTCTCTGTTTGAGTCTGTCTCGCGTCATGTTGCCCATCTTCAACCTGTCCGGTCTGCAGGTCCATACCATTAACATCTTGAACCAGCTAGACCACCTTGTCTGATGAAGAGAATATAGGGAGAGATGCACGAAGGACAACCTGGGTCAATGCCCGTATGTGTCCCACGCTCTCTCCCCCGACTCTCTCCACTGGTCTGTACTGACCGGCCTGTGCATGTCAGCTCCACATCATGACACCTTGAAGCATCTGGGTCGCTATGTCACTTGTGTCGTGGTTTTTTGCGGATTTCTATGGTCTTGGTCTTTTACTGCCAGTGTATCTCCACCCATCTGGCAAACCTTCCTCATTTTATCCGGGCTTAGGACCGGCACAGGGAAGTTGCTGGTTCCCTGTGGCAGAGGATGGATGCAGTTTAACGTCGTGCCCAGGACCTAAGTCAAAGTCAGAGCCAGAGTCCATATAGGCCGTATAATCTTCGTCCTAGTCCTCATAGTTTTGAACTCCTGATTAAGGACGAAAGAAATCATATTAATTTTCTCGAGTACTTTACAGATACTCGACCATTTCCCCTCTCTCTGACTTCCACCCATTTGATCGAATTTTTATGATTTTCTTTATCATATTTTATTTGTAACTGGTTGCAAGAACTCAATAAAACCAATAGACCTATATCATCATCACCCTTCTCTCTACTCACACTTACTTCTTCTCACAAGGCCGTGCACACCGGAAGAGTTTCTGAACTGCTCGCCCCACTAGAGACGATTATAAAGGCTTAAATACAATGCAGTACATTAGGAGCATGCTTTACAACTTTGACCTACTTATGTGAGCCTCCGGTTCTTCAAGTAGCGCTCATAGTCACTAGTTTGCAAAGCGCATGCTGATAACACTGGTCAACACACAAAATGTATCCTAGATGAAAATAGCAAATCTTAACTAATTTTGAGGTGCTGAACACGAATATGATGGTAAAATTTGTCGCTTAGCTCTCGTTCAGGAGATACAGAGATGGTTACGTACAAATGTCTCAGTACGCATTGAGTCGGCCTACATATGTGGGTCATGACCATTAATTTTCTCAACGCTGTATTTCAAACTACATATTGCAATACAATAATGTGTCGTAATGCATTAGCCTGCCATGCAACCCCTCCCCAGGGAGCAAGAAAATTTCCATAGTAGCTAAAAGACGAGAAATTGGCCGGTGACCTTTGCTGTTCCAATGGTCTGGAGAGAACCAAGAAATAATGCATATGACTACTACTTTTGCATGGTTCCACCTACTTCTGCATTCATGACAAGGAAATGGAAGTGGTTAATAGCGCACCACCAATATACCATATGCAATCCGACCCACTTTGCATGGCGAAGGACTTCCCGTTCCAGATCCACCGAAAGAATTTTTCATTGATTCAGACGATGAGGAGGGAAACGAAGCGACTTCGAGTTCTCCGCAACCTTCAACGTCTAGGGATGATCCTTACGTCTCCCAAGGTGTATCATCTGTGCCACACATTCTCACCCAGGGTAAACTGAACGATCTTGTTCACCTCCTGGACCTATCCAAGGCCAAGGCGGAGTTACTTGGATCAAGATTTAAATGAATGGAATCTTCTCCCAGAAAATACCCGAGTGACATTGTTTCACACTCGTCATGAGCATTTTGAGGAAAATTTCACAAAGGAAGATGACCCTGTCTTCTGCTTCAATGTAGATTGTCTGATGAATGCCCTCGGAATCAAACATGACCCTCAAGAATGGCGACTATTCATAGACTCCACGAAATTGAGTCTCGATGCGGAGCTGCTGCATATTGGAAACCAGCTTTCGTCCATTACCGTCCACATGAAGGAAACCTACGACAACCTAAAATACCTGTTGAATTCTGTTCAATACAGCAGGTATGGATGACATCTGTATTGTGACTTGAAAGTATATTGGCTTTCTTGACGAGTCCACAGCTTGGATAATACAAAATATTGCTGTTTTCAATGTGAATTGAACAGTCGAGCAAGGACCTTGCACTAAGTGAGGAGAAACTGGCCTGAGAGGAAATCTCTGGGCGTCGGAGAGAAGTAGGCTATGTGCAACGTCTAGCAATGGTTGAAACCCAGACAGTCTTGCTAGTGTAATATTTGGCTGCCATATTCCCTGGCGAAGCAGAAATTAAAGAAGGAGGTTTTGTTGGTCCTCAGATCAGTAAGATAGCTAGGCAGAGATGAAATGTTTGACAACCTGCTTCAGGGCGACAAGAAACAAACTTAGGATTCATTTCGTCTGGTGTTAACTAACTTCTGGAATGTCAGGGCAGAAAACTACAAGGATTTGGTTACGGACAATGTCATGTTGTATATGACCCTATGTATCACACGAACGTTTTCAAGAAGACATTGCAGACATGGAAAACGATACCAGGGAAACTTCCATGTTGGCTTACTACATATATGGGCCTACTATGTGGCGCACGGTGGTGTAGGGTTATGTTCAGTGCCTTGGAGCCGGAAGGTTATGAGTTTGAATCCACCTCAGGCCACCGCGTAGGGACCCTTTAGAAGCACTGTGAGCAGTCCTTCACTCGCAATTGCATATGCTCTTCATGAAACTCCTATTCAGTGTCCGTGCTGTAGTCGGGAGCGCTTCGGATTAGGGTCTTGAAGAGGCGGTGTAGCAAGGGCTCTTACATACATAGGCCTACTTGTACGCTCACCAGACATAATCCTGAGCAGTTATACAAGAGATAGTGGGATGTAGAAGCGAACATTTACCGTTACAAATGTCATATGTACGCATTGTTCTATTTATAGAAACTCTTGATGATATCAGAGAAACTGGAGCTAATTCTTTAATTTCATTGTCATATTCGTGTTCAGCACCTTAAAATCTGTAGGAAAGTGCAAATTTCATGTAGGATACAAAAAAATCATGAAAATTTGTTGCCCAGTGTAATTATTGGTCACCAGACCAAAACACTGAAGACGAACGACATAAGTTTAAGACATTTAAAAACATTTGTGTGTATTTTTAAAACTCGGTTGGAATGTTTTATTCAGATAAAAGTTCTCAATGTAATCGCAACTTTTCGCGGAACCCTTGTGTTTGCCCCGCGGAACCCCTGGGTTCAAACGCTGGTATTGACTCCTGTGGAGAAATATAATGTAGGCCTACCTCGGAGAAATAATAATAATGATGATGATGATGATGATGATGATGAAGATGACGACGACGATGATGATGATGATGACGATGATCATACTACTATTACTACTACTGCTACTGCTACTGCTACTGCTACTGCTACTGCTACTGCTACCGCTACCGCTACCGATACCGATACCGATACCGATAACGATACCGATAACGATAACGATAACGATAATAGTAATAGTAACAGTAACAGTAACAATAATAATAGTTCATTTACACCTACACTCGACAATTCAGCCATAAAATTAATGAGATGAGATGAAAGCGAAGCGACGACGTGAATGAACGGACCAGCCTGCTGCAGTATTCCCACGAATGACTCGCTGCTGGATTGTGTGTACGTTTGTGCGGACGTCTTGCATGATTTGCGAGCCATAAAAAACCCTGGGCTATTAATAGTCTGATGAAAGGATGGATGGATGGCGTTACGTTTAAACAGCATGGAAATTTGGATGGATAGCTGGGAAGAGGAAGAAATCAAAGGAGGCGAGTGTAAATGGTTTGATTTACGAACTCAAGGACTAACGGTGAACGGCCAGTAATTATTGAAGATCGCGTTCATTTACTTTTTTACAGACGTCCTCACATCGCATATGGGACAATCGCAGTGAGTGGGATAGGTTTCACGCTTCAACATGAAATGAAGATAAAATTAATAGAGAAAATCTTTTACTATTAATTTAAGCTCAAGCTATTCGTGGTTAGGTAACCCGAAGCGAGGGTATCAAGGCAAAGTAGAATATTTATTCCATCTTGTTTTAATTTGAGGAAGAGAGATTATATATTATGTATATATGAACATGCAAACTTGTATGTATGTATATGTACGAAAATAATTATGCATGCAGACATACATATTTCATCAGCTTATAGATACATTCACACATAAAATTATATGCATTCCTGTATACAAACATGCATACATCCACATACATACAAGCATGTACATGCAAACCTGCATGCATTGGCCTACTTTTGCACAACCTTTTCTTACACGAGTTTGACGACGAGCTGTCAACATCACCTGATGCGCCTGACATCGGAAACAGATTATATATCACACGATGCCACGCAAAGCAGGAACTTAATAAAGGCTTTGATTTCATTGAGTTTCGTACCTGATGCAATTCCCAGGTTACCATCGAACTAAACCTCACTGAATGCCAGACGTCAACTCGCCTATATATAGGCCTAGATCATCCAAAGATGCGGTTGCTTGTATATACACATTCATTGGGGCCCTGAGGGGAATTGGTGTTACCCGGGGATGTGTGAGGCATTTGTCAACGGTAGACTGGTGTCCGACGCAATTAACACCGTGCTAATGACGTCACTCAGCCAATATAACACGAACGAAAACTGGTTGCAAATCGCAACGCACAGGATAAGATTCACGGCATACGTTCACTGTTGGTTTACTTATCACGACTCGGACCACCTTCTGACTACTATTATACGGACAACCCTTTTGACTCGACGCAGCGCCTTGTGAATAAGCTTGTGCTCCGCGCTTGGCTTTCGAACACAGCTTTAGAAGTTTGGAGATTGTACATTAATAGCGAAGTACCACAAGACGCTCTAGTAAGTTAATAATCTTGCTGTTAGACTATATCTTTGTCTAAATCTACATGTTTGTTTATTTGTTTAGTTTGAAGCCCTTAAAACGCGTGCAGAATCAGTGAGCTTAATTTTGTGTGGTGGGTGATGAGTCTGGATTGGAGATGACGCAATGTACCGGTAATGGCCAAGTCATTTAGCGCATGTTGTTGACATGCGATTTAATGGCGATGTCGATTTGTGGTGAGCGGTTCCGATAAAGGCGAACATTGACTATAACGACAGCTGAAATCACGCGATTCCGCGAATGTCTTGACTGCAGGAAGGAGTGGGTGGACCCAGGGTGGTCCAGTGCACAAAGAAATCACGATGTTCTCAAATCGCTACAGTCGCGAGCAGAGTACTAACCGACCCAGACGCTCTGATATCGAGAACCGTGTGTATATTGCGATGCCACAGTGACTGTAGAGTGTAGAGACTTGAACAAAGGGAAGGGTTCTTCATTTCTGTTTAGTTCTCAACAGAGAAGCTTTGACGTATACATGTAGCTCTTGTTGCTTTAGCATCTGATGTGGGCCAACCTGTTGCTGCGAGATATTTTTATGTACCAGGTATTGCGAGGACCTTTGGTGCAGCTGTTGTTTCGAGAACCTTTGACGTAGGCTACCTGTTGCTGCGGTAACCTCTAATATGATTGTTGCTGCGAGATCCTTTGATGTACATGGTGCGCCAAAAAAAGACCCCCTAGGTTTTTTGCCAATATCCTGACCAAAAGTAAGAATTTCCAAATGAAATTTAACAGGCTTATAGACAATTCATATTTACACATTATGGCCAGATTTCATAAAAATATTTCAAACAGAACAAAAGTTACATCACTTTTAGTGAGGTCACCCACCGTTTTTTGACGATTCCAAAACGCGACGCAACAAAAAGTAACAAAAAACTAATCTAATTATTCTGGTCAATATCTTGGCCAAAAGTAAGAATATCGAAATGAAATTTTACAGGCTTAAAGACAATTCATATCTGCACATGATGATCAGATTCCATAAAAATATTTCAAGCAGAACAAAACCTATACCACTTTTAGGGAGGTCACCCACCGTTTTTTGACGATTCATAAACGAAACGCAGCAAAAAAGTTAAAAAAACACGATTTTTTTCTCATCTCAAATAATTGGTATCAAATAGACTTGATATTGCCAGATGATCATTATTATTATTATTATTATTATTATTATTATTATTATTATTATTATTATTATTATTATTATTATTATTATTATTATTATTATTATTATTATTATTATTATTATTATTATTATTATTATTTAAAAGAGAAACAGGGTACCAGCGTAGCTGCGCGACACTGAGAAGTCACTTAGCAAGATGACAATCAAATTGGTAAATAAGGAATCTGTCAGATTAATCAGAGGTCCATCATACAACTTTGCAAAGAAACTCAAAAGAAGTTTTGTCACTGGTGGTGGGCACATTGAACACAAGTTGTGAAGCACTACCAAGTTCATTTCACAACAGTTATTTGAGATGAGACTTAATAAAATCGTGCTTTTGTTACTTCTTGTTGTGTTTCGTTTTTGAATCGTCAAAAAACGGTGGGTGGCCTCGCTAAAAGTGGTATAACGTTTTTCCTGTTTGAAATATTTTGATGAAATCTGACCACCATGTGCAGATTTGAATTATCTTTTAGCCTGTAAAATTGCATTTCGATATTCTTACTTTTGGCCAAGAAATTGACAAAAAACCTAATTTTTTGTTGCGCTTCGTTTTTGAATCGTCAAAAAACGGTGGGTGACCTCACTAAAAGTGATGCAACTTTTGTTCCGTTTGAAATATTTTTATGAAATCTGGCCATAATGTATAAATATGAATTGTCTATAAGCCTGTAAAATTTCATTTGGAAATTCTTACTTTTGGTCAAAAAAATTGGCAAAAAACCTAGGGGGGTCTTTTTTTGGCGCACCATGTATATAGGTCTACCTGTTGCGGCGAGAACCTTTGAGGTATGCCTGCTGCTGCGAGAACCTTTGATGATCCTCAGGTTGCGGGAACCCTTGACACAGGTCTTTCCTTGCGGTT
The DNA here is from genome assembly GCA_949752735.1 of Lumbricus terrestris. NCBI lineage: Eukaryota > Metazoa > Annelida > Clitellata > Crassiclitellata > Lumbricidae > Lumbricus > Lumbricus terrestris. The sequence continues at coordinate 21,278,924 of OX457044.1, read as the reverse complement.
TGACACATGACAATTACAGCCGATTGGCCAGAACAAGGAGAAGAGAATATGTAACGATCCTAAGAGTCATCCTATTCCTAATTAAATAATTATTATGATAACGCTTAAGTAAAATTCAGTTTTTTATGTGTCACGTGTACATTGTAGACTACAACGTTGTATGTATTGCAATGTTTTATTGCATGTATACACATTGTGTACATGTTTTTTTTAAATTAATGTAATTAGCCTACTTAATATACCGCATTTTAAGAGTTTCTCAACTGGGCAGCGCATGTTAGCCATGTGCCGATAAGTAGTGGACCAGAGTATTATAGTTCGTCAGAAAAAGATTATTTGTAAGCAATTTACACACGAACGACGGGAGAAGTCGCCACAGGTGTGCACCCGCATGCACGAAGAGCTCAAGAGTATGGGAGTATCATCATCATAGCCAGTTGATTGCATGCTTAGAGTTGTCCGTGTACCATAGGAAGACAAAACGGTATACCTCGTTTGAAGCCTATACCTTATTCCACCTGATGCAATTTTTCGTTTCGCACAGCCCTTAGTAACGGCGTAACCGCAACGCCGACGGCAAATATTAGCACCACGAACAGAAACCAGGTTGTGCTGATAGCTACCTCTCTGCGGCTACTTCCCACACACACGCACTTACGAACAATCCAATACTTCTGTCGCATAAAACACGGACATGAACCCGAACGCATCACACCATACGGACTCCTCACATGCATTGCTTTTATACAGAACTCCATTCGTCGGATCCAGCTTCTAGTTAAAACCGAGGTATCTATCTACCACAGTTTCAAACAGGGAAGCGCGTTACAACCGCCCACCGGGCATGCACGCAAGAGAGCGCTAAGAATTCCAAGCAAGTCTCGCGGCTTAAGTAACGGGTCGCGAGGTCGATTGCCATGACTATAAATATGATTTCGTTGACAGATATCGTCTAGGCGTCGAATTTACGGCGTCGGTTCTGAGGAAGGTGTGTGGATAGTAATAAAAGCACGTTTGAGGCGGACGCCGAGTAAGACATTCAGCGGAAACCTACGTCGTACGCACGGAGGCTTTGAGAGTAGGTAAGCAGAGTCGTAAAACGAATTATTTACTGTTGCGTCTTTCTCGCTGCTGCGGTGATGCAAAATGTTCGGGGAGCATTTTATCTTAATCAACTGTATGGTTTATGCGCGCTATGGGAGGAATGGGTTGTAAGCGGACAATGAAATGATGTGTTGATTAACATCAGATTTAGTCTGATGTGGTTTCAACGTAACAACGTTACATTTGAAGGCACTGTGATTATGATTATCTACAGTAGGCCTACTGGATCACGTAAGTCAGACACATCTGAAAGTTGATTATTATTATTGTTATCATCGTAATTTATTATTATTATTATTATTATTATTATTATTATTATTATTATTATTATTATTATTATTATTATTATTATTATTATTATTACGCAATATAAAAAATATTATAGGCTAACGCACGCATATTCTCACCGATATATGGGAATCTGAGGTGCCAATAGTCAGTCAGCCGCCAGGAGAAGATGCAGTTAGCATGGGCGCCCGCAGAAATTTTTGCAGGGGGGGCAAAATTTTTAAGTTGGTCACGGTTAAATTTCTTAGGCGCAAGAGCTCAAAAATTGCAAAGCTAGAAAGTGTGAATATGGATATTTTTAAAAGAGGTTTCTAAATGCATATTTCTCAGTTTCATTTGATGTAGGCCTGTCATTTTCAATATGAATAGTTTTCTTAGAGCGAAGAAATTTATTGAAAATCAAAAGTAGAATGTTAAAAAGTAGGTTTTTGAAGGGCGCTATATAATGAATGAATGAATAAATGAACGAAAAACAGGTATCAGTTTTAAAGGGGCAAGTGCTCCACTAAGTTACTTCTAAATTTTAATCGTAATTTCTAAAGTGCCACTCCAAAGTCAATTGTAGGGCACCAGCTTATTCAGAAGCGCTGCATCGAGTCATCAGGCTGTTCAAAGGGCAGTCAAGAAAGAGGTCCGAGTCCTGTAACCAGAGGGTCAGATGTTATTGCAGGTGTCGTTTAGGAAGGTGGAGGATCCCGAGGATCAGAAGAATGGGGTATCAACTCTTTTGAACAGTGGAGACATTGGCTTTGGGAGAAAATTTCGAGGCGTGATAACCAGAGTAAATTATCCAAGTTTCTCTACAGCTTGACCTACCTAAATTCTGCGCTAGCTGGCAGCATGCAAAATGGACAAAATGCAGCCTGACTTAAAGCAGACTTGATTCCATATATAACGCTGGTGAATATGTAGATCTCTCTGACTTAATTTCAATGGGCTGTTGATAAATTTCAAATTTTTACATTAGTGTAATATATTGATAATTAATTTTTGCATAGTTGTGAAAAATTGCATTAGCCTACAGCGAGATTCCAAACAATTTGAAACAAGTAGGCCATATTAATCGATAGGAATACTATTTGTATGGGCACCCACGGGAGAGTTAAAAGTCACTGTTACCGTTTTCAGCAAAAGCTTGAAAAAATGCAAGGCAGAAATTTAAGAGCTTCTTTATTTCTAAAGAGATTTCATTACTTAAATTTCTGACTTTCACTGAAGTGTATCATTCGTAACATTAGTATTTCAATGGGAAGAAATTTCTTAAACTCCAAAAGTAGTAGTTAGAAAAATAGGTTTCAATTTTCCAGGGGGGGCAAGTGCCCCCCTTGCCCCTATGTGCGGGCGCCCATGGCAGTTAGATATCCAGGCGATTTAAGGCTAAGGAGAAAAACCAGCTCACGTTAGTGTTTGCATTGACCAAATTCCATTCATTGGGTGCAAAAGACACCAGAGGCTTAAAACTTAAGCTTATTTCATTTCGCACAGAAAAATTCTGCGTAATCGCAGACCTTTAAAAGTGATGTTATGTGAAGAGCTGACGATGGTGTAATTAGACTCCATTAGACATTCTGTGAGGCAAGGGATTGGCTGTGTAGATGGACGGATGGATGGGTGGATGGATGAATGGATGGATAGATGGATGGATATATGGATGGGTGGATGGATGGGGGGATGAACGAATGGATGGATGGACATATGGTGGATGGATGGATGGGGATGAACGAATGGATGGATGGATGGACATATGGTGGATGGATGAATGGATGAATGGATGGATGAATGGATGGATGTATGGATGGGTGTATGGATGGATGAATGGATGGATGGATGAATAGATGGATGGATGGATAGTTGGATGGATGGATGGGTGGATGGATTGATGGATGGATGGACGGACGGACAGATGGATGATAGATGGATGGATAGATGGGTGGATGGGTGGATAGATGGGTGGGTGGATGAAAGAACAGATGGATGGATTGATGAATCAATAGATGTATCCATTGAACTAACGACGGATGGGATCCACGGTAGGGTTAGTTGTGAACAGGCGGATGTGCGGTTGTGATCGAATTATATCCAGCATCTCTAGACTATTTGTTCAACATTATCAATTGTTCTTTATGTAGCACCTTTCAAGTTTCTATTCAGATGTTCATTGACCCAGAAGCTGTGAGAGCTGAAATAATTTTTTTATCACAACCCTTTTGCAGCTATAGCAGTTAGAGCTGAGACAACTGCGCAGTTGTATGGTAGTAGTTTCAGTTTTACGACCATCTGAAAACAAAGATCGTTGACGTTGCCCTCCTCCTTTGCCCATGCGTGGGACTGGCACTGTCAGAGCACAAACAGTGGCAAAGTTAGAAAATGCGCCTTAATGGAACGTCATTATGAGGCTACGAATAGGCGTCTCCGTTGCAAAATATGTAGACCCACCAAACACACACACACACACACACACACACACACACACACACACACACACACACACACACACACACACACACACACACACACACACAACAACAACAACAACAACAACAACAACAACCGCCCCCATGATAGAACGGGATAAAAATATTAAAGGTTTTTGGCGTCCTCAATCCGATAGATTGATCAAAGTGTCATCATCCGTAAACGTGCAATACAACCTGTTGCGCACTTTGCGTCCTTTTTGTGCGTGGTTTGACTGTAAACCAACTTCATGATTTTATACATTAGAACACGGTTGCATGAATGCTGTATCTATATCCAGACAGTGCTAAATCTAGATTCTAGGGGCATCTCCGGTGGGAAAGCCTCCCCCCAGGAATGACATTCGCACCTCCTACAAATTTCAAAGCTTCTTTCTTACATTTTGGAAACGGTGGTCAGTCTGCTATTATTAGAAAGCTGATGCGACAGGGGTTTTGCCCTCTGGCCCTCCTGCTTTCACATAGCCTATTCTAAGGCTGACGAATCCATTATTTGCTGCTATCTTTATTGACTCCGGGCATATTTTCTAGGGCTTTTTAACGTGCAGTTGTACATAAAATGTGCAGTTCTGAATGGATTTGTGCTGGTGTAGAAGCACTTCTGAACAGTTAAAAACTAGCATAAAAGGCCATTCTCCTCCAATTGGAAGTAATTTACCATGGAGGATGGGAAAGGAAAGAAGAGGTTGTGCAGTTCTAAAAATTTCTTAAAAACAACCCCGATATTTTCTATGATCTTCTTCCGCCCCGAACAAGTAGCTGGATACTCCCTCAGGCCTCGATTATATAATCGAAAGATATCACGCCGTGATTCGTTGTCTATAGGCAAAGATATATCGCTATATAAATTCTTCCAGATTAATAGTAATCGGATAGATAATTATCTTTCTTTCTTTTCAGGCGAAATCTTCTGTCGCACTTTGAAGAACTGAAACACTTCGATCGTTACTAAAACTGAATCTCCTGACGAGAAACTATAGTTTTAAACCCAAACAGCGAGGTATAGAGTCTACATAACATGGACCGTTGAAAACTGGCGGCTTCAATCACTTTGGCTCTATCTATAACTGCAATAAAGCAGCCGTCTTTCTCGCCGACCAATTCGACATTGAGTGTATAGGCTGTGAGAATCGACAATGTATGGGAAAATCCTAGAAGATTTCTGCGATTCTGATTGAAGTATTATCCAGACCGGTGCAACTTGGTCTTCATTGGCAACCGTCAAGCAAGTCAACTCTAAAGGAGCTCCGAGTTGGCGTTAGATCCAGGAAAGCAAGGTAGGCACTCGTGAATAAGCTGGTGCCCTGCGTTTAGCGTTCGCTATTCAGACGCAAGAGTGCGAAAAACTTCTGCCGAAGTTTCTGACGAATTTACGAACAACCTGAGAAAGAGAGACTGACCAGATGACCAAATAATTGAACACTGGAAACGAGATCTGCGCTGACCAATAAGAAATAAGAAGTGAAACATCGGGTCATGTGATTATTCGTCTAGTCATACCATTAATATGATTGATTGATTGCAATTGATTGATTGTGGTTGGTTGATTCCGGAATTCTCGGAAACAATCAAAGCTTAGAAGACACAAGTCCAAAGAGTAGGCCTATAGCCACTAAATCAAGGCTAAACTAGAGCTGCGCTTATTAAGACGGTTTACAGTCCAATACCTCAGCAAACAACCTAAGTATCTCATAGCTTTGTCTAGTATCTCGTATCTAGTATCTAGTATCTCGTATCGCTAGGTATCTCATCGTCGTAGTGCAGTACTTACCCGACTTGGTCAAGTACACGCCGTCTTCGTGAAGTACTTCACTGTACCTCATTAGTCTTTGCGCTGTGCAGTCCTGTCTCTGCTAAGTTCCTAACCGTCCCATTCCAGTACCCACCCATCTCAGGCTCACGACGAGCAAACTTTCCGCTAACAGTCAATCAAGTGTTCATCACATCCAATATGGCGGATGATGATGCCACCAGCATGGTCGGCTCTCTGCCGGATCAACCCCGAATATGCAACCTGACCATAGAAGAATTCCCTGGGACGAACAACTGCGTCAGCGCCCACTTCCTCATCGCCGACAACCCCTACCAGGTGATCATCAACGGCTACGTCATGCCCACGCTCGTCATCATCACCGTCATCACCAACACGCTCATCTGCGCAGTGCTCATGCGCAAGAACATGCGCAGTCCGACGAACACGATCCTTATCGCCATGGCCGCTGCCGACATGCTCACCGGGGCGTGGACGCTCCCCTGCTATATCTACTTCTACACGATGGGCGCCTACCACGAGTTCGTACCCTACTCGTGGTGCATCGTCTACTTCTGGCTGACCGATTACCTGCCGACCATCTTCCACACGGCGTCCGTTTGGCTGACGGTGGCACTCGCGGCCCAGAGGTACATCTTCGTCTGCCACAACGTTAGCGCCAAACACCTCTTCACCATCGGCAACATGGTCAAGGTGGTCGTCGGTATCTACGTGGCGGCATTCGCCTACCAGTCGGCGCGGTTTGCCGAGTTCAACTACGGACGGTTGGAGCTGAGATCGAACGTCGAACCGGAAGTGATGGTAACCGGATGTTACTACGACTTCCGCCCGTTCTTCGACCGCCACCAGATCCTCTACTTCAGCATCTACTTCTGGTTCCGCGTCATCTTCGTGCACATCGCGCCGTGCGTCTGTCTGGCGCTGATGAACGCGTTGCTGGCGAGGGCGATGCACGTGGCCAACCTGAGGATGGAGCAGCTGCTGAGGCAGAACAGAAGGTCGGAGTGTCGTCGTTTGGAGGAGACGAATGCAACGACGATGATGTTGGTCGTTGTCGTTGCCGTGTCGTTTCTCGTCGAGTTTCCCATCGCTGTCTATTTCATCACGATGGTCATTGAGAATACGTTCAATACGGAGTTGATCGATCTCGGTACTCGCTCGACGCTCGAGCTGTTCACGAACATGATTCTCATCTTCTCATATCCGTTCAACTTCTTCATCTACTGCATCATGAGTCGGCAGTTCAGACAGACGTTCAAAGCGTTGTGTGGAGACGAGGTCATCGCGACGCTCAACTCCAAACAGCAATCCGTTTACGATTCCTTTCCAGCGGAAAACGGAAATAAGGAGGCGGCCGAAGTCTAGTCACCTCAACGTTCAAAACAGTTACTGACTGGAAGCAACATGTATGAGAATAATTATGTGGCGAGATCTCTGCTAGACATTAAATATTATACGACTGTGATGTGCAGTGGCGTAGCCAGGAATTTATTATGGGGTGGGGGTTGGGGTTTAGGCCCTGGCCGGATGTCCTTTCTGACACCAACCCAACAGTATTACAGTAAATAAAAAGGGAGCAAAGTAACAAAGGGAATAGAGTAAGAAAAACAATTGTTACTACAAGCCATTGCTTTGTTTTTCCTGTTTAAGTGTATAAATAACCTTTAAAAAACTTTTTCCTAAGCCAATGGGGGGGATTTTAATTTTTAACCCCCGAAACCCCCTTGTCTAGTGTCTACGCCACTGGTGAAGTGGTCGCACGTTGCAGTTTCAAGATGTGGCGTGTTGTCAGCCACTGTTCTGCTAATACTAGACAAAGCACTATTACGCGCTAACATATTATCAAGTTTCAGGCGTACCGATCTGAAGTATTCTATTGATCAGATTTGACAACACCACATAGAATAATGTGGTATTAGCTATTGAGAGGATTTCACACGATTCAGACTCAATTTACCCCATCAATGCATGCAGTTGGAATAAAAGAAATGGCGACTTTATCGTGGTTTGAAAACAGGATGAATCCGTTTAGTGAGGATTTATAGAAGCATGCTGCAGATGAGATGTTCACAGTATGAGCTCTTCACATGACTAGCTAGTGTCGACAGATATTGGCAACATTTTTTGTCGCCCGGTGTCAAAGTTCATTGTTGCAACCACGACCAACTAAACATAATGTCTTCATTGTTATGATCTCAACATACAGTAGGCTATTCTACTGTAGGCTATTAGCGGCGAGGACGTAATTATGGGGAAATAAAAATAGAAACGGGATATCATGCATTTCTAATTCTTTGGGCTGCAGCTGTCATTAATTATTAAGAACATTTTCACCATGTGGTAGCCTAACTGAGTACTTCAACCATTGAGATTATATTAATTCATTTTATTATATTATTAGGCCTATAGACTTACATCTAAATGATTTCAACGTTAAAAATAATTACAACGTTATAGTGGTAATCAGCCCAAATTATACCGATCATTAGTTGTTGGCGGGGTCACAAACGTTGCTTCATTTCTATCCACTGCAGAAAATTGCATTAGCTTGCTGCATCACGGGTTTAGCGGCAACTAATCAGTGCAGGTCTACTTTTGGCATACGGCATCAAAGCGCAACATAAAACTAACGAGCCGTGCACACTATCTTTAGAAACCGAAAGCCAGCTGCAGCGCTGTTTTAAAGAAATTTTTAGAACTGCACAGCCACTTCTTTTCTTTCCCATCCTCCATGGTAAATTACTTCCAATCGGAGGACAATGACCGTTTTTGCTAGTTTTAACTGTACAGAAGTGCTTCTACAACTGCACAAATCCATTTAGAACTGCACATTTTGTGAGCAACTGCACGCTAAAAAATGCCCTGGCCAGCTGTGTACAAGCAGATCTAGTGGCGTTATAATATATAGTATCAGTAATACTGGACACTATTTCGTCTTTTTTTGTTCGAGACATGTAGACTTGTAGACTCTCGATTGAACCGAGTTTATACATGTATGTATCGGCTGTTTTTTGTGGGTCAAGCCACAGTCAATCGCCGCCCATGACTGACGGAAACTTTTAATCTCACGGAAGATATTTCTTGCTCACCAGCGAACTGAACTGTTTACCGGACATTTGAAGATCGTTTCAATTTCTATCGTTCCTGTGTCTCGTTGTTCACATACATGTAGGGTGCGAAACACATTCTTGCATTTTTAAAATCTCTAGACTGCATGGATAGTTGCATTGTAGTTTTAAAACGCTTGTAGGCCTATTAGATATTATCAGAAGCTTGTTAACAAGTTCGGAATTTCTCTTTGACTGCATTTGGAATAGTATGTATAAGAATGCGTAACTGGAAGACTTGATTCTTTAGCATGAAACTTCTAAGATTTAAGATAATATGGTAACATATGAATTTCCAATTTAACTCATTTAGTTCTCTTAAAGATGTGCTATAAACTATAAATACTCGAATGATATAATGTGCGAGGAGATTATAGCCTACGCAGAGATGTTCCTGACAGCAGTACGGCCTAAAGAACAGTTTCAAGTACCCATAAAACGTGCCAGAGAGTGACATTTAGGGACTAGGCGCAGCTGAAGAGGGCGACCATTTCATATACTTCCATGGTCTGGTATACAGAAGCAACCGATCGACTCTAAAATGGTCTGACAATAAGTGTTCGTTGTTTTCACAATAGCGTTTAGTAAGCCTATCTCGCGGTCATTTAAGGATTGATTTAAACAAATACATCGCAGCGTAAATAAGCTTATAGTCGTTTATAAATTTAAACTGACAAGCGGGCTACGCAATGAGATTAAACACGAACAGATGATAATAAGTTTGCCAGGAGCGGAATTTATTCAGAGTCGCATCTATTAACCTAAGGTATCATTTATTTACCTAAGATATCATCTATTAACCTAAGATATCATCTATTAACCTAAGATATCATCTATTAACCTAAGATATCATCTATTAACCTAAGATATCTTGCCTATTCTGTGCTATTTCTTGATTTCTTTATATCCTCGTCTATTTTCTCCGTCCATCAACCAGTCCATCATCATCTTTCTTGGTCATCCTTGTGACTTCATTCTCTCCATTTACTAATCTATATAAATAAAAATGTAAAAAGTTAGTTTGTTACATCGGTTCTCGGAGAGTTCTGAACCGATTCCTTTTAAAATTTTCGCAAACCGTTCCATTCGAACATCTCCGGTTTTTTTTATGCCTTTTGGGGAAAAGCGCAATCTTTACGACCCAAAAACACAACTTTTAATTCCATGCGATTGACGTCGATGGAGTCCAGCCATTTCGAGTTTGAACCTTCACGCATTCTTCGGGCGCGTTTCAAACGCAAGCATTCTTCAAAACGTGTAACCGACGGTCTGCTATAGCGCAATTTTATATGTAACTGTCGGTTTTGGCAAAATCGTCCATTTGCGGCCGTTTTCCGCGCGTCTTTCTACAGTGGCTACAGGGGACGGAAGGGGAGGGACGGGAGGGGAGGAGAGGGAGGAATTACGACCCAAAAACACAACTTTTAATTCCATGCGATTGACGTCGATGGAGTCCAGCCATTTCGAGTTTGAACCTTCATATATATTCTTCGGGCGCGTTTCAAACGCAAGCATTCTTCAAAACGTGTAGCCGACGGTCTGCTATAGCGCAATGTTATATGTAACTGTCGGTTTTGGCAAAATCGTCCATTTGCGGCCGTTTTCCGCGCGTCTTTCTACAGTGGCTACAGGGGACGGAAGGGGAGGGACGGGAGGGGAGGAGAGGACGGGGGAGGAAGGCGAGGAGAGGAAGGGGAGGGGGAAAGAGAGGGGAAGGGGAAGGAGAAAGGGGAGGGGACGTAGGAAGGGAGGGTTGGACAGTCTTTTCAGCCACAGCAACGCGTGGCCGGGTACAGCTAGTATTCAATAAATAAAAACAATTTTAAACAGGATATTGGATAAATATTGCATCCGCTGCACATGTGTCTCAAGCGCATCCTTTCGTGACATCATGAAGCGCTACTCGGAATCTAATTGCGGACACCAACTCAATTAGTGGAGCCACTCGAGGAGTTTCAATATCCGGTGGTTGCCAAGAGACCAACGTGGCAGGGTTGGCAAGGGAGGGAGATGGATTATGCTACGGTGAGTGGTAGGCTATTATTAGGAGTTTAAACAAGCTGAAAGGTAATTTTTATTTTAATAAAAAAATCAAATAAAATTATATTATACCAAGAAGTGTCGACTGTGGAAACTTATTGCAACAAGTAGAATGGGCCAACTTGCTGATTGCTGAATCTTGATAAAAGTATACGGATATTGTTTGCACATGATTTGCCTCTGAGTAGTTTTGTTGAACTGGCGCTATATATAGATTTAATATAGATTTATTGATTGATTTAATATAGAATATGGAATCCTAGAAGTGCTATAAGACCTTAATTAACTCGATGTTAGGCCTGCAGATGACAGCGGGAACTCAATTCCGGATGAGCTCAGGGATAGAAAACGGCTTGCCGAAATATACCTGAAACTTGTGCTGCACCCCACTTGTCAACAAATAATGTAGTTAACAACAATCTGACACTAACGATATTCTATGACTCGTTATTTAAAACCAAACGAATTTTTCCATTCCGAAATTGACTGGCGCCGAATTTTCCTAGCACCGGGCAGAACACCAAATTTCGCTTTGTCATGGCATTATGGATCGCTTGTCCCAATCCATGCGAGGTCAAGACTTGGTTCGTGTCCAAAACCCTGAAGACGATGCCAGAAGCCTTTCAACTGCGGTGTCTTCACAAGCCCTATATACAGCGGGTGTCACGAAATAGAGTATCCCCGTATTAATCGTATCCCCAAATGAAGAAAAGTCGAAAAAGTCACTTCCGCGTGTATTTTTTTGCAAATTAATTTCATCTGCTTTGTTTTGAACAATGACACTAACAGGTATGTTTATTCCTACTAGATAATTTTTTGCTTTGGTTTTAGAGCACTTTAAACTTTCAAAACGCTTAAAAACATTCAGTCACTAAATAAATTCGAGTTGCCTATCTCTGAACATTGCTTAGGACACTTAAAACAATTAGTGTCACTTCAAATTTTGATTAGAGGACAAATTTTTCAAGCATACGCATTTTTCAAAAAAGGGGATAGACTGGTGCATCTCCTCGGATAGTCTAGACCGGTTAATTTCATCCGGAGGGATAGATTAATTCATCCCCACGGATAGCTTTCTGGGGGATAGCCTACTCCGTTTCGTGTCACCTTCGTCACCAATACAGTCGGTAGGTCTACTGAAGCATAAATACAGTTCACTGTATAATAGTGTATATACTGCAGTCAGTTGTATTTTAGCTAAGAAAACCAAAACTAAAAGTATAAGCAAATGATCTCGTCAGCAAAAATTTGAAATAAATGTAAGGAAATTTTAGGTTCAAAAACGAAATTAGGACGATTAAAATATACATTTTTTGATGGACTAAAATAATGATGGAGAAAATGAGGCTTTTCAAAACTAAAATAATTTTAATTCTTGTGGCGCTTAAATTGTTATGAAAACAAAATAAAATCGAACGTGATTCAAAAATAAAATCAATCTGAAAACTTCGAGTGAGATGGAGATGCTGAGACATTCTCGTTGTAATAATAATTATACTATCCCTGATTTTCGCTGACTGAAAATTGTCCCAAGGTGGGCTTAACTTTAACACCTCTTGTCAGCAGTTTTAAAAAATTAATGTAGGGAAAAGTACTGTTGATGCATGAGGCGAATGCCTGGCATTACAAACTATAACGACATTTTCTGATCAATCTTAGCACTGGGTTAGAACTCTCACTTGGGATCCCTAAGTTATAAATATGCAAATACTGTGTAGGAATTTTTGATAAATTATTCATTTTATGTACTGCTACATTCCCCCCCCCCCACCCGGTGTGGCCTACGTATTTCATGTGGGGTCGTTCTTGAACGTCATGATTGTCAGCTCCTTCAAACAAATTGACCTAATAAGTCCATATTATGGCGATGGCGAATTGGCAAATAATAATGAAAGTGTGATACTATAGGCTTAATATGTCTACTCTTGCTTTTAGGATGAAAACGCAAAGTTTTTTATACTTCATAATAAAATCCACTGCATGATCTACGCCAGTACCTCTGCGCATTTTCATCTTCGTGGAATGACTGAATAACGAAGAAAGTGCATAATAAACCTTTGAATGGCTTGAAATCAGGAAATCTTATAGTAAAGTTGCATTTTTTTACAGAACTGAGTTTGATATTGATTTAGACAATCGCAGAAAAACTAAAATCTCTTTATATCTAAAATAGGAACCGTAATTAGGTCAAATTATTTGCGAAGTAAAATTTGAATCAGAAATTAAGTTGATGAACACAAAACTTAATTGAAACCGACTGGTAGTTATTTGTAGAAGTGAAATATTGTTGTTTGCAATCCGATGTGAACAATTATAACATTGAATCGTTAACATTCAAGAAAATATATAACCTGGCTTCTCGGGAACTACTCAACGGAGTCCTTTGCCGACCCATGAAGGGGATGTGAAACTTAATTAAGACCAGCAGATCTATCAGTAATCAATCTTTTCTCATAAAACTTTAAACGTCACCTGTTGTAGGCAGGTTAACGCACTTGCCTACGCACATGCCTAGTTGCCCAACCATAGATTTGTCACTGTAAGATATAAATTTGTATAAGCTTATATATTGAATGGCTGCTACCTCTTGTCATCAGAGCAAAAACACAACCGTAAATTTACAAGGAATAATTTATATAAGCTTACAGTATGATTTACATGTAAATTGCAAGAAGTCTTAAAATTAGGCCAGCTTTGGGACAATTTATATTCAGTATAATTTACATGTAAGGGACAGTAAATACATTGTGCTCGTGACATATTGGGTTTCAAAATGATCTGCTCTTGTAATATATAATATTTGCTTGCTTTCTACAACTGAAACATGTTTACTGCGTAGTCTATACATGGACCTTTTACTGCTGCAGTTTATATGCTGTAGTTTAAATTCAAGTGCTGTATAATTCACCTACATGTAGTGATGGGGCATGTGAATATACGCAGACCTGTCCATGGATTCTTATACTAAGTCCAGGTTCGTGATTTGTTTCATGGAATTTAAAAAAATTTATAACTGCACCATCCTTCTCACCCTTCCATCCGCCATGGTAAATAACTCCCAATCGGATGACAATTAGATACCTTTTACTATTTTTTAGCTGCACAGGGCCGGATTAAGACATGTTCAACATGTTCGGCCGAACAGAGGCCCCACACTTTGGGGCCCACACATGCGGGAAAAAATTTCAGGAAAATTGTTTTGGATTTTGAGACACCAAACGACTAAAAAATTTAACCAACTTTTGGGGGGGAATAATCAGAAAAAAGGTCAAAATTTTTGGAGATCCGCAAAAATATTTTCCGAACAGAGCCCCACATTTCTTAATCCGGCCCTGGCTGCGCAGAAATGCTTCTACAACTGCACAAATCCATTTAGAACTGCACATTTTGCATGCTAAAAAGCCCTAATTTGTTCTTCGCAAGATATTATTTCTGTAATCTTTTTACAAATGACATGCCTGATAGTCAGCAGCGTAAATTACTGCTTAGGGCTGATCCATGTGAACGGTTTACTGCTGTAGTTTAAATTCAAGCAAAGTATAATTTACACATCAGGGACAGTAAATACATTGTGTTCGAGACATATTGGGCTTCAAAATGATCTGGCCTGATAAATTTATGGTTGTGTTATTCCTCTGACGATAAGAGGCAGCAATCATTCAATTGCCTTCAATCAAACAACGTTTTTCATCGCCGTAGACAATGATGTCTATGTTAAGCGTACTTATTAGTATTCGGCTCATCTGACAGGGTAGATGTAAATCGTATAAGCCAGGAATTACGTCTGATACTCTTACCACTGAAACTACTGTTGTAAAAGTCCTGTAGGTTCCACTGTAGAGTTGGTCTGCAATGATAGATGTGCAAAAATCTTTCGAAGGAGGTTCCATAAAACATGTCAAATATCATACGCCCCATAGGCGCAACCACCCTATGGGACCCACGGGACGCGTCCCCCCAACTTTTAAGTGGTCCCTAACTTCATTATTATGGTCCCCCAACTTTTAGGACGTGATTCATTATGGTCCCCCCAACTTTTAGGACGTGATTGCACCTATAATACGCCCTCAAAGAAATTGTACCTCTAAGAGAATTGCAGCAAAACTTTGGATTCGTTATGGGTGAATTCAAGACGCTTTATTTGAATTTTTGCAACACCTAAAGGCCACAAAATATAGGCAATGTGAATAAAGATTATTAAGGACTAGAATTTTTAAAGCGTTCAAAATCGATATTATGGAATAGGCAGTATAGCGCAACCCTTAAACTAAACCTATGAATTTTTACATGTGAGAACCCTTTATTCTGTGCTGAATACCTAAACAGTTTACTGGCAAACCTGGATTTTCTACACATTCTGTGCCTTCTCATTATTTTCTTGCAATTTCTTTGACATCATTGTCACATTAACTATTTTGTAACGAAGCAACACGACCTGCTTAAAATTGGCAACATATTATTGATCCTTGTAGGTCTACCCTACTACAGAAATGTGAATGATTTTTTTGAAAAAGAATTAAATCTCCTCAAAGAAAAGTTTGCATTTCTGAAGAATTAAATAAATTCTTTGTCGGAAATTTTATTTAAATTTGTCTTGGAACCTACATTTGAGGAAGATTATAGGCCTAGCCTACATTCCAAAATACATAGATCTATAGGCCTACCCGGGAAAAATCGATCCTGAAATAGATCTGTCTGAAAGAGAACTGCCCTACGACTAGCAGTATTGGCAGGCCTACTTAAACGCCAAACAAATTAGTCAAAGTATTGATGTAGCAGTTCTTCATTCGACTTTTAAGTGTTTATTTAAGCGTTCTTAATTTACAAGCAATTCAACGTCAGCGTTTATCGATTTCTCAACAGAAGAGTTTCCCATATATAAGCACCCAGCGAGACCTATCTTGTTCTATTGCTTGAGTATGCTATATTGCTTTCTTGAGTAGACTTAAATGTGAGACATGAAGGCATTTTCTTATCCGATATTGATCGTCATCGCTGTCTGTTTCGTTCTCATCAAGGCTTCCTTTCCTCCAAACAAAGACGGTAGGTTTTCATTTGCTGATCTCGTTCACGAATTTCTGCTTTTATGCATATCAGCGGAATACTAAGGCTTATATCAACAATTAAGTCCTAGACCTGAAGTATATTGATGAATTCATTTTGTGAATGTCTTATTTGACTTGATAAGCATGTGTTCAAGCACGCATCTGTCGGGAGTAAAGCCATTTGAAAGCACTGTTAGAGCTGTACTAGAAAAGTTTATAAGAAAAGACAAACTCCCTGTCGACAGAGAGAGAGAGAGAGAGAGAGAGAGAGAGAGAGAGAGAGAGAGAGAGAGAGAGAGAGAGAGAGAGAGAGAGAGATTTGTATACGATTAGAGTTTGCGGTCCGTATATATATATATATCTGTATAATATAGTCTTTTATATCGATTGGAATCTCATGGCTACTATCAAAGGGTTAAAAAACAAAGGACAGAATCAAAAGAGCGCGATCAAAAGTTCAAAAATGAATAAAGTGTATGTTCAATAAACGCCCGTTTGAAAGTGTGAAACGCCAAAAGGCATTATGTTTAAATTTTAAAGCTAAACGTTCGAAATGTGGGAAAGCGCATCTTTATTGTCTATTACCGAATTTCAAATGGTCCAGTCAGGTATGGTTTAAGAGTATATAGGCCCTAAGCATTTGTAAAGGAAGATGAAAGTGAGGAAAACGCGTATTAAGACAAAAATAGGCTATTAAGAAGCACTCAATGCAAATGCGCAAAATATAATCACACCAATAATGAAAGCAGCGAAACGGTGGACGTTTTAAGCATGCATCTTTTGCTATACTATATAGTAATGATTAAACAAGTAAGATTCATAGCCATATTAAAAAATGTAGATTTGCTTAGTATAGATTGACCACCTTTCCCGGGAATAGGCTATCCCCAGGGACTTCTAGAAAAAGTTTTGCTTGTGCACAATACACTTTGTCAAATTTCAGATTACCCTGCTGGATACTATTTCGGAACTCAACGCCTGGCTTGCGTCGTCTGGAAAAGCATTTGGAAGAAAGACTCAATTCCACCGAGTCGTAGAACCTTGAGATTTGCACATCGTCTCATCTACTACAGGAATTCCGTCTACGAATTTGGCCCCAGTGGAGTCGACTGGCACAACGTTCCTGACTGGCGGGCTGCCAGGAAATGTCGCATCAAGTGGGAATCGACTCCAGCTGGTAACAGTAATTGTTCCGCTGAGAGCCTGAGAGATTCTCTCGTCGGATACAAAAGAAAGTACGGCGGATACAACCTGTTCACTAATAACTGCCACCATTTCGCCAACCGTGTGGCAGCATTCCTCTTCGATTCAAAATGTGGAAATTAAGGTTTCCAAAATGAAGAAACGGTTCATAGCAATCCGTGCGAACCATTTACGCTCTCGCCGCTATTATAATCAACTTTAATATTTCTCACTTAATTCAGATAGAATTGATATTAGCCTATTGATTTAGGGTTATTGTGTAGAAGCGCAAGAGAACTTCTGGTTGGGGTCAACTAACAATGTAGAAATGCAGCAGGGTATAGTCTAATAATTATCCCCAAGTGGTGTTGCAGCCACTTTGTTGAATCCAAACCGAAGACGCTATACCCGATACCAGTGACTACAGTGAATGAACAGAACGCCGTACCTTATGATCACTTGCCAATCATTCAGAAGGCTACTGGCAACGATTTATTATTATTATGATGTCGTAATTACTTTCAAATAGTTTAGTCAATATGAATTATTTCAAAATAAATCGAGCTGCCATTCTTAGTTATAATAATGCATTTGCAAAAGAAAGACTGCCTTTTGTGTTACAAATATACTTTAATATGTTTTACAAATACCTAAAGTAGGCCTATGTAGGGGACGGATGGACAGATGGACGGAAGGGCGGAGGGACGGAGGGAGACACGGAGGGAGGGAAGGACAGAGGATGAAAGAAAGGAATGACGGAAGGAACGATGGAGACTCTTCTTGGTCTGAGAGACATTGAAAGAATGAAAGGGAAACTGCATTCAAGGCCGTAGCTAGGGGGTGTTTTGGGTGTTTGAACACCCCCTCGAAATGAAAAATGTAAAAAATAATTGAATGCATTTACGAGCATTTGATGTAAAAAACCATGAAATGGAAAATGTAAAAAAGTAAATTAATATTGGTTATTGGTAACATTTTCTGACGATTTCGACCGAATGATGAAAAAATAAAATAAATAGGATAAAGGTCATCAGTTTTTCGAGCGGGAAAGAAACACCCTTCGAAATCAAATCTTGGCTAAGGCCTTGACTGCATTAATCAAAATCATAATAAATGAATCATAAGACATAAGAGTTTATCTTGAACGAAAATGCTGAAGAATGCTACAGAGGCTAACCGAGGTTTAATGAGAACGCCGTTGAGTGGCGCAACTGTTTGAGACAACTGAAAATGTGGAAAAATTCATTCGAATCATGTCACATTTACAAAGAGACGTGGATTTAATTCTGATTGGAGCCCGAGAGGCGATGGAAAGCTACGCCTAACACTGTAACGCCAAACATAAATCAATCAGAACATATTTTTGGATTAACAACCCTTTACAATTGCCTACGTGCTCTATAGTCGGGTCAATCTACGGAAAAACTTTGGTGAACCCCAAAAAAATTGCAAGAAAGCGTTTTATGACGATTTGCTGGTGTCTTAGGTCTGGTGATGAACATACTAAAAGTTGCAAGAAATCGGACCACGGCAAGTGGTCTAATTTTGGCGGGAAAAAAGATGGCCGCCAATTGGACCAGGCATGGAATCTGGAAATTATACTGTTAGAAGCAAATCATGTAATAATTTGCTAACATGCTTTTCTAGACTAATTTGACCCTCCTGAGAACGAAAATCGTGGTTAGAAAGCTTGATTTTTAGCGGTTGCATGGTAAAACAAGATGGCGGCCAAAATGGTGGTCCATAATTGCTTCGAAAGGTTGTATAGTCGGGTCAATCTACGAAATGATCCACAAAATTGCAAGAAGGCGTTTTATGATGATTTTCTGGTATATTGGGTCTGGTGTTTAACATACTAAAAGTTGCAAGAAATCGGACCACGGCAAGTGGTCTATTTTTGGC
Source organism: Lumbricus terrestris (assembly GCA_949752735.1). NCBI lineage: Eukaryota > Metazoa > Annelida > Clitellata > Crassiclitellata > Lumbricidae > Lumbricus > Lumbricus terrestris. Next base: position 21,260,011 of record OX457044.1, on the reverse strand, counting down.
GGGGGAAAAGATGGCCGCCAATTGGACCAGGCCTGGAATCTGGAAATTATACTGTTAGAAGCAGATCATGTAACAATTTGGTAACATGGTTTTCTAGACTAATTTGACCCTTCTGAGAACGAAAATCGTGGTTAGCAAGCTTGATTTTTAGCGGTTGCATGGAAAACAAGATGGCGGCCAAAATGGCGGCCTATTGCTTAAAAAGGCTGTAAGTCGGGTATTGTATGTGATATGAACACGATTTTGTAATTTAAATTAAGATGCAAAGGTTCTAGGCATGCAATGGAATCAAAGACACATATGTAGTACTGGAAGAAAGCCAAAATGGCGGGAAAATGGCGGCCAGAATGTTGAAATTGCTATAAGTGAAGTGACGTATGCAATGGAAACATGTATTCGGACTCCAACTTAGCAATGGAATCAACGTTGCAAATGTGACACTGCAAGAAAACTAAAATGGCAGCGATCGGAAGCGTTTCCGAGAAGTTCGTCAATGGAACTTTTGGGTTCATGACAAGCAAAAGTGTCTCGGAAATGGATGGATCTTTCGGAGGAGGAGTCGGTGGAGAAGCGGAACGGGATAGAAGGTGAATGGAATCCATCCTCTTACGGGATAGAAGGCGAATGGAATCCATCCTCCGCAATCCCATCCTCCGCCAACCCAACCACATCATCATCAGCATCATCTCCATCACAGCATGACATCACACGGCGCTGTAGGGGGTTCATTCCAGATCTCGGGGTCAGTCCATCGAACAAAATGTTCATGGGGGTCGACGTTGGAACGAACGGCGGCATCAACGGTCACCAGGGGCAGTCAGCATCGTCCCTCTACAGAAACCAGGCCTACGGGCACCTGCCGGGAACACTCAAACAGGACAAGAGTTTGCTATCCATGACGCATCAATCAGCGCACCTCTACGACCCGTACACCAGAGGGGGGCTGCCCCTTCCATCCGCTGTTCCATCGTCGTCGTCTTGTGTCCTCCAGCCGTCGTTCAGTCCCAATCCGCGCACTACGAACCTCTCGTTTCGCTATTCTTCCCCTCGCGTTGCCAGCCTGTGTCTGGCAAAAGGAACGCTAAGAGAACGATCATCTCCCAGGGGGTCTCGAATGACTGTCTGGCAAGGGCGGTCACCACCACCAGCACCACCATCAACACCACCACCTGGAGATGGAAGATATCAACACAAAGGACCTAGCGCAGAAGATTAGCAGTGAGCTGAAGAGGTACAGCAACCCTCCCACTATCGACTCAGACTGGACCCCTGAAACATTGCTGTGCAAACTGTGGTTTCTACTATAACGTGATCTGCGTTTAGAGTGCAGTAAATATTCCAACAACTTCCATCTCCAGGTGGTGGTGGTGCTGGTGCAGGTGGTGGTGGTGGTGATGCGTCATGGATAGCAAACCCTTGTCCTGTTTGTGTGTTCCCGACAGGTGCCCGTAGGCCTGGTTTCTGTAGAGGGACGATGCTGACTGCTCCTGGTGACCATTGATGCCGCCGTTCGTTCCAACGTCGACCCCCATGTACATTTTGTTCGATGGACTGACCCCGAGATCTGAAATGAACCCCCTACAGCGCCGTGTGATGTCATGCTGTGATGGAGATGATGCTGATGATGATGTGGATGGGTTGGCGGAGGATGGGATAGCGGAGGATGGATTCCATTCGCCTTCTATCCCGTAAGAGGATGGATTCCATTCACCTTCTATCCCGTTCCGCTTCTCCTCCGACTCCTCCTCCGAAAGATCCATCCATTTCCGAGACACTTTCGCTTGTCATGAACCCAAAAGTTCCGTTGACGAACTTCTCGGAAACGATTCCGATCGCTGCCATTTTAGTTTTCTTGCATTGTCACATTTGCAACGTTGATTCCATTGCTAAGTTGGAGTCCGAATACATGTTTCCATTGCATACGTCACTTCACTTATAGCAATTTCAACATTCTGGCCGCCATTTTCCCGCCATTTTGGCTTTCTTCCAGTACTACATATGTGTCTTTGATTCCATTGCATGCCTAGAACCTTTGCATCTTAATTTAAATTACAAAATCGTGTTCATATCACATACAATACCCGACTTACAGCCTTTTTAAGCAATAGGCCGCCATTTTGGCCGCCATCTTGTTTTCCATGCAACCGCTAAAAATCAAGCTTTCTAACCACGATTTTCGTTCTCAGGAGGGTCAAATTAGTCTAGAAAAGCATGTTAGCAAATTATTACATGATTTGCTTCTAACAGTATAATTTCCAGATTCCATGCCTGGTCCAATTGGCGGCCATCTTTTTCCCCGCCAAAATTAGACCACTTGCCGTGGTCCGATTTCTTGCAACTTTTAGTATGTTCATCACCAGACCTAAGACACCAGAAAATCGTCATAAAACGCTTTCTTGCAATTTTTTTGGGGTCATGTCGCAGATTGACCGGACTACTAGAGACGTCCGCAACCCAGTCACGGCTTAAAGAATTTCACTAAACGTGACTGAGAAACCAATGTATAGCTTCCTATTAAAGTGTGAATGAGACCGAAACTATTGAAACTCGACCCGTTTTGAATTCAGGAGTATCCTGTTGTATCCCATGAAAGACTTTCTAAGTCGGCAAAAAAGTAGAAATTAATTATCCTCCTATTATAATTTCAGCGATAGTTTTAGATATACATGTACCGCACCTACTCAATACAATATGGCGTTCCGCAGCGATACGCCATATTCTATTGCGTAGGTGCAGTATTTCCAGTATTTCTAGGCAAGTTGTCCCCGCTGACGAAAACCATCTGTAACTCTTTTTTGACTGACTGCAGGTCAAAAGAGCGGGACGCGGTGGTGTAGGCCCTGTAGGGGGTGTGTTTGACAGTGCCAGCGCTAGAGGAGGTTAGGGGCTAAGCACCTATAAAAGGCAACCCGGGGCTAACCTCTCCTAAAAAGGCCATACGAGTTTTTTACATGAAAAACTGAAATATTTCCACGATTTTCGACCGAATGACTAAAAAAGGTCGTCAGAAATTTTGGCGGATGAGATTGGAAAATTTCCTCCGCGAGGATTCAGCCCCCAAAACTGAAATCCTATCTCCGAAGTCAAATCAGTCAACCGACAATTTAATTGTTAAAAATTAAATTTAAAAATACATTTGATGTGATTAGGCCTGCTGTATATCGTGTTGGTTGTCAAAATAAAACATGTTATGCTGTTTCGTCTTATGGTAAGCAGGGCTATTATAATAGGCCTATACTTATATGAATGATCGACTGTAGACCGTATGACAATTTTCTTATGATGCAATGAATTTAATTGTCTTTTGTGCTACGGAATTTGTTCAGAAAATAATAAAAGAGGACTTACCTTCACCATTGCGGTCTCTTGTTTTGATGGTTACAAAGAGGTAACTCAACCACGGGGCTATAATATAATGGGCGCTCGCAGATAGGCCTAGGCCCTAGCCTATCTTTGCAGGCAGGGGCAAAACACGTGCAATCGACTCCGCGGCTGAATTAATTATTTTAGCACTTGGGCTTGAAAAATACAAAGCGGACATTTCATAGGCCTATGGGTTTTTAAATGTAAATTTGTCAGTTTTACTCTGTGTAGTTCCAGGGCTTGTTTGAAGGAATTCTGTGAACTGCACAAACAGCAATTTTAATCTGACGTAAAATTTTAATTTGGCGTAAAAATGTCTGACGACCTTTTTTAGTCATTCACCAGTAATTTCGCCTAGCTTTTTCACTGCACAACATGGGCGGAGTTTATCAGGAGCTAGGGAGGCTAACCCCCCCCAAAGAAGATCCAGATTAATTTTTCTACCGTGTGAATGGTTTCTTTACTCGGGTTTAGTTCCCCACCCCCAAGAAGAAGGCGCAGACTCAGAAATTTGCTCGGGAAAATGGTTCTGTTCACGAACACGAAACTTCCAAATGACTGAAAAAAGGTCATCAACTTTTTGGGGCAGAGAGATTATTTGTCGGCGCCGCTCGTTCTGGGCCGAGTCTCAGCTCCAAAAATTTAGCCCCCTCCAAGAACGGAAACCCAACTCCGCACACGCTGCACACTCCCTTCGTTCCATTCCTGTCGGTTGTCTTCCAGGGTGAATTAGGCGTATACCTCAATCGTCTGCGGTTGCCTTTTTATATCTATTTTCACTGCACCAAGATTGCATTTACAACTGTAGCCTGCAAATTCATTTACAGCTGCACATTCTGTGTACAACTGCACGTTAAAAAGCCTATTAGACTTAATTCAGTCTAAAAAAAGGAAATGATATATGACAAAACTTTTAAGAGTTTATTAATTATGAGATTGATGATGTTCGTCCACTTACGGCGCTAACACCAGAACTTATATAGCGCCTCTGCTTTAAGTGTTTTGCTGGGCTATCCATATATGACTATCGGACTGAGTTGAATCGGTTAAAGTGCACCATTTCTTAACCAGATAAATACCGGTATAACCCAGACATAAATCAATCAGGAAAAGGTTCTAATCAAAGGTGAACAAAAGTTCACGAATCGTGTTTTCAGTCTGAGGATGAATTATTATTGTGCTCATAGTAAGCCTAGTACACGTTGCAATTAAATTTCTTGCAATGCAGTATGATGGAATTCGCTATTTAGATAGGCCTACAAGTATAGGCCTATAGAATAGCGACATCAAATTAAAGTTGTCTCGCAATAATTACTACACCCGATGCGATTGTCTCAGTTACGGTATACATTACAAGTTGCTTAATTGATGCTACAGTCCCCGATTATGACGTCATCGCAAAATGACGCAATTTTCGTTTATTCGTTCGATTCATTTCATCCGATGGCTGCACAGAAGTAGCCTATAGACGCAGAAGACGACGAAATATTATGTCGACGAAGATTACAAAATGACGATGAAGACGATGAAGATGATGAAGATGATGAAGATGATGGAGAAGATGACGAACAACAGTTGCTGAACTGATCGCCAGACGATCAGCGAAGTGAAAAAGAAAATTATTTGCATCGTATGACCGAAAAATCGCCGCCGTCATTTCAGAGACCGAAGATAGTCGACAAGTAAGTTTCAAAAGGCGTTACTATAGCAACCAAATAACCGTCTGTCAGACTGCAGACTAAATCCTACTCAAATCCCAAGCCGTATCGTAGAATTATTTACGTGTAAAGCATGCTGTAGTCATTTTTCATCGCTCATCCAATGTATTATTGTAACACAGTTCCTTTACTCATCCAACTTCTACTTCAACTAACAATATTTTGATCGTTCATCCAGCTTCTAGTTTTACGGCAATTTAGCATAAACCATGATTTCCTCTCTGAAAACAAAAATTTCACGGGTGGCGTACCTGTGGAGATCGGAGTTAGTGGTGGCGTGTTATGGGGGAAGAGGTGGGGTGGAAGAGGGGTGGAAGGAAATTAGGGGGTATCCCCCCAAATTTCCCGAAAACCAAAATTTCACGGGTGGCGTACCGGTGGAGGTGGGAGTTAGTGGTGGCCTGTTGTGGGGGTGGGGAGGAGGTGGGGGAAATTTGGGGAGAAATTTTTGCCCGAAAACCAAAATTTCACGGGTGGCGTACTGGTGGAGTTCTGAGTTAGTGGTGGCGTGTTGTCGAGGGGTTTGGGAGGGATAAATTTGGGGGGATTTGTTCCCCCGAAAACCAAAATTTCCTGCGTGGCGTACCGGTGAAGGTAGGAGTGGTGGGGTGTGGTGTGGTGGGGTTGTGGCCGGAGCGGGTCGAATCCTAAATTTTCTTGGCAACGCCTGCTACCTCAGCTAGTAATAAATATTTTGCACCATGCATGCATGTATACGTACCGGCGGTATAGGCTACATGTCATTTTTATGTACAGAAGAACGAGTGCATTGTGACGTAATTAAGCATTAAAAGACTTAATAGATTTCTCAGAATTACAGAGGACTCTTTTTGACAATTCAGTCGTTGCTTATTGCAATTTTATTTTATTTAGAAACCGTTCTGAATCAAGACGAAAAACACCCGAAGACGAACGAATGCCGTCTCTGAAGTTGTTTGAAGTGGAAGAATTAAGATGCAAAGTGAGTGATTTAAAATTTGCGCTTGATTTTTTTATCGGTTGATTGGTCTCAAAATTGTGGCCTCAAGAGACTTAAAACTTATTCGAGGTTGTGTTGAATCAATCAGCTAACAAACGAGGCATGCATACCAGCAGGATAATGAATAGTAATTCTTTATGGCTTAATTGCAGTATCAGGGACCAGCATATACGGTATCTTTGGACATTATACATGTATAATGACACTAAACCTGTCCCTAACCGACGCTCACGGCGCCTAAGCTGACCATAGCCGACACTTGGTCTCTGATACTGCAATTGGATGTAGCTAAACATTAGTGCTTAAAGTGTAGAAAAGAAGTGCCTGTAGGACGCCCATCACTTCTCCAGGCTCTGCTGTCCAAATAATTAGCAGGACGGCGTTGAGATCTGAAAATAAGTGCCTGGACACCGTCCATGCCATCCACACTTTAAGCCCAGGTCATAAGAAGGATTATGGGGATTGGACCCCTCGTCCCCCGGTAATTATCACTCTGCTCCTATACGGGGCGATCGATCGAGCGATTGAAGGTGACATCCCTACTCGACAGTGCTTAAAGTGGGAAGAAAGAAGAACCTGCATGGACGCTCCTTATTATGTCTTTTCAACATGACATTGTGCTGGCCTTATAAGTGGCAGGACGGCGTTCAGATTTGAAACTTAAGTGTCTGGGCGCTGTCCATGACCGTCCAGCTACACTTTAAGCAACATTTGCCAAACAGGTCTATATCTATCATGACATGTAAGCTTATTAATTATCTTCGTGGATTTCTGTGCTGCTTCAGGAACCGCTACATTGCTGCCTGAGATCAATGGCGTGAGGATGGGAAGGAATGCGATGAGGGCATGAGGGGCATGAGGGGAATGGCATGAGGGAGAATGTGATGAGTGACGGTTGTGTGGCTCTGTGTTGTTGTTGGTATTGTTGTTGTGTTGTGTGTTTGTAGTTTATTTGTATTAGTACCTGCCGGGCCTCTGGCGTGGCTTAAAAACCCGTAAGCTCCTCGCAACGGCAGGAGGGCCCCTGGCGCGGATTAGCCCAATATCCCGCAAGCCCACTATTATTAAATTTAAATTTATTATTTTTTATTATGTGCTGTGCATTGTTGAGCCGATGGGTGAGAATGGGGATGAAGGAAGTGATGGACGATGGAGGAGCCAGATCGCAGTGGATGGGTCATCCAAATACAGAATCAAGAGAAAGACAGCTTCAACTCGATCGATTGACAACGAGGCGGAAAACTCTTCGCTACGAGACTTAAAACAGCTACATGTAGATTTGTTGCAAATAGATAAATAATAAACAGTGTGGAAATGGAAACATTCCTTACTCGATCAGTGGACTTTAAAATAAATTAACAGTTATATTTTCAATTTTCCGGCTATTCTCGACTTTAGCTGTCTCCCAGACATCGTATAACAGGCCTATATAGACCTACCAATGTTGGTAGAAGCTTGTATATAATTATAGGAAGGAACCGAAGTTCTAACAAACAGTTTGCCGAATCTCTAGGTCTACTATTAATCCTGATCTTTGACTTCAATTCCACAGCCTGTTGAGAGCATCAATACGAGCAGTTACTTACTTCAGTGACTGAACCGAACAGCAAAAGAGCTGAATATACAACCTAAATGCTTTAAGGCCTATGAAATACCAATGCCGATTACGGTAACTTACTAGAGTCTCCATAGTTACAGGTCTGTATACCTCCAGGGCCGGAATAAGGCATGTTCAACATGTTCGGCCGAACACGGCCCCCCACACTTTAGGGGGTCCTCACGCATGCTGGAAAATTTTTAAAGGGAAAAATTGGTGCCTGTACAGGGTGCGCCAAAAATGACCCCCATAGGTTTTTGACCAACATCTTGACCAAAAGTAAGAATTTCCAAATGAAATTTTACAGGCTTATAGACAATTTATATTTACACATTATGGCCAGATTTCATCAAAATATTTCTAACAGAACAAAGGTTACATCACTTTTAGTGAGGTCACCCACCGTTTTTTGACGATTCATAACCGAAACGCAACAAACAAGGAACAAAAACACGATTTTTTTTCTCATCTAAAATAATTATAATTGGTATCAAATAGCCTTGATAATGCCAGATGATCACTATTATTACTATTTAAACGAGAAACAGGGCACCAACGTAGCTGTGCGTCACTGAGAAGTCACATAGCAAGATGACAATCAAATTGGTAAATAAGGAATCGATCAGATTAATCAACAGGTCCATCAAGAACTTTGCAAAGAGACTCAACAGAAGTTTTGGCACTGGTGGTGGGCACATTGAACACGAGTTGTGAAGCACTACCAAGTTCAATTGACAACAATTATTTGAGATGAGACTTAATAAAAAGAAAAAAGGTCATCAGATTTTTTCGACGGGAAAATGGGAAACATTTTGGCCGGATGACAGCCGTCAGAAATGTTTTGCCCGAAAGTCGGTTTTTCTTCCGGTCAGCGTGTACTCGCCTCAAAATTTACCAGTAAAGCCCTGCCTACTGCCGGGTGTTAAAGTCAATTGACAATACTACAAAAATTCTCAAATAATGCAGGACCATTTGCCAAATATTATTGAGATGAGACTGGGTGTTTTATCTTCCAGCAGGGTAGCGTTTCTGTTCAAGCTCGGGGGAATTTCTATAATTACTGCAAACTTAAACACTTGATTTCATCCTGCCTACTTTATGACCACTTAAAACAGCGCTGAGTTGAATAAATATGCTTGGTAGACTATAAGATTTGGAGGGGTTTTCGAAATGTTTCCTCAGTCAGCGAGTACACAATGTCAACGAGTTGAGTCAATCTGGATGACATGTGTTGACTGATATCAATCACCGCCTTCTTGATGGGTCAGTAGAGTGACCAAGGATTTTGTTTGGGTAAAGTGGGGTGTTTACTCGTCTTTGTGCAAGCCGACAAGCAACCGAATCAAATGACTAAGGGGTTTGGAGAAGCGTCGTGAGTTCCATAGTGGTTTCTTGGCGACCAGTATAGACCTACACATTACACACTGTAGTATAGCTACTGTATTATTATACCATTCCAGAACCTCTATTGGCAAAAGGACATTGGTATTGTTCTGTATCCATTAGGCTACTTGTACCCATGTTCTTTTGTTTCTTTGGCAATAAATAAATAAATTGCATTGTAATAGCATAACATAGCAGAACATGACAATGGCTTAAAGTGGTGCAGAATACTTACGGTATAGCCTATACGTATTAGAGAACCACTGCACATTACGCTGCGATGCTTTAATACCCTCTTCAAGTTTCTTCTTACACCGAACAATTATTGTACTCAAGAATTTATGGCCCAGTGTTCCTTTCGAGTTCTTAACAAATTTATACCTATGTCACCAGAGTTGTTTTGTCTGGTGCTACTTAAAAAACCTCTTCCTACTTACACAGCTGTCTATTTTTCCAGTGATAGGCTGGATGAATGATAAAACGCTTAAGAACTCATCCAATGTTTTTATATATCTGAAATAGAAGTTGAAGGTTGAACTTGAAGGTTGAGCACACAAGGTCTGACACAATCACTCCCAAGTCACTCAAAACTGATCCTTGTGTCACTCCACTTTAGCACAGTCGCCCAGCTAGAATGTTTATTATATATGCCCACTTTTTGTCTTCTATCCGATAGCCAGCTTTGGATCCATTTTAGTACCTGCCCTCTAATCCCGCATATTTGCAACCTCTTATTAGTCATTTATGAGGTACTTTGACAAAATTATACCTTGGCAAAATCTAGGTGAATTACATCCACAGGTTCCCCTCGATCGTCTCTCATAGACCTCCTCAAATAACTCCAACAGATTGCTAAATACAAAATTTGGTAGCTAGGGCTGTCCCGATCATATAATTAAAACCTAAAATAGTATAAGTTTCACTTTTCAGGGCTAATACTAGAGTGCAATATCTTTAATTTAACGCATAAAGTATAAATTAATTCCTCAAATTGGCGGAGTTATATGCACGCAAAGTTGGTTTGTTTATGCAGGACCGCTATGTACACAAAAGGGGATACAGAAATTTTCCAAGGGGGGGCAAAATTTTTCGGTGATCTTTGCCAGAAAAATCTGATGTCCTTTTTTAGTCATCAGTCGTCTGGTCGACGTAATCTCTGCAAGCAACAATAATATATTATGATCTGTCTTGTCGTCGTATCCTGCTTTTCTCTCCCGCTGCATTGATTTTTAATGCTTGCTGAAAAAAATGGGGGGCACGTCCTATGCACTTTTGAAATTGCGGGGGCCATGGATCCGCCCCTGTAGCCTATGTACGCTGTGTATGGGCATGGGTATACAACAGGCACTGTTAACTTGTTTAGGCTGTGAAGAGTTTCAGAGTCCGCAATTTTAAAGCTACTCAACATCGGGTAAATCATTCGTGTTAAAAATCTTGCGCATATTAGACGAAGCGTATTGCGATCAATTTCTAGTAAGCCTTGCTATCAAGTCAAATAATAACTTCTTTATGAAATTCGTTCGGTAAGCCGACCAGGTTTGCAACTGTTTAAGTAGTAGGTTCGAAAGCTTTAAGCTTGCAATGCATCGAATTTTTATATAACATTGTGAATATATCCCTCACCATTATCGTTTTGTATACCGGTACTTGTATGTACACTGCCATAGTTAGCGGAATCAGTTATATGCAGGGCCCTTCCCTGTGGCCTTCCATTATTAACAATGTAATAATTGACAATTAATAAACTGCAAAAATTGTCGCTTGATTTGGTACACAATAAAATGATTAACTGATTGATTGATAATTATGCCTACGTATTATGTTTCTTATGCCTCTGTTTCGTGTACTTTACATAAGGCCTAATATAAATGGATATTTAGAGCATGGCTAAGGTAAATTGGTGACCCTACAATTGAGCAGGACTCTTGTTCCTGTTTGGGGAAGCCTGTGTATCCCGAGAAGCATCTCCATTTTGTCCCTTAGGAATGCAAATACCAAAGTCTCTGATGGAATAAACTGATTAATTCATTTTAGTGTGGTCCTCAAATTTCAGCCATCAAGACATTATCTTTTCCGATGTTGATAGCCATTAATAAACTGTTTCGTCCTCATCGAGGCTTCCTTTCCGGCGAATAAAGACGGTAGGTTTTCATTTATTTATCTCGTTCACGAGTTACTGTTTGTGGCTAAACAAAAGAACTCCATGGTACACTACATCTATGCTTGTAGTAATTGACGCCAACGCAGACGCATATTATTGAATGGCATATTTTATACTAGAGCTGCAGATTTTAAAGGTTTATTAAAATAATGAATAATCGTCAGCAATTTTAACTTTAAAATTTCGTCTTATTCGATTATTGTTTACTGATATCATGATATCGAGGAGTTCATTTGAGAAGTTGGCGAACAAAGATGATGTAAAACGTAGAATATTAGGTCATCATTTATTTGCATGTAAGGCAGCTGTTGATGGCGAAAACGTGAATAGTCTCACTATAATGAACAGCGTACTTACTATGGCCCAAAGCTCCTAATACTCGTTAGTCTCATCGCTGGCTAGGAACCTCTGGGTTACACAATCGGACCTCCCTCCTTGAATGCCCATAATAATTACTACTAAATACACATTACAATGTATCTTACACTCTACTTTTGCAAATTTCAGATTACCCTGATGGATACTTTTTCGGAACTCAATTCTTGCATTGCGTCGTGGTCAACCGATACGAGAAGAACTTTGAACCAGCAATTCAATCCATCGAAGAACCACCCCGAGTTTCCGCATCAATCCCCTGGCACCGTCTCGTCTACTACAAAAATGGTGTATACGAATTCGGGCAAAGAGTAGCCTCAACGTCCAACCTTGCTGACGGGCAAGCTGTCAGCGAATGTCCCATCGAGTGGGAACCGACACCAGCTGGCAATAGCACATGTTCTATTCAAAACCTGAAGAATTTTGTCGACAGATACAAAAGAAAGTTCGCAAGATACAACTCGATAAGAAATAACTGCAACATATTTGCCAAGCGTGTGGCCAACTTCCTCTTCGATTCAAAATGTGGACACTAAATGTGTCACTAATATTTCCAAAATGAAGAATCGGTGCAAAACAATCTGTGCTTAACATCTACAATTCAACCGTTATCATAATCAAGTTAGACTAACCAATATTTAAATAGAACAGAAAACTTTATCGATACTATCGATTTTATTGTATGAGGACAGGAAAATAATTATTGTTATTGTAGGCCTAACTAACAATGTAAAAAAAATAATAATAATATTGTTTAATCAACAATCCGGTTGATAGATCGCAACCGGTTACAGGATACCAGCTAAGCAGTTATCTTAATTAGCCTAATCGTGGCTACTGACAGAAGAGACAGTCTGCAATATAACGGCGCTAATATCAGCCTAGAAAGTCAGGGGCTTCTATCCCTATACATGGCGGGCGCCGCTTGCGCCCAGTGAAAAATAGGGGGGGAATCAGAAGACAGCCAAAATTCACGTCGGTTGGGGGGGAAGGTCGGACATGGAGGGCAGCGTTCAATCTAGGCATCACTAAAGGAAGATAGTAAAGGAAGATTCCCCCCCAGAAAATACTTCCCCTCCATATAAATTTGGACAAAATGGTAGGCCTAATAGTTTTTTAGCAAAATGTATACACTTTATACACTTTGAGTTTTTAGTTAGGCTACTAACTGCATTTTTGAATTACATGAACTGCTATAACAGCTATAATAGGCCTATATACTAAAAAAAATTCCTATTACATGATCATAATTATGTTTTTACTATTTTAATTATTAATACAATCATATTATAATTGAAAAAAAATAATGTTAATACAAATACTATTTTGCACAACTAAATGGCTTCTCTCCAATGTTATCTTTCAAATTTCAGACAGCCAAATTTGGTCCTTGAACACTTAGTAAAGCAACATCATCATTAGGCCTACGCAGTGCCTAAAGTGTGGAAAAATAAGTGCCTGGACGCCCCTTACCTCTCCAAAAGAAGTGCCTGGACGCCCCTTACCTTTCCAGTCTGTGCTCGCCAATAAGTGGCTGGACGCCGTTCAGATTTTAAAACAAGTGCATGGACGCCGTCCATGACCGTCCAGGCACACTTTAAGCCCTGGGCCTACGTGGACTTACAATGTAGGACCTACATTGTATTTTGTTGTATTGCATTGCGCTCAAAAAATTTATGTAACGCCTCTCGAGTGCACACTGATCAGAGGCGCAAAACATATGGCTGCCCAATTTTGGCAGCAATTCCTCCACTGAAACAGTAGAGTAATTATTTTGCTAAGAGGACAGCTTAAAATGCTGAAATTGCAATGCGGAAATCGCAAAAATTGCTTATGGGGAGGGGTACATTCCCTCCCCATACCAGGTCCATTCTCGGCGCTACACATGCCTCGGCGATCGTCTGCTGGATGCTCGTTTGTCCCTCTCCAAACAAACCTTCATTCCCACCCTAGAGGAGGGCATGCGCTAGATTGCATTATATTGCAGACATAGAGGAAGTCCGGTCCAAAAAGGGGGGGGAGAAAATGGATTGCGCCCGGTTGCTTAGGGGGGATAGAAGCCCCTGTAGAAAGTACGTCCATCCAACGGGGTTTTTTGGAATCGAGTCCAGCTCCGTTGATCTACGTGCCAGTGTGTTATCCAATGCACCACAACCTCCTCGTAAAAATACATGTAGCCTATATCAAGACATTGTTTCCACATATCGGTTTATGACCTTGGCCGTTCCAAACCGAAGGCGCTTCCATATAACAGTGATCAGAGTGAGGAAACAGCATATCGTGCTTTATGGCCACTTGCCAATCATTCAGAAAGCATCTGACTATAATAAAAATAATTATGTGTCTCAATTACTTGTAAATTACAGCTTACTCAATTCGAATGTATTTTAATACAAATTAGGCTGTTAATCCTAATTGCAATAATGCATCTACAGACTACATAATAAATATTTTAGGTTCGTGTTTATAATTTACTTGGTTATTCATTCACTTGAATGACGTGGGGCACGGTGGCCGATTTGCTAGGGCGGACAGCCTGTAACTCGGATAGTATACGAGTTCGGTCTCATCCGGTTATGCACTGCGTACACGGACCTTGAGCAAGCTACTCCTTTACCGTACTCAAAACTGCTTTGTAATATTATTGCACCTGCTCCATCGAGCTGTGAGCACTTCTTAACTCTCTAAGAAGGGCGATGAAAAAAGTAGAGTCTTGCATTGTATATTGCATTAAAAAACTTGGAATTTATTTTAACCATTTTCAAGGCGTATTATCAGTTTATGCATAATGCCTCTGAGCGACCCACTCAACAGACATACAAGACTAGAGTCTCGCAATAGCCTTGTATACTACTTTCTGCGGGTGGCTCGGTCGCAATATAAACGTGGAGTAGCGGTGGTGAAGGATATCACCCTCAGGGTCGAAGCCATAACACAGCCGCTATATAAATATGCGATTACATTTACATTTATATACACTAAAAATACATGTATGGTCGTTAATATGAATATAATTTGAAACTCTGAAGACTCTCATTTTTAGGCTTCTATCTTTGAGAAACCGACTTTTCTCCCGCCCTTAATCAAGTTAAACCAGCAACAAACAAACTGTCGAGTCAATTACGATTGGTCAAAATCTGTAGCCTTGCCAGAGGAGACGGTGAACAGCATCGGCGATTACGACCGCAATGGGTGCTGTAAAATTTATGAGAGTCGGGTGTGAGATAGGCCCTAGTTATCAGTTATCGGTCTGAACTGAAACTCACAGTGTGAGAGGGCAGCCAGCCACACTGCCATAAAACCGTTATCAGTTCCGTAATCCGCTTCTGCACTCAGCTGCAATTACGAGTTCTGCCCAGTTCACATTCACTGACGACAGTAGAGAATTAGTGAACGGACTGAGGGAGGTCTTTCGGGAGTGCGCTCCGTAAGCTGGTGTGGCACAGGCTAAGCAGTGTTTGCATGATATGAAACAGGAGTAGGCTGTAGCCTGTAAACGATTGTGAAAAATGATATGTGGGATAACCACCTGGGCAGAGAGTAGCCGTAAAAACTATAAATGCCGAGATTAAAAAAATCGTTGCAGGGAACAGTTGGTCTAATGAAGGGTATATTTGAACTTTAGAAATTTTATGATGCTTTGGAGTTTAGAGCCCGAATGTTCTGGAATGACATTCTATTTGAGTTGTATCAATATTCATTAATATTATTCAATATCAATATCCCTAGGCACAGTGCCCGTAGGAGTCCGACGCCACTCTCTGTCTGAGTCTGTCTCGCGTCATGTTACCCAGCTTCAACCGGTCCGGTCAGCAGGTCTGCCCCATACCATTAACATCTTGAAGCAGCTGGACCACCCTATCTTATTGAAGGGAATATGGGAGAGAGGCATGAAGGACAACCTGGGTCAATGCCCGTATGTGTCCCATGCTCTCTTCTCCGACTCTCTCCATCAGTCTGTCCTGACCGACCTGTGCATGCCTGGTCCACATCATGACACCTTGGAGCATCTGGGCCGCTAGGTCACTTGTGTAGTGGTTTTTGCGGATTTCAATCGTCTGGGTCTTTTACTGCCAGTGTATCGCCAACCATCTGGCAAACCTTCCTCCTTTTGTCCGGGCTTAGGACCGGCGCAGGGACGTTGTTGGTTCCCTGTGGCGGAGGATGGATGCAGTTTAACGTCATGCTCAGGACCAATATTATACCAATATAATATTATTACTTAAGAGTAAATTCAGGAACATGAGCTCACTTATAAGGCCTCCATAAAAATCTGAGGAATGGTCCAATGGTAGCCTACCTTTGAAGCTGCCAGATCTCGTTGCCAAGAGACTATTAGAGCAATGGATATGAGAGAAAGAGATGGAGGGACGAAGTGACTGGTGGACAGAGGGAGACACGGAATCAGAGACAGGCTATGGGACGGATGGATGAAGGGATGGGAGAAGTAGTGCAAGCTATTTGTATTGAGAGAAGTCGAAAGTGGAATTGTAGACCTGTTAATCAAAATCAGGCATGCGAAAGAGGTGGAAGTTTTCCTTACAGAAACAAACAAGAATATTTTAGAGGCTTTATGAGGCTCAATGAGACCTATACTGAGTGCAGCAACGTTTAGAAATAATAACCTGGGATACATGTATGTAAATCAGTTGAATCATGTTATTATTCAAACGATACGGCACATTGCGTTGAGTTGGTATAGTTTTTTTTATCAATTTGTCCCTGCTGAAGACGGGACCAGTAACTCTTGGTTAACCTTTTACCAACCGAGGGTATGGGATTTCCAATAACATTTACTACACTTTGGTCGTAATGGGTCAACTGGTTTTCTATCATTTAACGACTTTGCGACAGTCTATTTTTCAAATTTTCGGCTTTGACTTTTAGTCTTATTTCTAGTTTAAACAACTTTTATGGAGTTTGAACTTCTCATTTTAACTCTTTGTTTGTATTTCTGAAATAATTTCTTAGGTTCTACTTCTCGTCAAACATTAAAGTCATGTATGTAGTGGTGGATCACTTCTCTTTTTCAAATACTTTATTTTTTCCGCGAAATCGTTCGCAATAATATTTTTTTAAGAGTGCCGCTCTTCTGTCGGCGCCCTTTTGACGGGTCACCGACCAAGTGAGCCTCAAGAGTGGCATTTATGAGCAGAGACATTCTGCTGTCTACATCCTCGCGATAGAAACTGGCCAAAATTTTTAATTTTGCACAAATAATCTATAATTACAAAAAAATATTCAATTGTAAGTAAATTATTATTTTCATAGTTGGTGTTTGACAACACTATACATCGAATCATGCCCACGAACCATATTTTTCAAACACTCAATAAACGGAAAAAAGTGCAGTGATAAGCCTGCGATGGCAATGTCCAACAGGAAAAATGGGGTTTTTTGTCGCCTCACCCTGGCCCCATGGTGGCAGAGATTCGTGAACCCCTCCACTGCGTGTCCGATGCCAAGACGGACACAGTAGTGAAGGTTTGGAGTGAAAAGCTCAAAAACTGTAGAAATGCATTCTGGACAAAGTCACAGGCTGTTTTCCTTTCTTAGAGATATTTATGAAATGACTCAGAATGGTATTCATTCTGACCAGTTGTTTACTCTCTGACAATTTCTATTTTACTATAAGCTTCTAAAGAAGCACATACATATTTTGCAAGCGTTATGACTGGTTTAAAACAAGCACAAATTCACAGGAATATAATCAAATTGGAATTTCACCTTTGATTCAACTTGAAGTATGCACGAAATTGTCACTGCCGGAGAGAGCCCAATGCCAGTCATTCAAAAGTATCTGAATCAAAACAAAATTCATGATTTCAGTGAGCACAACATAAAATGTTTGACTGGTCTCACCACATCTATCTTTGCCAGAGCTATAGCCTAACAATGCATTTATATACAGTTATCAGCAACCACTGACTTGACCTGGTATGGTCATTCAATTAATGTCATTCAATTAATTAATTAATGTCATTCAAATGACTTTAATGTTACTCTTTTCATTCCAAACCTCATCCTTACTCTCTCTCTAGGCTCTGAAGATGTCTGTTTTTTAAATTGCATATGATTTTTTGACTGAACAACAAATGTGTTTGCTGGTGGCTCAATAAAAAGGTAAACCCAAATCCCCAAAAATGACGAAAAAAACACAAAGCGCGATTTCTCGAAAAACAGTTTTATAGAAAACAGCTTAACGTAACTCCCGAAAGCTACCAAGAGTAATTTCGTAAACCTGTATTTTGGTGTCGTAAAAACTAATTTGCCACCGCATATGCTTCAGCGTTGGTCGAATATAAGTCAAGTAGACGTCAAGATTTCTTGTTAAATAGAAGCCGGGTAATCCCAAAGACTCCATACAAAGCGGTTCTTGTTTTTATCTGACCACCAAAATTTATAAACTCGATGAAAAATATTTCCTGACGAAATAGAAGCGGGATTTATCGCATGAGGATCGGTTAGGGCTCAGGTAGGGTTAGTTTTAGGGTTAGTGCAGTCATTCTGCTGAAATTGAAGCTGGATTGATGAACAATAATTTTCAATGAAAAATTGATGAAAAATATTTGCTGACGAAATAGAAGCGGGATTTATCGAACAAATTCTTGCCTAAACAGAAGTTGGATCTTTTAAAAGGATTCTCGACAAACTAGAAGTTGGATTTATTATAGATAACGCTGCGACGCTAGTTCTTGGTGTCTTGGTGGTCGGATAAAAAACAAGTACCTACAAAGCAATATGGTTGCCAAATCTTTTGGGGGGATTTGGGTTGGTCTCAACATGTTTACCGTTATTTTAAATGCATGACATAAAACACAGTACTTTTCAGTCAAGGTTGGGTCGGGAGCGTTCCCAACTAGTAACCCAACAGGGACGATGGATAAACCTCCATAATGAATTAACCCTTTACCGGTTCACTTTGAAATTTTAAGCCCGATTTCAGCCAGACGTAATATGTCACGTGTCGATATGAATATGAAGTTGAGCCTGTTTCTAGTAAGATGGTTTGTAAAGCTATAGCTTCTTTTCCAGCAGCATCAACCGGAGGACCAGATGGCTTCACACCACAACATCTGAAAGACCCTTTGTCCAATTCAACAGATGCAGATTTCGTGGATACTATTACAGACCTAATCAATCTCCTGTTGAGAGGAGGATTACCGAAGCACATCGCTGAGATTTTATACGGTGGCAGACTAATAACACTTGGGAAGAAAGATGGAGGGATCTGACCGATCAGAGTAAGATACACTTGGCGACGTCTGGCTGCTAAGAGTATCTGCAATGTCGTATGTCGATACCTGTCTCCAAGGGCGGATACAGAAATTTTCGAAGGGGGGGACCAAAATTTTGGATCTTGTTGGTGGGACAGGGGGAAAGTTGAGTTGTGCCGCCGGAAAAACTGATGACTTTGATGATCTCAAACTCTGTCATCGCTCCAAATAGGTGTTGGAGTATCAGGAGGAGCCGAGGCTGCCGTTCACGCTACCAGGCGATACTTACAATCAATGCCGGAAAATCATATTATTGTGAAGCTGGATTTCTCGAATGCCTTCAACGCACTGAGACGAGATTCTTTGTTAGAGGCGGTCGCAGCAAAAACCCCGGAAATCTACCGCTACGTATACGATAATTATGCACACGCACCGCAGCTACAGACTAGACAGCACACTCTCCTTTCGGAAGAAGGCACTCAACAAGGCGACCCGTTAGGACCGCTGGAGTTCTGCCTTACGATACACCCACTACTCGAGAGTCTGATTACTCCTTTAAATATATCGGCTATATGGACGACATTACTCTTGCTGGACCAATCGATGAAGTTGAGCACGACATCAGCTTGATAGAGAAGCAGGCACACATGTATGGCCTACAACTGAATCGGTCAAAGTGCGAGGCTTCCGTTAGTGGTTCCAGTTACGTAGAAGCACACGAGAACAAGGCCTTTGCTCAGTTCGAAATTGTCGCCAGTGAAGACCTGACATTACTTGGAGCTCCACTGCTGCCAGGCAAAAAATCTATTCAGAGGAAGATTAACGATCTGAAGAAAGTCATCACACGGCTTGAAATGCTTCACCCACACGATTCATTCACCTTGTTGAGAAGCAGCTTAAGCATACCGAAGCTGCTCTACACATTGAGAACATCAGCTTGCTTTCTATATAAAGGACTTCTACACGACTTTGATGAAGTACTAAGGGCAGGTCTATGTAGTCTCTTCAATATTGACATGAATGATAATCAGTGGGTCCAGGCATCGCTACCAAAGAGAAACGGTGGTCTGGGGATTTGCAGTGCCGATATGCTGGCAACTTCCGCCTTTTTGGCATCAGCCGCTGGCACGCGAAGCCTCCAAGACCAACTGTTACTCGCTGTCTCTGTAATTTCTACAGATCCATTGGTTGAGGAAGCGTCTAGTTTGTGGATGAAGAGTTCGAACGCACCTCCTCCCACTGATCTGAAATCTCACATACAAAGAGAATGGGACACAGCGCTGATTTTGCATGTATTTCAAGAACTCACAGAAAGAGCTGCAGATTCAGCTTCTAAATCAAGATTGCTAGCCGTACAATCGTCACATTCAGGAGACTGGCTCCATGCACTTCCCATTACGACAGCTCGATTACGGATGACGGGAGAGGTGTTGAGAGTTGCAGTAGGAATTCGTCTGGGTACTGTGTTGTGTGAAAAACATACGTGCAAAAGTGGTGCCGTGGTAGAACCCTTAGGCCATCACGAATTCTTTTGTCCAAAAGGTGCAGGAAGACAACAACGACATGCTATGATAAACGACGTGATTTGGCGGGCGTTCACGAGAGCCAAAATACCGGCCATCAAAGAACCCAATGGTCTTTCCAGAACCGATGGCAAAAGACCAGACGGAGTTACTATAATACCCTGGTCCAGAGGTCGCTGCCTGGCTTGGGACGTCACCGTGCCGGACACATTTGCAGCCTCCTACAAACATCTAACATCGCAAACCGCAAGTGCAGCAGCTGAAAAAGCAGCTCGAAATAAGACCAGTAAATATGCTACGATCTTGCAGTCGCATCAATTCGTTCCTGTGGCAATCGAAACCGGAGGAAGCTGGCACACCGAGTCTCTGGAATTTGCTCAGGAGCTAGGAAGGAGGATTTCTGTAGCCACCGGTGACCAGCGAGAAACTAACCATCTGCTCCAACGCATATCAGTCGCGTTCCAAAGAGGAAATTCGTTGTCAGTGTTGGGCACGACAGAATTTATCAGCCAAGACATTGAGAGGCCTAAGAACTAACGTTGAAAACGATTATTTTTAACTTGTCTGCATGATATTGTGTTAGTTTTTGAAGAAATAAATGTGTTATAATAATAATAATAATAATAATAATAATAATAATAATAATAATAATAATAATAATAATAATGCTATTTCTCTCCGAGGCACTTTTTCCCAACCAGACTCTACCGAGTGAGTTGCCGTTCCAGAGCGACATTAGTTGTATCTCAGGATATTGTTTGGCACACCTGAGGAATCATAAATACCCTATTATTATTATCATTATTAATAATAATAATATTATTAATATTATTGATATTATTATCATTATTGTTATTATTATTATTATTATTTTTATTATTATTATTATTATTATTATTATTATTATTATTATTATTATATATATATATTTTTTTCGATGTAGTTTTCACATATCAGTTACAGTTTTCTTAGGGCAGCCGGACCATGGCCCCGGGCAAAAATTATTATTATTATTATTATTATTATTATTATTATTATTATTATTATTGCATAGATTTCTTACGCGCGCATCTGCATTATTACAGGACACTTAGCCTAACCTATCCGTTGAGTGACTAATCTCTTTTATTGCTCTTGTTATTGTTATTGTTATTATCTCCATATTGCTCCGTCACACACTCATCAGTCTGGTAAACTTAAATTTGAGGAGCGCCTTTCATCTTTGTATGCCTGGTTCTGTTTTAACGGTTTGGCTCTAAACCCAGACAAGTCTGAGGCAATTTTGCTCGGGTCACGCCAATGCCTGCATTCTTTTCCATCACTTTCCAGCATCGACTTCGCAGGCTCTGTTATGTCAGGTACTGTCAAAACCCCATAGCTCGCAATACCTGCTACAATTAGTGTCTTGATATAGCAGTCATTGATCAGGTTCTGACGTGCTTCTTTAAACGTTCTTAATTTACAAGCAATTCAACCTTCACTTCAACAATGTTTGGCTAATCTAATCTTATTCTGAGACGAACGGTCTCCCATATATAAGCCAGGAGACAGAGGACAAGTTCTATAGCTTGTCATCAAGCCTAGTTTTCTTTTCAGAATAACCTCAAATTTCAGCTATGGCGTCGTTTTCGTGTGCGATGTTAATCGGCATCGCTGTCTGCTTCATTGTTACCGTTACCGATGCTTCCTTTCCTCCTAATAGGGACCGTAAGCATTCACCATCTAATTTCGCTCGCGAATTGCTGCTTATGCATGACCCATCGGGTGCCATGGCATAACTTATTTGAGCCAATAGCCAGACTCTTAGCAGCATCTAATGCTTATAATATTATGACTAGACTAGAAAATTAATGTTGTAAAGAAGTTTTGTTATTAAATAATTATCAGCTATTGGGAGAAACAAAAGATGTTAACACAATGGACATGATATGATTGATGACGCTAGGAATAATAAAACACTAACGGTATTGATAATGACGATAATATATTACGAACAGCTACATGTACCTAACTTAAGATTGTCGGTCAGAAAGGTTTCTTCTTTCCTATTCCTTCTACAGGCTGCTCTAGAGACGTCTTCCGTTCTTGCTTCATATCCTACGGTCTTCGTCTCTGTCAAGGCCGTATATAGCTAGGGGGTGTTTTGGGTGTTTGGACACCCTCCGAATTGAAATATGGAAAAATAATAAAAGTCTATAGGCCTACTAGCATATAATGTAAAAACTACAGTGTGCAATCTATGGGCCACCCAGAACCCGCAGAAGATCGCGATTTTAGAAGAAAAATGCATGAAAGTAGATCGTTTTACGCCGCGGTGAACGGCTTTCGGGCGAGGAATAGGATCTACTACGAGAAGCAAGTGACGACTAGAATCACTAAAAAAGGTCATGAGAAAATTCGACGAGTAAAAAAAGGTCTTCAGAAAGTTTGTCTCAAAAAACTTGGTAAACCCCCTCCTCCAAATCAAATCCTGGGTATGGCCTTGGTCTCTGCATCTAACACTCCGGCCCCGGCTGCTTCTCGATCTCAAATGAGCCTCTCTTTCAGAATTCTGTATCTTAAATTCGTTCCAATTTTCTCACGAAGTTCAATGGCCCAGCGAGAAATCTTCCTGAACCGTCGAGTTTCTTTTCTAATCCCGTATTCGCGAGAACAGTTCCTGAATCGACCTTGTTCAATTTTCATTCTGCGCGGCTGAGATTGGAATTGATCCAAAAAATGTAATTGTCTCGGAAATTTGGTGTCGAGCGAATTACAATCAGTTAGGCTATAGCTGTAGAAATTGTTCCATGTGTTGAAACTTTAGAAAAAATTGAGTTTTATTATTTAAAATTCTGCCTTTGTTGAGCTTGGTCTGTTTAACTTGATCGTTGCCTTCAGTTGCAGCGCGTCTGCTGTCTTGAGTGTCAAACATAAAAGAATAGGCCTATAATAAAGATTTCCTGGAGCTCTGTTACTGGGTAGTCCTTCACTCGCAATTGCTTGGCGCTTCGGCGTGAAACTCCGATGCAGTGTCCGCGCTGCAGTCGGGAGCGCCTCTGAGTAGTGAGCTTGAAGGGGCGTTAACACAAAACGTAGGGACCTACCATTCATCAAATTTGAATGAGAATCCGTTGAATGGGTTCTCCGTGTGTGCGGGACCTTGCCATTGGCGACTCTTCTAATATTTATGTTCTTCAAGCTGTGATCGTTTTCGAGTGACTGTTGAGTCATGATGAATTTAACGTCATTTAGATTAGAGAAGGACAGACCGCTTGGGCAGAAATCGTGAAAGGGCGTTTTTACGAATTTTAACAATCATTAAATGAATAAATGAATGAATGACCACTATTCTTTCTCTACTGTCTTGCATTTTTATAGCACCATAACGCCCGCCTTACTCGCTAGAGGGCCAGGAGCTCTTGTATCTAATTCTTTCCCTTTTGATCTACTTTATAAACTTCTAAAGTGACCTCTAGCGATGCAGCGCACTGCTGATGGGATTGGACTGCACTAGCTGGAACCAAGGTTTCTATTGGAAAGTGTAAACCAAAGTGGTTCGCCCTCTCTTTCTTACCAGGAGTTTCTCGACATATAACCCCGGCTATTGGTCGACAAGCGATAGCACTATTTTCCCCGTGCTCATCTGGGTTCGAATCGAACTCGGCAGATTTAAATGGAGATAAGGTGGATACTACTGGCTTCGTGTGTCTGGGTACCTGTATGTCAGATTCATCTGGGCGCCTCGATTGCTGCCTTATTAATGCCGATAGCTGTGCTATGGCCTTATCAGTCCTACGCTGTGCTGCCTCTTGTTCCATGACTTGGTATTGTAGCTCGTTGGTCTGGCGCTCTAAAAATGTCTCGATCCCTTCCGCAAACCGCTCGAACCTTGAGTCAAACGACTCTTCTTGAACATTCTCTTTAGAGGGAGTCTTACATGACGCAGGGTTTTACCCCTCATTGTCTGAATTAAGGTTATCCCAGGGGTTATTTTAACGTGCAGCTGGACACAAAGTGTGTAGTTGGAAAACAAATGTGTGCAGTTGAAAATCAGGTTTTGTGCAGTTACTTTTTTACACACAATCGCACAAACAATGTAAGTAGCTAATATATTTTAATTAAACTAATTGCAACAAACAAGATTATAAGACATTTTTGCCGTGAATTTAGCTTTAAATTTCTACTGACAACTCTATTGGCATAAAATACAAGAAAGCAAGTCTAGAGATAAAGACATGGCATATTCAAACAAGCTGTATGATGCAAGCCAAATAACGCTTAGCGAAACAAAATCAAATGCAAAATTCCCAGTTTGTAACAAAATAATGAGTTAAAAACGAAAGCCAGGCGGAGCACAGGGCTTCTCTGCTTTTGTGTTTACAACTTTAACCATTTTAAACAATAGACATGAAAGCATATAAACATGAAGGATCGCCAATAAACTTACACCGTATCAAATATCCCCAATTCAGCTATTCCACGCATAACAAGCCTTGGCGGATCACGTAGCCTACACTTACTTTAGAGATCAAAATGCTTTTGGTTTTGCAACATCAGAGGTGATATCTTGACTAAAAGAGTAATCGCATTCTCTCTGTTCGCTTGCAGAAACTGTAAATATTCCCTTAAGCCAACGGTTTTTTTAATGCTTTTGGTGTGTCCCTCGTTCTACGGGCTCGCTTTTGCAGCCACAGAAGCACGGACGCCCGAGAATCCCATTCTATCAATGGCGGCATGTTGTGATAAATGTACAAGTATTCATTTTCGGAGTTGACCGACATCAGGGGCGGATCCAGGGGGCAAAATGGCCATGGCCCCCCCGAAAAAAATACATGGGACGTGGCCCTCCATTTGGTTTGAAGAAGCCATTAATAGGCCTATAATGCAGCGGGAGAGAAAACAGGATACAAGGCCCCCACTAAAGAAATCGCACGGGATGTGACCTTCCCATTTGATTTAGCCCATCTGATATAGTGTACTCAAGACTATGACACGACCGACGACTAAAAAAAAGGGGACAAAAGAAAAAAAAGGTTATCAACTATTTTGGCGGATGAGCTGGTATCTTTTTCCGGGAAAAGTCATCAGGTTTCTCGGCGACGAAAATCACACCAAATTTTCCCCCTGTTCCACCAACAAGACCGAAAATTTTGCCCCCCCCACCTTCGAAACGTTCTGGATCCGCCACTGACCGACATATTGCTTCTGTCGATAGACTTTAAAGCGGAGCTTGTGCTGATAAGACGTTCAACGTCTGCGCTGTGAGGTTTAGCAGCCAGAAGACGGACCAGAACCGTCGTCACACTTCTGTATGTATCAGATGATGCAAGAAAGCGAACTTTTTGTGCCAGTGTCATCTGTCTAAGAGCTTCGATATTGTCCATTTCAAGCAACTCCCAAAACTCAAGAGATAGCTCGGACAAAGCGAGATCAGGACAAAGCATGCTGTGAACTCCTTCCAAATTTGCTGAAGGTTGTAGAGTGGCAAAGGACTTCGCAGTACGCATCAGTTGAGCATCCACATCAAAGCGCTGGTCAAGGAACTCGACTAGCGAGGCAACCACTTCTCTACAAACAGCATTGACATCCCTGCAATCGGAAACGTATTGGTGGTGTTCTTTGCGGCGTTTCTTTGTCCTCATTAGCTCAATCCCTTTCAGGATCTTTGTTACGCCATCTGGCTGTAACACAACTTCCTTCTTCAGAGCCTTAGCAGTTGCGTAACAACCTAGCCGGGGGCCCGTGGACAATGGAGCTCAGGCCCCAACCTATTAAAGACACTCAAAATGACAATTATGGGATGGCTAATTAAGACTGCAGTTAGATTAAAATAGAATATCCAACGCTAGGGTCAATGATCCTTAATTCAAATCACATTAATAGTTCAAGAGAAAGCAAGAACACAATATATGGGCTAGGCCTAGGCTAATATTGAGATGCATTTGCCAAATTGACCTGCACATGGCAATACTGTTTCTTTATATATTATGATGAGAAGCACAGCAACTCTATCATAACTTTCATGTTTCCAGTTGAGAAGTAGCAGTAGTCCTAGAGGAACTGGTCAATGTAATATGTCACTTTTCTCACATATAGTCTTTTTCACGGGTGATGATGCTAAGTTTCATTTTGGATTAACAGTAAACGAATGAATATCATCATCGGTTCCTGACGCCAGCCAGTTGGCGGTGATCAGGGGGTCAATCCGGCCATGCTCCCATTCAGAATGTGCATAGGACGTCCCCCAATTAAGTTTCAACAAGCATTCAACCAATGCAGTGGGAAAAGGTGAGAGAAAAAGTACAACACCAGGTGTCGAAATATCTTAGCATTGCCTGGAAAATGGCAAATCTGCAAGACATTTCAACTAGACTAGATGACTAAAAAGGTAATCAGCTAGCCTATTTTTGGAGGGAAAAATAGGTACAATTTTCTAGAGATTGTAGACATTTCGAGCAAACGACTAAGAAAGTCATCAGTTTTTTCTGCCAAGTGTGAACAATTTTTTCAGACCAAAGGCCAAAAATTTGCACCCCTTCGAAAATTTCTGTATCCGGTCCTGGCGGTGACGAGTGGGAAAAAATGACACCCATTACCCTTGTTCATTTGTCAAGTCAATTGGTATTAAGTCCTCATTTATATATTTTCTATCTAAAGTGGTCTTAATTGGTATATAATAAATTATGCCTTAAATTTCCGTTTTTCTTCGTATCTTGCAAGTAGGCAATTAAGAGGAATTCGGTCAATATTGGCATTCTCTCTTTGTCTTGTTCAAACAGTCTAACACTGTTGCCTCGATACTTAATACTATCTAATATCATCGTTTCCTGTTTCCTGTAGTCTTGAAATTCCTGCCGTCAACTCATTTCTGCAGCAATTAAGAGGAATTCGGTCAATATTGGCATTCTCTCTTTGTCTTGTTCAAACAGTCTAACACAGTTGCCTCAATACTTAATACTATCTAATATCATCGTTTCCTGTTTCCTGTAGTCTTGAAATTCCTGCCGTCAACTCATTTCTGCAGTAAGAATTCTTCTCTCATCCTGTTTTCGCGTTGTCTAGCATTCTGGTCTGCATAGGAAGATCGGTCATATCATCGTCTTGTATATTTTTTCTTGGTTTTCTCTGATCATCATTAAAATGCTTGTGAAGCCTGTCCAATTCCCGTTTGTATATTTTTTGTATCGTTGCTGCCATCTGCGTTAGATAACCTATGGCGGCAAACGAACTCTTTAATTTTCTCAACGACTCAATTATCCTAGGATGTTAAAGCTTATTGGCTTTCAATCATCATTGTATTGCTTTTCTCTGCGTCGATCATTGGCCCCTAAAAGAAAAAGCAAGTCTATACGCGATTTTTTTTAATGATCGGGGGCCCTTTGAACCTCGGGGCCCGTGGACTTTGTCCACCCTCGTTATATGGTTGTTACGCCACTCAGCCTGTGGTCCACCCTCCAGGTAAGTCATCTTCTATTAAAGCCAACAGCCGTGCTTTTACCGACTTAGTTGTCTTTTCAATGTCGAGAATACTGATGCCATCTCCTTGCAGCAGTTTCTGGTATCTGCTGAAGACAGTGAGATCAGCCAAAAATGACAGAAGCACGAGTTTATCCTCATCTAGAAGAAATGCCAAAAAAACACTTGAAGCTTTATCTTTGGCTTGCCGCATATATATAAAGAACATGCGAAAACCATGCTACCAGAACCGAATTTACTAAAGCATGTGAAAACTCAGACCACCTCTCAAAAAAATCTTAGGAAGCTCAATGAGGTGAAAGTTGTTAAGATCTGCGACTTCCCAAAGTTCCCTTGATCTGAGACCTGATGTTTGAAAATATGTGGACAGGGCTACCAGATTCTGAAATATATGACCAATCTCACTGACAGAGCTGCTGGTAGATTTCCAAGCCAAATTCGAACGGTGAACTGCACACCGGATTGTTAACAAAGGGACGGATGTTGATTGATGATCCCTCATTTTGGCTCGAAATAGAGTCCATAAGCCAAACCTCTCAACTGTATTGATAGACGCTCCATTCTCCAACTGTGTTAATGTGTGCTTCTTCCAGTGCTTCAAGAATCCCCTTAGCGCCTCGGCAACGAAGTTCGCTGGCACCTAGGAAGTATTGTTCCTCTGTACCAACCCCCCTAACCGCTTTCGCCATAACGTAAATTTTTATCAATTTGCGTTCTGTTTTCGGTTCCATCGCATCGTATGGATAATGCCAATACATCATTGGTCAGCTTTTTGGCAAGAATGTTTTGGTGACTTTGTACAATGCATTGCAAAAATTCTTTGTGAGACGCTCGCGTCAAGTAGCCTACTGTAAGTTCCAATCTTGCTCAGTTGTCATTTTACCGCAATTCCATGAGAAAGCAGATGCCATAGTATTGATAACAACTCTTGATGCCAGAAGTAGGTTTATAAGCTTAGCCAGTTACATGATAATATAATAACATATTAATAGTAATATAATAATATAATAATAATAACAAATTAATAATAATAATAATAATAATAATAATAATAATAACAATAAGAAGAAGAAGAATTAAGCCTTAGTCTCAATAATGACCAATCTACCCGATGTAGGATGCTATTCTGATAATTATGTGCAGTTGAGAAATTTTCTTAAAATAACCCCTGGGTTATCCATCAAACAAGTTTCACTTTCTAATTATTTTCACAATTACATGTAGTATCTCTTAACTAGCAATCAAATTACAGTCTTTTCAACAGTTGCAATTATCAACGTTTCATTTGCTAATTCACGAACAGTGTGAATTTAATATCGTTTACAGAATTCCTAACTGTCTGACAAGAGTTTCTGTAGCGCTCGCTAAATTTAACCTAACTCGGATTTACTTCCGAAATTAAATTAAATACATTCGCGTCAGTTCTTCTCGCTGACTAAAACAACAGTCAATCTACAACAAATTCAATGGGTCTACTTCTAATTATTTATACTTCCCTGTTTTCCGACTGTGAAATTGTGAGAGCAACCCAAAATTACTCCTCAAGTTTGACACCAGGTGAAGGTTCACTTCACCGGAGAGTGGGATCTGTTTCCCCGTCAATTTCGTTGCCAATTTAAAGATATTTTACAAGAACTTCTTGCATTCAAATCAAAATTTTAAAGTAAATTAGACCAAATACCCTTACACGTTTCACACATAGCTCTTTTCCTGTCAACTTCTAACGCTCAATTTCGGCCGTCTGGGCCTGCAACCAATCACAGGCGACTTCCGGTTGCCGCCAGAAACACGCGCCGCTTATTGACCAATCAGCAGCGCACACGTTCTGATCACGTCACCTAAATGCATTTGCATGTCTGGAATACTGCTCAGAAGCTATTTTTAGCCCACCCATGAAATAGTTATAGAACCAGATGTGGCCTGTAAATAAGTAAGAGGCCGTAGCGTTTCACAAACGCTACAGCATCATTTCTACTTTGTGATAGACCTACATCTAAAGACCTAAATAATTATGTCAATGAACGGCATATTTCATATGAATTTCAACATTGGAATTAAGTAAATAAACGCACAATCTGTAGAATAGGCCTAACGCCTGTTGAAAGCAGTGTTTAGATCACAGTATTTGTTTAATTTTTATAGTTGTTGAATAAAAGAGAACCAGGAAGTGACACATAAATGATATTATGCGCATGCTTTTGGGCCATAGACTATATCTGGTGTAGAGGTAAGGGTTATATTCTCGCACCTGTCCCGAATATCATTATTAACTTCTGAGTACAATTTATGCTAACGGTGTCCTTTGTATAAATTCAGGTTATCCTGATGGCTACTTCTTTGGAACTCAAGTCCTGTCTTGCGTTCTGTCGCGAAAAAGGTCAATTCTTCCTATCCGTTTCCCCTGGTCTGTTTCGCATCGTCTTATCTACTACAGAAATACTGTCTACGAATTTGCCAAATACGTCAGCACGCACGACTATCCTGACTGGCCAGGTGCCAGGAAATGTCCGATTAAGTGGGAATCGACTCCAGCTGGCGGTAGCAAGTGTTCCGCTCAAAGCCTACAAAGTTTTGTCAACAAATACACCATCAAGTACGGCGAATACAATTTGGCCATTAATAACTGTCACATATTCGCCAACCGTGTGTCTGGCTTCCTCTACAATTCAAAATGTGGACGTTAAGTAAAGGATCGGTGTAAGAAAACCCATCTGGAACATTCACATGATTAACTTTATCTTAGCCAATCAAGTTATAATTCGTATCTAATTGGAATAGAATAGAATACACTTAATCGCTAAAATAGATTGAATTGTACGAGCCCAGAGAACCGTATAAAAACTTACTGTAGAACTAACCAACTCTGATGAATGTATCGATTCAAAACATGTTCACCAATAGCACGTTCAATCCACATCGAAGATGCTAGCCTAACAGATTGATTGATCGTTTGGTTGATTGATTGATTGATTGATTGATGACTATTGGATTGATTGTTGACTCTGGAACATGAAGATGCAAGCCTAACAGTGGCCAGAGTGAGGGAACCGATTATCGTGTCGAATGATTACTTGTCCAGCATTCCCAATCAATTATTGTCGAAGATTAATCATCGCGTCTTGATCACTTTCGATTATTTCAATCAATTTGATTGTACTTACAATAGAAATGGGTCTGCTGATCTTGCTCAATAAAATGCATTTTCAAAAGAAAAGACTGGTCTTGTGTCGTAAATTTAGGTGATTATACGAACACCAGGAGAATTGTATTCAATTTTAAAAGCGGTTAGAAGAAGTCTTTCAGGAGTGCATTCCATGAGCTGGCGTGGCATTGGCTAAGCATTGTTTGCATGATTTGAAACAGGAGAAGACGGTGTACGATTATGAAAAAAGATATGTGGAATGACTCATTGGCCACTGGGCAGAGAGTAGCTGTGCAAACTAGGAATGCCGAGTTTAAAAAAGTCGTTTCAGGGAACAGATAAACATAAAAAGGGTATTTAAACTAATTAATTTGATGTTTTAGAGTGTTTAAAGTCCGAACTTAGGAGAATGTGCTAGAATGGCATTTTATTTGAGCTGCATCAATATTCATTCGATTACCTCGTTTGCATTGTATCATAGACATTCCACTTATGAGTAAATACAGGGACATAAGCTCATTTATGAGACCTCCATCAAAATCTGAGGAATGGTCCAATACTAGTCCACCTTTGAAGCTGCAGGATCTCGTTGCCAAGAGACTATTAGAGCAATGGATATGAGAGAAAGAGATGAAGGGACGAAGTGACTGGTGGACGGAGGGAGACACGGAATCGGAGACAGGGGATGGGTCGGATGGATGAAGGGATGGGGGCATAGGCGGAGACCTGCGCCGAGAATTGGGGGGGACGGAAAGACGCGAGATTTTCCGAAAATTTCTGACGACCGGCGAAATCTCGGGAAATTTTCTATTTTCGCCGCCAAAAAAGTTGATGACCTTTTTTTTTTTTTTTTTTTTTTTAGTCATCCGGCCAAATCTCGCCCAAATCCCGAAGAAATTTTCTATTTTCGCCGCCAAAAAAGTTGATGACCTTTTTTTTTTTTTTTTTAGTCGTCCGGACAAATCTCGCCCAAATCCCGAAGAAATTTTCTATTTTCGCTGCCCAAACAAGTCTTGACGCTCAAACATTGGGGGGGACAAATGCATGGGCCGTCCCCCCCAACACTTTTATTGGGGGGGACCGTCCCCCCCTGTCCCCCCCTAGGTCTCCGCCACTGGATGGGGGGAAGTAGTAAAAGCCACTTGGATTGAGAGAAGTCGAAAGTGGAATTGTAGGCGTGTTAATCAAAATCAGGCATGCGAAAGAAGTGGAAGTTTTCCTTAAAGAAACAAACAAGAATAGCCTATTATCTCAAATTTTGAGAGGCTTTACGAGGCTCAATGAGACCTATACTGAGTGCTACAACTTTTTGGAATAATAGTCTTGGGTAAGTAAATCAGTTGAATCATGTCATTATTCAAACGATATGGCGCAATATATTGAGTCAGTGTAGTTTTTATTAGTGTTCCTGCTGAAGACACTCTCTATAACTATTGGTTAACCTTTCACCAACCGAAGATATAGGCACTTTGGTCGGTAAAGGGTTAACTGACTCCAGCTCACATGGACAATAATGCTAAAAGGTCAAATTCTCGTTCTATTCGCTAGGTGACGCTAGCGGTCACCACCAGAAAAAAGACACTCTTAACGCGTTTATCAAGACCATCATCACTTGATATTCATCATGAAGCCTATACATGTAGATGGTTAGTTTGCACGACACAACAGCATATCAAGATTAAGGGGATTTTAATTATGTACATGAAAACAATATAGGTTCGTCCAAAACAAGTGTTACAGCAAGTTAGTGGCAACCACACAGCAGTTCAAAATGCATGCGATTTGGCAATGTGCCATCATTCTATAAAGATGCCGTGCTGATTGTAATATGGATTAAGATTTGTAAGACAATTTACTAAACCAAATCGTTATATAATATAATTTATTCGGATTAGAATACGTTGTAAAATTAAATATAGCCCTACGTTAAGGTGGAAATGATATCCTGGTAAGCAATTGCCGATAAGTGGTACTATTATAGTTGTTTAGTGTATAACTGTACAATGTACATTGTATGATTGTGCAATGTGAATGAAAGTGAACGAAGCACATAATTATGACGCATCATGTTATGTCAAGACAGGCCTAGACGTATTACTCCAAATTAAAATTGGCCTACGCTGATTGACCACGCGGCTTGAGATAAACTTAAATCAGGTAGGAACTGCTTTTAGATAATAATACGCATCCTGATCTTGAGGAACGATATCTGGCACTATCGGTTATGATTAAATTCAAAGCTGCTGTTATTATTTGGGACTGAACCTGACACTTTTCTCAAGTAGGCCTAAAGTATTCTAAATCCAGGAACCACGTCTGCGATGAAACTCTCCATCGCCTCCATGCTAAGTTTTAAAAAGCCGCCAAGTATTTAGGCCTACTTAACTTTTACGCTTTTAAAAATGTCAAGCACTCTATAATCTTACGGTGTTCGTAAAGTCATCTAACTATTTCTTAAGTAAAATTACAAAACTGACCTGCTTAAAATAATTATTTCGTTCTCATCGATTGATTTAATTAAATAGAAACATATTACGTTGAAGCTATAAATGGACTAAACTCTACCGGGGAATTACTATCTCATAGAAGAATTAAATTATTTTTTATTCGCAGTCACTCGATATTCCATTCCCAATTTACACTGTCCACATAACTGCATATTGCATAATGTAACAAATTTAATGCTGTTTCGGCCCAATCTCTCTTTCTCACATATTAACTCTAATCTGTGATGTAGCAGTCACGACGACAAGTAGAGTTATGTGTAGGCAAATGCCGTTGTCACGAAATAGAGTATCCCCCGTATTAGCCTAATTGTATCCCCCCAACTTAGAAAAGTCGATAAAACCGCTTCCGCGTGTATTTTTTGCGCAAATTAATTTTCATCTGCTTTGTTTTGAACAATGACACTAACAGGTATGTTTATTCCTACTAGATAATTTGTTTTGCCCTGTTTTTAGAGCACTTAAAACATTTAAAACACTTAAGAACACTCAGAGTCACTAAATAAATTCGAGTTGCTTTTATCTGAGCATTGCTTAGGACACTTAAAACAATT
The DNA here is from genome assembly GCA_949752735.1 of Lumbricus terrestris. NCBI lineage: Eukaryota > Metazoa > Annelida > Clitellata > Crassiclitellata > Lumbricidae > Lumbricus > Lumbricus terrestris. Next base: position 21,226,037 of record OX457044.1, on the reverse strand, counting down.
AGAGTCACTTTAAATTTTGATTACAGCATAAGTTTTTTTATTATGCGCATTTTTCAAAAAAATGAATAGAATGGTTTATCCCCCCGGATAGTATAGACCGGTTGATTCCATCCGGAGGGATAGCTAGATTAATTTATCCCCCCGGATAGCTTTCAGGGGGGATACTCCGTTTCGTGTCACCGTCCCAAAACAAAGACCGAGTCACCAGCGCCGAAGTCCGTCGCGTGCACCAGTCCAAGGGAAAGTTTCTCGTCAGAATGATGTTAAGAGTCGAATAGAATGTTGAATCCCTGATGGCCGAGTTGCATCAAGAACGAGGAACAGCGACATACATACACTCTGGTTTTGTGCTACAAATTTATGCTTGATCACAGGATTAGGGAACACTAAAAGTCGCCTGGCCACTGGATATCTATTTGCCTCTGCTCCTCTCTTGTCGTAACTCGGTCGAGTCGAGACGATCGAAGAATCGTCGACGCGATCGACTTGCATGTCGAGTTTCGCTACTTTTGCAAGTCGATCGCTGTTTCCTAGACTCTGAAACTCTTAAGTAACTTACGCCTCGACTCAGAAACTCTAAGGCTAGCCTGCTTACTGTGCATTGCAGCCACGTCACAGAATGACCTACATGATAAAATAATTTTTATTCTACGGATGTTTTGTTTCTGAATTACAGTATATACCTAAACAAATTTGTAGGGAACAACGTGCTACGAAATAAAAATTAATCACCGAGGAAAGTCTGTTTTCCGATATGGAGATCTATTACAGGGCAACGATCGGGCAAAGTCCACAATAGAGATAATAATAATTATTGTAGGCCTACATGAGTGCATAGGTAATACGTAGCTAGCTAGTGCATGAGTGTAGTAGACATTGTTTTCTAAGATTAGGCCGTGAAGTGTTTCAAAGTTCTCAACTTTAAACTGCTCGTTATCGTTAATCTAATCTTTATCGAGCTGAAAGAGATTGCCCTATACGACGCTGCCTATAATACTGCGAACAAATTCTAAACTTTGTTATCAAGTCATAATATTATATTGCTTTAAGCGCAGCTTAAGATAATTATCAGTCATGAAGATGTTTCCGATATATATAGGCCTAATTGTCATTACTGTCTATTGTCCGGTCACCGAATCTTCTTTTCCTCCTAATAAAGACCGTAAGTATTCATTAACTTAGGCTATTTAACTCGTGAATAATAACTAACACATGTCGTGCTGTATAAGGGTAGACGAGAGCCTATGTTTTAAGAAATCTAATTGTATCTGACTACCTCGTTTGAATTCTAAGAATATTAATAATATTTTTTCTTTTGTGAAAGCCTGCAAACGCACTGCGCTGTACATGTGCAATTTATGCCACAATCTTAATTGACATAAATCTTAACTAGGCCAATACTAACAGACAGTGGCGTCTAACCCCACCACTTGGAGTGGGAGACCAAACTCCCCCATTTTCGCCGACTTAAAACAATTGTATGGAAATCTGTTCATTTGTTACGTACGCACAGTGTTTAATCTAGTCCCCCTCCTCGGGGGGAATTGAGGTTTCTGGGGGGAAGACAATTGATCGTCCGAAGGACGCTCGTGATGCGCGTTGCACCGTGAGAGGCAGGGGTATGGGGAGGGGATGCACCCCTCCACATCAGAAACTTTTTGAATTTGCACATTGCAATGGCAGCGTTTTAAGGTGTCGTCTTAACAAAAATAGCTGTACTTTTTCAGTGACCCATTAGAAACTTTTTGAATTTCCACAATGCAATGGCAGCATTTTAAGGTGTCGTCTTAACAATATAGCTGTACTTTTTCAGTGACCCATTAGAAACTTTTTGAATTTCCACATTGCAATGGCAGCATTTTAGGGGGTCATCTTAACGAAAAAAACTGTACTTTTTCAGTGACCCATCAGGAACTTTTTGAATTTCCACACTGCAATGGCAGCATTTTAAGGGGTCATCTTAACAAAATAGCTGTACATTTTCAGTGACCCGTTAGAAATTTTTTGAATTTGCACATTGCAATGGCAGCATTTTAAGGTGCCGTCTTAACAAAATAGCTGTACTTTTTCAGTGGCCCATTAGAAACTTTTTGAATTTCCACAATGCAATGGCAGCATTTTAAGGCGTCGTCTTAATAAAATTACCGGTACTCATTTTCCCATGCTGATACTAGCCTAGCCATGGTTTGAGATCTTAGAGTGTTGCCTCCCAATTGCAACCAATTTTTGGATTTGCACAATGCACATTGCTGCCGTACTTAGCATTTTAAGCTGTCATGATCTCAGTGCTCAGAGATGTGGTTCAAGACTTCAATAAATAACGCTCCCAATGCTTAATTTTTTTCATTTGCAGACTGTGATGGCGGCTTTTAAGTTGCCATTTTAAACGAATTTTCATTATAGATAAATAAGCTCAATGAATAACACTGTAGTATATTATAATGATACTAGGTGAGGTACCCGGCGTTGCCCGGGAAATTTAGGATTCGACCCACTCCGGCCACAACCCCACCACACCACACCCCACCACTCCAACCTCCACCGGTATGCCAGCCGAGAAATTTTGGTTTTCGGGCGGCAAATTTGCCCCCCAAATTTCCCCCACTCTCCCCCACCTCCACAATACGCCACAACTAACTCCGACCTCCACCGGTACGCCACCCGTGAAATGTTGGTTTTCGGGGAAAAAATTCCCCCCCAAAATTTTCCCCCAGATCCCTCCCCACCCCTTCACAACACGCCACCACTAACTCCGACCTCCACCGGTACGCCACACGTGAAATTTTGGTTTTCGGGGAAAAAAAATTCCCCCCAAAATTTTCACCCCCCCCTACTTCCCCCCTCCACAACACGCCACCACTAACTCTGACCTCCACCGGTACGCCACCCGTGAAATTTTACTTTTCGGGGAAAAAATTTCACCCAAATTTCTTTTCCCCCCACCATCCACCAGGCCCACCCCTACACCTCCCACTCGACACCTCCCCACCCCACCTCCCCACCCCACAACACGCCACCACTAACGCTGACCTCCACCTGTACGCCACCCGTGAAACTTTGGTTTCCGGGGAAAAACATTTCCCCCCAAAATTTCTCCCCCCACCACCCCACCTTCCACCACCCCACCCCCACCCCACCCCCTTCCCCCACAACACCCTACCACTAACTCTGACCTCCACCGGTACGCCACCCGTGAAATTTTGGTTTTCTGGGACGAAGTGTGAAAATACATCCGGACATCCGGACATACATACATACACACAAACGGAAGGACAAACTTTGAGAAATATATTATAGATTTATGAAATATTTCTGAAACATTGGGGCGATATATGCATCTCCGCCACCCCTTTAAATCTCCGTCCATGCGCTTAGAAGCTGAAAGCTAATAATTCGAATTCTCCACAGAAACTCTCTGTGTAGGCAGACCTTTAGCTGTTGACAACTCCTGCTGATGTCGATGCAACTCTTCGCGAAATAAGAAAAACTTATAACACAGAAACAGTCAAATTCGGTTGTCTATGGTAGAACCTACATGTATAATGACTACCATATATAGCTTCCTGCACTTATGGCTGCATCTCTATAGCATGGAAAGACTCTGCTTTACATCAGAGCTGCTCTTATCCATTTCAGCGATCGATATGCTGGCTGGGAATCTAATGCGAAACATATGTTATTAGCTTCATTAGGCTTAGGCTACTTTTACAGAAGGGACCACTGTCCGAAGACTGGGGTAGGCTACACGTGCACAGCAAGTGTCAAACTGGTCGTTTGATTCTTGCTGCGCGACCGTCGCAATCATTAATTTTGTTGCCTTCATCACCTGCCAAGGGTGGGGCTTCGGCTTGGCTCCGTCAGTAAACGTGATTAGTGATAAGAGGTCAACCCCGAGTGGGTGTGTCCCACCCTTGTATGCCAGGGACCTGGCTGACACTAATGTCTATGAGTTGTCCTGCTCCCTGCCAAATATAAGTGACATCAAGCAAACGGTGGGTTCGTTAGTCCAAATTAACAATGTTTTTCGATGCATAAGTGATGCACAAATAATAATTTTCGTATTCCAGGCCTTTATTTAATAGAAATTCACCAACCCCCCCAATTTGCACCCGAAAGAGTCAAACCCCCCACTTTCAGAAACCGTGGGAGAACGTTCTCCCAACCCCCCATTGGTAGACGCCACTGCTAACAGAACAGACAGTCTGCAGACACGAAGCACGTCCGCCCTACGGACTCGATCTCGGTACCTCTCGCTTTCCATGCAGTATATCAGAGGTTCCCAAACTTCTCTGGCTCGGGACCCACTTGGGAATATTTTTTCTGTCTCTGGACCCACTAAACAAAATTAGGTACAGAGTACTAAACTAACACTAACTAAGGATTGCTTCATAAATCGGGATTAAGATATGCTGATTTACATCCAGCATTTAGAAATTACCAGATTTAAAACAGTAAAATTTAACTTAAGAAAAAAAGCCAACATTTATTGCAATGCAAGCAACTGTTATGCTAGCATTCACAAGAATTTCCAAACAAATCACACACTGAGGTCTTGGTTCATCGTCTGAATCAGTTGAAATAAATCCGAATTTCAGATATGAATCATAATATTTACGTTTCGGCGGACATGCCTTCTTCGTACTCGGAAGTCGATTATCAAGAGTTGAATTAACATCATCGTCCGACTCTGAGCTATGACCACTCACACATGACAAAGATTCTCGTTTTCGTTTCAAAAATTTATCCATGTTTTTTCGCAAAGTTTTAAAAACTGAAAATAAAATTTGTGAAATTTAGATACACGTTGTTTATTTTTGAATGGCAGACTTTTTATTAATCATGCGAAGTCTCGTTGCTAAGTCTCGTGCACTGTTTCCTGTTCACATACACGCACAAGTAGAAGCTAGTTTTAGCCCAACCATAGTCAAATGTTGTTTCACTAGTTATAACGGAATAATAAAGTATGACGTTTGAGGGTTACTGGAATAAATACTGAAATTAACAGAGAAATAAGAACTTTCGCGACCCACTTGCCAAAGCTCTGCGACCCACTTTTAGGTCGCGACCCACAGTTTGGGAAACGCTGCAGGATATCATACAATACGCTACCGGGTCCCCAATATATTTAATTTATAAATGAATAAACTATTGCAATTGTATTTAAGAAACATATTATCACTTAGCCAATGCCATGTAGAATAGGAATTTAAGGATATATTATATATGCACCATAACAGGAAATCAAAGTACAACTCTTAAATCTGGCATTTTAATAAGAGTTCTTCATCCCTGCGTAGGCCTACCACATGAATTAGGAATTTCAACTTCTGAATGCAACTTGCACTTACATCGCTCTGTGACAAATTTCAGTTTACCCCGATGGATACTTTTTCGGGACTCAAAGCTTGACTTGTGTCTTTCTGAATAACGTGCGGAAGAAAAGCTCAATTCCGTCAATCCGCGATACCTTAGAATTCTCACACCGTCTCATCTACTACAGAAATGCCGTCTACGAATTTGGTGTCAGTGGAGTCTACGCACACAACTTTCCCGTCTGGAAGGCTGCCCTCGAATGTCCTGTCAAGTGGGAGTCTACTCCAGCTGGAACAAGCAAGTGCTCAGTTCGTAGTCTGGAAGATTTCAATGGGAAGTACATACTGAGGTACGGAAGCTACGAGTTGCTGACTAATAACTGCCACTATTTTGCCAACCGCGTATCCGAATTTCTATTAAAATGCCGAGGAGTGGACCATCTAATTGGCCAAACCGAAGAGTTTTTGGAATAAATAACCATGGAGAACATCTACCGAACAGTTGTTATAGTAATCAAGCTATAGACGGATTACTTTCTCATTTTATTTCAGTGTTATTCGTTGTGTTTAATTGCATGACACGAACCGCAGGAAATTTTGTTGCGATGCTATGAATGAATATGACGAATATGCGTTTTGCCAACTGTAAATGTATTATTTTGTTTCTACACTACAGGGTGGTCCAGCATAAATGTCCCGACTTTATGCTGGACCACCCTGTATCTCGTTTCAGGAGTCTTCAAACACCCAAAGCATGCTCATGTCACCACACCAATATAATTGAAGAAATGGGAAAAACATTTCACAGCGTTAGGACATTGAGGTAATCTTTGGTTAACCATTCTGCGAACAACCACTGGGGAGGGCTCAAACGGCATGTTTCAGGAGATTTCGACCAACAAATTACTAGAAAAAGGTCATCAGCTATTTTGGCAGAGAAAATGGTATTTTTTCGGGAAATTTCGACCAAAATTAATGAGTAAAAAAAAATATAAAAAGGTCATCAGAAATTTTGGTCGACGAAAATGGAAAATGTTGTCGACAACGCAGCGGTCCACCCAAAATATCGCACCTCGGCGATCGTCCTTCGGCCGCTCGTTCGTCCCGTCCCTCCCCAACTTCCAGACCAAGTCTCCGCCGTTGCAGCCTGTTGCTGAACGAGACGGAATTTCGGTGTCGTGATAAAAAAAAGTAGGTCCAAATAGTCGCCTCCCTCTCGGGCAAACAGACTGTCTTTCCAGGACACTCGGTTTCGGAAGCAAGTCCATCCATTGAAATGGAATTCAATTCAATTCAATTCAATTGGTTTATTGATCCACCAAAAAAACAAAGACAAGCAGACAATTTTGCTTACAGGATAGTACACACACTGTGATTGATTGCGAGTTAACATTTGCGATGATATGCACAGGTGAGCAACCAATACTGAGTGTGGCAGAACCAATAGGCTACCCGAAGGGAATGATCCCGCTAGTGGGGCCTATTTACCAAAAAATCATTGTGGTAACAATAGAGAATAAAAAGCAGATGCAATATTAATTAAATTCCAAATCACCGGTGCAAAGCAGCTCCTTCCATTTGAAATCTTAGCATCTTTCGGTTCACAGTTCAATTTAACTCAACTAGGATTCGATCTTTTAAATTGAGCAAATACCTTTTAAAACGTCTAGTGTAGCCTACTTATGTTGGATATGCATGTAAACTGCTTCTTTATGGCAGTGCACTGCGTACAAAGTCATTAAAATGTACGCAATGTTGAACGCGGCATGCTACTGCAAGACCTAGAAAGTGGATTTGATCAGATAAGCGTGACGCACTAACAGGCTCATGCAATCTGTTTCTGAATCTAGAAACTGAATTTCAAATATCTTAATATCTCTTAATCGCAATTAATGCAGAATATTAACTGAACCATGTAGGGTATAGATACATGTACCTAATGCCATCGGAATAATTCGTAGCCGCTTAATTATCCTTCTTATTGCGGTCTTACTGTATAAATAGGCCTACTGTATAATAATTTCAACCGGTTTTTCTTGGCTTTTGTGCGGAAAAGTCTTGCATTCAAAGAAGACGGTTGATTTAAAGGAATCACGGACAGCTTAAGAATAACCTATAATTTCATACAATAACCTATATCAATAGGCTTAACTCAACACTGAGAATTTGAGAAGTGTTTCTTAAGAGTTCATATTCTACCAGCTATAGCCAGTGCCAGCTTTAGACCTATCAGTTTGTCAAAAGAAGGGTCACCTACACAAGAACCAATAGGCCAATAGAGCGGTCTAGTTCCAAAGCCTGTTATAAAGTAGGCCTAGAGCATTCCTTTTGGAGTAGTCTAGCCTTAAATGTCAGACATGAAAACCTTTTCTTGTCCTGTGCTGACTGTCATCGCTGTCTGTTCGATTCTCACCGAGGTGACCAGGGCTTCCTTTCCTCCAAATAAAGACGGTAGGTTTGCACTTGCTAATCTCGTTCACGAATTAATGTTTATATCTGAACAACAGAATGTTAAGACTTATATCAACAATTAAGTCCTAGACCTTATAATATATGAATATTAAGGCTTATATAAACAATTAAGTCCCTATTAAGCCTTACATCAACAATTACATCCTGGAACTAATATAAATTGATGAACTCATTTTGCAAGCGCTCAAGCTGACCTGTCGAGAGTAACGCCTATTACAAGCATTGTTAGGACAGTAGGGTGAGTGCATACAAACCGAAACACTTTTGCTTATTTCGATATTTCTCGCCTTATTCTAGCCAGTGCGGTATAGTTTGTATACCATTCGATGCGGATTTCTTTTCTACGTATAATACACGTAATTCTAGTCGAAACAGATGCATATGGACAGAGAAATCTTTGAAAAACACTATTTTGGCTAATTTGCATAAATGCAGGTTGAGCGAAACACCAGTGAGTAGAGAGCGAAACACCAGTGAATACAGACCGAAACGCGTTTCGCTCTTCCTGCACGGCAGACATGATACCGGTACTGTCCAAGAGAAGGCACCGGTACTGTCTGAATTGGTTCTAAAAACATTCCATGCATGGAGACCATGGGCGGAGTCTGTTTTCCGTTCTTGGAGGGGCTAACTTTTTGGGGCTGAGACTCGTTCTAGAACCAGAACCGTATACGGCTCTGTCTAGAACGAGCGGCGTCGACAAATATTTCACGGCCCAAAAAAGTTTATGACTTTTTAAATATAGCCTTTATTTTTAGTCCTCTGGCTGAAATCTCGTCGAAAAATACTAATTCTCCCGGCCAAAAAGTTTATGACTTTTTTAAGTTTGGAAGTTTCGCGTTCGTGAACAGAACCATTTTCCCCGAACAAATTTCTGAACCCGAGAAAAGATACCATGTACACGGTAAAAAAATAATCTGGGTCTTCTTGGGGGTTTAACCCTCTAGCCCCCTTATAAGCTCCGCCCATGATGGAGAGAGATAGAAATGGATGAGCGACGTGCGACCCACAATACAGGCATCGATTAGAGCCACATTGCTCGTGCCGGGATAAAGGTCACACTTTCTTACCTTCCCAATGAACAGCCGCATTTACTTTTACATAATTATAATGTACGATTGCGCTGGATACTTTGTCAAACTTCAGATTATCCTGATGGATACTTTTTCGGAACTCAAAATCTGCTCTGCGTCGTCTGGAATGGCCTCTGGAACGCAGCCTCAGCTCAATCCAGTCCCGACACCTTGACAATTGCGCATAGTCTCATCTACTACAGAAATTCTGTCTACGAATTTGGTCCCAGTGGAGTCTACAGACACGATCTTCCTGATTGGCAAGCTGCCAGTAAATGTCCGGTCACGTGGGATCCGACTCCAGCTGGCAATAGTAAGTGTTCCGCTCGAAGCCTGAGAAATTCAGTCGATGGATACATCAGCAAGTACGGCGGATACAACCTGATCACTAATAACTGCCACGTATTCGTCAACCGTGTGGCCGCCTTCCTCTTCAATTCAAAATGTGGAAATTTAACGTTTCCACTATGAAGAAACGATGCAGAAAATCCGTATGGAACATTTACGATTAAACGGCGCAACAGTCTTATGGTCACTTAGGCCTACCAATCGTTCAAAAGGCAATTGATATTGATTAATAATGATGCCTTAGCTACCTTTGTACTAGTATAGCCTAATCAATTCGAATGTGTTTTGATGTGAATAATTGAGCTGTTAATCTTTGTTAGGAACTACAGTCCTATAGTATTGCATTTCAAAAGTAACACCCTGGTGTTTTGTTTTTGTGTGTTTTAAAATTGATTTTTTTTAAATAGCCTATCCAAACAAGTAGGCATAGCCTATATATCCATTTAAACGGCGGCATACTGGATAATTTCTCCAAGCATTCTACAATAATTTTATTACAAACACGCAGCTTTATAAGTGAGAAGAGAATACATGAAATTGTGTGCATGGTAAGTAGGCTATCAATACCGAATCTCATTTGCTAGAACGCAGAACATTTGTGTCCGTAGCATATTGGACTTTCAAAGAAATTGCCTGTGCAAATGGATCTATAAAAGAATGTTGTTAAAGATATCCTTCAACAGTTCGTGTGGCATTCGAAATGTGTCGCCCTTAGCGAATCGTAAAGATATTTGATTCGCTAGTAGCGCTTTCACGTGATTCTTTGAAGAAGGCGCTATATATAATGCCTATTTTTAGCCATTGCGTTACATCACAAAAACAGCTAAACTAGACAAAATGTCGGTGTCGTGATATACCGTCTCTCCCAAAGAGTCTCCCACTCCGACTAGAGGAGTTCCGTGGTGAGAGACTCTGAATAGTCCATCTGCGAGATGCGTTATCCATGGATACGATACGATGCAAAAATGTCTTTCCAGAACAATCTTTTTCGGTCTCAAGTCATTGCATTAAAATGGAATTTCTAATCAATGGTCTAAAGTAGTTCCTCTCAGGGACGGATACAGAAATTTCCGAAGGGAGGAGCCAAAATGTTTGGCCTTGGGAAGTGTACCGTATTTCCCAAAAATTCTTCCTCGCCTGTTTTTAGTCATATGCTGCATTTTCTCTCTCACCGTTTTCTTAATTGCTACATTGATTGAAAGATTGTTGAGACCTAATGGGGAGCACGCCCTGCCCAACTTCTGAATGGGAGGGGCATGGTCGGATTGGCCCCGCCAGGATCCGCGTCTGATTCCTCACACTTGACGTTTCGGTGGTCAGTCGTTCATTGTATGTCAACCAGGATTCGGTCTTTTTAAATTAAGCATATAGCTTTTCTTCTTCCTCTCCCTCTCCCTCTCCCTCTCCCTCTCCCTCTCCCTCTCCCTCTCCCTCTCCCTCTCCCTCTCCCTCTCCCTCTCCCTCTCCCTCTCCCTCTCCCTCTCCCTCTCCCTCTCCCTCTCCCTCTCCCTCTCCCTCTCCCTCTCCCTCTCCCTCCCTCTCCCTCTCCCTCTCCCTCTCCCTCTCCCTCTCCCTCTCCCTCTCCCTCTCCCTCTCCCTCTCCCTCTCCATCTCCCTCTCCCTCTCCCTCTCCCTCTCCCTCTCCATCTCCCTCTCCCTCTCCCTCTCCCTCTCCCTCTCCCTCTCCCTCTCCCTCTCCCTCTCCCTCTCCCTCTCCCTCTCCCTCTCCCTCTCCCTCTCCCTCTCCCTCTCCCTCTCCCTCTCCCTCTTCTTCTTCTTCTTCTTCTTCTTCTTCTTCTTCTTCTTCTTCTTCTTCTTCAGTCTTCTGCAGTTGAGCAGGTTTGTGACATGGACGACTTCGTGATCCCCTCCGACTTCCACCGCCATATATAGCATTTAGAATGTCTTAATTTGCATGTACTCAGATGGGTATAAAAATTGATCCTTGTACTTGCACTGCACTTCGTAGAACGTCAATAAAATGAATAAAATGTTGAAGACGATATGCAGTTGTATGACCCAGAATAACCGCTCGATTAAACAGGTAAAATGAACTAGAGTCTATAGGCCTACGCTGCTTGTTTCTGAATGAGGAAAATGAATTTAAAATAGCTTAATATCTGTTTATTTGCGATCAATGCAAATTAATGAAGTGAAAGCTGCACCGAAAGCCATCAGAATGATTCGTATCCGCTGAATCCCTCTACACTTGCATTTCGTATGCCTTCGGTCTAATATCGCAGCTGGTTTTTCATTGATTTTTGCGTCGAAGGTTTTGCAATCAGAGACCAACGATTGTCATAAAAAGTCACAAATAGCTCAATAGTGGCCGTTATCATGGACTCAACAAAAATTATTCCATGGCACTGATCACCATGATTTTGAAGCTAAAGAAATGAATTTCTCTGTGATTCGTTGACCCAGAGGAGGACAGTACTTCAACGAATCAATCGCAAGTCATATTTTAGAGTTCGAAGAAGACAGTTTTAGGCTACAGCATCAGGAAACCAGTCAAAACAAATTGAAATATGCTATTTTATTTAAAAAAAACTCTCGTGCAGCCTTAAACGAAGACAAAACTGTCTAAAGTGATTTTGCGGAGTAAGAAATGATTTACATGTTCAGAGAAGGTAAATTTCTGATCCAAAATAAAGTATCTGTATTACACAGGATTTTGTGATTAAATATATCTAGCGGTAGGCGCAGTATATAGGCTGAATATAGGACTGCACTTCTATAAATCTAAGAAATTTCGTCTAGAATAGAAATCTCTGATCTGCTTTGAACCTTCAAAATATTAGGGCTGCTTAACTCTAGCCCTTTGGAACGGACTCCCAACAGATCTCCGCCTGTTCGCTCATCCTCCTATCTACCCAACTTCACCTCCTAATTCAACTTTTCCTCCGCTTGCACTCTCCTCTGCTGCTTTCCGTTCACGACTGAAAACCTAACTACTCAAGCTATCCTATCCAGATTCTACTCAGGTTCCACCCAACCACCACCATCACCGACAACCACTGTAGCATCACGCTGTCTCCTCGGCTTGAACTCCCAGATTTTGACCTGCAGGGCACCGAAACCAAAAAGGTAGCTCTGGCTATTGCGGACTTGATTTGATATAACGCCAGTGAAAAGCTGGCCTCCCTCCCTGACGTGGCTTTTATGGGCGCTGAGAAATTCTCGAAGATTTACATTACATTACTAGTCTATTGACTTGGATTTCCTTACACTGTGTCAGTAGAATCTTCCTCAAAGACTCATATCATAATTGTCATGCAATTAAGTATCGCAATGAAGCCAACAACCGATCTTCATAAAATTCCTGCACTGTTATAAGACGCTTTAATATATAATACTATAACGACGAGTAGCTCGGGCTTCCCATTCACATTTAGTGCGCCACATTGACTTCAAAGTGTAAGTATAAATCTGATCTATTGTATATCTGAAGAGAATAAGTCTGACATAGATATATCGGATGAGGCTTTAATGCAACTAGCGTATATATTAGTATGGGAGATTCTCATGCGACATATCGGAAGGGTATATGTAAGCGCTGGATTACACGCAGTGGCGGCGCCAGGATTTCAGTTTCGGGGGGGCTGAAGCCCGCGGTAAAATTTTCCATTGTCGCCGCCAAAATTTCTGACGACCTTTTTTTCTTTTTTTAGTCGTCAGCCGAAAATCGTGGATATTTCAATGTAAAATAATTCAGATGGCCATTTTTTAGGGGGGGGCTGAGCCTCTTGTATGGGGCTTAGCCCCCCCCAGCCTCCCCCCACTAGCGCCGCCACTGATTACACGGAGCAAGATGTAGGCTGAAATGATATTCTCTTTTCTCAACGATCCGGTTAACAGACCGCAACCGGTTACAGCGTAGGCCTATGCGCTTACAATTATGCAGTCTAAACAATTCACAAGAACGGAGATCACACAATACACAAATCTTAACAATACTAACTGAGCAGACAGCCTGCAATACATGGCGCTAATAGCAGCCTTCAAGGCAAATCCGTCCAACGGGGGCTCGAACTCGCTACCTCTCGCACTCAACGCCAGCGTGTTATCCATTGCGCTACATCCCATCATCATTCCAATCCTATTTTGATCTTGTACCGCACCTTACCTTTACTTAAGTTTACTATAGAAGCAACAATGACTTCAGATCTGTTTGTTTATGTCCGTAAGTTTTCGCTTATGATCCAGGGACCTGACAACTGGAACAGTCGTATACCTAAAGAAATCCGCATGGTCACATCCCTCAGCCACTTTAAAACCCACGCACATGTACACAATAATTTATATTACTTAAACTCAGCTCTGTGTTTGTTAGTTAAGCTATAGGTTAAGGCTTTATCCTGCATCTAACGTAATTGCTACTGTATAAATCTTATATAGTTACATTAACGGCTAGTTCCCTTATCTAGTTACACCCCACGATCCTGATTAATTTCTTCCTGGCACATAGGCCCCTACTAAGCCGGACTTGTCCCTCCAGGAGTGCCTATTGCTCCCTTACATGTCTCCTAAATCCTTTGCCGAATGATTTGACTATTACTTGTGTTCTACTTGTTCTGTATATTGAGTCTCATTGTGCGAACAATAAACAATTTTGAATTTTGAATCTAATTCCGATCCGAAGAGTTTGCAACACTATAGAACAGTGGTTCCCAACCTTTTTGGACTTTAGGGACACTTTGTCTAAGTTGGAGGACACTAGGGCCATTTTTATACCCCGCAGTCGATCGAGTCGATCGATCGAGTCGATCATCACTCGGCCAAGTCGAGTCGATCGAAAAATCGTCGACTCGATCGACTTGCAAGTCGAGTCGATCGTGAGTCTTGCCAAGTCGAGTCGATCGAAAAATCGTCGACTCGATCGACTTGCAAGTCGAGTCGATCGTGAGTCTTGCCAAGTCGAGTCGATCGAAAAATCGTCGACTTGCAAGTCAAGTCGATCGTCCTGCTAAGTCGGATCGATCGTTGTTTCATCTACTCGAGTCGACTTAGAAATAGTTTACTTATGCCTGTATACTCTTTCTTGAAGTCCCAAAGTGACCTACATGATATAATGACGTAATTCAGTTTTTGCACACAAGTGCAGCTAATGAACCTTTTGGCAGCTGGCGATTTCGTGTTAGTGGAACTGTGAAAGTTGACCATACACGTACGTTTTCGATTTGAGTTGCATGAGTACAGAGGCGGATACAGAAATTTTCGACGGGGAGCCAAATGTTTTGTATTGGGCCGCCAAAAAATTTTCGTTGGTCTTCCGCGGAAAAAATCTTTTTTTCGTCTTTCACCCAAAAAAATTATAAAAACCTGTGGCAATTCCGGTGATTTAAAATTTGATGACGTTTTAGTCATGTGCTACTTTCTCTCTCACCTTTCTGCACCTGTTGCGTTGATTTACAGCTTCTTGAAACCTGATGGGGGGAGGGTCACGTCCGATGCAAATCTCTGAATGGGGTGTGGCATTGCTGGATTCCCCCCCTTAGATCCGCTCCTGAATGAGCAGGATACATATCTACTATTATAGGCTTCTATACATGTAGATGTTAATTTTGAGAATATAAAACGGGGACCTTTTATGACGTCACTTCGATTATGATACAATTCTACAATTAAATAAGTTCACAGAGAAAACGAAATTAGGCCTATTGTGGCGTCATTTCGATTATGATACAGCTCTACTGTCATATTATTTCAGTTTCATAATACAAAACTGGAGCTGTTTAAATGCAACATGGCTCTGATTGTGACACAAATCTATTATTATACGTCCAGTTTGAGAATATAAAACTAGGTCCATTGTGACGTAACCTAGATCATTATATGATGCAGATCAATTATTACGGTATATCTGTGCAATAATCGAAGTGACGTCACAATAGGCCTGGTTTATACTCTCAAAATGTACTTCTACTCTTTTAGAAGTACATTTTTAGAGTATAAACTAGGCCTATTGTGACGTCACTTCGATTATTGCACAGATATACCGTAATAATTATTGAAGTTCATTAACAGAATCTAAAACGAGCCTATTGTGACGTCACTGCGATTACAGTGCAAATCCACTATAAATCCACTGAGAATATGCGAAATTAGGCTTATCGCGACGTCACACAGATTATGACACAGATCTACTATCGTATAATTTCATTTTGAGATCATAAAACTGCAAAGGTGAGCAAGAGACAAAACTAGGCCAAGTCGACGCGAAGTCGATCGAGTCGATCGTCGGCCTAGCCAAGTCGATCGAGTCGTCGAGAGGTCGGCGAGTCGACGAAGTCGATCGAGTCGATCGTCAGCCGAGCCAAGTCGATCGAGTCGCCGTGAGGTCGGCGAGTCGACAAAGTCGATCGAGTCGATCGTCGCGCGAGCCAAGTCGATCGTAGTCCACGACTCGATCGACTGCGGGGTATAGCCATTTTTCTTAGCTGAAGGACATTATGGGGCCACAAGGCTAAAATTTAGTTAACTAAAAGCATATAAAATTGCTATAATTAAATCAAAATAGAATGTTTGATGTTATTTATAGACGTCAAAATAAAATAAGTTGTAAACTTGTAATAGAAAATAATTATGTGCTCTATCGTATACAAATTGTCAAATTTCCTATATTATTGTTAATTCTTTGAGAGTTGAGGACCGTTTTTTACCCCTGGGGGGCCATTTTTGGCCCGCGGGCCACGAGTTGGGAACCACTGCAGTATAGAAGCAAGAAACTCCCGCCAATAGGTCGTTGACTACAGGTTGTTACTAAGTCACAATGTTTGTTCGGCAGGTGCTGCAGACGACCATGAAGACGGTTTCCTGTTTGATGTTATTCGTCACCGCTGTCTGTTTCGACTTCACAAAGGCGATGTTTCCACCCAATAGATACAGTATAATGCATTGATACATACGCTACAGCAAGGGCGAATCCAGAGGGGGCCAATCCGGCCATGCCCCCCCATTTAGAAATTTCTTTATTTTTTACCTGCTATTCTAGCTTGTAAAATTGACGTGCCCCCCATGAGTAGTTCCGTAGGCTACTCCCACCGTCCCACGCCCACAAGGTCCGTATACGACTAAAAAAGGTCACCAGATTTTTCAGCGACCAAGACGAAAATTTTTCCCTGTCCCAAGACCGAAAATTTTGGCCCCCCTTGGAAGATTTCTGTTTCCGCCCTTGCCCTACAGTATTCACTAAAAGGTCGTCCATAAATGACGCCATGCAAGTTGGGACAATTTTTACCCCGTCTCCCTCGTCACGCGTCAGCACAAAAATCATATGATATCTAGCAAGGAACCGTCTCATATGTCGTCACAATGTGTGACCCCGCACCCCTAGGTGCGTATATAACGTCATTTATGGGCGGTCCAACGTCATTTATGGACGGTCCTTAGTTTCGCTCTTGAACACCTGCCTAAGCTTAGACGTTGCCTACATTAGAACAATATTATTATTGCGCTGCGTGCAGGTTTTTAATATCGATTGATGTTGTATAAGCCAGGACTTTTTTAATGTGCAGCTCTAAACGAATTTGTGCAGTTGTAGAAGCACCTCCGTACAGTTAAAACTAGCAAAAAAGGTCATTGTCCTCCGATTGGTGGTTATTATTATTATCATTTTCGTTTAATTGGCAACAAAACTGATAGACACACCGCTATCAGGTACAAAAGTAGTTCAACAAATGAGATATAATTATAGGTTACCTACAATTGTTTATGTTCATAACAATTGAATCCATCTTAGAATGAGTGTAGAAAATTACGTAAATAATTGCAAAAATGGAATGATTTTACGCTTTTATACTATAAGTTGATGAGATTAGATCATTTGACATAATTTATGGGTAATTTACCATGGAAGATGGGAAAGGAAAGAAGGAGTTGTGCAGTTCTAAAAATTCCTTAAAAACAGCCCTGGTAAAAGATTAGGTACCGTAGTCGACGTTAGTGATCAGAAAATTTCACATGACCGCCTTACTTAACATAAGCCGTCTTGATGAGATTAACGTGTGTTAAAAGGATTGGTGTGACCATGGTCTTCAATTGGTTGGTCATCACGAGAACAAGTTTATATTGGATTTAGGATTCCGTGTGCTGTTTTAAAGTACATGTATTTTACATTTGATTGGCTCTAGAGATGATGCACGTTTCTTACTGGCCTATAGCCTATGTATGTAAACCAAAATTCGGATAAAAATTGGTCAACTAAAGAATAATCTTTTCTTGTCTTATAAGCATATCTCAACCTTACCAAATTCCCAATAGACTTACAGGATAGTCACTACACAATGCAATAGAAGCATCAATTAAAAATTCATTAGATTAATTATAGGCTGCCGAAAATAGACATCATGCATCTTACTCCTTCAATTTCTGAATCGATCTCTCGATCATGAAAACACTTGTCCCTGTATACGCCGTGATAATTGTGTCCAAATTTCAGCTTTTCCTGACGGCTATTTCTTCGGAACGCAAAGCCTGACGTGCGTCATCATGAGCGACAAAACCAAGAGGATCTCCATACCACCGAGCCGTCCCACCGGAGAATTCTCCCACCGCCTCATCTACTACCGAAATTACGTCTACGAATTTCGACACAGCGGCATCAACGTCTACATCTTTCCCAACTGGCAGACTGCTCAGAAATGTCCGGTAACGTGGGAACCAAGTCCGGCCGACACAAGTCAGTGCTCCGATAAAAGTCTGAAGGATTTTGTCGATCAGTACGTCAGCAGGTACGGGCGGTACCACATGCGCGACAACAACTCTCACGTGTTCGTCAATCGTGTATCCGATTTTCTCTTCTCAATGTGCGGACACTATAACAATTGATAAGACTGAAAGATCGGTGTAATGAATGAAACCCACTTGGAACATTTTCGCGTGATGATCTTCAAGCTATTCAATTTAGATTAATTCGTGTATAGTTTTAAACAGACAGCTTATGCTAATAAATTGTTGCAATGGATCCTATAATACTTGCATGAGCAAAAGAAATTTCTTGATGAGATTCATTATTCACGTATAGGCATAAGCTTGAAGATGTTTTTGTCAAGCGTGCTGTAGCCTCTGTCTCTGTCTGTCTGTCTCTCTCTGTCTGTCTCTGTCTCTGTCTCTGTCTTCAGCAGCTGAAAGACGCAGTCTGACAAAGTGAAGATGCTCTCATCTTGCGACGGATGCCTTTGTAACATAGTTGAAGCCAGAGACAGAGACAGAGAGAGAGAGAGAGAGAGAGAGAGAGAGAGAGAGAGAGAGAGAGGGAGAGGGAGAGGGAGAGGGAGACGGAGACGGAGAGGGAGAGGGAGAGGGAGAGGGAGAGGGAGAGGGAGAGGGAGAGGGAGAGGGAGAGGGAGAGGGAGAGGGAGAGGGAGAAAGAGAGATGATTGAGAGATGTCGAGGTTGCAATGAAAGTAAATTGGCTTCGTTTAGAGCGAATTTTTAATATCGTAGACAACAGGACTCTCGTCACGATCAACGACCAACGCATCACTGGTGAGAGAGACAGACAGACAGACAGACAGACAGACAGACAGACAGGCAGACAGACAGAGAAAGAGAGAGAGACAGACAAACAGACAGATACAGAGAGAGAGAGAAAGAGAGAAAGAGGGAGAGAGACAGACAGACATACAGAGAGAAAGAGAGAAAGAGGGAGAGAGAGACAGATAAACAGACAGATACAGAGAGAGAAAGAGGGAGAGAGAGAGACAGACAGACAGAGATAGAGACAGACAGAGAGACGGAGAGAGGGAGATCCATCGATCCATTCATCCATCCATCCATTCATCGATCATCGTGGGAATACTCCCTCGACTCTGACACGCGACCTGCTGAAATTGTCACGGATCTTATCGATCTCTTCAAGTTTATTCCAATAGACTTGGAAACGTCTTCGTTTATACACTCACATTAGCCTAACGTACGTAATCCCATAAACACGAACTAGGAGCCCTTCTGAGTAGCTTGCAATGAAGGTGCGCTATAAAGAAAGTAAAAAATAATAATAAGAAGAACAGATTGATTTTTACATTACATTACATCGGTAAAAGAACACAAAACAAAAAAAAAACCCACAGGCTTCATCTGACCCTTTGTTTAGATTAGATTGATTTTTACATTACATTACATCGGTAAAAGAACACAAAGCAAAAAAACCACAGGCTTCATCTGACCCTTTGTTGATTGGCTCCGTTGAGTCAAATTTGTTTACAACTCATTATGTTCGTCACAGTAAACGACCAACGCTCGCTTTTGCCTCTGCTACATAGGTTCGACTCTTACTGTATGTCGTCACCGTACATAATAATCGAATGAACCTCGAACCCGAGTCGCAGAGCTTAGGGTCCGACGGAGTACCAAACGACTGCTTCGATTCTTAAAAGAGAATTTTCTGTTTTTGCTGCAACGTCTGATGCCGCTTCATCCAGTGAAGGGCAGTGAATGCGGCTCAATACAAGCTGCTTGCCTGTGACCCACGATTCAAATCAGTCCATTCTGACCAGTAGGCTGATGAATGACGGGTCGAAATTACGGTGGCCGTAGACTCTTGAATCTCTTTTCCCGAAGTCTATGAGGCAATTACATTGTAGTTCCTTTATCTCATCGTACGTTTAAAGTCGATTTTTCTAAACTCTCGCGGCTCAAGCAAACCTTCAATTCTTCATTCATCACTCATTCATCCATCCTTCCATTCGTCCATCCGTCCGTCCGTCATGCATGCATGCATCCATCCACCCATCCACCCACCCACCCACCCACCCATTCATCCACCCACCCATTCATCCATAACCCATCCATCCATCCATCTATCCATCAGTCCACCCATCTACGAATTTCCGTCCCTTCATCCATCCATCCATCCACCCATCCATCCACCCATCTATCTAACCATCCATCCACCCACACAACTATCCATCCATCGATCCATTCATCCATCCACCTGTCATTATTCTGTCTATGTCCATCGCTGCCATCTCTTTACTGTTGCTGCTGCTGCTGATGATGATGCTGATGATGATGAAGTGGAGGATTCTTCAGTGATTGATGCTCCCTCTGTCGAGTTGACCGATCAGCTAAGAAATGTTTGAGCAAGATGATCGCCTGAATAGAAAAAAAACTGTCGCAGTCATCACAATCATCATCATCATCATCGTCGTCGTCGTTGTTGTCGTCATCATCATCATCGTCATCATCATCATCATCATCTCATCATGTCATCGCCGGTGTCGTCGTTGTCATCATCATCATCATCATCATCATCATCATCATCATCATCATCATCATCATCATCATCATCATCATCATCATCATCATTTCATCATTTCATCGTCGTCGTCATCATCATCACCATCATCATCGTCGTCGTCATCATCATCGTCATCATCATCATCGTCGTTGTCATCATCATTATCATCAGCAACAACAACATCCTCATCAACATCGTAGTCATCATTGTTATTAGCAGCAGCAATATTCATTATCACAATTGTTTTTAAAATCTTCACCATAATCGCTTCACGCGCTGATACATGTAGGTCTTCTGAATACCTTTCATTGTAAGATACGCTTTACTGGCTTTCCAATACAATCCAGTCACTAGGAAAAGGCTAAACTTATTCCATCATTGTACTCTGCTGGTAATATTCTATTGTTGACACAACTTGACGGAAAGAACAAAGGCCATGCATAGACACACTATTATTGCTATAATTTCTATTGAGATAACTGTTGTGATTACGATCACGACTTCCATAACAATTGCTATCAACATCACACTGCTATAATATTATGCAGGAAGTTCCTGCCAGCACTGCCAGGAACGCTGCTGTAATCACACTATCAACATAATCCTGTAATAATAATTTTTACCTATCCCTATAATTTTAGGCTCATATTTCAATCTCAGTTATTGAACTACAGCTGAAAGAACAGGCACGTACATGTATTTAAACATTTACCATGTTCTTGTTAAAAGTCCCACCAAAATTTATTATTATAAGCATATTAACTATAGGTCTAGTTACCTTCTTCCAATTGTTCAGGCGTGTTAAATAGGTGTCTCCTTGACCTGCTGTTGGCTTGTGGTCTGATCCGTCGAAGTCACGTGGTTACCAGCGACAGGTGTTAAGTCGTTATCTGCCACTATGTCTAACGTCGAAGCGTGATTACCTGTTGCAAAAAATACACAAATTATAAGATACGACAGCCAACGCACGTATAGTCTGCTTTGCACGCGTATCTGCTTGAGTAGATTGCATGGGTGCATTTATCTGAATTTTATTAAACGCATTTAGGTAAGCCCCTCAAAATAAACCACCACTTTGACGACTCAAACTTATACAAAGGAATATGTTACAGTAACTTTGACGACACATAATCTCTATCCACACTATAGATGCTGGCTCTGACCTCTTCCATTTCTTGCCCTGTTCCCTCAGTCACGGCATCTCCTATGTTAGCTCATCTGTCTGGTATTTTAAACAGGCTGTATAGTATTAAAAGAGTTTCTCTAGAAATATCTCTCCTGGAACAGTAACATCAAAACCCATGACCATGTGGTATGTCCTTCGACCTCGGCTTTGTTACGGCGCTATACAAATTGTCCTTCTCCTCTTCCTCCTCGTCTATTTCTTCCTCATTCTCTTCCTCTTCGATGACACTATTGCCACTGTTACCACCATTATTAGGCCTAATATTACAACTAGTACACTATTATCACTCTTGCCACTATTGTCACCAGTACCACTATTGCTAATGTCATATAGTCAAAGCCCTGGTCATTGTCATTGTGATTGTCATTTTCATCACCATTGTCATTTTCATCACCATTGTCATTTATGAGTATCCATTGTCATTTTCATCACCATTGTCATTTTCATCACCATTGTCATTTTCATCACCATTGTCATTTTCATCACCATTGTCATTTTCATCACCATTGTCATTTTCATCACCATTGTCATTTTCATCACCATTGTCATTTATGAGTATCCATTGTCATTTTCATCACCATTGTCATTTTCATCACCATTGTCATTTTCATCACCATTGTCATTTTCATCACCATTGTCATTTTCATCACCATTGTCATTTTCATCACCATTGCCATTTTCATCACCAATGTCATTTTCATCACCAATGTCATTTTCATCACCATTGTCATTTTCATCACCATTGCCATTTTCATCACCATTGCCATTTTCATCACCATTGTCATCATAATCGTATAAAATATTATGTTCGTCTCCTCAACTATTCCGATAACAATGATGACGACGATGATGATGTGACAACGCCGACGGACAATGATGATGATGAATACAATGAAAACGAATATATGATAGATACTTTAGGGTGACGAGGAACATGATCATGATGATGATACCATGAATGATCATGACAATAAAGTCTCAATATATCGATGTTGAAGAAAGTGAGGAAGATGATTGTTATGAAAAGAATCGACCATTGTTATTAACCTTCGTTGTTCCGGTTGCTAAAAGAAACAAAAATAATTCATAGAAAGACTTCGAAAGGTAACAATCGGTACTAGGTAAGGCATTCAGCCTTTTAATTAGATCCAACCATGTCCCAACACTAATACATAATGTATATAATACATCCTCACAGCCATGCATACATACTGTACATAGATGTACGCATGCATAATTATGTGCAATTGTGCATATAATGTCATGGATACATGGATACACGATTACACATACATTCACACACACACACACACACACAAATATATATATATATATATATATCTACATAAAAGCATAATAGATTGAAATTTATAATCTATAATTCTATATAATGTAAGAAGATTGTGTATAGTTCAAGTGTGACTGCTTGAAGATTAGTGTCTGGTTTTATGTCTAGCTGTATTCACTACTGCACAATTTGTCATCCTTTCCAATCTGTTTGTCTATATAACCGGTTACGTATGACTGATTTCGTCAACAAATCCCTGTACGTGGACCTGTCAGTCATTGCCATCTTTCGCATTTATTTGGAGCCACCGTCTAGTTCAAGGCGTCAAATGGTGCCACAGCAGATGCTGCTAGGCAATTGCTCACGCCATTATGCCCTGATGAAAGTTGGAATAGGTTGTCGCGTCTTGCCATAAAGTCGACAGGAACTATAAAATAGTCCAGGACAAAGTTGATGCGAGACAATCAAGTGGCAGTCAGTCTGCTAGGCAACGTAGTTCGCTTTTTTTCGGGTCTGTCTAGTCTGGTCGTTCGTATTGTCTGGTCATTTATATCTTCTTTTCCGTCTGCATTGTCTTTCTATCTGTATTGTCTTGTCGCCTGCATTGTAACTGTAATCGTAAATTCGGAATTTCTACAGCTCCCACAAAAGTCAAGTCCAGGAAACAGCTTATTCACATGCGCTCAATCAAACAAATTGATAGCCAGGGGTTAAGATCCGGAGAGTCAGACGAGAAGTTAAATAGACGGCTATAGGGTGGATGACGTTTAGAGTTGAAACGTTGTGGGAGGTAGGGAGAAGTTGAAGAATTAGGATAGGATCGGTGAAAAAGCAATGTCTTCAGTTTCGAGTGAAAGACCTGTGAGGAAATAGCAAGAGGTGGAGTTTTGCTTGTTTATATGTATTTTATGATGCAAATCTTTCATTTTATCCACTTACTTC
Organism: Lumbricus terrestris; assembly: GCA_949752735.1. Taxonomy (NCBI): domain Eukaryota; kingdom Metazoa; phylum Annelida; class Clitellata; order Crassiclitellata; family Lumbricidae; genus Lumbricus; species Lumbricus terrestris. The sequence continues at coordinate 21,202,174 of OX457044.1, read as the reverse complement.
CTGCTTCCTCCGACCTGATTTGGACCAAAATATTTTACATTTCCTGAAACAAAAACCATAATACGCAATTACAATGAACCAACATGCATTATTGCCGGACCACTTGTAGCCTAATTATTGTGATAGTATAACACATAAATTATTGATAATGGTAAGAGTGATAACAGTTGCGGTAGTTGAAAAGTTCCATTGCTGATATTATAGTTCTTGGTGATAAAAATTTCTTTCTCTTGGTGGTAAAATAATTCTTGATTATATAAAAGTTATAGGCGATGAAATTGTTCTTGGTGTCATAATACTATAGTTCTTGGTGATATAAGTTTTTAGTGATAAAAATTTAATAGTTCCAGGCGTCATAATGGTTCTTGGTGATATAATAGTTCTTGGTGATATAATATAGTTCTTGGTGATATAATGGTTCTTAGTGATAAAAATTTAATAGTTCCTGGCGTCATAATGGTTCTTGGTGATATAATAGTTCTTGGTAATATAATAGTTCTTGGTGGCCAGGCGCTTTGTAAAAATTCTATGGAATGCAGAGCAGGCGAGATACATGTAGACGCCAATCATGGGCAGTGCTAAGTGAAGGCCTACCTAAGCGCTGAGGCAAAGAGTTAAGCTAGGCTCGAGTCACTAATAATAGTACTTAATAAATATTCTTCTTGTGCGGATTTTAACGGTAAGCAAATGCCAAAAGACACCAAAGGGCAGTGACCCGTGTAATTAAAACAGCCATATACTAGTTATCGTTAGTAGTAATAAAGTAAATATTAGGCCTAATTAGTGTTGATTTTAAATTTTTAATGGTAGAGGAAACTTATTTTTGGAAAAGACCTCACCGTAACGGATAGCTAGTTCTCGTTTCTTTATCTTGAGGCGATGCTTCGCGACTAGCATTCCAATTATCACAGTGACCAACAGCAGAAAGACACCACCAACGATCGCCCCAATTGTGGCGTTCGAGAAGGGGCGACGATCGTACGGAGAACCTACAACGACAGAGGGGGAAACATGTAACCCAGTGTAACGTATGTTTGTTTGTATGTGCACTTGTTATAGCGCCTCTTCAAGCTCCTTACTCAGAGGCGCTCCCGAATGCAGAGCGGACACTGCATCGGAATTTCACGCCGAAGCGCTGAGCAATTGCGAGTGAAGGACTTGACGTAATCGTAATGTAACGTCAAATTATTAATCAGTGTTCATTGATGCTGACCCACTTGCACGCAGCAGAGAGCTACTGTATCTTCGATTGTAGCCTACATGTGTAGTTAATAACATACCTAATGCGATTTGCTTTAACGACTATACACGTTGCTGTGTTAATGCCACAATGCGAACTCCGCTACCGTTTGCACTCTGGCAGTGCCAGTTCCAAACCTGGACAAGGGAGGAGGGCGTCACCTAGGGCGGACACAGAAATTTTCGAAGGGTGGCCAAAATTTTCGGTGATCTTTGCCAGAAAAATTCTGATGACCTTTTTTAGATGTCTGGAGAAAAAATACCAATTTCCCTGCAAAATAACTGATGACTTTTTAGTCATCAGAAAACCTCTGCAAGCAATGAAATATTATAATATGACCTCTCAAGTCTCGTCGTACCCCACCGGTACTTTTCTCTCACGCTGCATTGATTTAGCCTAATGCTTGCTGAAACTATATGGGATGGGGTTGGCCGGATTTGCCCCCTAGATGCGCGCCCATGGGCGACGCTAAAATATACACTAACGTGCTCCACATCCCCCTTTCACTCCCTCACCCTTCGGCTGTTCGTTCGTCCCTCGTACCCTTCATATTCCAGATGAATGTCTCAGACCCGGCCAGTTTTTCAAACCACTTTCAACTCTGCAATGAAGGCGTTAATTTCACCTTAATATTATATTAAAGAGGTGTCATTATTTGGACCTCACTTTTGTTTCTATGCGCACTTGTTATAGCGCCCCTTCAAGATTCTTCTCAGAAGCGCATCAGACTACAGCGCGAAAACTGAATCGGAGTTTCACGCCGAAGCGCTGATCAATTGCGAGTGAATGACTTGCCCAAGGTACCTACACGGCGGCTTGAGGTGGATTCAAACCTGTGACCCTTCGGCTGCAAGGCAACGAACATACCCACTACACCACCTTGCCCCACGGATGTAATTAGATTCATTATGACCTTGACCTCACAACAAAAGCATTGCTATTCTGACCCTACCTTTTAAAAAGATATACCATTGATCTTATAGCCTCGTCTTGAAAAGACGACTCTGCAAACTTACCCGACGCAGTGCTGATAGAAACGACTTCACTGGGCCTGCTGGCGGACGTTCGGCCATTGCTTATGATCCTAAAGTAATAGATGGCGCCACGCGAGGCCGTTCGCCAGTCGTATGACGTATCGTTGACGGGAATCCCATCGCTAGTCAACGGGACCCACTGACCGACCGTTCGGTACTCGATCAGGTAGGACAGAACGGGCGATGGGCTGGAGACGGGAGGTCGCCAGTTGATGCGAAGACCGTTCTGCAGGTGTTGGACAGTCAAGTTGACAGGCGGAGAAGGCGTGGGTTCTGAAATCAACAGCGGATGTGTGCATGGCCGACCATGTTGACAAAGTCAAGTCAAGTCAAGTCAAGTTTATTGATCCCATCATCAACTTAAAACGTAAAAAAATTTATGATCACATAGTAGGCCTAAGTAAAATAACATACATGGCTTACAGAGTGCATGGTGCAGTGAGAAAATTAGCTAGGAAATTAAATTAAGTGAGCCAGCAGATTAATCAAACAAATAGCAATCATAGCAAAGGATTGGGGAACAACAGGCCCACCAAAGGGACAAAGTCCCGCTAAGAGGGGGCCTATTTAGCTAGGTAGCATTAAAAAGTTAAAGAAGTACTACACGCTAGTGATTATTTTAAATAATATTCGTTTGACAGACCGCCAAGGGCGTAACTTTCCTCCAGAAAGTGGTGGTGACTATTTGTCTGCTCACTAAATTTTCCTTCCCTTCTCTCTACCCTCACCTTCCGCGATGATGAACTCTCCCTCCCAAATCGAATTGAGTTTACTTTGTCCGCCACTTTCGGTCACTCGCAAAGTCGCACTCGAACAGTAAGCTACAATTTAAGCCGCTACAGTCATGTTTTAATTTTTCTCTTATGAATATGATAATAATTATGAACTTTTACAGAAACTCGATTTCATAATGTCAAGTCCAACCTACAACGAAATGGACTACACGTCGTCCAATTCAAAAACCAAATTTAAAGAAAGGTCAGGGCCGTAAATCTGTTTGGAACTGTGGGGCGGTAAAATTTACCACCCCCACTCAAGGTGGGGGCTATTGGACCTATGCCTCCGTTAAGAAGTCGTCTGTATGACATATATAGGGCATACTGAGGTCGGTTACTGTAGGTGGCTGAGAAGGACTCTACGGTGTCACAAGTCTCACGACAACTGGTCCAACGACAACTGGTCTCCAGACAACTCGTCCACGAAATATTGGTCCATCGACAAATGGTTTGCGACAACATGTGTTACATGTTCACGCGGATTTTTTGCCGATGGTTTTTGCAGATGAAATAAAAAGCTGGATTGATGAAAAAACGTTTGAGAAATGGAAGCTGGATGAGGGTTCTTTTACAGGTGAAATAGAAGCTGGACTTATGAACAGAACGCTTGGGAAATAGAAGCTGGATGAAGGTTCTTTTACATGTGAAATAGGAGCTGGATTGATAAAAAACGTTTAAGAAATGGAAGATGGATCAAGGCGTTTTTAGATCTGAAATAGAAGCTGGATGCATGTTGAAGTACATGAATGAGTCATCAATCCAGCCTCCAATTGGGCTAGGAAACCACGAAAATCCTTTCATAAATCCAGCTTCTATTTCATAAATGAAGAGCCTTCATCCATCTTCCATTTATCAAGCGCTTTCTCAATAATCCGGTTTCTATTTCGGTGAACGAGTTGTCGTTGCACCAGACTGGTGCAACGACAACTGGTCCACCGACAACTGGTGCCACCAGTTGTCGGTGGACCAGTTGTCGTGGATGTGGCACGTTGTTCGCGTGGACGAGAATCGAAGGGCCAAACAGGTGATGTCCTGGAATGCTGGAAGTAGAAGCAAGAGATGACGACCGCGAGAGAACTGTTATAGGGCACCAGCAAAGGTGAATTGAGCTGCAGGGCTGTTTTTAAGGAATATTTAGAACTGCACAACTCCTCATTTCCTTTCCCATCCTCCATGGTAAATTACTTCCAATCGGATGAAAATGACCTTTTTTACTAGTTTTGATTGCACAAAACGAGTGACAGAAGTGCTTCTACAGCTGCACAAATCCATTTAGAACTGCACATTTTGTGTACAACTGCACGTTAAAAAAAGCCCTGTTGAGCTGTCTGGAGATGTCATATAGGAGGGAGGCTGAAGAACTGGCGATGGACAGGGGCAAGTGGAGGAAGTGCGTTGCCCGACGTGCAGACCTGCACGGGAAGGACTAAGTGACTAAGTAAGCACTGCTGCGTATAGCTGCAGACTGCAAGAAGCAACAATAATAATAGGCTAATGCCAATAGTGCAAAGAGCGTGACAATTGCCATTCGCCAATAATCAAACGATCGAAGTTACGGCCAATGATAAACTGGAAAATTCAGTCAAATCGTGCGCAGTAGCTATATAGCCTATGCAGTCCTATCAAGTAGCCTATCAACTTTGAGGCGATGTTTCTTTCTATTCTCACTCGTCTCTATTTCTCTATCTATTTCCTACTCTGCCTCTTGATTTTTAGAATGAATAGGCCTATAGCCTTAGCGGAAGACAGCCAAATGCTTCCATGCGAAAAAATTAGTTTTTGCATGACCAAAAAGTGGTGGTGAATTTCACCACCACTTTTAAAAGGGGTGGTGACTAGACACCACCGTCACAATAGAAAGTTACGCCTATGCAGACCGCAGAACGATTACAGGTACAAGGTTATACGAAATACGGCCAGCTTCGCACGACACGCAGGTCGGCTACAACAGGTTCGGTAACTTAACACTAATGGCCTAAGTGTTGGAACGTTCCTGATCGGCCAAGCCAGGAGTGGGAGGGACTAACTTATTTTTCAACAGACCCAAGTCAAAAAACACAACAGAAAGCGCCACTTGCAGCTAACAGAAAATTCAAATAAATGTTTGCCCTGAGCGAGGCTTGAACCCGGGTCGCGATAATGACTCTCAGTTTATCGGCCAACGCCGCTCTCTCCACTGAGCTACGGATCCCCCATTTTAGGCTACTTCTATTTCAGTTCGGACCGCCTCAATTTAAGTTCTAATTCGGTTAGCAGTTCTTCAAACAAATTTCAGTTATGCTTCTAATTCAGTTTTCAAAATGATCTCAGTTCTCAGTTCAGTTCTTGTAGGAATATAATTTCAGTTATACAGTGTACAGTTGTACACCCTTATACAACTTGCGTTAAATTAAGCCGAGTTCGAGTATTTTAATTATCGATGTGCTTCTTTAATTTTCAGAACCCTAATTAGGTCCCTTTTTTCTGCAAACCTAGCATACCGTACTGCTTCTTGACCCAGCCGTTAGAAATCTTTACTCAGAAAAATATTGTTTCTTCGTAGGCTTGAAAAGTCGGAGCTTCGACATCTTATACAAGTGGGGCCAGTGGCGTAGCCAGGAATTTATGGTGGGGTTTTGGATTTTTTTTGTCTGGCCGGATGCCCTTTCTGACACCAACACAACAGTATTACAGTAAATAGAAAGGGAATAAAGTAAGAAAAACAATTGTTACTACAAGTAATTGTTTTGTTATTCTTATTTAACTGGATAAATAACCTTTAAAAAACTTTTTCCCTAGGCTAATGGGGGGGGTTGACCACCGGAAACCCCTTTGTCTACGCTACTGAGTGGGGCTATATGGCCGTATACAGACTTGCCATCTTTCCCTCCAAAAATGACCCATGTGGAATTACTAATACAATTACCAAGCCATTTGAACTCCGGCTCTATACTATCTATAGTATGTACATGTACAATTGTACATGTATATATACACACTACACAGCCTAATTACTTTTAGTTTCAAGATTTTCGGCGAAAGTGGAGTAAGACACGAGAAAGTGATTGTGATTATTAGGCCATAATATATTTATTTGTCTGTAGTGCAAGATATACATGGCGAAGAAATGCAATGTCAGCAAAATGATATGGCAATGGTCATTGTGGATAAACCATACCACTCTGTTCCTGAAGAATATCAAAACTGTCCTATTTAGTCGCAGTTGGGCTGGGAGCGCATCTGAGTAGCCCACCATGAAGAGGCGCTATACCAAACTTCCTAAATGTATATATATATATACTTAAGTACATACATACAGTTTGTTTGTATATGCGTATACTTGTTATAGCGCCCCCTCAAGCTCCCTACTCAGAGGCGCTCCCGACTGCAGAGCGGACACTGCATCGGAGTTTCACGCCGAAGCGCTGAGCAATTGCGAGTGAAGGACTTGCCCAAGGTCCCCATAAACACGGCGACTTGAGGTGGATTCGAATCTGCAGCTTTTCGGCTGCAAGGCGCCGAACATACCTACTACACCACCGCGCCCCACAAGTGTGGCACATGGCGTTAGAGCTGCAGTCCAATATCTCACCTTTAGGCTTTCCTTGAGATGGCGTCTTTCCACCGACGGATTCGTCAGTTATGGATTCTGTAAGACCTGTAACGATGATCACATATCAACATCGGATTCATTACATTACATTACATTACACTACCAATGTATCTGGATGCACTTGTGTATACGCAAGCAGTTATGTCAATCCATTCAGAGTGACCAATCCACTTGGTATCCGTTTGGCGCGCTTCTTAATAAGGATCTTGAAGTGGCGCTATATAAATTCTGACTGATACAATGTTTGAATGATAATTTTTGCCATCACCTTTAGCATTGCCGTCATCAGTGTCTGCATGCGTTGTTATGATCAGCATCGTTAGCGTTAGGACCAGCGACAGGAGAATCGTCGCAATCATCATCATCATCATCATCATCATCATCATCCTCACCATCAGATGGCGATGACGATGTTGATGATGATGAGGCTGATAACGATGAAGATGAAGATAACTAAGATTATAATGATGATGGATGATGGATGATGGATGATGATGATGATGATGACGACGACGACGACGACGACGACGACGACGATTATGATGATGATGCTGATGACGATGACGTTGATGTTGATGACGATTATGATGACGATTATGATGATGATGCTGATGCTGATGACGATGACGCTGATGTTGATGATGAAGTCACTATTTTTCAGCACATTGTTTGCTAACTGCTGTAATTCTATAGGCCTAGTTCTTACAGAATAAATTAAATTTTAATCTGGTATACGCTTTAGTTCGGCTAAACAGATCGATGGGATTGAAATCTTTGATGTCACAATGATGTCATAATGATGTCATAATGATGTCATAATGATGTCATAATGATGTCATAATGATGTCATAATGATGTCATAGTGATGTCATAATGATGTCATAATGATGTCACAATGATGTCATAATGATGTCATAATGATGTCATGATGATGTCATAATGATGTCATAATGATGTCATGATGATGTCATAATGATGTCATAACGATGTCGTAATGATAATGATTGCTGCCATCGTTGCTTACGTTTCGTGGAAGCGGAGATGGGTTTGCTGAAGTGTTCGTCACCAAGGCGACTTCGAGAGAGCACCATGAACTGATAGAGAGTGTCAGGGAAGAGGCTGTAGACAGTTATCGACACGGACTCCTCCGGAACGACCCGCAACGTCTGCCAGTCTTCCTTGGCGTTGTTGCTTTGTACCCTATACCTGCCAGACGTAATATTGTACCGCCGTACATTATCATTCGTCATGATAAAAGCAATCTTTCGTGTGTGTAGTCGGGTCAATCTGCGACATGACCCAAAAAAAATTGCAAGAAAGCGTTTTATGACGATTTTCTGGTGTCTTAGGTCTGGTGATGAACATACTAAAAGTTGCAAGATATCGGACCACGGCAAGTGGTCTAATTTTGGCGGGAAAAAAGATGGCCGCCAATTGGACAAAGCATGGAATCTGGAAATGATATTGTTAGAAGTAAATCATGTAATAATTTGCTAACATGCTTTTCTAGACTAATTTGACCCTCCTGAGAACGAAAATCGTGGTTAGCAAGCTTGAATTTTAGCGGTTGCATGGCAAAACAAGATGGCGGCCAAAATGGTGGCCCATAATTGCTTCAAAAGGTTGTATAGTCGGGTCTATCTACGAAATGATCCACAAAATAGCAAGAAGGCGTTTTATGATGATTTTCTGGTATATTGGGTCTGTTGTTTAACATACTAAAAGTTGCAAGAAATCGGACCACGGCAAGTGGTCTAATTTTGGCGGGAAAAAAGATGGCCGCCAATTGGATCAGGCTTGGAATCTAGAAATGATACTGTTAGAAGCAGATCATGTAACAATTTGGTAACATGCTTTTCTAGACTAATTTGACCCTCCTGAGAACGAAAATCGTGGTTTGCAAGCTTGATTTTTAGCGGTTGAATGGGAAAACAAGATGGCGGCCAAAATGGTGGCCTATTGCTTAAAAGGCTGTAAGACGGGTATTGTATGTGATATGAACACGATTTTGTAATTTATATTAAGATGCAAGGGTTCTAGGCATGCAATGGAATCAAAGACACATATGTAGCACTGGAAGAAAGCCAAACTGGCGGGAAAATGGCGGCCAGAATGTTGAAATTGCTATAAGTGAAGTGATGTATGCAATGGAAACATGAATTCGGACTCCAACTTAGCAATGGAATCGACTTTGCAAATGTGACACTGCAAAAAAACTAAAATGGCAGCGATCGGAAGCGTTTCCGAGATGTTCGTCAACGGAACTTTTGGGTTCATGACAAGCGGAAGTGTCTCGGAAATGGATGGATCTTTCGGAGGAGGTGGCAGAGGAGAAGCGAAACGGGGTAGAACGCGAATGGAATCCATCCCGCGCAATCCCATCCTCCGTCAACCCATCCACATCATCATCAGCATCATCTCCATCACAGCATGACATCAAACGGCGCTGGAGGAGGGTTCATTCCAGATTTCGGGGTCAGTCCATCGAACAAAATGTTCATGGGGGTCAACGCTGGAACGAACAGCCGCATCAACGGTCACCAGAGGCAGTCTGCATCGTCCCTCTACAGAAGCCAGACCTACGGGCACCTGCCGGGAACACACAAACAGGACAAGGGTTTGCTATCCATGACGCATCCCCACCACCCCCAGAACCACCACCACCACCTGGAGATGGAAGTTGTTGGAATATTTTCTGCACTCCAAACGCAGATCACGTAATAGTAGAAACCACAGTTTGCACAGCAATGTTTCAGGGATCCAGTCTGAATCGATAGTGGGAGGGTTGCTGTATATATGGAGGAGGGTTCATTCCAGATCTCGGGGTCAGTCCATCGAACAAAATGTTCATGGGGGTCGGCGCTGGAACGAACGGCGGCATCAACGGTCACCATGCAGAGGTAGTCATCATCGTCCCTCTACAGGCCTACGGGCACGCGGGAACACTCAAACAGGACAAGGGTTTGCTATCCATGAAGCATCAATCAGCGCACCCCTGCAGCGCCGTTTGATGTCATGCTGTGATGGAGATGATGCTGATGATGCTGATGACGATGTGGATGGGTTGGCGGAGGATGGATTCCATTCGCCTTCTACCCGGTTTCGCTTCTCCTCTCAGAAGGGTCAAATTAGTCTAGAAAAGCATGTTACCAGATTGTTACATGATCTGCTTCTAACAGTATCATTTCTAGATTCCAAGCCTGATCCAATTGGCGGCCATCTTTTTTCCCGCCAAAATTAGACCATTTGCCGTGGTCCGATTTCTTGCAACTTTTAGTATGTTCATCACCAGACCTAAGACACCAGGAAATCGTCATAAAACGCTTTCTTGCAATTTTTTTGGGGTTCACCAAAGTTTTTTCGTAGATTGACCCGACTAGTGTGTGTGTGTGTGCTTGTGTGTGTGCTTGTGTGTGACTTGTATGTGTGCGTGTGTGGTTGTGTGCTGTGTTTATGTGTGTGTGTGTGTGTGTGTGTGTGTGTGTGTGTGTGTGTGTGCGGCTGTATGCGCTGTGTGTGCTTGTGCGTGTTAGTGTGTGTGTCAGAACCATGCAAAAAAGAAAGTTCTTGAGTTACTGGACCACATGACACGAAATTAGATCAGCCGAAATAAGATCTGATAATATGAAACAAGCAGACACGACACTGTAAAAAATAAGATGATGGAAGTTTCTATACGAACCACAGAACGTAGTGCTGTGAATAACCAGCATCGTATGCAGGCATCCACGAAACCTTCGCGGATTCGGACGTTGTGTCCACGGTAACGTTATATGGAGCGTGTCGTAACGTCACTGAAAGAGAACCATTTCTGAATAATATTGCAGTAAGTTGATTGATTGATTGATTGGCTAATTATTAATCGGTTGAATGGTTTACTTATTCATCTATTCAATCATTCGTTTGTGTATTCAACCATTCACCCGTTTAAATATGTATTGAATCGTTCAACTCGTTCACCCGTTCATTCGACTTTCATTAATGAATTAAAACAATCAACGTGTTTATATATATTATGTTGGTTAATAAATTTGTTGTTTCTTTCCGTCATTCATTAACTCGTTGGCTGATTGAATGATCCATCGCTAGATTGAATAACATAATTTTGCTAGGCAGAACCACATTGTGGGGCGCAGTGGTCAGTGGTGTAGTGGGTATGTTCGTCGCCTTGCAGCCGGAGGGTTGCAGATTCAAATCCACCTCAAGTAGCCGTGTAGGGACCTTGAGCAAGTCCTTCACTCGCAATTGCTCAGCGCTTCGGCGTCAAACCCCGATGCAGTGTTCGCGCTGTAGTCGGGAGCGCCTCTGAGTAGCGAGCTTGAAGGGGTGCTATAACAAGTGCACGTACAAACAGAACAAACATAAGCATTCTTGAGCTTAGATTATAAGTTCACAACATAAGATAATGCAATCGCTTAATCAGCAAAGCATTTGTCGCACAACTATGACCATGTAGAAATTAACGATATCGCGAAAGTCGAGATTTTCCTGATATTCGGCTCATGATCGTTGTTAAACTGAATGTACAACAACAACAACAACAACAAAGCAACAACAACAACAGTTATTGGACCGTGCGTACCTGTCTTCTATGATATGGTATGATGGCATCCCTCAATTAATTATTCGTCTATACGCGTATCTGAACTCTGTGTTAGAATACCAGGTATAACCCAACAGTTTTACTCTGGCCTTGATAAATTCATCCATGCGTCAGATCAGACTTGTTACAGACAATGTAAAATAAATAAATTAATTAATAAATTAATTTATTTATTAGGATCATTTAAAGAATATCCATACACCTATACACAGAAGAGAGAGACAGAGGGAGGAGATAGAGGGAGGGAGGGATGGAGAGAGGGAGAGAGACAGACAGAGAGAGGGAAGAGGAGAGAGAGGGAGGGAGAGAGAGAAAGAGAGAGGGGACAGGGAGTGAGGGGGATGCAGAGAGGGAGAGAGAGACAGATAGACAGACACATAGACAGACAGACATGACATACAGACATGAATACAGACAGACAGATCGAGAGACAGAGACAGACAGAGAGAAACATAGAAACAGATCGGGAGACAGAGCGACATAGAGGCATACAGATAGACAGATAGACAGGGACATAGACAGACAGATAGAGACCGGAAGTGCTTACATTCGATGATGATGAGTGTTGTGGCGATGATGGTTGTAACTAGATTGGATGCGATGCACTCGTACGCCCCCTCGTCCTCCACCCTCAGCTGCACGATCGTCAGGTTCCCTCCATCCGTCAAGGTCTTTGTGGTCGGAGGAAAAGACCCACTCGCCTACCAAATACAACAACGAGGCATCGCTCGTGAATAAGCTAATGCCCTGCGATTAGCATTTCAGTAGCGTAGCAGACATTCAGGAAAATCGATTACGATACAATAATTATTTCGGTCGTTAGAATCGTTTTATCAATTTATTTTATCTGGAATTAATACATGGCTATGCGCTGGTTCAACTGCTTCTGATCCATCCCAATAACTTCCTCCCCCATCATCTCCTATCCTACTAACTTCACCCCCAAATTGTTTACAAGTGCTGTAATATGGCGAACAAATTTCTGTCCAGGGTAACGGCCTTTGTTGTCATAGACCCTGGTCAAATCGGATCCATCCAAGTTCTCCTTGATATGCAATAACTTCTCTCATTCAATTCATGACTTGCTTGTTATAGTAAAGCTTTATGCCTACGTGATTGTTTGTTTCAATGTATTGATCTTGTTATGTTACTGTTATGTACAATGGTGTGCGTTTGACAGTGCATGCATCTCATTAAAGCATGTACTTACTTATTTTCTTGCTCGCTAACTAATCAACCAATCAACTAATAAACTAACTAACTAACTGACTAACTGACTAACTGACTAACTGACTAACTGACTAACTGACTAACTAACTAGCTGACTAACTGACTAACTGACTAACTGACTAACTGACTAACTGACTAGCTGACTAACTGACTAACTGACTAACTGACTAGCTGGCTAGCTGGCTGGCTGACTGACAGACTGAATGACTGACTAACTAACTAACAAACTGGCTAAATGACTGACCAACGTACGTACTAACGCACTAACCTACTAACTCACTAACTTACTTACTTACTCACCTACTTGCTTGATTGTTTACAAACTCACTAACTTAGAAACTTATGAACTGTCTTACTGACTTACTCTAAACCTCTAGCAATTCCGAAACACTTCCATCATCAAAAACTCATTAAAAGCTGTTATATTCCACATAATCATTTCCATTACTATTCCACCGTTCCATTGATTAACACCATCTGACCTCTGTCGCCTAAATCTCCACCTGCCTGACAAGTCTATCTCGAACTGGAGCCACGTCTGGTCTTAACCGTCTATCGATTTGCAATATATACTGAACGCATAGAAATGGTGGATCTGGGACCTGAAGCAATTCTGAGATAGCAACATTTATTGCGATCACTGAGGTCATGAACCTAAGAAATCGAACTACTGATCAATATATCAATCGAACCATTGATATATTTATCAATCGAACCATTGATAGATTTATCAATCGAGCCATTGATAGATTTATCAATCGAGCCATTGATAGATTTATCAATTGAACCATTCATAGATTTATCAATCGAACCATTGATAGATTTATCAATCGAACCATTGATAGATTTATCAATCGAACCATTGATAGATTTATCAATCGAACCATTGATATAGTTATCAGTCTAAACATTGATAGATTTATCAATCGAACCATTGATAGATTTATCAATCGAACCATTGATATATTTATCAATCGAATTATTGACAGATTTATCTATCGAACCATTGATATATTTATCAATCGAACCATTGATATATTTACCAAACAAACCATTGATAGATTCATCAATCGAACCATTGATAGATTCATCAATCGAACCATTCATATATTTACCAAACGAACCATTGATAGATTCATCAATCGAACCATTGATGTATTTATATATCGAACCACTGATATATTTATCAATCGAACCATTGATATATTTACCAAACGAACCATTGATAGATTCATCAATCGAACCATTGATAGATTTATCAATCGAACCATTGATAGATTTATCAATCGAACCATTGATGTATTCATCAATCGAACCATTGATATATTTATCAATCGAACCATTGATAGATTTATCAATCGAACCATTGATAGAGTTATCAATCGAACCATTGATATATTTATCAATCGATCCATTGATATATTTATCAATAGATCCATTGATATATTTATCAATCGAACCATTGATAGATTTGATTTGAATTTGATTTAGATTTATCAATCTGAACCATTGATATATTTATCAATCGAACCATTGATAGATTTATCAATCGAACCATTGATAGAGTTATCAATCGAACCATTGATATATTTATCAATCGATCCATTGATATATTTATCAATAGATCCATTGATATATTTATCAATCGAACCATTGATAGATTTGATTTGAATTTGATTTAGATTTATCAATCTGAACCATTGATACATTTATCAATCGAACCATTTATCGATCTAACAATCGATCCATTGATCGATGATGTGCCAACCAACCTTTTTCCAGATGATCGTCGGCTGTGGTTCACCTTCAGCAGCACATGTCAAGGTCACGGACTGCGCCTGCTGACGCTGGTAGACTGGATTCGGTAGAAGCGAAAAGAATGGAGGATCTGAAGCAGAAGCACAGAACATCAATGGGTATATGAGGGGGGTGTCAAAGAGACAATTCGCCCACGCCGTTATCCACTTTATCCTTGCCGGGGGTCCATAAGTGTGAGTCGATCTCAACCTGCTCAGGGCTTGCGTTTCCAGAAATTGTAGGCGAGATAAAAACGTAATAAAACTTGGAAATCAAAATACATGTAGCCTAACTGGTCATCAAGTTGAAGTTAATGAGGTTAGCACTGTGTACACTGTGGTTCAATAAAAAAAGTGGCTTTCAAGTATCTCTCACGCCTGATGATTAATCATACTAAAAAAATTCCAAATATTTGAGAATTGAGCCAACATATGATTCCAACAAATCATGTCATAGAGTCGGCCTACGTTGTTAAGTAGATACAAATTTGGGGAGGCCAGAAGGCCATATAATATCAACTTTTAACAATTAAAACGCCCGTTTCGGGAATAGGAAAACGTCAGGGTCCGCTGTCCAGTGACTGAGAGGACCTCAATGATTCCAGGCACCGAGGTCGAAGACCAGAGAGCGGGCATCAGAAGATCAACAGAATTTATCTCAGTGCTGGTGTTGGTGCTCTGCACTCTGCCACTCATGAAGTATACGACCCATGCTATTTTCAATAGACCAATGAATGGAATGATGTATGAATGAATTGGTGAATGATGAATGAATGACTAACGGACGGATGAAGGATTGGATAAATAGAAGCATTGATTGATGAATGGAAGGATGGATATATGACTTTGCGAATGGATGGATGAATGGATGGATGAATAAACGCATGAATGGATGGATAAGCAGGTGTACTGATGAATGAATGAATGGATGAATGGATGGTGGACTGGAATAGCAATGAATGCTTGCGTAGTGGATTGATGGATGGATGCAAGGATGAAGGGATGTATGGGTAAACAAATGGATTGATGAATAGATCCACGACAATTGTTGGATGAGTGAATGAATGGATGAACAGTGGATAGATGAGTGATCAAAGTGGATGCAAGCAGTCTATCTGGAGACAGCTTTCAGCTTTCTTTCATATTTAGTAGGACTGAGAGAGGAAAAGAGGAGGAATGGGGAGGAATGAGAGTGTAAACGTGGAGGAATGGGGAGGACTAAGAGAGGAGGAAAAGAGGAGGAATAGGGAGGAATGGGAGGACTAACAGAGGAGGAAAAGAGTAAGAATGGTGAGAATGGGAAGGAGTGAGAGTGGAAAAGAGGAGGGAAGAGAAGGAATACGTAATCGCTTATGTAAATCTGACCCAAGGTCAAATAAACACTGGTTCCGGAAATTGATCCAAGTCGGAATATTTTCGGTCCAACTACAGTTATCCGACTGTCTGCCAGTCTGACCGGGTGCTTGACTGCCTACCTCACTTGCTACCCGACTGGCTGCCTGACTGGCTTCCTGGTTGACTGGCTGCGCGACTGCCTGGCTTCTTTACTGACTTGCTTCCTGACTGTCTGTCTAACTTACTGGTTGACAGATTGACTGCCTGACTGGTTGGTTAGTAGGTCGTCTGACTGGATTACCGACTGATGGCTGATCAACTCGACTGATTGACTGACCGAATGGCTGCGTCTGCTGACTGGCTCTTTGACTGGTTCACCAAGCGACTGCCTTACCCACCCACTCACATATACCAACCGAACGAGCGAACGAATTAGAGATTGTCTTTCTGCTCTGCTGGCTTAACGAGCTAACAGCTGGCGCCAGAATTGAGAGTCGATATTCTGGGAGACTGGGAGAGGTTGATAGACTAACTAATCTATTTACTGATAGATCGATGGATCGATCGATGAAGCAAATAAAGCAATGGACAAAATCGATAGAGAATCAGACTGAAGCAAGTGCAACGAAATGAAGGGACACGCCCAATTTAATCTCGAGTCACTACCCAGCAATGTCAGTCTGATCGTGTTCTTTCTTAAGTCTCCTCCTAGTTCTGATTACCTCACCGATAGTCTTCCTCCCATCTTCCCATCATCCTTCTCCATTCAATTCTCTGTCTCATCCTCTCCTTTCCTATAGGACCCTTCGCCCTGTCAGGTGAGAATGTTGGACATCAAAGCAGGGTTGCCAGAAAAAGATAAAAGAAAAGAGAAGAGAGAAAAAGAAACGAGAAGAGTAGCAATAAAAGCAAAGAAAGAAGGAAAGATAGATAAATGGGTGGACGGTTAGATAAACGGATATACAGATAGACGGATAGATGGACATACAGATAGACCAATAGACCGATAGATCGTTAGACAAAGAGACAGAAACAGATATACAGACAGAGAGACAGACAAACAGAGACAGACAGAGACCGACAGACAGACAAAAAAGGGAAAGAATGAAGAATCCGAGAAATGGACGGAAGACACGAAAGAAGACAAAAAGAAAGAAATGATGTAACAAAAAAAACTAAGAAAGTGTAAACAAAAAAGCGACCAGCAGGTCAACACTCAACCCAAAAGCCCTCTTAACACCCACTTATCACCCCTCCCCACCCCACACCTCACCCCACACCTCACCCCATCCCGTCCACCCCCAAACGACAGACGACCTCTCACCTCTAACAAATACCTGAACAGGAAGAGACATCTGTCCGGATCCAAGCGGCGAATACGGACGACACGAGTACCTCCCTTCGTCCTCTTTCTCGACTGGTCGTAGCACAAGCGCCCCAAACTTGTTCACCCGTATCCGGGGCGTCTGTTCCGGATCAACGATCTGCTCGTTGACGGACCAAACGATCCGTGTCGCCGGTGGATTCGCCTCAACCGGACATTCTATCCGACCCAGCATCCCCCGCGGAAGGTAGATCCGGGAGGACATCGCCAGAACTACCGGAAGGACTGAAAACAGACGAACGAAGACAGCGAAGTTTAGCTGGGGCAGCGGAAACTGGACGAAGCGGGAGCAGTACAATGGCGGTTCGCGCATTCTGTATTTCCGCTTCCGGTACGGGCTGTGCAATGGCGCACGGTCTTCCGGTTGGTGTGAAAATCGACGGATGGATATGTAAGGTTTACTTCCGGATGTTATGGAAAGATGGAGTGATGGTTCAAGACTCTCTTCTGATTCGCGTTGAGCGTCTTAAAAGTGAAACGATTATTACTGTTGCGTTGATCACTTCGCAAGTAACTCCGCCACTGGTTGCACTCTGCCAGTGCCAGTCCCAAGCCTGTATAAAGGAGGAGGGCGTCGCTAATGGTCCTTGTTACCACACAGTGACGTTAAACTGCAACTACACACACGCACTTCGCAAGCATCCGTGCTCGAGTGATGCTAGGCCAAAGATTGATTTAAAGAGGAGGGTTACTTCAGCATAGACATCTTCCCTTAAAATAAATAATCCTTCAATGGTGTCTACATCGCTCTCATTTTAAACAGTCCTGTAGCTTTTGTACAGAAATCGCTGCAGTAACGTGGAAAGAATCACCAAAGAAAATATTCTGAATCCTTCAGGCGGAAGAATCTTAGACGTTGTATTCCCGTTATTCCACAAACCGCTTTGAGTCTTTATTACCCGCGGGATGGAAACAGAAGCTGTCCAAATGTAATGTTTCCACTTACTCTATCACGTCGGGAAAACGCAACTTTACATCCACAATTTCGTTTCGTTTAAACCCCTATCAATACACGCACGTTTAGATCCGTCATCTCAGTCGGGCGCAGCTCGCCTCACATGAGCCGGCCTCCGCTGGTGAGCATTCGCCAACAAGAGAGCGACAACAAGCGTCGAAATGACCCGTCGACGGCTGACAATGACGAAAAGCGATCGGGCGGTAGAGTATGCCATGTATGCTACGCAGCAGAAGTCGGATACAAATTTCCATGGATCTTTCGGCTTCGTCGACGTGCGGGTTTGCGAGAGCGACGATGCGAGCAAGGAGCGACATCAGGGGCAAACGGGGGTCAATGGGGGACCGGCGCGGCTGCCGACGTACGCCCGCCCTACCGCCGTCGATCTCTCTTCTATCGTCGCACCGTCATTGACCGCGCCGAACAAGTTTACGCTTAGTCGCGGACTGCTTGTAAGAGTAGTAAGTGAACGGGAAGTTGGAACTCGGTGTGTCTGCCGAAAAAATTGCTGCAATGAGCCGGGTGGACGATAACCTGGTGTAGTAGGTGTTTGATTGTCGACCGAGAGGGCTGGGATTGAAATTCCCTCAAATGCAGAAAGTCCTTTCGAAGTGTGTGTGTGTCTTTTGTTGATCTTAGCAGTAAAATGCTGTGTAAAATCAGAAGAAGAAGAGAAGGAGACGAAGAAAGACGAAGATGAAGAAGCAAGGAGTAGACCCCTGAACAATCCCGATTGACGAACATAGATATGAAAACTCAACGGCTTCATTGACGTATACCCTCAGTCTATACGAGCGCGAAAAGATATTCCCTCGCGCGTAACTTAGGGTCGCGCCTTTTTAAAGGTCAATGAAGTTGTCCCTTTGCATAGCATAATTCACGGATTTGAATAGTCGAAATTTTGGTGCACCAACTTCGTGTGTAATGGAACACGTCGTGTATCTCTCTGTATCGGGGACAATCCCTGCTTATTTTGTTAGTCTATTAATAAATATTTCAAACGAAGAGCTGGATTAGATTATATAACTTGCATGGCTTTGCTCTTTCCTTCCGTTCAATAATAATTTTGCATATAATTACTTTTTAAATTTCCTCTAAGTACTTGCTTTTTTAAAATAATGATAACATCATCTCTAAGATATTCGCTTTTAATGATAGCAATATTTATGAGTTGGCACCTCAACTTATAGGAGCAGGAACTGGTTCCCATACATTGTAAGCCTGCAATAAATTCTAAACTACAATGTCATGCATACGGCTTCGTCGAATTAAAATCACAAATATCTTAGTTGCTGTTCAATTCTGAAACACAATGTCTGGTATTCGTAAGTACAACATAACAATCGATAATTTCTGGTTCATGCCTCATTCTGCATATTCATTTAAAAATTGGCCATTGAGAAGAAGCGTAAATAATGCCCACTAGATTTATTCTCATTTTTCATTGACGGGATAAGTGACAAATCCAGATCCTGAGTCTCTGAACAAAATGCTTGAAGCAATCCATGAACCAGCTATATCTACCACAGGCTACTGCGAGATCGACATCACGTCCATATACCGCCTAAAAGGAGTCGTAGAACCGATCGAAGGATCGGTCGCGGCCGTCTTGCTGCGCAACAATCGCGGCGGCGAATTCATTATGCGCCAGCACAACGAACGAGGCAGACATTCGCACAGACAAACACACACACACACACAAACACACACACACATGCTTTTAGACGGAGTCGAACGCACACAGGAAGACCGTCGTATACGTAAATGAACACAAGAACGGTTTACGCGGGGCTTAATGGACGCAAGCAACAAATCTTAGATCTTGAGCATGCAGAGTAATTAGAAAATGCTCAGGGAGTCAGGGAAGCATTGGGCGGAGATACACCATGTGAAGTGAGGTGTATCTTTTATGTATTCTTCTGCGATAGTTTCACGAAGGACTGTGCATGACTTGAGGAAGGAAGGAAGGATCTTTTGGCTGAAGGATTTTCATGGCAGCAGCAGTAGCAAGTCTAATAATTATCTATAGGCACCATTTCCTTCAGTGGCGGAGCCAGGATTTCAGTCGGGGGGGCTGGTTGAGAGGGACGAATCGCGGGAGGAAGTTTTCCATTTTCATTCGCCTAAATTTCTGACGACCTGTTTTTAGTCATTTGGCCAAAATCTCAAGAAAATAAGAAAATATTTCATTTTCCCTGTTCCACCAAATTCTGATGACTTTTTTAGGGGTGGGGCTTATTCGAAATCTCATGAAAATATTTCATTTTCCCTGTGCAAAAAATCTGACGACCTTTTTGGGGGCTTAGCATTTTTCCTTAGGCCACCGATTGCATTGACATTTAAAGACCAGCCTCTATACTGCATAATTTTATGTCACTGGGAAATCTCCTCAACGTCTACCATCACTCTGTCCATATCCGCTAACCTATCCACCTATCCATCCAGTAATTCATAATTATATTCATCAATTCACCTATTCTTCCATTCATTCCTATATGACCTATGAAGACCATTGCTGTACAGATTCATTCATTTATTCATTCGGAAACTTATATAGCGCCCCTTCAAGAAAAAACTACTCAGAGGCGCTCCCGACTCCAGCTCGCCCAAAAAACAGTTTTAACTTTAATAAGGAAGGATCCTGGTAGAGCCCCAGGGGTATAGGCGTAGCTCAAAAAGAAGCTCACTCCATACCACTAGATGTTGTAGGCACTTGCCAATGAAGCAATAGTGTGTATAATAGACACCAATGTGTCTTTAGTACATTATATTAGACACCAATGTGGCTATATTTTTGTCTAGACACCAATGTGGATATTGTATGTTGCACATATCAGCGTTGCTATACTAGGCCTATTCTCATACACTGCATGACAGTTGTGTGTGTGTGTGTGTGGGTGTGTGTGTGTGTGTGTGTGTGTGTGTGGGTGTGTGTGTGCGTGTGCGTGTGTGTGCATACGATCAGTTTAAAAGGTCACACTATACTCTGATTTTTTTGATCCAATCCAAACAAATGCGACGAATCACAGAAGCCAGAATTTAACTTATCAGAGGCTATAAGGTGGACAATGTCATGCTCGTTGAATCATTCTTGCTCAGATACGCATTACATTGAAAAGGCTGCAGAGTGAAATTCACAGCTTTGGACCTGCAGCCACTGCAGGAAACTTCAGTCTTTCTAACGCGGACAAAACGAAACACAACATGCACGTTGATCGAGTACAATATTTGCATTAATAAATGGATAGCATTTAGGCTTCTGTATCCGTGGTAAGTCGGTTTATCCGTTGGCTAACATGGCGATTGGTTTAGGCCTTTAGGGTAGCGGTGAACACTGACGTGAAGAGCGCACAGACGCAGTCAACAGCTTCGTTAAGGCGACACGTCTTTTGATGCTGTATTGATCGCCAGTTGCATAGCTGTATGTTTGAATCAAGGGTGGATACCATTTGAGGGGGTGGTGGAGAAAAACGGATGGGTGTCATCTGTGGGATTTGTGGACGGGTGGCTAATTTGACGGATGAATGAAAGACGGATGAGCGGATAAGGATGTGGAAGTCATGGTTGGATATGGATGGGTAAATGTGGATAAGGAGATAATTGGATATGCAGATGGGTAGGAAGATGATGGGTGGATAGGTAGATGATGGGTGGATAGGTAGATGATGGGTGGATAGGTGGGTGAGTATTTAGATAGGTGGTTGAATAGCTAGATGACTGGGTGCTGTTGTTGCATGCTTAAAGCAAACTATAACTCTGCCACTGGTTGCACTCTGCCAGTGCCAGTTTCAAGCCTGGATAAAGGAGGAGGGCGATACTAATCGTCTTTGATATGGCAGTGCCGTTAACCCTTATAGGGTCACCGGGGGGTAAAAAAATACCCCCATCTCGGTTTTTCACGGAAATTTTAATCCCTGAAAATAGTTGAAGAAATCGCTTCTATGACTTTTTCTAAATATGTTTTATGCACAGAATGCATCCAGTTTCATTAGTTATTCATGCACCCAAATCAGCTAAAAAGTAGGAAAATGTACCACCTCCTAGCTATTTTACTCATGAATTTTTAAACATAGCATTATGCATGCTTTACACATGAGTGTCTTGCTGTTAAAATGTCTCCTTGTCAGTATCTAGACATTATAATAGAAATCGTTTTGGTTTCATAAAATTGGGATGAAATTTGTCTACAGCAAATCACGCGAAGTTAACAAGTGTAGCATCAAGCCCTACTGCTGTCGAAGTGCGATCTTGCCATGTACACTTGAACGCAATTGCATTGACAGCAACAAGGCCTGAATAGATTGTATACCCTTTATCTGTCAAGTCATGAAACATTGAAACTATTGATAGATCAAGTTATGAAACATTGAAGTATGAATATGGCACATATATAATGACAGCAATAGTTAAACTGCAGTGTAATCACAGGCTATATACTAAAAATTTCGACTAGATATGATAATTTCATTGCACAATAGGCTCAATGCTACATATAGAATGTGGCTTTCATGAAATTATTTGACCAAGAAATTATTAAATCATATTTTCATTAGATACAGAACTTTACTGATAGCCAATTCAAGAATCTGGCCGACATTTTATCCCAATTGTGGTTTCCTTGCAGTGCAATATAAGTGAAATTGGTTCCATCGCATTCCTTGACCTCGAAAATGCTGATTTAGACCCTGAGATCATGTTTCCATTGCACATATGACTTCACTAATAGCCATTTTAATATTCTGGCCGCCATTTTGTCCGCCATTTTGATTTTCGTGCAGTGCCACATTTGTGACATTGGTTCCATTGCATTCATTGACCTCGATAATGTTGATTTAGACTCTGAAATCATGTTTCCATTGCATACATAACTTCACTTATAGCCATTTAAGATTCTGGCCGCCATTTTGTCCGCCATTTTGATTTTCCTGCAGTGCTGCATATGTTACTTGGTTCCAGTGCAGTCCGCGAACCTTCTATAAATAACTTCTTTTAGTCTTATACTTAAAAATCGGAGTTTGTCATAGGAATCATGCGAATCACAGTGGGGGTATTTTTTACCCCCCCCGGTGACCAAAATCGGTTGGGAAAAATCGTGACCCTATGAGGGTTAGACATGTAAGAAGCATTAAAGCAGACTAGGTTAAATGGAAGGAGTGAAGAAAGATATGAAATTTAATAGTGGAGAGAAGAGGAATATGCGAATGAAGGACTAAAGAAGGAAAGGAATAAAAAGGAAAAATGGAAAGGATGGATCGATCTACTGACAGATGGAAGGAAGTAGTTCGATTCTGTATTAGATAATGGCATAGACACATATTAAAATATGATGCAACACTATACAGCACAATGCATAATTATATAGGCCTACTGTACTGTACTAGCCTACTAGACCTATACACTGACACTGTACTGCACAGTACTACACTGCACTATACTACACTCTACAGTCTCTACTATACTATACTATACTATACTATACTATACTATACTCTACCATAACATACTTCACTTTGCTCTGTTATGCCATGTTGCTTCATACTACTCCCTATAAGAATGGACACACGGAATAACTTAATGCATAATCGATAGATGGATGGAAGGTAAGATGGGGGAGATGGAAGGAGAGATGGGGGAGATGGGGTGGAGTGAGAGGAACTGCAAAGTAGCGCGGCCGCTTACAGCCTTCAGGATAAATATCTAGGTGTCGGTGTTGGACTTAACTGTATCGGAGGCGACCAGCTGGTCTCAGGTCCCTCGAGGAACAGGAAAACGTCCTTAGCTTATGAATAATTGCAACGGGTTCCTTGCCATGGGGTCCACCGAAGACTGGCCGCCTCCAGTCATGACCGCAGCGCTAAGAGGCTTCCGCTACAGTGGGGCAGTTTGCTTAGGAAAGCTTAAGTGTTTCCGACAGCGATACAGAATGTACATGTACATCTATACGTTCGTACATAATGTAAGTGTGTATGCGTGTATAACTGGTTCCTGTACGTACGTTTGAATAGGCCCATATGTTTTTGAATCGTAAAAAACACCGGGTGGACTCACTAAAAGTGATATAATTTTGTTCTGTTTGAACTATTTTGGTGAATTTTGGGCATTGTAGGCCTACGTAAATATGAATTGCGTTTAA
Organism: Lumbricus terrestris; assembly: GCA_949752735.1. Taxonomy (NCBI): domain Eukaryota; kingdom Metazoa; phylum Annelida; class Clitellata; order Crassiclitellata; family Lumbricidae; genus Lumbricus; species Lumbricus terrestris. Next base: position 21,178,096 of record OX457044.1, on the reverse strand, counting down.
CCCATTTTCTACTATATAGCGCCCCCTGGGAGGGTGCATTCAAAAATCGGCTAAAACATTTTATTAACCTGCATGAACCAAATAATAATATTATTTAATTTTCTGATCTGTATTGAGCTGATTAAACAATCCACGCAGAGTTTGTCCAATTTTAATGTCTTTATCCCAAAAAAGTATTTTGATTTATCAAGAAAGCGACGTTTTCTTGTAACTGTGAGAAACTGCAAAGAGTAAAATCTTTTTTATAACAACGTAGCACTGGCTAATGGCAAGTAATAAAACAAGTATTTCATATTCCATACACAGAATATGCTGAAGGTATTTGAAATAAAATACAATAACGAGTGTGAATACATATGGAATATACAAATGCATAAATAGGTCACTCAGTCAGTCAGTCAGTCACCTTTTATAATTATTGTTGATATTATAATTGCATATGGTTACTTACAGGTGACGTTGAGGAAGGCCTGGGCCTCTGGTGCCAGGCCGAGGCCATTCGTTGGCCTGCACCGATACCAACCCATGTCCTCTTTGGCAACGGGAGTGATGACGAAACCGCCATCCGCGTAGATCCCAGACCGTGAACTTAGGCCTACGAATATACAACGAACATCATTTCACCGTATTTATAGCGTCTTTACAAGATTTTATGTGTGCAAATCATGGCTCTAATCAAGGGTATACACGCGGGTAAACTTACCTCCGGGAAAAAACGGCATCGTATACTCACCGCAGAAAACCAGGGTACACGCGGGTATACAGCGTATACCTCACAAAGAGCGTGTGGATATACGAATGAAAGAGGCAAAGAAAATCTAGGTGTATTTTTCACGAAATTCAGAGCGAAAGACTAAAAAAGTCGGCAGATGTTTTTCGGCGGGAAAAGTAAGGAAATTTGTGGGCGGATGACAAAAAAGGGGGTCAGATTTTCGAACGGGAAAGTAAGGAAAATTTTGGGCGGACAAGGACGTCACAGATTTTGCTGCCAAAAAGTCGATTTTTCTCCCGGTCAGCGTGTACTCACCTCAAAATTTGCCATTACTGTAACAGCCCTGGTGCAAATAATTCAAAAATATATTGAGTGAAAGCGCTAACCAGTTCGTTAGCGTTGAAAAATATAATGGCATATGAAATGCGATGACGCAGAATGTCAGAAACCAACCATGCGGGCATTTAGGCCGTGCAAATTTCAACAAAAGAACAAAAAGAAACAATACCGGGTTCAATTCCCTCTGCCACCACCCTGTGCGATGATCCGAACCTGACGCATGCAACGTGCTTATCGCATGCCGTCTGCAACCTTCTGGTATTCCTGGCTTATCTCGGTTATTGACCGTAGAAGCATCACAAGGGCTTTGGGAATGGACTATGGGTTTCTTTCCAAGCAATTATTCTTCAAGGAATGTGGCCTCATCTCGGAAGAGATCATCCATTGATTCTCTGTTTAATAATGATTATTATAGGAGCGGTACATCGGAAGTCCAGGCAGGATTATTACATGTACGTAGCTGCACGTTTATAGCTCGAATACAAGTTCCATGTTGAAGCACTGCACTGCAAGTCTGCAACTATACAGCACTCCAGCTGTAGTAGCATAATAAACCCCTGGGAAGCTTGGCCTAAGAACGCAGTTTGTTTTTATTATACAGTAACATTGTAATTGAAATTGTCATTCAACTTGCTTATCGCACGCCGTCTGCCCTTCGTGTATTCCCGGCTTATCGGATTTAGACTATTGACTGAAGACGCGTCTCAAGGGCTTTGCCAATGGACGATGGGCTTTAATTTTGAAAACAGCCTAAGGATATTATTAAGAAAGACACTACTTAATTTTAATGTTAAAAAGTGAGCGCAAGACAATAGACTGAATATCGACGGCGCTGCACAACCCGAACCCCTCCCCCCCCGTGTCACAGACTGAGCGCCCTGTGCTTTTGGCGACGGTGTTTTGCATAAAAACAGGAGCTTTGCATGGCGCCTATATATCCAGGGCAAACTGGACAGCCAGTCCCAAGCCTGGATAAAAGAGGAGGGCGACACTAATCATCTTTGATATGGCAGTGTCGTTAAACATGTAACAAGCAGATAGGCAGCATAATATAGGGGTTAGGGGTAGAATGCCACGCTGTAGTCGAAAGGATAAAGCCGTAGCACTCTGGTTCTCTGGTTCGACTCCTGACCTCTTGTGAATTGATGTATAACCCGAGATTTTTCTCTTCAAGCGGCATTCTATTTGATGCTTTGCGGATCTTCATAACGGCGCAACAGGCAACAGATTAGATTAGATTAGATTAGATTAGATAGAAATTGACTGGAAAATAGACTGCATTAGGTTAGATTACAGTACATTTAATGGTATGCTGTAAACTTGACTGAACTATATTGCATTATATCCAACTGTGCGAAACCTCGAAGGCACCACCACCACCACCACCACCACCACCACCACCACCACCACCACCAGTACCATCAGCAGCAGCACCAGTACCACAACCAGTACTACCACCACACCGCCACTACCACAACCACCACCAGTACCACCACCAATACCCCACCACCAGTACCATAACCAGTAACACCACCCCACCACCACCATCATCGTCATCATCATCATCGTCATCAGCAGCAGCAGCCTCATCGTAATCACCTGGGACGTACTGAACGTCGACATCGTTCTTGAACCATCGATATGAGATGTTGTTTGGGTAGCTCTCCGCCTGGCAGTCCAGCTTCACCCGCGTTCCTTCGAAGGCCGTCGTGTTTTTCGGAGGCACCATGATGTAGCTATTACCTGCAACGTTCACACAACGTCCCAACTACTTTCACAGACACTAACATTCAGTCGGAAAATAATTGAGACTGTATAGCAGACAGGAATATACAATGTACGCATAGGCGGATAGACAAGATAATGTCAGACTGTCGTAAATGTTCTAGACTCTATTTGTCTGTTTATTTGTTTACTTGTCGCCGCCTGAGAACTATAATGCTCTATCATGAATTTTTTTAAAAATCGAGTTTGGTATCAATTTCATCAGTGGAGCATTTGCTCTATCATTAGACAAAAAAGCTAGCTAATCGAAGCGGTCGTTTCTGAGTTATAAGTCAGTGTTTAAATGCTCTATCTTGCGAAACTGTTTTGAATCTAGACTTTGTTAGTGTTATAATGCTCTATCATTGGCATCCAATCACAAGGCTGGATTCGTCATGTTACAGCAAAGCGTTACTGAATATACTTTGTTAGTATTATAATGCTCTATCATTGGCATCCAATCACAAGGCTGGATTCGTCATGTTACAGCAAAGCGTTACTGAATAGACTTTGTTAGTATTATAATGCTCTATCATTATTACGACTACATGTACTCTGTCGTTTGGAATTATATTGCTCTAACATGCATTTTTGCACCTTTTTGTTATTTTCTATATTTTTTGACTTGGTTTCATGAAAATAAACCTTATTTTGTAAGTAAGTCACTAGCGGGTACCTAGAAATGATGATATTACCCTTCAAAAGAATCCAGTTTAGAATTCTTGATCTAAAACAGCGTCGAAACTTTGAAGTCGTTTTTCTCGGTTTCACAAAAATCTATGATAGAGCATTATAGTTCTAGGGCGACGTTGTATGTGCACTTGTTATAGCGCCCCTTCAAACATTCTACTCAGAGGTGCTTTTAGTCCATAACTTGGGACAGGGTTTTTTAGTGCGCCGTTCTACACAAAAATTGCAGTTGCAAATGAATTCGAGCAGCTGCAGAAGCATTTTTGTATAGTTGATAATAGTTAGAGTCTAAATAATTTGTCCATCGAAATAATTTACCATGCATGGAGATGAAAAGAGAGAAAAGGGGATTGCAGTTCAGCAGTTCAAAAAATTCCTTTAAGGAAGCAATAACCTGGTATCTGTGAAGTTGAGGTTCTGGCTCTTGAGTATAAAACTGCATCGTGGAATATAATATAATAAGTCGATTAGATCTCTTTGAACGTCGGTCGATTGGTAGAAAGACAGCCAGAGAGAGAATTAGGGAATTCAACAGAAGTTCTGAGTCGAACGATAGTGGAGAAGCACTCAACCGGTCCTCGCCTTCCACGAGGTCGGAGCCAGATGGAACTGGGTACGTCGTGTCAAGCGTGGAACTGGCACCGGGAGGCCATGGTTCACCGTGCTAGGTCGGGGGAGAGGATTGAGAGAAGTCTCTCTTAGAATGGAGCTATATGCAAATACGCAACTGCCATCACCATCACCATGTCTCAGATCTGAAAGCGGTCTTGACGGAAGGAGTGAATTCCCCTTCGCCTTTGATGATCACAGATATGTTCATTGGAGCGGTACATTTCACTAGCGGAGAAATTAGAATACAAATGCAGCCGTGTCCTCTGCCTCTCTGCATCTTCTGCATGTTAGACTCTCTTCTGTTCATATACGTGCTGTAGTATATACTACTGGAACAGGGCTTTATATATACTACATATATATTATATACTATACATATATATATATATATAGGTCTTTCTTTTCCACGTGTTAAAGTTATCGATAATTTTGACCAAGCAAAATGATCTTTTAAATCAATTACAATTAATACGTAAATGGAACAAGTGAAATATAGAATCGAAGAGTTGTCAATTTTTTTCTGTGCGAATTCATGGACCAGACAAACAGCTGCTCCGACAGGGATGACTTCAATGAATAATTTTTTATTGTAACCGTCAGCCATTAAATATCAGTTTACAGTAGCATGATTCACAATAATAGGTTGTATTTCGAGGATGGCAACAAGGAAGGTCCTATGGTAATAAAATATCCCACTACCAGGGACACACCTATTTGCTATAGTTCTACAGTTATAGGTGGCAAGACTGTTAACAGCATGAGTTGGGAAGTTTTTCAACTAACACAAGTATAACAACCTAATGAAAAATCGTATAAAGATAGAAAAGTAACAACACAACAGGAACTAAACTAATAATAAAAAAAACCAGTGCATATCAAGGCCAAGCAACATAATTATCTTCGTAGTCAACTATTTCCTGTGTAAATTAGGCGCCTGTTGAATATGAAGTGGAATTGAGCTCCATAGACCTATTTGTGTAAATATGAAAATAAATTGTAAATATTCATTTTACTATTCATTTTCATATTTACCAAATGGGTCCCTTTTTATCCGGACACGGTGTAGTTTGGTGTAGCTTACACTGTATAGCAGTCTTCAGGGGCGGATCCAAGTTGCCAATCCAGACATGGCCTCCCCAAATAGAAATTTCTTTATTTTTTACCAGCTAGTCTGGCTCAGAAAGTTGACGTGGCCCCCATGAGTAATTCCGTAGGCCCTCCCGACACCCACGAAAGTCCGCACACGATGTCCATACAACTATAAAAAGGTCATCAACTTTTTTGGCGGATAAAAGGGCACTGGCCTAGTTAGCTACATCGGTAAGCGAGAGCGGCATACGTCTGTTGGTTGCAACGGACTGCGGTTCAAGTCCCGGGCTGGGAGTTGACATTCAGAGATTTAGATATCTCGGGCTAGCACGTGTGGGACGCAGGGGCGCTAGCTCCTGCGGAGCGACCTTGGGCAAGTTGCTTACCCATCATTGTCTGTGGGGAAGGCACCGGGAAGCCACCTCACTCATCTCATCCCCAGGGGCGTGAAAGCCAATGACACTGCCTTCGGGTAGAGAACCATCATCATCATCATTAAAAGGGTATCTTTTTCTTGGGAATTGGAGACAAATGACTAAAAATAGGTCAACTTTTTGGCGTATAAAATGGTATCTTTTTCTTGGGAATCGATTGGAGACAAATGACTAAAAAAAGGTCATCAGATTTTTCGGCGACCAAGACGAACATTTTTCTCTGTCTCAAGACCGAACATTTAGGGCCCCCCTTCGAAAATTTCTGTATCCGCCCTTAGCAGTGTCTGTATCTCAAATCGACAAGATAATAACGATTATTCGATGACTACAGTGAATAAAGACAAGTCTCAATAAGATAATATTAGGCCTAAGTGGCGTGCCAAGCCGTGGTCAAGGAAAATAATTAAGTTCCAAAGCTATTAATAACGAAGGCAACTAGAACGCAACGAATCTAATGCTGCACATAACCAGAGCATAAATATAGAATCAAGGACATGTTTTTTTGCCAACAAGGAATTATTTTGTCACACAAACTAATCTTCACAAATATTTCTCCATCGAATTCAAGCAGTCACGACGTTTGCATGTCGAGATGAAGGACTCTTTGAACTCATATAGAGAACCCTTTGAAGTTCTTTGCTTGCAGAGACATTGGCAAAATTATTCCCCCCCATGCTGAGAGAGGTTGCCTGACCTAGCGATAATAGCTGTCGCTGCTGAGCAAAGCGGATTGCTAAAATAGGACATCACGGAACAAGGCCGTAGCCAGTGGGAGGTTGTTTTAGGTATTTGAACATCTCCAAAATGAAATAATGTAGAAATAAAATAATGCATATACTAGCATACGATTTAAGAACTAAGGGAATTTCATTTTGAGACTCCTATTTCAATGTGACATTTCACAGTAGATTAGATACAACACCCCTACACTTCTCCAAACCCCTTAGTCGGTTGCATGTCGGCATGCTCAAGGTCTGGATACACCACCACCACCACCCTCAGAAACAAAATCCTGGCTACGGCCTTGTCACGGAAGCAGAGCGAGACGCTTGTTAGTTCTGTCAGCGCCATCTCTATTAGCTGAACTGCTTGCATGGTACATTCTGACTGATTTCTTAGATGGTTATATACGGCAAAGACCGTTGGACAGAATGCACCATGAAAACGCATTTGTGTGTGTTTGCAGTAGCCTACCCTCTGCAGCCTTCTTCCTACAGCTCGAACAGAATTTGTCATTAATAAGGATTTCATGCTGATGCTTAAATCAAAGCACCACGGAATAACTAATCTAACATTTTTTCAACACTGGAAAAACATTGAACGATGAAAGAAAACAGTTAAACGCAATTCATTTATGTAGTAATAAATGATAACTATTAACAGACGACGACTAGAAGAGCTCACAAGCAGAACGAAATAAGAAATCAAAACTGTAGCCTATGAAAAATAAAAAAGTGCTAAGTGCACTTGAAGACTTATAGCACTTGCCGGGTAGGCTTATGAAAGGTAGGCCTATATGGAACAAGAGGCTCTGACGCCTGTGGGTAAAAGAGGCAGGCGTAACATACTTTTCATGACTGAAATTACTGCAATGTCTTAATTATTTATTAACGCAAGCATTTTTTGGCTTACCCCAGCGTCTTATAAACCAAAGGGTTACGTGAAGTCAACATGAAGATTAATAGTAAATGAAAAAATGCGTCTGGAAGTCTGGAATGTTTCTATTGCAAATGCCTGTGACGTACACTGAGTTTTAGGCAGAATATAGGCCTATGTTACATTATTATGACTATAAGCTTATTAGCGTTCTGTGATCAGGCATGCGGGAAAATCACACGACGTCCAGCAGGCCTACATTTAGGCATAAATATACCAGGTATTTTGTAATGATTTGTGAAATTATATTAACAACATGGAGAAGTCGGATTAATAAGCTACTTGAATTACAGTAGGCCTATTAAAATACACTGAACAACATCTAGTCTAATTAGATAAATCGTAATAGCTACAATACCCGTTACAACAAGATGGAAACCGCGCTTTATTCAATAAGCTATAGCCTACATTCCAAAATTTTAAAATCAGTCACAAATGTTTCAACAGTTAATTTTTCTTAAAGTTTGGATCCTTATTCAGCGAAGTAGTGTCCGCATATAATAGGTTATATTATATTATGACATTTTCATGTTTTAAAAATATAATAAGCCGAGATGATGGACGACCTTATATAGCGTCAACCTACCATAGTCTAATGGTTTACGGAAAAAGCTACAAAATGCCACTCAATCAATAATGCAGAGCAATACCATACGGAATTTTTATGCCACCAGATTAGAAGAAGAACACATGTGCCAATAAGCTCTTCTTCTGACTTATTCATCGCACGAGAAAGAAGGGCGTTTCTTTAATACGCTAGACTGGTGGCGCGGCGGGGTGGGACGGGGTGGGGCGGGGTGGGGCGGGGCAGTCATTGGTCCAAGGTATATTAACGACCTCGCTTTCTTTGCCTCGACATATGAGGACTGATGACGGGGGAAAGAGTCATTTCCTTCACCGTCTCATCTTTCCATCGACAGCCTACGGATGGCGCCAGGACCGGATTAAAAAATGTGGGGGCCCTATTCGGGAAATTTTTTGCGGATCTTCGGCTGAAAATTCTGATGACTTTTTAGTCGTTTGGTCGAAATTTGCTAAAAATCTAAAAATTGTAGGAAACTTGTTTCTCGCATGTGTGGAGGCCCCCTAAAGTGTGGGGGCCCCTGTTCGGTCGAACATGTTGAACATGCCTTAATCCGACCCTGGTTAGTGCTCTCATTATTGACAAATTAATTATATCACGCCAGATAACCAGCACGTCTACCACGCTATTATACTCATATTTCTACCTTCTTGTTTGAACAATTGCATTGGCGTATTAAATTCAAGATCTTAATATTGGTATCCAAAGAACAGTGAGGTCTTGCCCCCTAGAATATCTAGACGATGCAATTATACTCAGGTCTCCCTCGGGCCTCCTCGCATCGTCCACTTCATTCTTCAAACATTCTTCATCTTTATTGTCTAATACTAATAGAATGGCTACGGCTCACGTCCGGTCCTTTACCTCTCAATTGAATACACTTTCCACAACTGCTCGATCTCAAATTCTAGCTGAAAATCCATGCAGCTCATTTTCGTTTTTCAAAACCTACTTCTTCTGTCGCGGCCTTACGCACTAAGAGCGCCTCTGAACGATACACCGAAGTATTATAGAGACGCTTTGTAAATGTTTTAAAGCAATGCAATTTTCGAGTTCGCTAGGGTTGCAGATGGGGTATAAGGAGTATAAAGCTATAGAATCCAATTTCTGCATTGGCCGGGAATTTTAACCCCCGATCACTCAGTGGACCACCAGCCTGTCGTTACACCTAATAGACTACTCACTAATACGTAAAGATTATATTAGGTTGCATTGTGCCTATGTAGCGGTAACTACAGCATTAACAATAGGATCTGTCCATAGGCAATGCAAAGGTGTTCAACTACAGTAGGTCTACACGGTGACATGCAAAACAAAGTACATAGAGAATTCGAACTGAGGAACAGCGACGTTTCTATTGTGAATCCTGCAATGGCTTATCTCAAAACAAACATATGAACTGCAGCTTTTAGCTTCTGAATTCCACTTGAAAATTTCACTCTTATTCAATGTATTATTATGAAGTTTTTCACAGCGACATTTTAAAATGAAAAGGTTTGCTGTAGGTTACAGTGCAGGCCTTACTGTTAAGAGATGAGCCAATGGCGTGGTGGAGAACTAGAAGCGATAAAACGGACAGATAATAAACAACGACGATGATGACTTAACACTCACCTGAGGAAATCCAGCCTTCTTCTGATGCAAGAAAATAAAGGGGACATCTGAGGGCTCCTCATGACAGTCCCTCTGGCAGTTACAGAAACCTGACACTCTCAGGGACAGCTAAGCGCCGTTCTTTCTCGGTCGCTGGTCCTACCACATGGAATGTTATACTGCGCATAGTGCCCATGCAGGGACACTCCACTCTGTTCATGAAGAATCTCAAAACCGCCCTATTTATGCGCTGTTTGGCCGGGAGCGCTTCTGATTAGCCTATCTGAAAAAAGGTGCTATATAAAACTTTCTAAATAATAAGAATAACAAATTCCCTGGAATTGCAATCTTCGCTTGGACTGCTAACCTCAAGGTCTGATGGTTTTAACGTCATTTTGAACTTTTTATTAAAGTTTGCGCTTTCTTTGAAAGTTGCTGCAAGGGGATAAGAAGTTCTCTTTTTAAAACTTTGCAGCATCTCCGTCACCTTTTTGCGTTAATGCAGCTGTGGCGTCTGTAAGCTTTGCAGGATCGCAAATGTATGAACAGTAAAGCAACGCAATTTATAAGTCTTTGGGTGCATTAAATTTGGGTGTTTAAATTTCTCAGAAACTTTACTGCTTTAAGACTCTAGTTTTGGGGCTCTGAATTCCCCTGTAATATACAATTCCTTAGTACTATTTACAAATGAATTGGTCGTTCTTTACACATTTTATTTAGAGATTTTGACTCAATTGTCTGGTGTCAAAATTACAAACCAATAGTTTATTTTTGATACATGTTGAATAAAATACAACCAGCCGAACACTTTTAAGGCAAACAAACTTTCTCCATTGGTCAAACAGCGCATGACTTTATCTTCTACTAAGTTAACTCTATTGCCCATGTTCAAAATCATAGATCTTCACCAAATACAGTTTGGGCGAAAAAAGTAATTCCCTATGGTGTGTTGCTAATACTTTAACCAAAAGTGTAAATTTGTAACTCAAAGTTTACAAGTTTAAATGGAAATCATAACTTAGACCTACAATAGTCAAATATCACCAAAGCAGAACAAAGTCATATCACTTTTAGAAATTCCGCCCACTGTTTTTGGACAATCCAGAAACATAACACAACCAAATGTAACAAAAACCGACTTTTTCCAGTAACATCTCAAATAATTGTTATCAAATAAACTTGATATTGCTTCACAACTTGTGTCCAACGATAGGGACCTACTCAGCTATTTTCAAATAATAATGATTATTTGCAATATCAAGTTTATTTTGGTATTAATTATTCTAGATTGACATTTTGTGACTTATTACAACCGTTTTTCGGTTAAATTTTATCGCATTGTTTTATCATAAAAAGTCATATAACTTTGTTAACTTTAAAATATTTAGGGCAATTTGGCTGTTGTACGTAGACTAGATATGAAATACATGTACATTTAAGACTGTAAGATATGATTTAAACATTCATACGTTTGGCCACAAAACACCTACGGGGTTACTTTTCTGGCTCACCTTGTATATAACTATTCGAGGATGCGCATAATTATAGGAATTACTTCGAGCCATATTCACAGCCTTAACCCTTCTTGTAAATATTGGACTCTGGCCATTTGCATAATCAAAATTAAAGAAGTATTTGAGTTATTAATAGGAACTAAATGATTCAGAAAATGCACTTGCAATGATGAAATAACTGCACTTAACAACGACAAACGGATGCAACGATGCACAGACTAAAATCTACATCTTTGCTCCCCTTGTTGACCTACTTGGACCTTTCCAACGGTCTCATAGTCGAATCAATTTGGAAAGGTCCGTTCAGATCAGTAGGTGAGAAAGCCACTTCCACATAACACTGTGACAATCGTAACGAAACGCGACATCGTGTGATACGTTCGCTCTGCAGTGCTTCATGCTATTCAGATATTCAGCGTCTGATCTGAGCTTCAGACAAATCTTAGTAGACCTTAGTGGTCTATTTACAGCCTAAAAGTGTCTCTTGATCCAAAATGCAAGGCACAGCCATGTAGGATTTCTATAGCCCCAGACTACAAAGCCAAATGCGCCAACAATAATTACATATCTTCTGGTTAAATCATCACCAGTATATGGACCCTACCTAAGTTTATATTGCACAGTCGACCGATTGAGATCGTTTGCACTGATGACTTGGTTGCTATATCAGAGCTTCATAATTATTATGGAAAGCATCATAAAATATAACGGATCCTATAAACTGGAGGTCCTAAGCCAGTGTCTCGCAAACTTTTTTAACTCCCGGCACACTCAGCAGATAAATTTTGTATCGCGGCACACCAATTAAAATTTATTACAAATGCAAAGCCAACGGCAATAATTACAGTTTGTCATATTTTTAGCTTGTCATTTTAGTCTAGCAATAGCGAAACTAGAGCACATTTTTCATTGAATAATCATCACTAATGCGACGAATGAGCTTGTTTACGAGAGCATATTAACTCAAGACGCGGTTCGATAGCTGACAAGCAGACACGCATTTCATCATCCACCATCTGTAGTCGCTCTCGTTTTTCGATTTCATTTCTGTTAGATATAATCTTCATTATATTTACGTTTCGATAAACCGGGTGGTTTGGTTATCGGAAAATGTTTCCCTCTACTCAGTTTACTGACGTCCTTTCCATCATTTATTTCTCTTTTTGCACAGAATTTGTCTATTTTGAGGCTAATAAAATAATAAAATAAAATAAATATATTCACATAATTTTATTTATAGTTAACTATTTGTTTAATATTTCAGTAATGATAAATAAAAACGTAGAAGAATATACCTGAATCACTTACACCGTTAGAGATGTGCTGGTATTTCTGTAATAATGGCGTCGACAGAACGAGTTAACTATGTAGTCTATGTTTGTATCTCCATAATAATGACGTCGAGAAGAGTAAATAATAATAATAATAATCTTCGTTTATTGACATTCAATCTGACAAACCGCAGAACGATTACATGTACAAGTTATACGAAATACGGCCTGCTTCGCACGACACGCAGTTCGGCTACAACAGGTTCGGTAACTTAACACTAATGGCCTAAGTACTGGATCACTCCTGATTCGGCCAAGCCAGGAGTGGGAGGGGCTATCTTTTATTTTTAGCAGAACCCGAGTCAAGCAACACAACAGCAAAGCGCCAATGGCAGCTAACAGAAAATTCAAATAAATGTTTGCCCCGTGTGAGGCTTGAACCCGGGTTGCGCGGATGACTCTCAGTTTAACGGCCAGCGCTCTCTCCACTGAGCTACGGGACCCCCCAAATGTAGAGTAGAATCAGTAGAACAACGTCACTAGAGTTTTTACTTTGATCACTTGACATCGAATAACTGAGGAGAAACTATTCTTAAACATAAAAACATTGGGAAGCCGAAAATTGTATTTATCATATTTATGAAATAATTTCTTCTAAAGTCAATTAAAAGACTACAAATTTTAGGTTTCTCTCGCGGCACACCTGAAATCTCACGCGGCACACTAGTGTGCCGCGGCACACAGTTTGCGATACACTGTCCTAAGCGGTCGCATCATTGTGTTGCTTACAGCCTAAGGCACATAGTACCTACTGACTGACTATGCGAACGTGGCACAATTCCAGTGCGTTATCAAACGAAAATAATGCACATTAATAACAATAATAATAGTAGTAATAATAATAATAATAGTAACAATAATAACAATAAAAGTAATAATAATAGTAGTAATAATAATAATAATAATAATAATAAT
>OX457044.1:21132364-21159864 GCA_949752735.1 Lumbricus terrestris | reverse complement strand
GTCTGGATGATTCATTCATCAATTCATTCATTCATTCATTCAGAGCATCTATATAGCGCCCCATCAAGAAACTACTCAGAGGCGCTCCTAGCCCAACCACGAACAAAGAAAAAAGACTTTAGAGACTTGCAGAACCCAACCGGATGGACCACAAGTAGAGAGCGAAGCGTAGCCGGGAGGTCGTTCCAGACAGTAGGCCGCATACGATGTCCTCTACCGTCTTTGTAGATACTGTCATGCCTTTAAAATTAAATCAGATCACATCAAATTTTGTTGCTCCCAAAGAAAACGACACACGTAATGCACTGCACGATTACGATTAAATGATTGAATGCGCAATTAAATTAAAAGAAGAGAAAGTCGGGAAACAATAATATGCACCCTTCCAGGAAGAGCGCGCCGTGTAAGGACCCTCTAGGTGAAGAGTTTTTGTAGGCCGCATAGTAAAAAATTTGCTAAGAGGAAGCCATTGGAAAATTGGACTACATGTTAACTTGCAGTGGTTTTGGCACAAACTGCGCGTCTTCTAAGCCATCTATTTAAAGCCCATGTGGCGTTAAGACGATTAAATATGTCATGATAAAATGAAGATCATAAATAGAAATTATCACAGGGGTTGAATGCATTAATGTGGGGCGCGGTGGTGTAGTGGTGGTGGCGTCGTTGCCTTGAAGCCGGAAGGTTCGAGGTCCGAATCCACCTCAAGTCGCCTCGCAGGGAACTTGAACAAGTCCTTCACTCGCAACTGCTTGGGCGCTTCGGCGTGAAACTCCCATGCAGTGTCCGCGCTGTAGCCGGGAGCGCCTCTGAGTAGAGAGCTTGAAGGGCGCTATAGAGATGGAGAAATAAGTAAAATAAACAAATAAAAAATGCAAAAAAGACGACACTCTTGAAGACGCTTCACTTGAATGCAAACCATCAGTAAGTTGTTACGTTACGATTACATCTCTTCGGAAGTACCATCGACTTATTCATTCATTCATTCATTCATTATGGAGATTTATATAGCGCCACTTCAAGGTAACTACTCAGTAGCACTCCCAACCCAACCTCAACTGAAACGGTCGGAAAAGCGCATCTCAGCAAACCCTATAAAGGCATATAATTAATTATAGACAGTGGGAGACCTTTACATACCATGAAGCCAATAACAGAGAAAGAATTATTATTTTGTCTAGAAACAATTGACAAAATATAGACCAATGCCAATGCATGCTCTTGTTTTTGCGCATTATATCTGTCGAAAGGTCATTAAAAAACCAGTGTCCTCTGTCGCCGCCACATAATCGAAACAAAGACTATTAAATCAGAAGGCGCAATATGCGCCGCCATTGTTTCGATTCGATACATCCAATCACAATAGATTTAATGCCTTGTCAGCACAGTTTGGCCAACGATAACCAGGTTTATGAATCGTCTGGAGATACATGTATCTAATACCAAGCGGAGGAGATTATTTTCTAGACGCAAAACAAGATATTATCAATCGATGATCGCATTGGGATGAAGCCGCAGTCGGAAATCATAATTGCCATCGATCACCGGAGACATCGATCTTGAAGAGGAGGTTAGAGGTCAGAGGTTGTAGGTCAGACACACGAAATGCGGGGCTAAGTTCGATGAGCCAGTGGCAAAAAGGCCTTGCTCAATAAATCCAACGTCGGAGTCATTGTGTATGACTGGAAGAGCGGATATGCAGACACCTCAAAACAGTTCGATCTGTTGTGGATAAAAAATACAGCAGGATTCTGGTAGGCCAAGTGGCATAGCCAGGAATTTATGATGGGGGTTTGGGGGGGGGGAGTTACGGCCTGGCCGGATACCCTTTCTGACACCAACCCAACAGTATTACTGTAAATAAAAAGGGTATACAAAGGGAATAAAGTAAGAAAAACAATTGTTACTACAAGCAATTGTTTTGTTTTTCTTATTTAAGTGGATAAACAACCTTTAAAAAAACTTTTTTTCTAGGTTAATAGGGGGGTTTAACACCCGAAACCCCTTGTCAACGCCACTGGGTAGGCCAAGGCCGTAGCTAGGGGGATGTTTTGGGTTTTTAACACCCTCCTAAATGAAAATAATGTAAGAGTGAAATAATGTAAAGATGAAATAATGTAAATATAAAATATTGTAAAAATGAAAATAATGTAAGAGTGAAATAATGTAAAGATGAAATAATGTAAATACGAAATATTGTAAAAATGAAAATAATTTGAGAGTGAAATAATGCATTTCCTCGCACACGATGTAAGAAATGAGAGATTTCATTTTGAGACTTATAATTCAATGTGGTATTTTACTCTCCGACACCGTTATGAGAGCTGACGACGCTTATGAAAACCCCTTAGTCCGCTGATTCGGTTGCTTGTCGGCTTTCTCACGGTCTGGGTAAACAAAGCACACCGGGTCCACCCCCGAAATAAGATTGTGGCTGCGGCTCTGACTTCGTAACCGTAATTGTAATCTCCAAAGTCCAAACTTAAAAAGCACCAGTCGAAAGTCAAGCGCAAAGCACCAGTCACGAGCGCTATAGTCAAAACTTCACACAGAAGGGTTGTCAGGTCAATGACAAATGACAAAACATTTTATTCCCAAAAAGTTTGAATATACAACATGTCATAATGTATACGCGTAACTTATAATTATACTATTATACATAATGCAACATAAATAAACATGCTGAAGAAATATCAAAGAAACATTTAAGTGCTTCTTCTGAGGAAGGCAAAGACCCAAGAGGGTATACTAACCCCGCTTGGCGATCACAGGAGAAAATCCGAGAAATGACGGAGTTAGAAGTGAGAGAAAGAATAGACTTTAGTCTTTCCAAAACGGCGCTATGTAGATCTATAAAAAATCGGAATATATTCTATTCCGAAATTATATAACTACAGCCTATACTTAGCAGTTTATAATTATTATTATAGCAGTTAATACGTTACAGAGACAGTTGTTCTGTTTGGTAGGCTACATGATGCACAAAACGTTCAACCAATCAGTAAATGCCAGGCCTCATCAAACCAATCGCATTCGATACAAATCAACGGTTGCCATGGGATGACACAGAATATTGGCCAATCACACGCGTTCTGCATAGACATATTATACTTCAGCAGCATCTGACCAATCACGCGAGTTAAACGGGAAAAACCGCAGTGGCAGCAACCAATGTATATCACATGTCGACGGCTTGAAGAAGCCCAATCGAAGCCCAATCGAACGAAAACATCTCGAGAAATATCCTCCGTGCAAACATTCCGGACTTCGCCGCGATATAATATTTATCTGGAGCGCATGCGGGACTCTGTATCGATGAGGAGAGGAGTCCCGGCGATATTGGATCCGGTTGAGGCAGATGGAGAGGAGGCTGAGCGCAAATGTCCACTTGAACAGGAAGCAGCATTGAGTCCGGAATATCACGGATGATGGACGTACCATGAAGGACTGCGGGATTGAAGGACTGCAGTTGGTGGAGTGGAGATATTGTTTTGGTGGCAGCAGCAGCAGCGATCGGTGTTGACAGAGTTCTGTCAGTGTCTTGTGAATTTGTGATGACCGACCGACCTTCAAAGAAAATTGGGAGAGGCACGTGTCTCCTGTGGTGTGGTGTCTGAACTGTTGGGGTTGGTGGTCGAATGAGGATGGATTGATGGGAGATGGAAGGACGGATGGAAGAGGTGGAGGGAGGGAGGGATGGATGGATTGATGGACAAGAGGAAGGTTAGACAGATGGAAAGACGGAAATAGGCTACGAACAGATGGGCGAATGGAAGGACGGATGGAAAAGTAGATGGAAGGACGGATGGAAATGTAGATGGAAGGACGGATGGAAAAGCAGATGGAAGGACGGATGAAAAAGTAGATGGAAGGATGGATGGAAAAGCAGATGGATGGACGGATGAAAAAGCAGATGGAAGGATGGATGGAAAAACAGATGGATGGACGGATGGAAAAGCAGATGGAAGGAGGGATGGAAAGGCAGATGGAAGGAGGGATGGAAAAGCAGATGGAAGAACGGATGAATGGGCGCATGGATAAGAGGAAAGACAGGCAGACGGAGGGATGGACTGATAAAAGGACGGACGGAAATACTGGCGGGAAAAGGGACTACAATAATGAAGGGCAGATGGAAACACAGGCAGACGGAGGGATGGACATACGGACAGATGGGTGAATGGAAGGTCAGGCAGATCGATGGAAAGATGGAAGAGGTGGAAGAAAGGAAGAACGAACGGAAAGACAATCGGAAAGATGAATTGGATGTGGGTGGGAGGGGGTCAGGGTGGTATAGAGGACCGGACACAACTAAAGAAAGTAAGACGGACGGAAGAAGTAGGCTACATTGGGAAGGTGGGAGGAAAGATGCACGAACGGAGGTACGGAAAAGCGGGCATGAAGATAGAGATGGACGAAGGACAAAAGAAAGAGATGGATAAAGGACAAAAAGAAAAGATGGACGAAGGACGAAAGGAAGAGATGAATGAAGGACGAAACGAAGAGATGAATGAAGGACGAAAAGAAGATATGAATGAAGGACGAAAGGAAGATATGAATGAAGGACGAAATGAAGATACGAATGAAGGACGAAATGAAGATACGAATGAAGGACGAAAAGAAGATACGAATGAAGGACGAAACGAAGATATGAATGAAGTACGAAATAAAGAGATGAATGACTGATGGATGAATGGATGAATAGATGAAATTATCGATCTGTCAAAATCGATTGATCCAAAACGATTGAATTGATTTGAATTGATTTCCTGGATGAAAAAACAGAAGGAAGGCAGAGCATAAAGGAGGGGAGACGAGCACACGAGCGACTGGAAACATAGAACAGAGGAAAGATGTTGGAAACGAAGCCGACGGATAATGGAGCGAGGATGGCCGGAAAAGCGGATCGGAGCGTCGTGCACTGCAGGAACCGATGGATTGATGGATGGAGAGCGACCTGGCATGAGAAGGCAATGGAAGAAGAGAATGCATGGGTGAGAAGATGAATGGGCAATCGGAAGAGGACATGAGAGCAACGAAGGTCGACCCATAAATCTTCGATCATGAACCACCGCAGCGAACCTACCTGTTCATAAGGACGCCTGCTGCTGCTGCTGATGCCGCTGCCGCTGCTGATGCTGCTGCTGCTTCTGCTGCTGCTACTGCTGCTGCTGCTGCTGTGAGGATCGATGAGCGTATAAAGAGAACGAATGGAAAGTGAATCGGAAAGAAGAAGAGACGAGAAAATGAAAGTGAAGAGGAAGGGTTGAGAAGAAGAGAGACGCAGAGAGAAAGGAGTGAATTGAATAGACGGGAATACAGGCGAGGGCATGCAGGAGAGAAAGGAAGGGAAGGGAAGTACAGTAAAGAGAATTGACGGGAAAGGAGGGCAAGGCCAGAGAATGCAAGAGAGAGAGAGAGAGAGAGAGAGAGAGAGACAGACAGACAGACAGACAGACAGACAGACAGGGAGACAGAGAGACAGAGAGACAGAGAGAGAGAGAGCAAGAGAGAGAGAGAGAGAGGCAGACAGACAGAGAAAGACAGAGACAGACAGAGACAGAGAAAGACAGAAACAGAGACAGAGACAGAAAGAGAGACAGATACAGACAGACAGTAACAAGAGACACATACACATACAAAGACAGAGACAGACAGGCATACAGACAGACAGACATAGACAGAGACAGAAGGAATGACATCTGCAGACAGACAGACACAGAGGGAATGACAGAGAAATATGAATATCTAATAGCAGAAGATTAGAGGGTGGTAAAGATATTATGGTGATTTGGGGTCTAACGATCAAAGACCTTTTCTACGGACAGATAAGTCGAATTCATTGGTCGCCATCGCATTCGCTCGCAGAGTCGACGGCTACAGCGGCTGCGACATGAGTGCGGATGAGAGTCGCATCCAAAGCAGTTAGCTTCATCAATTGCGCCAGAGGCAGAGGCTGAGGGTGCAAATACGAAGACTGCTAAGACCAGACGTGGAGTCCATTCTTCCGCTGGAGTGATCCCGAGGCCAGGGCTGCGTTCGACGTTTGGATGGTACATGGCATAAGAAGAGGTAGTCTATACATCGGCTATTGTCCTATTGAACCTTGCAGGGCTGTTTTTAAGGAATTTTTTAGAACTGCAGTACTGCACAACCCATTCTTTTCTTTCCAATCCTCCATGGTAAATTACTTTCAATCGGAGGACAACGACCTTTATGCTAGTTTTAACTGCATAGAAGTGCTTCCACATTGAACTGCACAAATCCGTTTAGAACAGAACATTTTGTGCACAACTGCACGTTAAAGAAAGCCCTGGAAACTTGAAGTCAACGCACCTAAAAGGAATGAAGAGCATTAGCCTACCTTTAACAGCCAACTAAAAGGAATAATACATGTAATTCCTCATGTATATTCATTAGTTTGGAACCAGCCAATGAGACGGTGCGTAAGGTTAATTATTAATTATTCACTGAATAATAATTTATTGCGTTAATTTATTCAACAATCCGTTTCACAGACTGGAACCGGTTACAGTGCACAACAGTTGTGCAGTTATATCTTGATTGACATCAATCTTAACTACTAACAGAACAGACAGCCTGCAATATACAAGTTATACAACAGCGATAATATCGACCTATACTACAAACCACGTCTATCCGACTAGCGGACTGTGGGAATCGAACTCGGTTCCGCTGATCTCCATGCCAGATTGCCAGTGTGCTATACAATGCGCCACAGGGACCCACAAAGGATTGACTTGTTAGCGCCTTCATTTTCCTAGCCTCGGGCTATCTTTCACACAGACTATCGTTTCCATATCAACTTATATGTCAATACATTTCCTTGTATATCCATTAAAAATTTGTTCAAGTCTTGAAACAACTTTCTGCAGCGTAAGAGATTTAAATATCTAATCAATGTATCGCAGTCAGGCATGCACGCCAACATATATATATATATATATATATATATATATATATATTATATATATATATATATATTATATTCAATGACATTTTGTTTGAACTGCATACAACTTGTGGGGCGCGGTGGTGTAGCGGGTATGTTCGTTGCCTTGCAGCCGGAGGGATGCAGGTTCGAATCCACATCAAGCCACCTCGTCGGGACCTTGGGCAAGTCCTTCACTCTCAATTGCTCAGCACTTCGGCGTGAAACTCTGATTCAGTGTCCGCGCAGCAGTCGGGAGCGCTTCTGAGTAAAAATCTTGAAGGGACGCTAGAGCAAGTCCACATACACACATGCATACAACAAGTGCACAAACACACATACACACAAGTGCACACACACACATACATACAGTGCGCCAAAAAGAGACCCCCTAAGTTTTTTGCCAATATTTTGTAAGAAAAAAGTAAGAATTTCCAAATGAAATTTTACAGGCTCATAGACAATTCATATTTACACATTGTGGCCTGATATCATCAAAATATTTCAAACTGAACAAAAGTTATATCACTTTTAGTGAGGTCACCCACCGTTTTTTGACGATTCAAAAACGAAGCGCAAAAAATTTGTTTTTTTGCCAATATCTTGGTTAAAAGTACGAATATCAAAATGAAACTTTACAGGCTTAAAGACAATTTATATCTGCACATGGTAGTCAAATTTCATCAAAATATTTCACACAGGACAAAAGTTATACCACTTTTAGTGAGGCCACCCACCTTTTTTGACGATTTACAAACGAAACACAACAAAAAGTAACAAAAACACGATTTTATTAAGTCTCATCTCGAATAACTGTTGTCAAATGAACTTGGTAGTGCTTCACAACTTGTGTTCAATGTGCCCACCACCAGTGTCAAAGCTACTTTTGAGTCTCTTTGCAAAGTTCTTGATGGAACTGTTGATTAATCTGACAGATTCCTTATTAATTTTACCAATTTGATTGTCATCTTGCTAAGTGACTTCTCAGTGACGCGCAGCTACGCTGGTACCCTGTTCCTTTTTTAAATAGTAATAATAATGATCATCTGGCAACATCAAGGCTATTTGATACCAATTATTTGAGATGAGAAAAAAATCGTGTTTTGTTACTTTTTTTTTGCGTTTCGTTTTTGAATCCTCAAAAAAAACGGTGGATGCCCTCCCTAAAAGTGGTATAGGTTTTGTTCTGTTTGAAATATTTTGATGGAATCTGACCACCGTGTGAAGATATGAATTTTCTTTAAGCGTGTAAAATTTCATTTCGATATTCTTACTTTTGGCCAAGATATTGGCCAGAATAATCAGATTGGTTTTTTTGTTACTTTTTGATGCGTCGCGTTTTTGAATCGTCAAAAAATGGTGAGTGACCTCACTAAAAGTGGTGTAACGTTTGTTGTGTTTGAGATATTTTGATGAAATCTGGCTATGATGTGTAAATATGAATTGTCTATAAACCTGTAGAATTTAATTTTGAAATTCTTACTTTTGGTCAAGATATTGACAAAAAACCTAGGGGGGGTCTTTTTTGGCGCACCCTGTACAACAAGTGCATATACACACATACATACAACTACACCGACTTCGTGCATACGTGTACGTACTTCTTACTTACATACATAGTCTACATGCATTCGTTCGCTATTCCAGAATCAGATAGTTTTGCAGCGATTATGTAAGCGTATCACGGCTTATACGCACCAGTGTCTGATCTGGTGCGGTCAAATGAGGTCATGGGGCGTGACCTGACCCATTTTAAAAATTCAGGCGCTCGTCTGTTGATTGAGAGCAGTGCGAAAATGTCAATGGCAAATTATGCAGATATCAGGTAAAAGGTTAAGAATGATTTAAATAAAAAAAAGTCTGCTTACGATGGGCTTTAGTTGCTGAAGCCAAACTTGAGGAATGGAAAAGCAAAAGCAGACGGGTTTGCCCGAACGTAACAGTTGGAAATTGTGGGCGCGGTGGTGTAGGGTTGGGTTAGTTACCTCGCAGCCGGAGGGTTGCAGGTTCGAATCCACCTCAAGCCGCCGCGTACATACAGAGACCTTGAGGAAGTCCTTAACTCGAAATTGCGCATGTGCGTCGGCGTGAAATTGCCATTAAGTGTCTGCGCTGTTGTCGGGAGCGCTTCCGAGCGTTTCTTGACGGGGTGCTATAACAAGTGCACATAAGTGCACATGCATACATACTTGGATGATTGGTTTATTTACGGTCAAGGTAATTCGCTTCACAATTATTATACAGGCACTGCTTGAATGTCCATGTAGCTGCGACTGCTACTACTACTGCTACTGCTACTGCTACTGCTACTCCTTACATTCAAGCTTCTGCTCAAATTGCTACTGCTGCTGTTGCTACAACTGCTACAGCTACTACTTGACAGTCAAGACTAGTGTAATCCATTTTAATAACTTTCTAGTATCGTTACAGTATATACTGTCCAGAACACCTGATTCGTGTGGACTGCGAGAGGCGCTATATAAAGGCGCCATATAAATTTGTTGATAAAGTACGATACAATCAGATCCTTCCAAGCAAAAATTGCTAATTCTCTGGGTAAGGCATGCAGGTCCAAATCATGTCAGCTGAGGATGTAGGTTATGGCTGATATTCGAAACCTGAGTTGATATGCTTTGAGTATATCCTTCAGTCGACTTTCGAAACAGCCCAAACGATCAACTACTTGTAGGTCATATATATATAATATATATATATATAATTTATATATATACAATATTAATATATAATAATATAGTAATATAATATATAGTGCTGTAATAAGCTCAAAAGAGTCAATTAATAATCAGTTGATCCGAGTTCAGTCATGTAGCAAAATAACGAAGTTGAACTGAGATCTGATTCATAATAACAAATTGCAATGTTCCAACTAAAACACAAAACATTTAGATGCGCTGGGCTATGATTGGTGAGACTAATACGACTATACACCGTGAATTTAGCAAAAGTAAGCCAAACTGTTTTTCATATATCTCTAATGCCTGATAACATTATCATAATCCGTTCAACTTTATATCATGAAATTTTCCAATCATATTCTCGGTCCAATTCTCTAAATATTTGTGACACAATCCATGAAAAGGTACCAAGTCTTAGTAATGGAGTTAGAGCTACCATGACATAGGTTAATTATTACTGGACAGAATAAAAACAAAATTGAAGTTAATATCTTCTCATTTCCCAAAGATATCAGGATTCACACGACATATGAATTAATCGTTAAAAAAAGTAAAATTATATTTGAAACCCATAGAACAATAGTCCATGAAAGGTACCAAGTCTTAGTAATGGAGTTAGAGCTACCACAACATAGGTAAATTATTACTGGACAGAATAAAAAAAAAATTAAGTTAATATCTTCTCATTTCCCGAAGATATCAGGATTCACACGACATATGAATTAATCGTTACGAAAGGTAAAAAATAGACCCCAACGTCCTTTTAGGCTGTTTTCTGACGAAACTGTGAACTAAGACTTGGTACCTTTTCATGGATTGTGTCACATTTGGAAAATTTTAGCGTGATATGTTATCAGGCATTAGGGATAATATTTATTTAAAAAACAGTTTGGCTTACTTTTTTGGAATCACGGTGTAGAAAAGTCACAGCCGAGTCGCATAAATCAAATAATCAGACATAGAAAGAGAAGCTGTAGCTTCTCAGATCCATCAGAAATTAAATCAGACGGGTGGACGGCTTTGAAATTCGAGATCTACACAGTCACGACGCGGGAAGATCGCGATGCGCCTCAAGGACTCCATCAAGCATCATCATCGCTGGTGTCATGATCGTCGTGTGTGCGTCACATTAAATGCCGATGCACAAAAGCAACCTTCATTAGGACTCGGAATCTCGCCATCCTCTGCAGCCCTCAGCATCTGTCAATCGCAGCGGTGGATGCAACTCTGCATCGCGCTGCAGATGCCCGAAGCCTACTTTTTGTGGACGGCTCTGTATCGTTTGGTCGCGTTACAATGCAAGGACGAAGAATAGCTTGGTGGAATGGCGACATGACACGAGTGCTGCTGCTGTTCGTAAACATCGACGCAGATACTGAAAGCCAGGCAGGCAGACAGAAAGAGACATAGGCACACTGACAGAAAGCAAAAATTAGACAAACAGCAGAATTGACAAAACATAAAGAGGCAGAAGAGTTAGGCAAATAGTTACATATCGGCAGAATGGTAGATACATATACAGAAATATGCATAATGCAGACATACAGGCCGGCCGACAGGCAGGGAGGCATACGGGCAGAGAGGCAGACAGGCAAACAGACAGGCAAGGAGACAGACAAGCAAGCATACAGGCAGGCAGAATAAAACAGCAACGTGGTAGAAAGAGTTTCGAAACAGAAAGGACATGTCATTTGAGATATAAGTACAGGGTAGTATTGCATGCAAAAAAGCCTAAAGACATACAATCACTTAGATGTAGGAATTACACGTGCATCGAGTCACAGAGTAATACTATAGGAGCGACACGGCGAACCATGCAGCGACTGAAAAAACCGACGTCAACAGAAACTCGCAAGGAACTGCATAGGAAGCTGAGTTGCTGAAGGCGTCGAACCTAAGACGCCAGATCTATATCAGAAACCATGGTCTCCTCAGGCGGGCGGCGCACGTTTGCGTTGGAGCATCAATAGAAGTCTATACACTCCTCGCTCAGTCTTCATTGCGCATTTGGCCGCAAGATGGCAGACTGAGCGTCGCAACAAAGTGGCAATATGACACGTGAATTGGAAAACATCTCTCTCTCCGATGGTAATCTCCAGTCGGCTTTCGAATGGGGAATTTGCGTTCATGCATGCCCGAGGCGCTTAGAAACTCAAGAGAGCTCGAGCTGAAAGTATATATACATACACAGATATACATATATAATTATATACACATATATACACAGATATATATATACATACACAGATATATATATCTATATCTATATACATACACAGATACATACAGCTACACACATATACACATATATACATTGTATAGGTTACATACACCCTTGACTTAACAAGGGATTTAGGACTCAAAGTTTTCACCACGGGGGGAACTGCAAACACAGGTAGCGTAGTGTCCAAGTAATGTGTTTGGTGAGGGGTGTACGTCACTAAGAGCGGTCGCACCCGGTGTCACAAAATAGAGCATCCCCTGATAATCGTATCCCCCGGACGAAGAGAAATTGAAAAGGTCTCTTCCTCGTGTGTCAATTTTTGCAAATCAGTTTCCATTCGATGTTTTCAGCATTGCCATTAACAGGTGTGCTCATTCCTACCAGCTAACTTCGTCTTCTTCTCTTTTGGAGCTCTTAGAACATTTAGAACACTTAAAAACATCTAGATTCACTAAATAAATTCGAGTTGCCTTGTTTTGAACATTGCTATAGGACATCATCAACAGTTAGAGAAATTTATTTTGATTACAGTATAAATTTATCAATTATAGGCATTTTCAATTTCAATTTAAATTTTCAATTTTAGGGATAGAATGGTTGATACCCAGGATACACTATACCCGGTATATTCAATCTCTCAGGATAGCTTTAGGGGGATAGAATTTCCCGTAACACAGCACATGCCGTTACAAAGGCGCTAC
This sequence comes from Lumbricus terrestris, assembly GCA_949752735.1. NCBI lineage: Eukaryota > Metazoa > Annelida > Clitellata > Crassiclitellata > Lumbricidae > Lumbricus > Lumbricus terrestris. Next base: position 21,147,297 of record OX457044.1, on the reverse strand, counting down.
AACTATCAACACCATCATACATGTATTACATAGCCTCAAAAGCGTCGCAGACGGCTGTTGTCTTGCTCAACAGTCTAGACGTTGAGGGGCGAATTTGCTTAGAGTCTGGTCTTTAGGTTCCAGAATCTTATTCAGATCCGTTTTTTATGACGCTGTGACATGAATTTGGAACGTTCATTTTAAAGTATAATACAAATCGACAAGTATATGACGTGGCAAGACATGCCTGATACGAGATAGTTAACTGATACTTAACTGATAGTTAACGTTGCAACGGCGAATGGCTTCTAAAATCTGTAGGCAGTGATCGCAGCGAAATTTAAAATGTCCATAACTCGAGTTTTAAAGTGAATTGAGAGCTGAAAATAGTCGCGCTGACCTAAAAATTCGCATGAGAAGATAAAATAAATTGTTTAGTAGGCCGAAACGGAGTCGTTTCAGAGCCTTTCTTGGGACAGACATACAAAGTGACAAACAATATAGGGGCCCGGTAGCGCAATGGATAACGCGCTGGCGTAGAGTGCGAGAGGTAGCAGGTTCTAGGTTGGGCGGACATGCTTTGTAGGCTGCCATTAGCGCCGTGTAATTGCAAAGCTGTCTGTTCTGTTAGTAGCAGTGCCGGCGCCAGGATTTCAGTTTTGGAGGGGCTGAAGCCCGCGGCCAAATTTTCCATTTTCGCCGCCAAAATTTCTGATGACCTTTTTTTTTATTTTTATTTAGTCATCAACCAAAATCTCATGAAAATTTTCCATCTTCGCCGCCAAAATTTTTAACGACCTTTTTTTTTTTTTTAGTCATCGACCAAAATCGTGAATATTTCAATGTAAAATAATTCAGATGATCATTTTTTTAGGGGGGCTGAGCCTCTTGTAGGGGGGGGCTTAGCCCCCCAGCCCCCTCTAGCGCCGCCACTGGTTAGTAGTTAAATTTAATTAAGATTACTGCATAAATTGTAAATGTAAAGCGCAGTGCGTTTGCAGGCGTTGAATTAAAGAAAAATACTATTATTTATTATTTTTTTATATAAGATTATTAATGCAATTATTAACCCTCTCTGAAAACGAACATCTTATCTTATCTTATCTTATCTGACCATTTATAAAGCGCTTCTCGCAGCAAGAGCCTTTCAGAAGCGCTCCCAGTGTAATATAATATGGTCAGCAAAAGAACGCGCAAAAGCCAGTGTTAAAGCGCTGAATATCTAATATAATTTATTATTATTATTATTATTATTTCATTATTATTTTATCACCAATATTATTATGATTATTGTTTGTTGTTGTTGTTGTTAATTATTAAAACGTGTTCAGAAATTTCGGACAAAACCGATGACGTAATTTTTACCCGCAAGAGTATGCGCTGAATAAGCTGACACTAATCATAATTATGTCTTACGTCAAAATTGTGTTCAATAATAAACCATTCATATTAGAACTAACAAACGAGTAGATTTATTAAGCAAATCGTGGTATAACGGTGACCGCTCTGTGAACCTATTTGGTGAAGAATGCACCCGTACACGTTGTTGCTTATTCGGCCACACTTGTAGTGTAACTATAAAAAAATATGTCAAGCCATTGTTGCCTGAATTAAACGTAGAATTATTTGAGCCAATCAGATGACAGGAATCCGGTTACAACTCTCTCAGAACGTACATATGTGTGAGAAACCGAATGGTTAACCAAGAGATTTGATTCGGTCTCAACTTGTACGTTGCATAGTTGAGATCTGGTTCAAGTACAACCCGACTTTTTCAATTAAATCTATTCCGTTTAATTTTACACGGGTCATATCGGATGCAGCGCAGAGGTAGTGTCTGCGGATGCATTATAGCTATGGTAACTTGGGTCCAATCAGATTGGAAGGTACTGGGCTTGCAGATCTCATATTGCAATGTCCACTGATGCCCTCTATGCATGCCAATTAGCCAAGTTGGTGATCGTAGAGTGGAAGTTCTGCAGATACTTTAGCTAGTCGACAATTAGCCACCCCGCGTGGAGTTTTGGCACACACGTAACTTCACATGCTTCAGCCTATATTATTTTTTATAATAATATTTCATCTAATAGTTCCTTTCTCTAATCCTGTCTTTACGCGAGCATGCAGCGATCAAACCTTTCAAAACAATGTATAAAAAGAAATTGCTTCACAATTATTATACAGGCACTGCCTGAATGTCCATGTAGCTGTTGCTACTACAACTACTACTGCTACTCCTCCTTACATTCACGCTTCTGCTCAAACTGCTGCTACAGATATACTACTTGACAGTCAAGACTAGTGTAATCCATTTTAATTACTTTCCAGTCTCGTTACAGTATATTGTTCAGAGCATCTGACTGGTGTGGACTGCAAGAGGCGCTATATGAATGTTGTGGATAAAGTGCAATACATTCAGATCGTTCCAATCAAAAATCGCTAATTCACTGGGTAGTTCATACGTCCATGCAAGTCATGTCAGCTGAGGATGTAGGCTACATGGCTGATATTCGAAAGCTGAATTGATACGGTATGCCTTGAGTATATACCTTTCAGTCGACTTTCAAAACAGCCCAAACGATCAACTAGCCGAGACCAGTCATGTAGCGAAATAACGAAGTTGAACCGAGATCTGATTCATAATAATTGTGGGGCGCGGTGGTGTAGTGGTGGCGTCGTTTCCTTGAATCCGGAAGGTTCGAGGTTCGAATCCACCTCAAATCGCCGCGTAGGTACCTTGGGAAAATCCTTCACTCGCAATTGCTCAGCGCTTCGGCGTGAAACTCTGATGCAGTGTCCGCTCTGCAGTCGGGAGCGCCTCTGAGTAGTGTGCTTGAAGGGCGCTATAACAAGCGCACATAGCCTACAAACAAATTTCAATGTTCCACTTAAAATACATAATAATTATTTAGATGCGCTGAGCTATGATTGGTGAGACGAATACAACTATATAATATATACCGTGATTAAAAAAGGTAAGCCAAACTGTTTTTCATATATCTCTAATGCCTGATAACAATATCATTATCCGTTCAACTTTATATCATGAAATCTTGGAATCATATTCTCGGTCCAATTCTCTAAATATTTGGAGAATTTTAGCGTCATATGTTATCAGGCATTAGAGATATATGCAAAATAGTTTGGCTTACTTTTTTTAATCACGGTGTAGAAAAGTCACAGCCGAGTTGCATAAATCAAAGAATGAGACATAGATTCTGGACTTCTCAGATCCATCAGAAATTAAATCAGACGGGTGGACGGCGTTGAAATTCGAGATCTACACAGTCACGACGCGGGAAGATCGCGATGCGCCTCAAGGACTCCATCAAGCATCATCATCGCTGGTGTCATGATCATCGTGTGTGCGTCACATTAAATGCTGATGCACAAAAGCAACCTTCATTAGGACTCGGAATCTCGCCATCTTCTGCTGCAGCCCTCAGCATCTGTCAATCGCAGTCGTGGATGCAACTCTGCATCGCGCTGCAGAAGCCCGAAGCATACTTTTTTGTGGACGGCTCCGTATAATATCGTTGGTCGCGTTGCAATGCAGGGACGAAGAACAGCTGGGTGGAATGGCGACATGACACGAGTGCTGCTGCTGTTCGTAAACATCGACGAAGACACTGAAAGGCAGGCAGGCAGACAGAAAGAGACATAGGCACACTGACAGAAGGCAAAAATTAGACAAAACAGCAGAACAGACAAAGCATGAAGAGGTAGAAGAGTTAGGCAAATAGTTACATAGGCAGAATGGCAGATACTTACAGATATAGATCTATGCATAATGCATACATACAGGTCGGCCGACAGGCAGGGAGGCATACGGGCAGGGAGGCAGACAGGCAAACAGACAGGCAGGGAGACAGACAAGCAGATAGGCAGGGAGACAAACAAACATACAGGCAGGAAGACAGACAAGAAGGCAGACAGGCAGCCAGAATAAAACAGCAACGTGGTAGAAAGAGTTTCGAAACAGAAAGGACATTTGAGATATAAGTACAGGGTAGTATTGCATGCAAAAAACCCTAAAGACATACAATCACTTAGATGTAGGAATTACACGTGCATCGAGTCACAGAGTAATACTATAGGAGCGACACGGCGAACCATGGAGCGGCTGAAAAAACCGACGACAACAGAAACTCGCAAGGAACTGCATAGGAAGCTGAGTTGCTGAAGGCGTCGAACCTAAGACGCCAGATCTATATCAGACACCATGCAGTCTCCTCAGGCGGGCGGCGCACGTTTGCGTTGGAGCATCAATAGAAGTCTATGCACTTCTCGCTCAGTCTTCATTGCGCATTTGGCCGCAAGATGGTAGTCTGATCGTCGTCGCAACAAAGTGGCAATATGACACGTGAATTGGAAAACATCTCTCTCTCCGATGGTAATCTCCAGTCGGCTTTCGAATGGGGAATTTGCGTCAATGCATGCCCGAGGCGCTTAGAAACTCAAGAGAGCTCGAGCTGAACGTATATATATATATACATACATACATACATACATACATACATACATACATACATACATACATACATACATACATACATACATACATACATACATACATACATACATACATACATACATACATACATACATACATACATACATACATACATACATACATACATACATACATACATACATACATACTGTATTACATACATACATACATACATACACAGATACACATAATATACACATAATATAATATATACATAGATATATATATATATATATATATATATATACAGATACATACAACTACACACATATATGCACATATATATACATTGTATAGGTTACATACACCCTTGACTTAACAAGGGATTTAGGACTCAAGTTTTCGCCACGGGGGAGAACTGCTAACACAGGTAGTGCTAGTAGTGTCCAAGTAATGTGTTTGGCGAGGGTGGGTGTCCGTCACTAAGAGCAGTCGCAGCCGGTGTCACGAAATAGAGCATCCCTCTGATAATCGTATCCCCCCGGACGAAGAGAAATTGAAAAAGTCTCTTCATCGTGTGTTAATTTTTGCAAATCAGCTTCCATTCGCTATGTTTTCAGCATTGCCACTAACAGGTGTGCTCATTCCTACCAGCTAACTTCGTCTTCTTCTCTTTTGGAGCTCTTAGAACATTTAGAACACTTAAAAACATCTAGATTCACTAAATAAATTCGAGTTGCCTTGTTTTAAACATTGCTATAGGACACCATCAAGAGTTAGAGAAATTTATTTTGATTACAGTATAAATTTATCAATTATAGGCATTTTCAATTTAAATTTAAATTTTCAATTTTAGGGATAGAATGGTTGATACCCAGGATACGCTATACCCGGTATATTCAATCTCCCAGGATAGCTTTAGGGGGGGGTAGAATTTCCCGTAACACAGCACATGCCGTTACAAAGGCGCTACAACTATTAACACCATCATACATGTATTACATAGCCTCAAAAGCGTCGCAGACGGCTGTTGAGCCTGTTGTCTTGCTCAACAGTCTAGACGTTGAGGGGAGAATTTGCTAAGAGTCTGGTCTTTAGGTACCAGAACCTTATTCAGATCCGTTTTTTTCATGACGCTGTGACATGAATTTGGAACGTTCATTTTAAAGTATAATACAAATCGACAAGTATAATTATGACGTGGCAAGACATGCCTGATACGAGATAGTTAACTGATACTTAACCGATAGTTAACGTTGCAACGGCGAATGGCTTCTAAAATCTGTAGGCAGTGATCGCAGCGAAATTTAAAATGTCCATAACTCGGGTTTTAAAGTGAATTGAGATCTGAAAATAGTCGCGCTGACCTAAAAATTCGCATGAGAAGATAAAATAAATTGTTTAGTAGGCCGAAACGGAGTCCTTTCAGAGCCTTTCTTTGGACAGACATACAGAGTGACAAACAATATAGGGGCCCGGTAGCGCAATGGATAACACGCTGGCGTAGAGTGCGAGAGGTAGCAGGTTCGAGCCCCCGTTGGGCGGACATGCTTTGTAGGCTGCTATTAGCGCCGCGTAATTGCAAAGCTGTTTGTTCTGTTAGTAGTTAAGTTTAATTAAGATTGCTGCATAAAATTTGTAAATGTAAAGCGCAGTGCGTTTGCAGGCGTTGAATTAAAGAAAAAGATTATTATTTATTATTTTTTTATATAAGATTATTAATGCAATTATTAACCCTCTCAGAAAACGAACATATAATATGGTCAGCAAAAGAACGCGCAAAAGCCAGTGTTAAAGCGCTGAATATCTAATATAATCAGTGGTGTAGTGGGGCGGGGACGCGGGGGGACGCCGTCCCCCCACTTTTTGCAAAATTCTTGCAAGATTGCACTTTTTGCTACAGTTTCTACTTCAATTTTCCAGGCGTCCCCCCACTTCAATTTCCAGGCGTCCCCCCCACTTCATTTTTTAGGACTACACCACTGAATATAATTTATTATTATTATTATTATTATTATTATTTCATTATTATTTTATCACCAATATTATTATTATTATTGTTTTTGTTGTTGTTGTTAATTATTAAAACGTGTTCAGAAATTTCGGACAAAACCGATGACGTAATTTTTACCTGCAAGAGTAAGCGCCGAATAAGCTGACACTAATCATAATTATGTCTTACGTTAAAATTGTGTTCAATAATAAACCATTCATATTAGAACTAACAAACGAGTAGATTTATTAAGCAAATCGTGGTATAAGGGTGACCGTTCTGTGAACCTATTTGGTGAAGAATGCACCCGTACACGTTGTTGCTTATTCGGTCACACTTGTAGTGTAACTATAAAAAAATATGTCAAGCCATTGTTGCCTGAATTAAACGTAGAATTATTTTAGCCAATCGGATGACAGGAATCCGGTTACAACTCTCTCAGAACGTACATATGTGTGAGAAAGCGAATGGTTAACCAAGAGATTTGATTCGGTCTCAACTTGTACGTTGCATAGTTGAGATCTGGTTCAAGTACAACCCGACTTTTTCAATTAAATCTATTCCGTTTAATTTTACACGGGTCATATCGGATGCAGCGCAGAGGTAGTGTCTGCGGATGCATTATAGCTATGGTAACTTGGGTCCAATCAGATTGGAAGGTACTGGGCTTGCAGATCTCATTTTGCAATGTCCACTGATGCCCTCTATGCATGCCAATTGGCCAAGTTGGTGATCGTAGAGTGGAAGTTCTGCAGATACTTTAGCTAGTCGACAATTCGCCACCCCGCGTGGAGTTTTGGCACACACGTAACTTCACATGCTTCAGCCTATATTATTTTTTATAATAATATTTCATCTAATAGTTCCTTTCTCTAATCCTGTCTTTACGCGAGCATGCAGCGATCAAACCTTTCAAAACAATGTATAAAAAGAAATTGCTTGCCTAGAAACTTTTACATGAATTGATCATATAGGCCTATAGCCTAAAGGTAGAATTTGTATGAGAAGACCCGTTTGTTCGGTCACCTAAAATGAGCGAGTTTGAAGCAGAGTCTATAAGCATGAATCATGATTAGATCTATGCTCATTTATTAAACATGTTGCATGAGTGAAAAACCGAACCTGCAGTGACAAATATTATAGAGGAGAACGGAGTGTCACGAGGTTGACATAAAATGAGAAATGACAAGAAGTTTACGAGTGACGATAATATTATGCATGTATAGGAAAGGCATTTGATGCTAAAAAAATATAATTGCTTAACTTACCGCGTAGGCTAATGATGCATCAAAATCGACATTGTTGTTGGTCAACAGCGTTGCTAACTGACCCGAGATCAATACATTAGATCGTAATGCCGCGTAGGCTTTTGTGATGCATTTGAAAGCATTGTGATTCGATATAAATAAGCGAGTTTATTTGATGTAATGTAAAACCCGCATACTACATAGATGTCGATAGGGCTGTACAAGGAGGTCAGTGATCTGACCAACATTGAGATGTCAAAACTATAATTATGCGCATAGCTATTCTTCTGCATCACCAGGTTATGAACAACGTGAGATCTTGACGGTGGTGTTTCAAATTAAAATTAGTAGAACAAAATTAAAGTGAATATTCGTATGTTGTAAATACAAATGGTCAATTAACTAAAATAAACCCAGATTTTGCCCGAAAAAACCCCATAAGCCCAGACGAGGGCCAAAAACCCAGATCTAGTGGAAAAAACCCAGCTGTGGCATCGCTGGCAAGGAGCCATCTAAAGGGACTGCGCAATACAAATCGTTTTAGCATGGTCAAATTGCGCAATTGTTTTGGTACATAAGGCATCCTCGAATTGGCATATCCGAAAGCAAAACACTTAAAGAGCCTATAGCGCAACCATCACGAGCACATATCTTTGCCATAAGAACAAGATGCTCAATATTCCAGTCTTTTTAGTTTTCTGTTGAAAGTTTCGATAGTATGTATGCATGTATGTATGTACGTACGTACATGTATAGGCTAATACTTGGTATATAGTCCGCCTGGCCATTCAAGAGACGCTCTCGAGTCCCGACTACAGCGCGGGCACTGAATCGGAATCTCACGCCGAAGTGCACGAGCAACTGCGAATGAGGGATTTGTTCAGGGTCCGTATACGCGGCGGCTTGTGGTAGATTCGAACCCGCAACCTTCCGGCTCCAAGGCCCCGAACATACCCCTACAGTGTCCAAACCATTCAATGCATATGTAAATCTATCATTGTAGAATAGATCTAATCTGTCCTAATTTGCCATCTGTTGCTCCTTAAATAATTTATATCTTTGACCTCGACTCACCTTGTTCGGCTCTAATTCAAGGAATCAGTCCGAACGTACTGTCAACTTTCCAATGATAATCCAATAGTTTTTCCATTAGATGTCAGATTGATGAAGTAAAGTCCGATTGGTCGTCTGGGGTAAAAGTGGTGCAGCTATACTTCAGACACACCATGGTTCCAAATTTATTAAAATAACGTTTGTACTCATCTCTCTTGACCAGACAACACATATAAAGTTAAAAAGGATATATAGTCTATTTAAACTTTGGAACACTTCAGCAAGTGTATTTGAGCATGACTTAGGCCTAATCAGCTTCTGCTTCTTCTTGCTTCTTCTTCTCATGAGTTATAATGTCTGAAAGTTTATGAACTTATGCTTGTTAACCTGAAACCATTGAACTATTTACATGTTAATTTGTTTACTTATCAGTTTTGGGCATTACATATTTTTCTATCTATTTCATGCAGTACCTCGATTCAGAGTGTGAATAGAAAAGTTTAGACTATTTAGTACGATTAAGAAACAATGAATAATGATTGATTTTGCAATGGATAAATCCTACTTTCATGCCGCTAGCTTCACATATGTCCATGTCAATTGACATTTATATAGCTCCTTCTGTGTGTGCATAATGCTGCATATTCCTTCTATTAGTTCAGTTATTAGAAGAACTAGACAGTTTGGTAATCTTACTACGCTTTGTTGGTTGGCGAGATTCTTGGTTTGCTTCAGTGTTGACTAGTAAAAAATTGGCGCTAAAGTAAAGTTAAGGTGCTTGCTGTTTTTAGGCTATTTATTACACGCTCAGAGGCCCACCTAGCGAGGTTTGTAAGACCCATTCAGGCAACCGAATGTATAACGATTACGAAGATTGCATCAATCAAACGATCAAGAGCCAAGAAAAACAAAGTTTACAAATAATTATAGATACAATAGTCACTGGGTCGTGGAGATTTAACGTCTGATTGCGCGTAGCAGTACATTTATTTGTATGTACAATGTACATGTGTATGTATGTACGCGTGTACTTGTTACGTGTGTGCGTGTGTGTGCGCGTGTATGTATGCATGTGTGTATGTATGTAAGTATGTACGTACGTATGTATGAATGTTTGTACGTATTTAGGCCTATGTATGTCTGCATGTGTGTATGTATGTATGTAAACACACCAACACACACAAGCACACACGTACGCGTGTGTTTTTCTGCGTGCATTCGTGCATCTGTGCGTGCGTCAGTGTGCGTTCGTGAACATGTACGTTGTGTATTGCAAACGAGAATTAAGGAACATCCTATGAACGAGATATCCCAGACCCCTTGTATATAACGGCAGATATTCCGTCCGTATGTATGGCTGACTGGTTCCGTGTATCTAACTGGACGTGAGATTCTCTGATGAATGTCTGCAGAGACATTTTTACCATCGTGTGTCTGCTTTCGTTCCCATCGCATCGTTTGAGTTGAGGCGAAAACTGCGTCGAGTCATCGCTCATTCGATCAGTCAGTCATTAAATCGTTCTGTCATTTGATCCTTCCGTCGTAAATTCGCTTGCTTCCACGCAATTTCACCTGAGACAGATTTCCGAGATAAACAGACAAACAGACAGACAGAGAGACAGACACACTGACAGACTGACCTACTGACAGACTGACAGACAGACAGATGGGCTGACAGACTGACAGACAGACAGATGGACAGAGAGACAGATGGACAGACCGACAGATGGACAGACAGGCAGATGGACAGACAGACAGATGGACAGACAGACAGATGGACAGGCAGACTGACAGACAGACAAGGTAGACAAGACAGACATGGAGAAGACAGACAGACAGACAGACAGACAGACAGACAGAGGGATACATAAACAGATAGAAAGACTGATGAAAATTCAACGGCGAATGGAAAGGTTCCAAGTATTGCCAGCTATAAATAAAGGTTGGAGGTTGGCAAATGGTAGAAGTAATGGTAACGGTAAAATGATGGAACAGTCATTACAGGCAGACATTGTGCATAGCAGGTGCAGTAGGAAACTGATCGCAGCCAGATGTGGGAGTCACATAATTATCAGGATGAGAGGACAAACCTATGAGAGGCTCATGAAGGATAAATCCAAGGAAAGAGATCACCCGGAAAAGACAGGAAGAGGAAGAGAAGGACGAATAAAAGCGAACAATGAGAAGCAACTGACAATGAAAGGCGACAACAATGAAGTGGAAAGAAGGACGAAAAACGGTGAGTTCATCCACGTTGGCACTCGATCTAAACAGCCGACAAGTCCGATTATAGAAACGTGTTTCCGATTAAGTTGATGCGTCGCACTAAGTCTCCCAAAGCGGGAAGTCGCAGCTGCGCTGAGGTCGAAAGGACTTTCCACGGCCGCAGCAATTGCACCAACAACCAGATGCTTACGCTGCCAGAATAATTGAAGATATACACCGTGATTAAAAAAAGTAAGCCAAATTGTTTTTCATATAATTATCTACAATGCCGAATAACATATCACGCTAAAATTGCCAAATATTTAGAGAATTGGACCAAGAATATGACTTCAAAATTTCATGAGATAAAGTTGAACGGATAAAAAGATATGAATTTTTCAACTTCATATGCCGAAATTTCAGTTTACAAGCAATTTTCTGTTAGATTCAATAAAATGCAAGTCATACTGTTTTTCATTATCTTTATGGCCCGATAATAAATCATTCTAAAATTTTCCAAATATGTAGAGAATTGAACTAACAATATGATTCCAACATATCATGTCTCAAATTTGAACAGATAAAAAGATATGAATTTTTCAACTTCATATTCCGAAATTTCAGTTTTCAACAAGTCTTTTATGGTGTTCTTTGCGCTTTCGACGCTTGATAGTTCCCAATTTTGGTCTTCAGTGATCCTGGAGTAAAAATGAATGGAACGTGCATTATCGCGACGTTCTGCTGTCACAACATCTTCTACCTGTAATCAGAAATCTAGCCCCAGAAGGCTGATTTTTTCAACAGGACAGTGCCCCAGCCCACAGAGTCAAGGAAACCATTGAAATGCTACCTGTAATCAGAAATCTTTTTTTAAAATCACGGTGTATATAAGTGGTCAATTGCAATGAAAATAAGTGGATTATAATTATAACAAATGTTCAGTTGCAACTCCAATAATTCCAATGCCATGAAGTTGATATGGAAAGCAACGAAGCAGAGAGAGAACGATAAGGAAGATGTAGAATTACCGTAGTTTGGTAGGATGTCGATGGTCTAATGAGCGCTATATAAATGACATGATGACCATTTGCATGCATACATAAACAAGACAGACAGTGATGTAGGCAGACATACAGACATACAGACAGACAGACAAGCAGCCGAGTAGATAGATGGACGGATGGACGGATAGGTGCACAAACGGACATAAGGACAGACAGGCAGGTTGACAGACATTTATGGGCAGATTGGCAGAAAAATGGGTGAACAATTGAACATATGAGCAGATGGGCAAATGGATGGACGGACTGACTGACTGACTGACTGACGGACGGACGGGCAGATAGCATACAATACGTTAGTTATGCTGACTTTGCTATGGATTAAAATGCTGCATTATTCGTAGAGAGTATCTATGAAGAAACATGCAGTCAGTAATTGTTGTGCACAGTTCAATTATTCACAAGTTATGCTTTTTCTATAATACCGTTCGCAGCCTTTGCGAACAAAGCGATCTGCCTCATCAATCAATTAACTGAAAATCAAGCTCTACAGGTGTACCCTATACATTGTACCTACATGTATCTGACACTGAAAGACTTTCCTCATCCGGCTGAAAAACTCGACACCGGATTAAACCAATTTACATCAAAATTGGAACCACGAAGCATGAAAATGAAGGCATTAGGCGTTCACTTAAATACTAAGCCACGACCCCACTGAATAAATTATTTCGAGTTAGTCATGCTTGTCGCCGAGCTTATAGTGGTTAATGCGGTTGCCCTCGTCGCTTTATTGTCGCACCGTCTGACCGAGAACTCATTCAATATTCATTTCAGCTTAGGTTCGCTTCGGGAGTGGCAAAACCACTTGTCTTGTTTTACCGGTTATACAGATTTTCTCATTTTTTCGTTACACACGATAATCGCACGCGGCTGGCTCCCCGCTCGTTTCAACACCAGTTATGATGGTTGATAGAAATACATTTTATGACAAGTGAATGAATCACTGTTGACTGTATACAATACATAGATGTAACTTTCAATCACAGCTTTATATTTATAAGAGAAAATGACGATAACTTCCAATCATCCTCTGCCTTCACTTCTCCATTTCTCCAAGGTGACAACATCTCATCTTGATTGGGTGACGTTGTCAGTCTTTTTTGGTGACGCTTATAAAGGGCTTATTCAATTTCTACTCTGATGTTTTTGCACCGGAAAAATTGAATAGTCTATTCAAAGGTATGCACGGTTACATGCACGGATCCAGCGTAGGCCTATCGTTGGTCCGAATTTTTTGCTCCAAAATACAATTCCTTGAAGTCATTCAGATCAAAACTTAAGATCTGTTAATTATCTTTCAACTTTCATTCTCTTATTTGTCGTTCTCTGATTCGTCGTTTCTGCCACTTTTCGGGAGTTCTTCCACCTGTCTTTTCCAACGGATTTAAGATATTTCACTTTCAGGAACGAATGTGTTGGTCGGACGATAAAGACGCTATATGAGTCATTGGATTTAATTAGATTTTTAAAACAGACATCATATCATTTTATTATTTCCATCCTGAAATCTCTCCATTATAAGCTAAAATTTCAGAGTTACATGTAACTCATTTCGAATTCATGTTACTATGATATTACTCATCACTACAACACCCTGATCCAATAATGTCTTTGCGGACTCTTCGCCATCCAAAAATCCCGCTCTACCCCATCATCCTCCGCACCCAGCCTTCGTCGACCTTCGGCTATTGCTTATCTCCAGCTCTCCAACAAACCCATATCATCCAACACAGCCCGACGTCTCTGGAATGATCTGCCTTCTGAATTCCACTCTTCTGTATACAGTCTCCTGCACAATCATTGCCTATCACCCACCATCACCTTCCCCATGCGTCTCTATCCATCATACCTTGGGCTTTCCACTCAGAAGCAGGGCTGTGCCCGAGGGTATACGCGGGTATACAGAGCGCACTCAATTCAAAAAAAGGATTCAGTGGGAAGAAATGTGTGAGAAATGATATTACGAGCAGAAAATAGTCGAAAATGGCGAAAAGAAGTGGTGTTTAGACTGCCGTGTACGCGCAATGGATAAAAGTAAGAAGGGAAAAAGGTTATGACTAAAAAAAGGTCGTCAGAAATTTCTCGGCAAAAAATCTATTTTTTCGACCGGCGTGTACTCACCGCAAAATTTACCAGTACAGCCCTGCTCAAATGAAACGTCTCACTTCTTTAAGAACTTTCACCAGAACGTCCAATTCGTGACCTTCAGGATGCACTGCATGCCTAGTCAAAAACCAGAACTCGGATATTGTTATGGGACCATCCTTTGGATAACCGCTATGCCTCGACCCAGCGCTCGTAAATAAACTTGTGCCCTGCATGCACTTGGTTTTCGAGTAGCGGTTTAAAAGTTTGGAGATCACGATTACGATTAATCGTTGCCATTACTGCTTTGGCAAACACACCCCTCTATTCTGTTTTTTTATGGAGCCACCTCGTCAAGCCTCATAAATTGTATAGGCCTATATCATATAATTATTATATATATATTTTATATTGTATACTAGTCTATATTACATAGGCCTATAATATACATTATATTATGATATATTATATATGATGACAATGAGTTCTCTGCCCGAAGGCAGGTTCACTGGCTGTTATGGCTTATGCCCCTGTCCATGGCTGAGAAGAGTGAGATGGTTGCCTTCTTCACAGACAATAATTATTGTTCTTGAGCATATCTTGTCCACGGTCGCTACGCAGTGGTTTGAGGTAGATTCAAACCTGCGACATATAATCATAATATTATATAATATATAATCATAATTATATAATATATAATTATGTCAATAGTTGATAACGTATACGCTATACCAGTGGCGTAGCCAGGAATTTTGATGGGGGGGTTTATGGCCGAAAACCCTGTTTTTGCTATTTTTTCTTACTTAAATGGCAAAATAACCCTAAAAAACCTTTTCCGGAGCCAATGGGGGGGG
>OX457044.1:21124864-21129864 GCA_949752735.1 Lumbricus terrestris | reverse complement strand
CTAATTGGTCTAATTCTTCTGGTCAACTGAAATGGTTTCCTTAGCAACAGAGTCCATGACAACCACAACGTTGACTGTGGTGGACTCGTTTGCGAGTGTTAGGAGGATCAGTGGGTCTCAATGTCCAGGGTTAGACTGGATGGACTTGGAAGATATAGGAGGCGGCGTTTAGGTAACGAAAAAGAGATGGAGAAATGCAGAAAATGATTTTTATATGACTTATACACAGACACGCAGAGATACATTGGGAGAGATAAAGATGTACACATAATATTATGCACACAACTACACATACGTACACATAAGTACACATAATATTATGTACACATACGTACAAATATTATGTACACACACGTACACATATTATGTACACATAAGTACACATAATATTATGTACACATACGTACAAATATTATGTGCACATACGTACACATATTATGTACACATACGTGCACATACTATGTACACATATTATGTGCACATACGTACACATATTATGTACACATACGTACACATATTATGTACACATACTAACACATATTATGTACACATAATCGCACATATTATGTACACATACGTACACATATTATGTACACATACGTACACGTATTATGTACACATACGTACACATATTATGTACACATGCGTACACATATAATGTACTGTACATGCTAGGAGATAATGTCACGTAGGCTATACGCAGAAACAGGAATTTGTAAAAAGAAAGAAGCATGTAAAAAGACATGCAGAGGCATAGAAGAGATTTAACGAAGAAGTGAAAAATACAGGC
Source organism: Lumbricus terrestris (assembly GCA_949752735.1). Classification (NCBI taxonomy): domain Eukaryota; kingdom Metazoa; phylum Annelida; class Clitellata; order Crassiclitellata; family Lumbricidae; genus Lumbricus; species Lumbricus terrestris. The sequence continues at coordinate 21,129,074 of OX457044.1, read as the reverse complement.
AGACAGCCATCCAGGCAGACGAGGGACAGGGAGAGATAGGGAGAGACATGGACAAACAGACACGAACATACAGGCAAAAAGAGAGCGAATTAGACGCAAAGAATTGAAAGGATATAGAATATGAAAGTGAAAAAAGCTGAAAATGATGATGGATAACGGACAGGAACAAGCCGAGGCAAACAAATTGAAGCGAGACAGAGAGAGACAGACATAGACAGATAGACTGAGACAGATAGTGTGACAGATAAAGAGACACAATAGACAGAGAGAGAGAGAGAGAGAGAGAGAGAGAGAGAGAGAGAGAGAGAGAGAGACAGAGACAGAGAGACAGAGAGACAGAGAGAGAGAGAGAGAGAGAGAGAGAGAGAGAGAGAGAGAGAGAGAGAGAGAGAGAGAGAGAAGATACAGACAGACAGAAGCATGCAAACATAGAGAGACAAAGCAGGCATACAGAGAGACATACAAATGCATAGCTGCATACATGCATACTTACATGCATACATGCATGTATGCATGCATGCATGCATGTATGCATGTATCTATGCATGTATGTATGCATGTAAATGTATGTATGTATGTATGCATGTCATACATACAGACACACTGGCAGAGAGAAAAAGACACACACACACAAATAAAGAGATACAGAGAAACATACACAGAGAGAGGCAAACAGAGACAGAGAGAGAGAGAGAGAGAGAGAGAGAGAGAGAGAGAGAGAGAGAGAGAGAGAGAGAGAGAGAGAGAGAGAGAGATACGCGCATAGCAAGAGAAGAAGACACATATAGGGAAGCAGACGCAAAGATGCAAAGAGCTGAAAAGATTGCCAGATCGGTTTTTATTTTGAGGTTAAGTCGGCGATGATTGATGGACGTTGGTCATCATTTCGGCCATTAGTCGATTATTCGATGGCGTAAAATGACGACTGTTGCCTAGCAACCGACTCACACTGGCCAAACTGTGGTCAGCGATCATTGGTCAAGGCTGCGAGAGTTGAAATCCGCGATAAAATACAAGAGATTTCATATTATGGATGAATCCAAAAACGACAACTGCAGCAGTAATAAGAAAAACCATGGCAACAATAATGATAAGAATGATAGTAACTAAAATGATAGCGACGATAATGAAAACAACAACGATATAAAATAACGACGATAATGAAAACAATAACTTTGATGAAACAATAGCGATAATGAAAGCAGTAAAGATAATGAAGACAACAACGATAGTGAAAACAATAACTTTGATGAAACAATAGCGATAATAAAAACATTAACGCTAATAAAAACAATAGTGATGATGAAGGCAATAACGATAGCGATAACAATAACGATCATGAAAAACACGATAATGAGAGTAATAACGATAATGAAAACAATAACGATAATGATGGTCCCCGAGCAATCAACCTTCAGTTTTGCTTGGAATAAGTTGGTCTCGAACTGTGTGTGCTTGTGTGTGTGTGTGTGTGTGTGTGTGTGTGTGTGTGTGTGTGTGTGTGTGTGTGCACTTGCATGTGCGTGAGCGAGTGTGTCGTGCGTGTGCTAGTGTGTGTGTGTGTGCGTGCGTGCGTTAACGTATGTGCGTGTGTGTGCGTGCATGTGTGTGTGGATGGGTGGATGGATGGGCGGATGGATGGGTGGGTGGATGGGTGGGTGGGTGGATGGGTGGGCGCCTAGCACTCGTCACATTCCATTAATCGGAGTACTCCTTCCTATCTGATGAACAGCTTCCTCTCCAAGGCAAGCAAGCAAGCAAGCGGTAAGCACTAAGCACCTCTGATTTGCCTCTTAAGTGGTGCCTCGTAAATTTCCAATTCAAATTGCAACGACGACGACGGCAATAGCAGTGACAATTACAAGAATGATGACAGCAACGATGGTATTAATACCCACAGCAGCAACAGTAATTTATATTCCTAGCGTGGCTCACCAATCCCCAGTAAATGACATCGCCCCTCCCCAACTCCCACCCCCGTTGAATCAGACAGCTATTGTGTTTCCATTCGGTTTTCCTCCGACAGCGCATGCGCACTCGATGCTCCGAAATAAAACGGAGATAAACATTGAAAATGGTCAATTTCCTTTGCATCACTCGTAACAGATGTCGACCGGATTAATCTGCAGCGCCGAGGAACGAAAGCACGCTGGAGATCAACGCTGTTATGCCGACGCCGACGACGGCGCGATTAACCCGATCTCATTTGTAACTGGGTCAGCGAATCGGACTTAAACTCGTTGGCACGTGGCATAGACGGAGGTCAACGACAATAATCGGTGAATATGTAAGTCGATGTGCATCTCAGGGATTAGTTCGTTTATTCAGAAGGGACGTGATACGGTGTGGAGCGACGGTAGAGGGGCGCAAATAGTCTAATACATGCGGTCTATACAGCCGAAACGTAGTATCGCATATCTGATTGCTGCCGAGAAGAGCATAACGCAATGGGACTGTGGATCAGACTGGCTTCACCTCAATTAAAGGTGCATTTTATGACATTTGGTGTTCATGACACAGCCAAGCCAGACTGGTGTGTCAGTGTGTGTGTGTGTGTGTGTATATGTGTGTGTGTATGTGTATCTGTGTGTGTGTGTGTCTGTGTGTCTGTGTGTGTGTCTGTGTGTCTGTGTGTGTGTGTGTGTGTGTCTGTGTGTGTGTCTGTGTGTGTGTGTGTCTGTGTGTGTGTTCTTAGTAGACGTCAGTTGTAAGAGTGATTTACACGAATCCGTGTGTGCTAGTCCTCACAAATTTCGGGGGGGGGGGGGGGTAGGGGGTGGGGGGTGCCCTCGGACGACTGCGGGATTCTCTGGTTAATGAATGGATGTGGTTTATGGGGTCGTTGTGGGGACGTTTACAGCACGGTTTAACTGCCAGCAAGCAGAGAAGAAGAATTAGAAGAAGCAGAAGATACTGACTTGCTGAGAAACGATTCCATACGAAGAAATGTACTCGATGACCGGGATCCATGCTGTGCATCTGTAAGGCTTTGTAACGCCACTCATGTATGCATACGTTCTTGAAAAGCAGTACTTAAATAGACATGTAGCATACAGACCCATTCACATACATACATGCATGCATACATACATATAACTCATATACACATGCACACATACATACGCACATACATACATTATTCATTCATTCGTTCGTTCATTTCGAAAACTTATATAGCGCCTCTTCAAAGAAGACTACTCAGAGGCGCTCCCAGTCCAGCCACAGCTAAAAAGCTAGCTACGCCGCTGCCGGGAACGCTTCTGAGTAGCCTACCTTGAAGAGGCGCTATATAAATTTCTGAAATAAATAAACAAATAAAAGTTCCCTGCCTTAAAATCTGATGACTTTGTTAGTCTTTCTCCCTGAACACAGACCTCGTAACGTATTTCTCACTGAACAGCCTCATCCTTCCCCATTCCGGTCTTCCATGGTAAATTACCTCTATCAGATGACAGTGACTTTTTACTGCTTTTCATTGCGCAAGATTGCCTTTTGCAACTGCACAAAATAATTTACACCTGCACCTTTTGTATACAACTGCACGTTAAAAAGGCCTTGTAATTATACTTTAACAATTTTAATAATAGTAATAATAATAATAATATCTTTTCTTTAATTAAACGCCTGCAAGACGCACTGCGCTTTACATTTACATGTTATGCAATAATCTTAATTAAACTTAACTACCAACTGAACAGACAGCTTTGTAATTACACGGCGCCAATGGCAGCCTACAAAGCAAATCCGCCCAACGGGGGCTCGAACTCACTACCTCTCGCACTCTTGGCCAGCGTGTTAACCACTACTCTACCGGGCCCCCACATTAACATATCTGCCACGCAACCAGGAGAAAATGTTAAGCATTCAGGAGATTCGTTGAATCAGATAACTACAGAGTTTATTCTTAAAGATAAGCGCATGTTGACGGATAGATAAGGGGATACTGTTACAAATCTAAGCCTCTGGAAATCTGATAGAAAACATCCGACTAAAAGGCTAAAGTCACATTGTTTTTCTCCTATTACCCGATAATCTACTAATAAAACCATACTTCGAATAATAATAATAATAATAATAATAATAATAATGTTTTTGTTTACATGCGTTGTCATAATTGCCTTTGTGATTCGAACTACTTCGGAAAATAATAATAATAATAATAATAATAATAATAATAATAATAATAATAATAATAATAATAATAATAATA
>OX457044.1:21092364-21119864 GCA_949752735.1 Lumbricus terrestris | reverse complement strand
CATTGTCCAATTCAGATGTAATATTCTTCTATAGCAATACATTTCGAAGGCCAATATCTTATCTCGATCCGTCTTCTTGACAGTCCATGCCTCACATGCGTATAGTGCTGTGCTGAACACACATGTCATTAAGACGTTCAATTTAGTCCTGTAACTGATTTGCTTGCTGCTCCAGATGGTGTTCAGTCCTGCCATGGCTCCTTTTGCTTTTGCTATTCTTGTCTTTATTTCTTTTGTGCAGTCGTTATTCCACGTCAACAGGCTGCCCAGGTACACAAACTGTGTTACATTTTCAATCGTCTGATCTTGCACTTTGATTTCCTTGTCTATTGTTTCTCTCCCAAACACCATTGTTTTTGTTTTGTCCACATTTACCCTTAACCCAGCCCTTTGTGCATCCTTATTTAGCCCACCTACACTTTCTTGTAACCTTTCGCAACTATACTCCAGTAAGTCAATGTCATCTGCAAATCGCAAGTTATTAATTTGCTCTCCTTGTACAGAGACTCCAGTTGAATTCTCCTGAGTATTCTCCATTACTCTTTCCAAGTATGAAATAAATGTGTTTGGTGAAATTGGATCACCCTGTAAGATTGCAGTAAAACTTGTAAAAGTAGCCTACATGTAAGTAGGCTTAAGAGTTATAAGTTTACCCTGACGACTGTTATTGTGATTAGTGATCTGATTGCGCTTATGCTTTCATCAACGCTAAAGGATCGCATGCTATATCAAAATAGCAGCAGTCAGCAGAGGCGGATCCAGGATTTCTGGTTAGGGGGGCGTAAATACTACCAATCCAATCCCGTAAATATATATATATATATATATATATATGAAATTAGATCACGCAAAACTATAATGATCCTTTTTATAGAAAATGTTATGGAACTTTAAAAAAATATAATTTATTATAGTTTCTCATATAAAACCACTGGTCTCCACTGAAGGTTAACAGTGAAACGATTATAAATCAGTTATCGGTTTTGATCATGCGATCCTTGATCCAAAAAGGAAATAATTAAGTGTCACATGCCAGTGGATTAAGCAGTGTCATTCTCCTTGGATGCTTTCTGGCGTAGGCATTGATAATGTCATCAATGTCTAACTTGATGTCCTTGTGGACAAACAATAAAATGAGTGCCTTAAATCTGTCCTCGCTCATTGTACTTCGGAAACACGACTTCACAAATCGCAGACTAGAATTTGGTCGTTCAACACTGCAAGCCGTGACAGAAGTGAGCAGCAAAATGTGAATTATTGTGGTAATATTTGGATGCATAATACGACAGGAGCGGCTGTCAGCGAGGGTGTCCGACAGGGTGCTTGGTGTGCTGTCAGCGTTTCTCCACATCTGCTGCCAAAGCTTTAACTCTTGATGAAAAGAATCCGGCGAAGGCAGGTCATCATGATAGTAAATTAATGAAGTATACCATCAGCAGTGAGTGCGTCGATGTTTGAAACATTAGATGGAATGAGACTTAGACCACGGATTGCTTGTTTTGCAAGATATTAGTTTTAGGTCAGTTTAGTTTGAGAACATTTGCTGCAGGTTTAGGGGGGGCGTACGCCGGCTCCGCCCCCTCTAAATCCGCGCCTGGTCAGTATATGATCTCAAAACCTTCCAAACGGTATACCTAAGTGATGCACAGTCAAAGAATAAGTCCAAAGAGTGGACATGGACCTGCCGAGGCAAGATTGACCATTTCTGAATTATATTTGACAGCATAGTAGCAGTGCAGAAATGAATGTATGAATGTCCCAGCTTTCAAACGCGTTTCTGTCCATTATATTTGACTTTAATCACTTCTTACACAGCGGCACCGTCGCTAGCTTCGTCTTTCATCTTAAAGTCATGATGTACTTGGCGGCTTTACAATAACGATGTATAACTTTTTCCCGTCTCCAGCCAATGGACTCGATGACCTTAAATTGCTTCCGAGTAGCTCTACATTCCATAATATTGTTTCGCTTCATTTGCATATATAGCCCCGCCTTCGAATGACGTCAAGAGAAATGGCGTCGTTATTTTGCAGCTGTTGTCACAATATCGAAACGTTAAATGCGCACATCTCATAATTTAAAGGACATTCTGAACTTTAAAAAGTTGCGTTGATCTATAGAAATTCGCCGCAGAATACTCGGTTAAAGTTTCATATCGACGGAGTCAATTGGTTCGCAAGGTTTTATGGGACCGACAAACAGAAAGGGGCCGTCCATAAAGTACGTCACGCTATTTTTGACCATTTTTGACTCCCCTCCCCCCTGTCACAAACTGTCACAAATCTCGGACCCCCACCCTAAAGTACGTCACACTTTCGGATTTAAAAAAAACATAACCATTTACCTAACCCTCTAAACCCTAGGATACTATCCCTAATCCCTCTGATAGTGACGTGTGTCCCTAAACGCTTTGATAGTGACGGGAAATCAACTTTTATCCCGCCAGGCCGGGTTTAAGACACGCCTGGCCGGGCCAGGTCGGATTTTAGGTACAAAGAACATAAAAAATAACGTCACTCATGGCCTGACCCCCTCCCCCTCCCCCCTGTCACAAACTGTCACACTTTCTTACACCCTCTCCCCCCTGCAGCGTGACGTACTTTATGGACGGCCCCAAAGACAATCAGTGAATTATACTGTACTATCACACAATCGAGAGATTCCATATGCTGATACATTAACTAGGAAAGGTTTTATTACACGAATGATATATAAATGACTATCGATATGTTTATTCTGCTATTTAGCATACTTTATGTAACAATGGGATTAACTGCATTTTCACTTACTTTATTAGGCCTATTGATTATTTAGTTATGTGTATATATATATTCATTGTTGTTCATAACTGATTGATGTTCCCGCAGTGCGTTTGCAGGCGGTCCATTAAAGTATATACTTACTTACTTACTTACTTATATTGAACGCAACCAAAACGGACTTAACATGACTGATAGCTTAAATCTGGTCCCCGTGGTCCTTTGGACCGGCCCTTGTTGTGTATATTAGCATTGTACCTGGCACATGGAAACCGATTATTATATTCCTTGTACAACAAATACATATCGTCAAAAACAATTGGAAGTCTGTGTACCAAAGGTATCACCCTAACAGCAATGTGTTCAAAACTGTTCATGACACAGAAAATGAAGTAACAAAAGGGTTTGTATATTCCAAAGAGATTTCGTCATAATGCGGAATCACCATTATCCTAACAACACGTCACTGAACATAGCCAATGACGTTACAATACTCAACTCGTAATGAATAGCGTTCTCGAGTCAAGGAGATGTCGTCATAATACGAAGTCAAAAGTACATAGCTATTATCGCAGCTGCAATTTGCCCATGAACAAAGATAGTGACGTAGCAAAATTGTAGAATAAAGAGACGACGTCACAGAGAAAGTTAGTGATCTGATTCTGATTGTGCTGATGTTCTTATCAACGCCAAAAGATCACATATCACAAGTAGCAGCAGTCAGTATACGAAAAAAAAACTTCCAATAAGGAGTCTAGGCTACTTATATTTAGACTGCAACTTTTGTGATGCAAAGTCAAAGGGTCAATCCAAATGGCTCACACGGACCTGCAGAGGCTGGTTTGGCCTTTTAAAATATTAATTTTGACAGGACTCCATTAATTTAGTCTGTGTCTCGCAACAGGGACATTGATGGACCCGAAGCATTTGTTCTCAGTGGATGCTCGAAAGCTAATAAGTTTAGTGTATTCTGTCAGCTTTTCTAAAGCTACTCAAGTCTAAGCTAAGACTTGTCTGTTGTAACTTCTTTTCTTACCGTCGCCTGACTATGATCTTTCTCTTCAGCCATCCTATTTAATCCCGGCTCCACAGACTTTTACTACGATTTCCTTTGAAAGGATTATCGATCGATGCTTTTAGCGTTATGATAAAGGCGCAACAAAAGTAATTAGAATTGTGGAGCTTATAATATAGAAGCTTTATCATGCTCCGCCATAGAAATGCTGTGGGTGGATTTTGCTGCGGAGGCGTTTGCACGTTATAACACACGAAAAGTCTGTCAACGTCTGAAACGTAGGCCTGTCTGTTTATCTGTGATAAATAGTGATGACCAGTATGATGATAACTATATGATAACTAGACTTTCCTTTGAGGATAGTACTTGAGGGAAGAATGGAGGGAAAGAAGACCAAGAAAGATGATGATGGACTGGTTGATGGATGGAGAAAATGGATAAGGAATTGAGGATGTAAAAAAAAGCAAGGAAAAAATCACAGAACAGACAAGAATGGTGTCGTTGGAATCTTGGACATGCATGCTTATATGGGCAGAATACAAAAGAAGAGAAGAACTAGTAATAACAATGATAGTGACAATGTGACGACCAGGGACGTGAAAGGACAAATGCCCAGGGTCCGGCGACTTTCAGGGACCCGAGCTATAGGTAATTATATGTATAGAAATGTTTCTGATTTAAGCCTTTGTAGATATAATTATGTATAGAAATGTTTCTGATTTAAGCCTTTCTAAATATAATTATGTATAGAAATGTTTCTGATTTAAGCCTTTCTAAATATAATTATGTATAGAAATGTTTCTGATTTAAGCCTTTCTAAATATAATTATGTATAGAAATATTTCTGATTTATGCCTTTGTAAATTTAATTATGTATAGCAATAGCAATGGGGGGGGCCCGGTAGAGTAGTGGTTAACACGCTGGCCAAGAGTGCGAGAGGTAGTGAGTTCGAGCCCCCGTTGGGCGGATTTGCTTTGTAGGCTGCCATTGGCGCTGTGTAATTACAAAGCTGTCTGTTCAGTTGGTAGTTAAGTTTAATTAAGATTACTGCATAACCTGTAAATGTAAAGCGCAGTGCGTCTTGCAGGCGTTTAATTAAAGAAAAGATATTATTATTTATTAATATTTCTGATTTATGCCTTTGTAAATTTAATTATGTATAGCAATATTTCTGATTTATGCCTATGTAAATTTAATATTGCAGAGAAAATTAACTGCAATCAGTTCAGACTTCAAGTTAACAAATGAATAAAATCACATTTTATACAGAGATATAAAATATTAGGGCGTATACCGACACTTTAAATACTTCAATATGCTTCTAAAAAACTGTTTCTCATTAAGTCTTAAGATAGTTTAGAGCCCGTGACAGCTCTGCCCCAGGGGCTCGGATTTTCCCTCGTCAGCCTGGCAAAGATTAATGTTAATATAATGTAATGTAATGTAATGTAGTACAATTTGTAGTGCAATTTGAAATCCGCTCGCAGCAATGACCATTCAGTAGCGCTTCCACTGCTAGGCCTAGTATTTCGAGAGAATGAACAACTTTTGAGGTGAGACAGATATGCAGGAACTGATATAGAAAGAATAGAAATACTCAAAGAGTAGATGACACTCCAGAGGGCAGACCCAATGGGTAGTGGTAAATGATCTCGTTTGAATCAAATGACACATGATTCGTTCATTCATTCATTCTGAGAATTTATATAGCGCCACTTCAAGATTTCTACTCAGATGCGCTCTCTGCCCTAACTAGCCGAAATGATGTTAAGAGTCATAGCAAGGGAAAAATAACAATTTGCAAAACAAAATACAGTAAGCTGAGTCACCAGTGGCGAGCCCTCGCAAACACGTAGAGTTAGATTAACCATCGGATTCCCGTAGACAGCTGGTAGATGACGTGGTTGATCAGAGTATACATGTATATGACATGATATAATATAGGATGGACTGTAATAACCATGCTGACCACTGCTAACATAATAACAAGTTTTAATGCGATAATTATTGTTGATGTGATAACTATTATATTCAGCTTACCCTTCCCTTACATTCTAAGACTTTTGAAAACCCGTTTCAAAATTTCCGTTAAAATCAAGATAAGATCTTTGGTTAAACCGTAGTTTAGGCTGATAAATTATTTACGTTGTCGATATCCCATAGTTTAGGCTGATAAATTAAGAAACACCACCAATCATGAATATAGCGCGTCATACAACGCGCTATTCCAATTTCCGAACATTCGCCACCGGAAGTAGCAATATAAACTGAAAACGCGAGAAGGAAAAGTGCAGTATATAAATGGAAGCTGGATTGACGAAAAACGCAAGAGAAATGGAAGCTGAATGAAGACATTTTACAGGTGAAATGGAGGCTGAATTAACGAAGAAACGTGTAAGTAATGGAAGCTAGATGATGGTTTCTTTATATATGAAATAGAAGCTGGATTGACGAAAAAACGTGTAAGTAATGGAATCTGGATGAAGGTTCTTCTACAGGTGAAACAGAAGCTGGATTGACGAAAAACGCAAGAGAAATGGAAGCTGGATAAAGGCATTTCATAGTTGAAATGGAAGCTGGATAAAGGCATTTTATAGTTGAAATGGAAGCTGGATTGAACCTGGCGGTCCAGAAATTACTTGTATATATTTTTGCAGCCTCGGATAATGTCCAAATAATTTATCAGCCTAAACTTTTGTACAAGTAATTTATCAGCCTAAACTACGGTTTAACCAGATCTTCCTTAACTCACCTTAAATACCCTACGGTTAGTTGGTCTTGTATTACCTCACTGTACAGTAATTTTAGTTTACAAAGTGTCTCACCCTGTCTTCAATGCCATACTTTATTCTGTCAGGAAAAATTTCCCGGCTTGTACTAACCCTATCTTAGTAAATTTTCATGTAATGCATATCCAAGTCTCGCCTTATTCTACCGTAGGCCCTATACCGTGAAAGATATGCAGTTGCATAACTTTACCCGGCTCTAGTTCTGATGCTTGTCCGCACCCTGGTTTTTACCACTGGTCAAATTCATTAGCTTTGTTTTCAGACGATTTATTTGAATTTACGGCAATATATAGCGCCTTTTGTTTAGCGTGTCCTGTTCTTTTTGTTTCAGTTTCAGCACATAATGAAAGTAAAAAACCCTATAATCAATTTTAATCATATATAATTTTTTTTCTGAAATAACATTCCGCTTTTTCATGTTCTACATATGCTATGTAGCCTATGTCGACGTCGGTTTTCAATATCTGAAATGAGAAGGGGGAAAAATAATACGCAGGCCGCGTTTAGATCTGTGTTGATATATGAAGTATTCGGTTCTATATTCGGACGACTGTCCTGTATACACGCTGAAACTGTTCGTGTTCAGCGTGATATCCGATCTCGTATCATCTGGACGGAGTGATTGCCAAGCGGCGGTGGCGGCAGCGATGGTCGAAGTCGGCGGCGGGTCAGCAGAGAAGCAGTCGTCGGCCGATCGACCGCATTCGGTGCCGACGGGGAGGACGACTGCGAAGGAGATTACGAGGTTTCGGATTTAGGGTCCGATGATCCAGCGAGGAGACTGTATCGAATGGCGGAGGGATGGATGGATGGATGGATGGTGAGATGGGTGGATGGAGGTAGGGTGAAATGAATGTGGAAGGTTAGGATGGATGGATGGAAGGATGGATGGATGAGCAGATGGTGTGATGGGTGGATGGAGGTAGGGATAAATGAATGGGGAGGGGCTAGGATGGATGAATGAGCAGATGGTGAAATGGGGAGGTGGAGGTAGGGAGAATTGAATGGGGAGGGGCTTGGTAGGACGGATGAACAGATGGTGTGATGGGTGGAATGAGGGTTAGGATGGATGAACAGATGGTGAGATGGGGAGGTGGAGGTATGGATAATTGAATGGGGGAGGGGCTTGGATGGATGGATGTATGGATGAACAGATGGCGAGATGGGTGGATGGAAGTACAGGGTAAAAATGAATGGCGAGGGTTTGGATGAGTAAATAAATGGATGAATGGATGAGTAAATGGTTGGAAGGATGGATGAATGGTTGGATGACAAACATGATTATAGTAGGCCTCTGGAAGAGGCGCTATATAAATTCTCGAAATGAATGAATGAATGAATGGATTGATGAATGTCTGGATAGATGCCTGGATGGATGGATGGATGGTTGGATGGATGGATGAATGGATGGATGGATGGATGGATGGATGGAGAGATCGTTAGAGAGAGGAAACAATGAAGGAAGGGAAAGAGAGAGATGGATGGTGAGTGGAACATTGCATGCGGCTGTGTCGCGATTGATTCGGTTCGTTGTAGCATGGCTTTGGATTGATAAAAATTGAACAGAGGAAGAGAGACAGACAGACATACAGACAGACAGAGAGACAGACAGACAAATAGATAGACAGAGCGACAGAGAGAGACAAAGAGACACGCAGAAAGACAGACAGAGATTGGGGGAGACAGAGTGGCAGGAAGAAGGGCAAGGTACACGACGGAGGCGGACATCCGAGCTTTATGACGAAAGGAGCACAAGCCAGAGTTCCACTGAAAGGTCTAAATGATGACCGATGTTTATGATGTTGACCATGATAATGATTATACGTTCACGATGATGATGATGATGATGATGATGGCTGTGGTGGTGGTGCATGGTGATGATGATAGTGGTGGTGGTGCTGTTGGTGATGGTGGGGTGATTTTGGTGGTCTTGGTGGTGCTGGTGGTGCTGGTGGTGGTGGTGTTGGTGCATGGTGATGATGATGATGATGATGATGATGATGATGATGATGATGATGATGATGATGATGATGATGATGATGATGATGATGGTGGTGGTGGTGGTGGTGGTGGTGGTGGTGGTGGCCTAGGGGTGGTGTTGGTGGTGATAGTAGTGACGATGACGACGACGATGATGACGATGATAATATTGACGATGGCGATGGCAACGACGATGGAAGACGATCATGCAAAATGATGAAAAAATGATTACATCGGCGACGACGTCTCTTATCATGATTTCGATGTCACGAGAACAATGAAAATCGTAACAAAGTCTGTAATGGAAATGACCAAAAACAGACAGCAATGACGATGATGTTTTGTTTTTATTATTAATGAAGCCATAATAGTAATGCTGATGACGACGACATTTAGTGATTGTAGAAGTGCATACGTTTGTCAAGAAGGATGGATGGATGACAATGGCGATGTTATCGGTGGTGGTGATGGTGGTGGTGGTCGTGGTGGTGGTAACGCCGAAAACGACCGTTTTTTTAACCCACTCACCACCTTGTAACGCTTCATAACGTTTCAATTACCCACCCATCCGCCCCAGCGTTACGTAATTATTGTTAAGAAAAATTGATTAAGATTTAGACTAATAAAGGTCTGCGACTCTACGTGAACGTGTGATTATAATTCATATTATATTTTCACAGCGAATTTAATACAGTATGCGAATTATACTTTGAAAGTAGACTAAGCTTAAAATATACAGAATGTTTTATCTATATTAAAAATAATGACAACCATGTTTGAAATTCAAATTCTTAACATTTTAGGTAAAGAGTAAAATTTTACACCCTTGCTAAAAAGTTTCAAATGCCTTTGGTGCATTAATTATTATTTTCAAGACGAACAAATTATTTGCTTAGTCTGGGCTCTTCGATAATATTATTAATATGAGATATTGCTTATAATTTGTTGAGCATCAATTTCAAACGTTGAAAAATCGTGTCCACTAAGTAAAATATGCTTTAAATTGGTTCTTCTCTGTAAGGAATATAAGGCGGCAGGCCTACCTGGCACTACCACGTTGTTCCGTCATCAACTTTCAAAAATCCAAGCAATTTGAACAGCGCTTTCTGGTTTACACCAACGGGAGAACTGATAACTAAACGTTGACCTGGAATTTAACTGGCGTCTGCTGCTGCTGGATCTTATTTGGATATAATATTACTGCGGTTAAGTTTTAAATGAATGCCACGAAGTATTTCATAAGCTTCTACCACATTACGTTAAAACTTAAAAGTGTCATTCGATGTTAATTTAAAATTCATATATAACTTAATTACTGGTGGCAAAAAACGCTACGTAACGCTCAACTTCTCCCACTCACCCACCCACGTAACGTCTCATAACGTTTTCAATTACCCCACACACATACCCTCGAGCAGCGGCGCCCGCAGGATTTTTTTCTTGTACGCACAGAAATTTTCGAAGGAGGGGCGAACATGGAAAAATTTTCGTTAGGTCGCCGAAAAAACTGATGACCTTTTTTTTTAGTCATCAACCTAGAATTTCCCAAAAACATACCTTTTCTATCCGCCCAAAAAACTGATGACCTTTTTTTTTAGTCATCAACCTAGAATTTCCCAAAAAACATACCTTTTGGGTCATCGCGCTGTACGCACTTACGTATGTGCGTACGTCTGCGGGCGCCGCTGCTGTACGCACTTGCGTAAATGCGTACCCCTGCGGGCGCCGCTGCCCTCGAGCGTTACGTAATTACGCAATGACCCTTTGTGGTGGTGGAGGTGGTAGTGGTGGTTGGTGGTGGAAGTGTTGTAGATGGTGACTGGGAACGGATATGGTGACAGTGCTGGTGACAGATAGACGAATGAGAAGGTGGTGGTGTGGAGGTGATCACGGTGGTAATGGTGACGATAACAGCAACGTTGATGTTGATGACTGCAGTAACGATAACACCGATGGTGATCTGCATCTTGATGTTGTGATGATGTCACGTCGTCCGAACGTTTATGGGCGCTACATCGAGTGCAAAAGAGATCCACAGCAGAAAGGAGAGACAGAAAGACAGACATACAGACAGACAGACAGAAAGACAGCGAGGGAGAGAGGAGGACAGAGATAAAACGATAAAAAGAGCACGCGAGAGAAAAAAATATATAGTGATAGAGAGGACAGACAGACAGACAGACAGACAGACAGACAGACAGACAGACAGACAGACAGACAGACAGACAGACAGACAGACAGACAGACAGACAGACAGAGACACAGACAGACAGAGACACAGACATATAGAGACAGAGACAGAAACAGAGTCGAGACAGGCAGACAGAGACAGACAGACGCAGAAAGAGAACCTTTGGTGTCTCTTCAGCTCAGACTTTATCTGGTGGCGCACAGTTCCGATGTGATCATTACTGTGGCGAAAGAAGAAGACGTTAAAAGCTTTTCGAATCCCTTCATGAATAAAGACACGCATGCACGCCACTCAATCCAACGCATAATCACTCTCACTTACGCAATTACTTACGCACCAAACATTCAGACAACGACTGACATAATATAAGTAATCAACACAATTCATCAACGCAACCCCTATCCCAAACGAGCAATCTAAACAATCCATATGCCATGCTATAGCATAACCGCCGTGCCAAACAAGCGATCTACACAATCAATTTTCCAATCAAGCAATTCACATAATCCATATGCCATACTAGCAATCAACATAATAACAATGCCACACAGGCAGTCAGCATAATCAATATGTATAGTAGGGTGTCCCACGATTGCACAGGAAAAATATTTTTCTTGAAACTTGAAATGCAGTCCCTCCAAAAAGTTTCCTTATGGTCCTATGATAGTACCTGCCAAATTTCTGGACATTTTGAAAATATTTAGAGGCCGCTCAAAGCTCACATATAATATGTGTAAGTTGTCACAAATTATACGTGCGACATATAGGCCTATGAGTTTGAAATTTTCGGAGGTCCACACTTTGATCCCACTAGCGTGCTTATGTATTGCTTAATAACCTTATATTGCTCTGAAATACTAAAATCTACAAATATGCAACCTTATTGTATTTGCGAATGAGGTTTTTCAAGCATAAGGACGACAGTTAAGCTCTCGAGCAAACGAATGATGTAAATGTCGTGCACTAGGATTGCAGGTCGCTACCTCCACATGGCAATCATCAGTGGAGTAGAAATGAATAAGGTTAACAGATTGTCAGTCTGATTTTTCTCTAGTTGGTGGAAGTAGCCTACAAACATGTTGGTGTGCTAAAGTTGACCTCTGGACCAGGACAGGAATCAACGGTTGCAGTTTGAACCTTTTGAAGTCGTGAAAGTGTGATGCATTAGGCCTAATTATTGGCAAATGCTTTGAGACAACGGCTTTCAATAACTGCATATTAAATAGAGTTTGCAATGCCTTGCACCCTTCTACATCAGCCATCAGTCGTAACATCTTGTTAACATCACAGAAATCTTTTAAGTCCAGTTGCCTGGTGCATTCTTTGTGTCCTTGGTAAAAATTTGTCCATCAATGGTCTGTAATTAAGCTCTGCAAGCCATTTAAAGATGAATGCTCCAATCTGGTTCACCATCAACCAAACCCTCGACCAATGCTACTGCAGTCTGCATCTAACAAATCATAAGAATTCATTACTGAACAGCTTTAGCGTGGCCATACTCGAAATATGACTATCAAGAATTTTCAAAACTCTTGGTATTCATGGTTGGATTGAACAATTCGGTAGCATTTCGCAAGCCTGTTGCCATCACAGAGCAAGTTGGATGGGTAAGGCAATATAGATCTAATTGCTTTATGATGGAAACGAATCACATATACAGTTGACGACCGTGAATTACAGGGCATCCAACCCAAACAAGTCTCAGATTTGTGATTGACATCTACAGTCAGGCGGTGTTCTCATGTAGAGTCACTGCTCTCTTTGAATTAATCCATAGCTTTATAATTCTGGCAATGCTGCTCTAGATGACAAGTCTGAAAATGATGCAACATCATTCTTGGTATACCAGCACCTAAGATATAAGAGATAGCAATTCTCTCTGTTCTTTCAGTGAGTTCTCATTAATGTGGAATAACGGGGTTATCTCTTCCTAAAAGTTTTTCCCAAACCATGCTGCGTTCAAATATAGTTTTCTCGATCTTTCGGTGAAAGAGTGGCGAGATAGCCAATCGTATAAGACCACGTGTGATTTTTCATAACGTTGGTCTGTGTAAATGACTGTGCTGAACAAACATGACGCAGCTTTGATACAGAATTTCAGCTCAACGATAACGAAGAACGTAGATCGGAGACAATTTCTCGTACAGGTTGTCGAAAAACACAGGCACATGTTTTCTAACCACAATTGTGACAATCTTGTTGACATGTGTAAATGTAGAACGTAGAACTGAAGAACAATTTGAGTGCAGTGATGTAGAATCAGCAGATCAGTATGAGAATAGTAAAAAAATAACGGTCCAGACGTTGATTTGTTGTGTAGCTGCATGGGGTGTGCAATTAAAACTTTACTGTGTGGTCCTAGGACAAATAGGGGTTGAACCTCAGAGCCCCCTCAGAATTTCTTACTATGAAGCAGATGAAGGTATGGAGGAGCTAAAACCACGACTTGTTACATTATCAAGAGTTTGTAATGACTACTCCCAATGATTAGTTGTGTGTGCACTGATATTGTGTCCAAAGTTCAAAAATCTCAAATTTTTCTCGATTTTGCATTTTTTGAGCATAAGACTATGCCCAAAATATCCATTGTATCCAATAAAGTTAAATACCTGTTAATTCTACCATTCACGAGCTTTCCAAGGGTAGTAAATTTGTTATAATAGGATCAACGATTGGGATATAAAGGCATTTAGAAGTTGGACACATCAGGCGCAAATTATGCCAATATGGGTTAAATTTGGGCGGCTTGAGCCACCCCTAAATATTTTTTTAGTGTCATAAAACTTTACAGGTGTTATTATGGGACCATATGGAAACTTTTTAGGGGGACTGCATTTCAAGTTTCTAGAAAAATATTTGTTGGGACACCCTAATGTATAGAGCAAGCAAGATGAATATTCCTGAATCTAAATATGACTAAATCAAATCTGAAGATGTGATTGCTCTGGCGTCATCATATTAACATAAAACAGAGTGAGTGAGTGAGTGAGTAAGCGAGTGAGTGTGTGAGTGAGTGAGTATGTGTGATGTGTGAATGAGCGAACGAGCCATCGTGTGAGTGAGTGAGTGCGAGAGAATAAGAGATTTGAGAGATTGAAATAGAGCGAGAGCGAGACAGTGAGAGAGTGAGCACGATAGTAAGGAGTGCGACAGAGAGAGATAGAAAGAAAGGAAGAGACAGACAGACAGACAGACAGACAGACAGACAAACAAACGGACAGTAAACCCTTAGCTAGCATTGAGGAAGCCATAAGTATGCATGAAGCTTTAATCACTCCTTTTTTCCTTATAACATAGCCGCAGCATCTAATAGCATCTGACTGTCAGTCCTCTCCTACGCCGTCTCACCCAGCCACCAACAGTGTACGTCAATGCACACATTTTGGCTGAATTTCTAATGCGGCAGGTGGTGCTTAATTAAATCTCGAAATTTGAACCATGCTCTATCGGTTGGCAGTCTAGCAGGCAGCAGAGCACCACATGCATCGAAACAAATAGGTATACATGAGCAGCACATTGGTATATGAAAAGTAAACGAAAGCAGCCAAAGTGCAGACGTCAGTTGAATGAATACCTGTCACGTGGAACAACAGCATATTGCGCGCATGTCTGCAGCCCGAAAATGTGTCATGGATGCATTTTTTTTAGATGTATGCACATGTATATGTATGCGTGACTGCATATTTGTATGCATGCATTTGTGTATATGTATATGATCACCCATCCGTCCGTCCATCCACCCATCCATCTATCTCTCTGTATACTTATATAAATGCCTGTCTATCCGCAGACAAAGGAAAGACAGACAAAAATAGCAAGATGTACTTAAAGACGAAACTCAAAAAGACAGGTGCCGAACGCGTTTTCTGCCATACGTTTCAAACAGTCATTTCTTACGATTTTTATAGACATGTAATAATTATATCTTATTTATTTTAATCTTACCCATCTTATCTATCCATCTATCTGCCTTTGTAAGTGTCTGCCTGAATATGCTGTCTATCATTCAGCCAAGCAATCGACCAATCAGTCAATCAGCCAATCAATCAGCAAATCAATCAGTCAAACAATTAATCAGCCAATATATCAATCAATTAATCTATCCATCCATCTCTCATGGCGCCGGTCTATCTACCTATTCATCTATCTCCCTCTCTCTACCCTATCTCTCTCTGTGCATCTAGTTAGCCATAGTCAATCAACCTCACTTTCTCTTTGACCTGACTCTTCTGGGGTGTCAAACTTCGGGTTCAGTGGACGATCATAGGACCTAACGACCCACATGAAAGATGCACACCAGATAGAAAGCATTCATCATGTATATCTGAACGACAGGAGTAGTAAAGCATTGGAAATGTTGACAAAATAATCCGTCATGCGTCGACTTCGAACGAGTATCTCTCTCAGTGCAGCCATGAAAGCGAAAATCAGGTCGACGTTGTCTGCCATGGCTTCTATAGGGAACCATATGCATCGCCGCGTTGACAGGCCAGATGTCGCCAGTCGTTTGATTTATATGGCGCATCGGGTTTTTTACAACAAAGCACATCGTCATCTGGCTTCGTGATGTTGCATGCATTTGCATCTCAGACACAACGTGTAGGAAGCAGACTTGAAACCTGGACTAAGCAGGTGTTGTTATTATCCTATATTCCTAAAGCCATTTTTGCATCAAACATACATGTAAACATGCATACACAAATAGTCATACGCACAGGCATGCATGTCACCAGCCTACTAACATATGCACGTCGAAAAGGTCAAATGCACACAAACACTTTCCCATCAATACACTAACGCACAGACAATGGAAAGACAGACAGACAGACAGACACAGACAGACAATAAGATACATTTAAAGACGAGACTCAAAAAGACAGGTGCCGACCGTTTTCTGCTATACATTTCAAATCAAATCAATCAAATCAGAAAATCAGTTTATTCTGAGAAAAGAAGAGCAACAAACAAACAAAGAACCAAAGCAGACAACAAAGTAAAAATGGTACACATGGAAAAAGTAATGTTCATAGGACACCTTGATTATTATATGCACAGTGAATCCTCAGAAAGGGTTGTCCAGAAAGGTACAGGTCCCGCTAACCTGGGTAACCCCTAAACGAAAATTGAAAATCAAGATGGTGAGGCTAGAGATATAAACAGCAAAAAATCCAGAAAATACATGTAAAGAAATGAATGTGGCACAAAATCACGCCAGCGCTTTTTTTTAACGTGCAGCCCTGAATCACGCATAGTTCAAAATCCTTCGGCAACAGGTCAAAACAAAACAGAACAAAAAACGTGATGTATAGGCTATAAGGAAAGGCGATGTAAGTGATGAAATGCAATATGAAGTTTAGTAACACAAGTAATAGCAACTTGGACAGGTATACAGGAGCATGCAGTTGTGTAGGCAAGCATCTAAACAAAAAACTGAGCAAATACGCAATTTTATTTTTAACACAACGCTTGTGCTCGCAAGAAAAGAAACCCTTCCTTACGGTCGAAACCTTTTAACAACAAGAGTCGGCAAGATGGAAAAATTTCTTACTACACTCCCGAGTATAAGACGAACCATGAGTATAAGACAAAGCATGAGTATAAGACGAATCTTGAGTATAAGACGAACCATGAGTATAAGATGAACCATGAGTATATGATGAACCATGAGTATAAGACGAACCATGAGTATAAGGCGAACCACAAGTATAAGACGAACCGTGAGTATAAGACGAATCTTAAGTATAAGACGCACCATGAATATAAGACGAACCATGAGAATAAGAAGAACCTTGAATATAAGACGAACCTTGAATATAAGACGAACCTTGAATATAAGACGAACCTTGAATATAAGACGAACCATGAGTATAAGATGAACCATGAGTATAAGAAGAACCTTGAATATAAGACGAACCTTGAATATAAGACGAACCTTGAATATAAGACGAACCTCGAATATAAGATGAACCTTGAGTATAAGACGAACCTCGAATATAAGATGAACCTTGAATATAAAACGAACCTTGAATATAAGAAGAACCTTGAATATAAAACGAACCTTGAATATAAGACGAGCCTTGAATATAAGACGAGCCATGAATATAAGACGCACCATGAATATAAGACGAACCATGAGTATAAGACGAACCTTGAATATAAGACGAACCTTGAATATAAGACGAACCTCGAGTATAAGACGAACTCGAGTATAAGACGAACCTTGAATATAAGACGAATCTTAATTGAGTATAAGACGAACCACGAGTATAAGACGAACCGTCGAAAACAGCACGTATTGTACGCGACGCTTCCCATTGCTATTTCTCTTGGCAACCCCGTCCGAAACCCGCCCACTGATCCTACCACTGACGGTCAAAGCGACTTCTATTCTATTCAGTCGTGAGGGTTCCGCACGAGAGAAAGGGACATGGCGTTGGCAGTCTCAGTGAAATCTACTTAATCATTGGATGCAGGAAAGACGCTGTTATTAACGTTGGCGGGAAAACGAGGGAAACAATGGCATGACAGACGATCCCACGCACGCAGGACGTCACTGATGATGATGATGATGATGATGACGACGACGACGACGACGACTATTGCGTAGGCAAAATATAGACGAAAGCAACCACCCCCGTCATCACCACGGAGTCTAGAAAAATGTGGTAGGAAGAGGATTGTCGATGACATGCATACGCACTTGCATACTCACATACTTAGGATACATGCACAGTTATACACATACAGACATAGAGACATACACGCATACACATTGCACTAATACATACATACATACATACATACATACATACATACATACATACATACATACATACATACATACATACATACATACATACATACATACACACACACACACATACATACATACATACATACATACATACATACATACATACATACATACACACATACACACACACACATACATACATACATACATACATACATACATACAATGTCATGGAAGTCTGTTGAAGAGACGATATAATTATATAATAAGGAATAAATGTGACGGTATGTGCGTATTAGATCTACATTATATAAACGTATACATGCGTGCATGTAGATGCGTAGATCGTATACAAACTACACATATGCACACGAGTCTTTTTTATGGAACCGGTAAAAACATCTGCACCAAGCATCATGCAGTATTAATAGCATAGTCTCAGCATCAATTATACAGAAATCGCATGATGCTACCATATGGACCGTCTGCTATATAATAATTTACGAGAAAAGATTTCCTTATCAAGTCGAAATGCCTATAAAATGCACAAGAGCATCATGCAACTGATCCGATGAACAAAAACTATACATTCCAGGGATCAGTCCCACGGAAATACAGACGACGATGCACTTGGAACAGATAAGAGACCTAAAGGGAAATGGCAATGACCCGCAACAGAAAGGATTCTAGCATGCCGATATAATTATTTATATATGGTTTACAGCGAGCCATGGAGACTCCGCAGAGTGGAAACATCGAAAAGAAACGGGTTCCATTTATAGTCGTATAGAGACGTAGACGATACAACTGATAAAGTCCGCACGCTATATAAGTATCGTTATGTATCTTAGACTGTAGTCTGATCGGAAATGATTTTATTTGATCCACCCTAATGCAATCTATATAATCCAATTCATTCGGAAATTTATATAGCGCCCATTCATAAAAAAAACTAGTCAGAGGCGCTCCCAACTCCAGCGCGCCCCAAAATAACAATTTTAAGTTTAGTAAGAAAGGATCCTGCATGCAGTAGAGTCCCAGGGTGTTTAGGCGTTGCTCAAAAGGAAGGCCATTCCAGACCACTGGGCCAACCACAGAAAAGGCTCAATTCTTCATGGTAGTAGTACGAGCAAAAGGAACTAAGAGGACTCCCTTATCAGCAGAGCATAGTGGGACGACGTTCTTGGATACCCAATTGCTCATAATTTTTATAGCGTCGCTTACATCACGCATAAGAAATTCGTTGAACTTTGTTTAATTCAAGAGATACTGGACTGCATGGAAACCTGAACTTCTCTAGAACCGTCTCCGGCCACACGCTCTAACTTGACGCAGTACTCTCAATAGGCTGGTGCTCTGCGCTTGGCTCTATAAAACCATGGTATCTGGTGTTCTGAACAGAAAGCTTGGATGCTATGATTGAATGCGAAAATATTTATTATATAATGTGTAGCCTATAATTATTTATATTACACTTTGAATCAACAATCAAAATATTGGTATACGTCCCATTTAAGATGATCGCGCCAAGCGAGAAAACTACCACATGCATGCATAATGCATATATATATATATATATATATATATATACATATCATATATATATATATATATATAATTATGTATACTGTAAATATACACATTACACACAATCATGTATATTATAGGACCTATACGTATATATACTTACATACGTGTGTGATATGTGTGTGCATGTTACTCCATGTATAGAAATACATCCATAGGTGGCTGTTTTAAACCTGCAGTACCGAAACAAAGTTTACGAGAGAAAAAACGATAAATCCAAGAGTGCAACGAGAGAGTTCGCATTTGGCCGGAGAGTTATTTTTGAGGCACAAGCACAAGCAGCGCTCTTCGCAGCTGCAGCAGCAGCAGCAGCAGCAACGTTTTATCACTCGCCAACACATCTACTCATCGATCTACACAGACCAAAAATATCGATGTCGTGATGCCGTGACCTGCTAGTACTCCAAGTCGTGTTTTGCCGTAACCAGAATTCGAATTCCGCGACCACTGATAGATTATACGATATATACCACCGATCGGTGTGTAGAACAAGAAAGCGTTCTAATGTATACTTGCAGCTATAACTGAATCGGTCCGGCGCCGTTAACTCTGCCCATGGGACAAGATTCATCCCGTCTCGATAATGAAACTTTTCCTTGACGTCTCAGATGTGCGTTGTACAAATACGCTAGCATTTCTCCGAGTGCCACTGCTCATGGCGGGTGGGATGTGACCAGGCGAACATGGGCGTATAAGTCCGTGATATGACAGGAACCTCCTCTTCTCATGAAAACATGTCATGTTCGTGGCTGCTGAAAGATTTGACTCTATCCCATAAAAATGGGATCATGATGCATAAAACAACTATTGAGTTGTTTTGTCAGCATATTTTTTCGATAAAAAGGGATCCTGCCTGAAAAAATTTCAATCAAGATATTGGTATTTTGAAGAGATTGAGCGTATGACGCTTGGATTGATTATAGGACAGACCTAAATAGGACAATTTCAAGAAAAACTGGACTCATGATTTTGACGATATGATATCTCCTGTCTTTAATTTACCATGTCCTCCTTTATGTGTGCGTATTTTTAATTTATTTATTTCTCCATTTCTATAGCGCCCCTTCAAGCTCTCTATAGTCAGAGGCGATCCCGACTACAGCGCGGACACTGCATCGGATTTTCACGCCGATGCGCCCAAGCAATTGCGAGTGAAGGTCTTGTTCAAGGTCCCTACGCGGCGGCGACTTGAGGTGGATTCGAACCTCGAACCTTCCGGCTTCAAGGTATTGGCAACGACGCCACCACTACACCCCACAATATCATAGCTTAGGACTTTTTGTATCTGGAGTTCACTTAGTTATCTGGGAGAGAGCAGCTGTTAGCAGTCTACATGTGCACACATTGTACAGTCAATGTACCCGTCATAGAGGAATTCGTTAGTTGGGTGATTCTATTCTACAGTCTTAAATCTAAATTTTGATAGACCTATAAACTTTCCATTTCAAAGCCTGGCGGGACTCTGAATTAACTCCCGGCCTTGCTAGTATATTTACAATCCAACGCTAACCACTAGACTATAGATCTAATACTAACCCTGCAGCGGTAGATATAGATAAATAAATAACAGCATCATTATTAAAACACAAGGCGCACGAGCATAAAAATAAAACACTGGCCTTATTTCCGGACAACGGCGACTCGCCTTGCTTTATTGTTCATATGCTTTGATTGATCAGGTTTCAAGAAAATTTATAAATAACGCTTATGAACGTTTATGAGAAAGACATATTATACAGCAGAGACAGAGTGGAAGAGATGACAGAGAGGAAGAGATGGAAGCAGAGAGATACAGAGGCACACGGAGAGACAGATAGAGACAGATAGGCAGCGTGAGACATAGAGACAGCGAGACACAGAGACAGACGGACACACAAACAGAGAGAGAGAGAGAGAGAGAGAGAGAGAGAGAGAGAGAGAGAGAGAGAGAGATTGAAAGGTATATGTACATCAGCAAACAAACAGAGAGACATTTATGTTGATTAAGAAACAATATGACAAAGATAAGTGAATGGTAAGACAGAGACAACGACGATGATTTTGAAGATAACTATTGTTATTATTATTATTTAGCCTGTTTAGATGAACGGTCTTCGTATCTGTCTGTCTGTCTTTCTTTCTATTGTTCTCTCTTCCTCTGTCTGTCTGTCTGTCTGTCAGAAAGACAGAGAGACAGACATACATAATCTCTGTCTTTCTCTGTAAGTCAACATCAACAAGCAGCGAATATAATGTCATGTCATGTATTTCTCTAAGCTTATACGCACACACTGAATACATAAACCTACACAGGCAGAGACAGACAGAGAGACAGAGACACACCGGAGTTCAGGGAGACAAAACCATACACAGCCAGACGCAGCGAATATAATGCGATGTAATGCATTTCTACATGTATTAGTACATGCACACACAAACTGAAGACAATAGAGGAAACAAAGACAATACGACGAACAACAGAGACAACAAAGACCACACTGAAGACAAAAGAGGAAACAAAGACAATACGACAAACAAAAGAGACAACAAAGATCACCCTGAAGACAAAAGAGGAAACAAAGACAATACGGCAAACAACAGAGACAACAAAGCCCACACTGAAGACAATAGAGGAAACAAAGACAATACGACAAACAACGGAGACAACAAAGATCACACTGAAGACAAAAGAGGAAACAAAGACAATACGACAAGCAACAGAGACAACAAAGACCACATTGAAGACAATAGATGAAACAAAGACAATACGACGAACAACAGAGACAACAAAGACCACCCTGAAGACAAAAGATGAAACAAAGACAATACGACGAACAAAAGAGACAGCAAAACAAAGCCCAGACGGAAAAAACAATAGGAGACTGCAAAGACTTACAGTTGACGGTCAGGTAGATCCACGATCCATTGAATCCACTCTCCTCCTTCGCCTCCATGGACACGACGTCGCATCCGTACCATCCCTCATCCGAAGTCCGGATGTCACTGATCTCGACGGACGCCTGCTCCACGAGCCGGATCCGTCCCTGGTAGGACTCATCGACGTGCGGCGGATATCCGTTGAACTGGATGAAGATGGGAACCTCGAGACCCTGCTTCCGCCAGGTCATCATCGTCTCTGCGTACTGACCGAAGTCGACATCACAGTCGAGGATCCGACTGCCACCGATGTTGGCCGTCTTTCGGGATGAACCGGACCGACGAACGAAGCTCGCCTGGTCAATACCTACACAATGACAATAATAATAATAATAATATAATAATAATAATAGTAATAATCATAATAATAATAATAATAATAATAATAATAATAATAATAATAATAATATAATAGCAACAGAAATAATAATAATATTAATAATAATAATGATACTAATAATAATAATAATAATAATAATAATAATAATAATAATAATAATAATAATAATAATAATAATAATAATAATAGTAATGATACTACTACTACTACTAATAATAATAATAGTAATAATAGTAACAGCAATAATAAAAGTAATAATTATTGTAGGAATAAAAATAAAAATAATAATAAATAGTAGTAATAGTGATAGCAATAGTAATAGTAATAGTAATAGTAATTGAACATTTATATAGCGCCGCTCACAGATTCAGTGGCGCTCCAATGATGGTAACAATAGTAGTAAGAGTAGTAATAGTAGTAATAGTAGTAAGTAATAGTAACAGTAGTAAGAGTAGTAATGGTAGCAATGGTAATACAAGTAAGAAGAGCAGCGGCGCCCGCAGGATTTTTTTCTTGTACGCACAGAAATTTTATTTTCGTTAGGTCGCCGAAAAAACTGATGACCTTTTTTTAGTCAATTTTCCAAAAACATACCTTTTCTATCCGCCGAAAAAACTGATGACCTTTTTTTTTTTTTTAGTCATTAACCTAGAATTTCCACAAAAACATACATTTTGAGTCATCGCGCTGTACGCACTTACCTATGTGCGTACGTCTGCGGGCGCCGCTGCTGTACGCACTTGCGTAAGTGCGTACGCCTGCGGGCGCCGCTGAAGAAGAGTGATAATAGTAATAATAATAATAATAATAATAATAATAATAATAATAATAATAATAATAATAATAATAATAATAATAATAATAGTAATATTATCAATAGTAGTGATAGTACGAATATTAGTAATAGTAGTAGTAGTAGTTGCAGTAGCAGCAACAGTAGTAGTAGCAGTAGTAGTAGTAGCAGTAATAGTAATAATAATAATATTAATAATAATCTTCGCTTAACTTCAAACTGGCACACCGCAGTATGATTACAATTCACAGTACCATAATTATATTAATTATACTTGCTATAGGAGCCTAATTTAACTCTCCGCGGCCATGCAAGTCACCCACAACGTCCTACAACTCAGTTTACCAACACCATCTAGCGAATAGAAGGCTGAGTGAACCATTCTGGAGGGTGTAATACAAGGAAGGGAACCCCGTGAACTTTGCGTATCAGAGTGCAACAATCACCCTAAATCCCCCTAAACCCCCGTGTATACTAAGCATCAATTCAAGATGCGTTGCATACACTGAAGCTAAGCGCGAGGATCAGCTTATTCAGTACAAGTGCATGCGATACAATGGAAACGGTCAGGTGTGGTAGAGCCACAAAAGGCTAAGTCGTCGTCTCGGGTAAAATTAAAGTTGAGAGCGTGATCATTAATTGTAGTAACGCAATTTCTGCCGATGAGCAGTGGCGGCGCCAGGATTTCTTTTTTTGGGGGGGTGAATCCTCGCGGAGGAAAATTTTCCGTTTTCATTCGCCAAAATATCTGACGACTTTTTTTAATCATCTGGTCGAAATCTCACGGAAATCATTTCATGCATACGCTTCAGTTTTAGAGGGGGGGCTAATCATGGAAATATTTCATTTTTACATGTAAAAAACCGTATGGTCTTTTTTAGGGGCTTAGCCCTCTGACCCCTGGCGCCGCTACTGCTCATGAGTAACGACATACACACATCCCCACCCTCCCCACCCTCACACACCCATACGCATACACCTCCTCCACGTCTATAGATAGCTTAGAAACTGTGTGGATATCTCAGAGCACGTGCATCTTTTATTATTAATTTATGCCAAAGGTCACAACAGTGACTGTCTTTATATGGACCATTTGGTACGAGACATGAAAGCATTGTACGATTTTAGCACTAGTGCCTGCTATTTCCAGACTGCGTACTTATTTCCTTTTTGAGATAGGCCCTACATCTAAATTCATGCCTCCACCTTACTCTAATAAAAATAATAAAAATAATAACAATAATAATAATAATAGGGCCGTTTCAGACTGTGATTTTATATTAGGCGGTAGGGAAGTCCCTGAGGGATCCTGTATACCTCAGGGCAAAAATTAAAAAAAAATAAATAAATAAAAAAAACATAAAAAAAAAAAATAATAATAATAATAATAATAATAATAATGGCAATTTACATAGTGCCGCAACACAGCCGTATACCGTTACAAGGACGCCTCCCAACCAAGCAGACTAAGGCTTCAGAGAACAAAAAAAGTATCGAGTCCAGATACGAAAAGAGTCAACCGAGTCCACGTCAATAGGGCATGCATGGGAGGAAGACCCCTTCAGCGTCTGGGGTTGACCGCGGCGATAACGCGCGGTCACCAAAGCAGGTTCTCATTCGTCGAACGCCCTAATCTCTTCCGTCGGCGCTCACTATGTTCTGACATTAATAATTTGTCACTCAAGACGCTATTAGATTAGCCCGGAAAAGCACATCGTCGCAATGACGCTAAATGACGAAGATTTATCGACGTCACCTCGGTCATCTCGGTCGATGATTGACCCCAACTGAACGGCTGCAGTGACTGACTGACTGACTGACTGACTGTCCCGATGATTGACATGGAAAAGGCAATTTTTCTCTTGAGCCCTGACGGCGACAAATTGCCTCTTCGCCAATACACGCCGAATTTCGGCCGACGTCAACAGCCAAACTAATATCCCTCTCACTCTCTCCGCCTGTCTCTCTTTCTTTGGCTCTCTGTATCTCCCTCTTTACCTCTCTCTCTTCGTTCACCTGTGTACCCGCTGGTGCCGGACTTATATGCGCCTAGAACTTCAATCAACTCCAAACTAGAATTCGATCAGGATACAAGCACCAGTGGCCTAGCCGGGAATTTATGATGGGGGGGGGGGGAATCTGCCAAACAGTAAACAGCGAAGGATCGTAATTGTAGCCCAAGATCAACTGAAGCATATAATTATGACCATGTGTAAACCTCAATACCAAATTATTACATGTAGCCTATGTAGCTCAAAACCATAATGGGGCGCCATTGTGGGACCATAATGGGACCATTGTGGGGCGCGGTAGTGTAGTGGTGGCGTCGTTGCCTTGAAGCCGGAAGGTTCGAGGTTCGAATCCACCTCGCCGCGTAAGGACCTTGGGCAAGTCCTTCACTCGCAATTGCTCAGCGCTTCGGGAGCGCCTCTGAGTAGAGAGAGCTTGAAGGGGCGCTATAACAAGTGCACATACAAACAATAATGAGATGAAGACAATATGAAGCTTAGGGTGTCCCAACAAATATTTTTCTAGAAACTTGAAATGCAGTCCCCCTAAAAAGTTTCCATATGGTCCCATAATAACACCTGTAAAGTTTTATGACACTAAAAAAATATTTAGGGGTGGCTCAAGCCGCCCAAATTTAACCCATATTGGCATAATTTGCGCCTGATGTGTCCAACTTCTAAATGCCTTTATATCCCAATCGTTGATCCTATTATAACAAATTTACTACCCTTGGAAAGCTCGTGAATGGTAGAATTAACAGGTATTTAACTTTATTGGATACAATGGATATTTTGGGCATAGTCTTATGCTCAAAAAATGCAAAATCGAGAAAAATTTGAGATTTTTGAACTTTGGACACAATATCAGTGCACACACAACTAATCATTGGGAGTAGTCATTACAAACTCTTGATAATGTAACAAGTCGTGGTTTTAGCTCCTCCATACCTTCATCTGCTTCATAGTAAGAAATTCTGAGGGGGCTCTGAGGTTCAACCCCTATTTGTCCTAGGACCACACAGTAAAGTTTTAATTGCACACCCCATGCAGCTACACAACAAATCAACGTCTGGACCGTTATTTTTTTACTATTCTCATACTGATCTGCTGATTCTACATCACTGCACTCAAATTGTTCTTCAGTTCTACGTTCTACATTTACACATGTCAACAAGATTGTCACAATTGTGGTTAGAAAACATGTGCCTGTGTTTTTCG
This sequence comes from Lumbricus terrestris, assembly GCA_949752735.1. NCBI lineage: Eukaryota > Metazoa > Annelida > Clitellata > Crassiclitellata > Lumbricidae > Lumbricus > Lumbricus terrestris. Next base: position 21,093,512 of record OX457044.1, on the reverse strand, counting down.
ACAACCTGTACGAGAAATTGTCTCCGATCTACGTTCTTCGTTATCGTTGAGCTGAAATTCTGTATCAAAGCTGCGTCATGTTTGTTCAGCACAGTCATTTACACAGACCAACGTTATGAAAAATCACACGTGGTCTTATACGATTGGCTATCTCGCCACTCTTTCACCGAAAGATCGAGAAAACTATATTTGAACGCAGCATGGTTTGGGAAAAACTTTTAGGAAGAGATAACCCCGTTATTCCACATTAATGAGAACTCACTGAAAGAACAGAGAGAATTGCTATCTCTTATATCTTAGGTGCTGGTATACCAAGAATGATGTTGCATCATTTTCAGACTTGTCATCTAGAGCAGCATTGCCAGAATTATAAAGCTATGGATTAATTCAAAGAGAGCAGTGACTCTACATGAGAACACCGCCTGACTGTAGATGTCAATCACAAATCTGAGACTTGTTTGGGTTGGATGCCCTGTAATTCACGGTCGTCAACTGTATATGTGATTCGTTTCCATCATAAAGCAATTAGATCTATATTGCCTTACCCATCCAACTTGCTCTGTGATGGCAACAGGCTTGCGAAATGCTACCGAATTGTTCAATCCAACCATGAATACCAAGAGTTTTGAAAATTCTTGATAGTCATATTTCGAGTATGGCCACGCTAAAGCTGTTCAGTAATGAATTCTTATGATTTGTTAGATGCAGACTGCAGTAGCATTGGTCGAGGGTTTGGTTGATGGTGAACCAGATTGGAGCATTCATCTTTAAATGGCTTGCAGAGCTTAATTACAGACCATTGATGGACAAATTTTTACCAAGGACACAAAGAATGCACCAGGCAACTGGACTTAAAAGATTTCTGTGATGTTAACAAGATGTTACGACTGATGGCTGATGTAGAAGGGTGCAAGGCATTGCAAACTCTATTTAATATGCAGTTATTGAAAGCCGTTGTCTCAAAGCATTTGCCAATAATTAGGCCTAATGCATCACACTTTCACGACTTCAAAAGGTTCAAACTGCAACCGTTGATTCCTGTCCTGGTCCAGAGGTCAACTTTAGCACACCAACATGTTTGTAGGCTACTTCCACCAACTAGAGAAAAATCAGACTGACAATCTGTTAACCTTATTCATTTCTACTCC
>OX457044.1:21005914-21092164 GCA_949752735.1 Lumbricus terrestris | reverse complement strand
AAAAAATAATAATAATAGGGCCGTTCCAGACTGTGATTTTATATTAGGCGGTAGTGAAGTCCCTGAGGGATCCTGTATACCTCGGGGCAAAAATTTAAAAAAATATATATATATAAAAGTATTTAAAAATAATAATAATAATAATAATAATAATAATAATAATAATAATAATAATAATAATAATAATAAAAATAAAAATAATAATAATGTCTTCGTTAAGCTCGACATCTCAAATGCATTTAACAGTCTGCATCGAGATCGAATGTTGTCTGCCATCGACACCCTACTACCAGAGCTCGCGCCTTACTGCCATCTGGCGTACGAGGAACCATCTCAGCTGAAGTTTGGCAATTACACCATTTACTCCAGAATGGGCCCACAGCAAGGAGATCCGCTTGGCCCCTTGCTCTTCTGCCTCCCTCTACAAACGGCACTCCTCAAATTGACCTCTCCTCTTGCCTTCGGCTTTCTGGATGACATATCGCTTGGTGGACCCACTTCAACGGTCGCAGCAGATATGGCTTCATTAGAGGCTGACTGCGCGGATTTGGGCCTCACTCTCAACAGATCAAAATGCGAAGTGACGGCCGGGGATCTTCAGCAGCTTACCAACGACTCTTTCAGTCAATTCGAGAGAGTGGATCTGGATTCAATCTGCTTGCTGGGAGCCCCGCTGTCAACAGGACTGGCCCTTCAAGACACGCTAAACGCGAGAGTGGAAGAGCTCAACAGAGCTCTGCAGAGGCTGAAAATAATAGCACGCCAGGATGCACTGCTCATCCTCAGAAGCTCCTTGGGTGCTCCAAGAATGATTCACTGCCTCAGATGTGCGCCGTGTGCTGACCACCCCACTCTGGCCGTTTACGACCAAAGCCTACGCAATGGCCTTGAAGACATCTTGAACATCAACCTGACGGAGACTCAATGGATGCAATCTGCCCTCCCCATTGGTATGGGTGGACTGGGAATACGTAGGGTGTCATCGCTGGCGCTTCCCGCCTTTCTGGCATCGGCCGCAGGCACCCTCGTTCTACAGTCAGAAATCCTCAGACAGCTGGAAGGCAACCAGGACCCCCATGTGAGTGCTCTGGAGGCCAGATGGAGGGCAGAGTCTGGGCTCAGTTCTACAGAAGCGTTGCCAACTCACCATCAGTCCAAGTGGGACCAACCGCTCCTCCAACGGACTTTTACAGATCTTTCCACCCGGCTGACCGATAAGCATGACCAAGCCAGATGGAGGGCGGTGACCATCGACCATGCTGGTGACTGGCTGTACAGTCTACCCATTACATCTTGTGGGCTGAAACTGAGCGACGAGGCGATCAGGGTGGCGGTGGGTTTGCGGTTGGGGTCAAAGATCTGCGAACCACACACATGCGCTTGTGGCGCACCAGTCACCGCCAGGGGCGAACATGGCTTGTCTTGTACGCTGGGCTTCGGCCGAATACCACGCCACGGGGCCATCAACGACCTGGTCCACCGGGCTCTGTCTAAGGCGGGCTTCCCAACAGTCAAAGAGCCACAAGGACTGCTGCGACCTGACGGAAAAAGACCCGATGGAATTACACTCATACCTTGGAAAGCAGGCAGAAGTCTAGTCTGGGACGTCACAATAATAGACACACTGGCACCGTCATACATCGCAGCATCAGCAGCACAAGCAGGGGCAGCCGCGTGTCTAGCGGAGGAAAGAAAGATGCAGAAATACCACGCATTTCTATAGACACGCACGTTTTTATCCCCCTTGCTCTGGAAACACTGGGCCCCATCAACAGCGCAGGCCTCAATTTTATTTCGGACATGGGTCGCCACCTAACACTAGCTACAGGGGAAACGAGAGAGACAAGCTATCTTTTTCAGAGGCTCTCAATCACAATTCAGCGCTTCAACTACATAGCATTTAGTGGTTCCTTTAGAAGACCCACGCCCGAAATGGATGAGGTTTAGCCGTTCCAGGCACATTGCTTTTATATTTTATAAGTCCCTGGGGGAACAAAGTACCTCAGGGCAAAAAATTTAAACAAAATAAAATTTAAAAAAAATTAATAATAATAATAATAATAATAATAATAATAATAATAATAATAATAATAATAATAATAATAATTGCCCCGAGGTATGACCATGGAAACAGACTCACATTTTTCTGCCTCGTTTGAGTATTGGTGCTTAAAATATCCCACATATTGTACTGATGGAGAACTTCCTCACAGGCAGTCCTTCTGAGATAAACCTGTTATCGCAGAATCAATAGCCGAGGCTGCCGAGCTTGACCACTTTCACACCAGTGATTACCACCAAGCTCGTTTGAAAGCAGTCTCAGCACCTCATGCAGGTGACTGGCTGTTTGCCTTACCTATAAGTACTTGCGGTCTCAGACTGGATGACGAGGCGGTTAGGATAGCGGTGGGCCTCCGCCTAGGAATCGTCATTTGTCATCCACACAGCTGTCCGTGCGGCACTCTTGTGACCGCTGAAGGATCGCACGGCCTCTCGTGCCGTCTTGGTCCAGGTCGTCAGGCCCGTCATGCGGTCCTGAATGATCTAATCTGCAGGGGCCTTGTTCAGGCGGGCATTCCGGCAGTTAAGGAACCACCTGGTTTGTCAAGGTCGGATGGTAAAAGACCTGACGGTCTTACTTTGATTCCCTGGCGTTCAGGTCGTTGCTTGACCTGGGACGTCACAGTTGCAGACACTGTAGCTACCTCTTATCTAGCCACAACCTCCAATCGGATGGGTGGCGCTGCGGAACTGGCTGAAGCCAGGAAAAACACAAAATATGCACATTTGATGCAAGTCTACCACTTTGTCCCATTGGCTTTTGAAACAATGGGACCAATTAACGCCAAGGGACAGGCATTTCTCGCCGACCTGGGTCGTCTCTTGAGCCAAATTTCAGGCGACGCAAGAGAAACAAGCTTCTTGTTTCAGCGCCTGTCTGTTACCATTCAGCGTTTTAATGCTGTCGCCTTCCACAGCACTTTTGTTCTTCCAGATCTTGACATGGATGGCCACTCTAGAGTTTAAATTTCTTAGTAATATCTGACACCTGAGGGATTATAGATACCTCGGGTAAAAAAATAATAATAATAATAATAACACTAATGGTAATTTACATAGTGCCGCAACACAGCCGTATACCGTTACAAGGACGCCTCCCAACCAAGCAGACTAAGGCTTCAGAGAACAAAAAAAGTATCGACTCCCGATACGAAAGAGTCAATTGAGTCCGCGTCAATAGGGCATGCATGGGAGGAAGACCCCTTCAGCGTCTGGGGTTGACCGCGGCGACAACGCGCGGTCACCAAAGCAGGTTCTCGTCCGCCGAACGCCCTAATGTCTTCCGTCGGTGCTCACTATGTTCTGACATTAATAATTTGTCACTCAAGACGCTATTAGATTAGCCCGGAAAAGCACATCGTCGCAATGACGCTAAGTGACGAAGATTTATCGACGTCACCTCGGTCATCTCGGTCGATGATTGACCCCAACTGAACGGCAGTGACTGACTGACTGTCCCGATGATTGACATGGAAAAGGCAATTTTTCTCTTCAGCCCTGACGGCGACAAATTGCCTCTTCGCCAATACACGGCGAATTTCGGCGGACGTCAACAGCCAAACTAATATCCCTCTCACTCTCTCTCCGTCTCTCTCTTTCTTTGGCTCTCTGTGTCTCCCTTTTTATCTCTCTCTCTTCGTTCACCTGTATACCCGCTGGTGCCGGACTTATAATATACGCCTAGAACTTCAATCAACTCCAAACTAGAATTCGATCTGGACACAAGCACCAGGGTCCGTATGCACATAATGGCATAATTCTTATATATGGCTTAAATCTGGCCTAATCGGGAATACTGGGTTATTTCCGTATGCACGGCTTGAGATTAGCGAACTAAACTAGGTATAACGTTATTCCAATTCCGAGGAAGGAGTAAACCGGCTATTCCCATTGTGAACAATAGACGGCCGACGTTAGCTGGACAGCGTGAACAATAGGCAGCCGTCGATATTTCCCTGGGGCCCGTCTTTAAGTCTGAATCTCTTTACCCCACGCTGGCAACGATCGCATATAAATATCTTTCACGCATGCGCGCTCAGCTATAACCTATTGAATTGGGGGAAGAGCAAGCGTCATGCATCGTCGGGTGCAAGGAATGTGTAGATTAGTTATGCTCTGTGCTATTTTATCTCGTGCATACGGATAAATTCCAATGGCTAAATCGGGAATTGCTAAGTCGCGTTTAGGCACTATACATTGATTACCTTATGCCTTGTCCTGTGCATACCAGCCCAGTGGAGTAGCCGGGAATTTATGATGGGGGGGACATCTGTCAAACAGTAAACAGAGAAAGATCGTAATGTAGCCGAGGACTAACTGAAGCATAGGACCGTGTGCAAAGCTCAATACCATATTGCATGTATGTAGCTCAAAACCATAAGGAGCTCAAAACCATAAGGAGCTCAAGACCATATAGGAAGCTTATAAGACCATAATTATGTAGTTCAAGACCATACGTGGCTCAAGAACATTATGTAGCTCAAGGCCAGCCCAAGCTCAAAGCAGCTAATCAAGTTTAGGGGACTGGGTATAAGTTTCCAGTGCGCTGTTTGTTTGTCTGCAATGTATCAACAGCTCCACAACCATTTCCTGCATGTATGCCAGCAGTTGAAAGCATTACTACATAACGCTTAACATTCATGGAAATTCAAGGCAAGACAACGTTGGGCAAGGCAATGAATGGTAATCCATATAATGTGACAATTATAAAGTAATGTTATTAATGTAATGTATGAGGTTAGGACCGATAGGTAATGTTATATGAGCATGGCAACAACAACGCACGGTGAGTAATGGAGGAGAAAGTCAGTTAGATACAGCAGCGGCATTACAGTAAAGTAAGGCAAAATCACACGAGAAAACAATTCCCATAAATTATACTACAATAGCAAGCAGACGAGTGGCTGCGGAAGATGGCAAAAGGAGTTGAAGACGACTACGACAGAGAATAAGAAACAACGAAATTTTTAGACAAGCATTGATTTTAGTATCGAAACAACTCTGATAGGCGAAGTCGTTCACCGAAAACTCCGATGCTGAGAGAGAGTGAGAGAGAGAGAGAGAGAGAGAGAGAGAGAGAGAGAGAGAGAGAGAGAGAGAGAGAGAAAGAGACAGACAGACAGACAGACAGATAGACAGACAGACAGACAGAGACAGTGATAGAGACAGAGACAGTGACAGAGACAGAGACAGAGATATAGAGATGGAAAGAGAGAGACAGACAGAGATGCAGACAGATAGACAGAGAGAGGCAAACAGAGACATAGATAGATAGAGAGACATATAGAGACAGATACAGAGAGATAGAGACAGAGATAGAGACAGGTACAAAAAGACAAAGAGACAGAGAGAGAGTCAGTTGACAGAAGTCCACAAAATGCACAACGTGCAAGATTCGAAGGAAGAAGAAATAAAAGACAGCCGAAGACCACGCTGTAGGACAGACAACACAGATGACAACATAGATGACAACATAGATGACGACATAGATGACGACATAGATGACAACACACATAGATGACGACATAGATGACGACATAGATGACAACACACACAGATGACGACATAGATGACAACACACACAGATGACGACATAGATAACGGCATAGATGACAACACACATAGATGACGACGTAGATGACGACACAGATGACAACACACACAGATGACGACATAGATGACAACACACACAGATGACAACATAGATGACAATATAGATGAAGACATGACATAACTTGGACTGACACAAAGGAAAGCAATGGACTTGGCAAAATAATGCAAAAAGACAATTCATTCATTCATTCTAATAATTTATATAGCGCCTCTTCAAGAGAACTACTCGGGGGAACGCAGAAGAGGTCACTTATTCGTACCCATCGCCGCCAAACGACTGGCGTCAGGAACCCATGATGATGAAGATAAGTAGGTAAATATAAGTAAGTAAGCAACTAGGTAAGTAAGTAATCCTTGGGATCTGTAGAATACGGCAAAAAACCAGGCCAGTTTTGGTGGTTTAAGGAAGAATGGCATCGCCATGTCAACCTAAATTAGGTATAAAGGCCAAGGTTAAAAATGGCGATCACAATCATGAAGAATGATATCCGGAAAGCTTCCGAATGGCACTGGAGGCTTAAACGAAAGCAACTGGACAGCCACAGTTGGACAGGAGAGAATGCGAAAGATAAGGCGAAGGAAATCCTAGGGAAGGAAGACAGAATACAGTGCAGCTCAAACACATCCATATCAACACGGAAGCACTAATACGCAACGAGACAGCCGGACAAAGACATATATAGACACACTGATAGAGACGGATAAAGAAACGGACAAAAAAGAAAGATAGATAAAGGAATAGAGAGACAAAGAATGACGTGTACGTTTGGGCAAAGAAAGCATGCAGGGCAAAGTAAGAGAGATAAAAAAGAGAAAAGTTCCACACAGAATGACAAAAGCTGACAATGACAAACACGTGTAAAAGAGGAACAGGCCTGAAAACAAACAAACGCACAGACAGGCAGATAGACATAAACAGACACGTATACAGTCTATGACAGACACGCAGACAGACCAAGACAGACATGCAGACGGATCAAGAAGACACGGATACAGACCAAGACAGACACGCAGGCAGACATAAACAGACACGCAGACAGACCAAGACAGACACGCACAGAACCAAGACAACCAAGACAGACACGCACAGAACCAAGACAGACCAAGACAGACACGCACAGAACCAAGACAGACAAGACAGTCTATGACAGACACTCAAACAGGCACGCAGACAGACCAACACAGACAAAGACATAAAGACATAAAGACAGGCACGCAGACAGGCCAATGAAGAGAAAAACCAAGAGAGCCAAAACGCAGAAGTCAAATAATACTTGCCGCAGCAAAGCATTCCGCTCTTAATCTCTCAGTTGTGGCGAAAATTTGATAGCCAGCATTTGCGCGGCGCTCGGAATTCCCAGATCGAATTTGCCGGCGGAATTTCCCAGCGGGTAATGGTTGATGCGGTTTCGGTCTACGGGACATTTCGACCTCCCACGACTTAGATTTACGCATTCCGTGTCTTTCGGGCGTAACTCAGAGCACGCCGGAGATCTAATGGATAGACGCGGCTCGAAAAGCAATCGGAAGGCTGGAGACAGGGAGAATGGGTATCATCATTTGTCATCCGTACAACCTTTTAAAGAGTCACCCAGTCAATCTTTCAGTTTTTCATTCTGTTGTCTAACTGTTCCCTATTCAATTTGCCACTTCAATCTCTCCCCGTTACAGATAATTATTCATTAAAAATAATATACTTCCATGGTTAATCTTTATTCAGCAATTTATTAATACGTAAGTAATAGATTTGCTAAATCGTTCAGTTAGTGGTTCATTAATCTGCCGTTGAGGAAAATCATTTAAGGAAATATTAAGAATTAATTATATAACAAGACAGACATCAGCATAAATCATTCGGACGGGCAATCAGTCAGACATTCGAAGAGTCATTCAGTGAGTCAGACGGTCAGTTGGCCAATAGGTCATTCAGCCATTCAGTCAGGCATTCAGCCAGACATTCAGCCAGACATTCAATCAGTCAGTCATTCAGTCAGTCAGTCACTCGTTCAGCCAGTCAGTCATTCAATCAGTCATTCATTCAGCCATTCAGTCAGTCAGTCAGTTGGTCGATTGGTCATTCAATCAGTCAGTCAATTAGCAAGTCGGTCGGTCAGTCGGTGGGCCAGTCAGTCAGTCAGTCAGCACTGTTGGTCATTCAATTAATCAGTCAGTCAGTCGGTCAGCCGGTCAGTCAGCCGGTCAGTCAGTCAGTCAGTTGGTCAGTCAGCCGTCAGTCAGTCAGTCAGTCGGTCAGTCAGCCGGTCAGTCAGTCAGTCAGTCGGTCAGTCAGTCGGTCGGTCAGTCAGTCAGTCGGTCAGTCAGCCGGTCAGTCAGTCAGTCAGTCGGTCAGTCAGTCGGTCGGTTAGTCAGTCAGTCAGTCGGTCAGTCAGTCAGCTTCCGTCAAACTCCTATCACGGCCTGTGTGACAGACATCAAAGCGGACTGACTGCATTTACGCCTTGAAGACTGGAGCAGTGAACCAATCAATATAATATTCTATACATGTATCTTTCGGGTGTCATGTCAATCAAAACGACAGGAAACACACCAACCGACCAACCCCACCCTCCCCCATGAAAGTGACTCGGGGTATAGACCCACATTTTATTATGTATAGCCAGGACAACCCACCACCAGTCTATCGCCAGTCCATCTAGGATTAGCCTATAATACTCTTTGTGCGTTGTTTAGAAAGAGATGGAGTAGGTAGAAGGCTGATGTCTCTCGCTTTTACAAGGACAGTGCATCCAATCATTAGTCATCATCTTAACTTACCATAACCAAGTCTCTCAAGTCTTTTTTCTTTGTTCGTGGTTGGGCTGGGAGCGTCTCAGAGAAGGCTTCTTGAAGGGGCGCTATATAAATGCTCTGAATGAATGAATGAATGAATGAATGAATGAATGAATGAATAACCAACTGATAAGGGCGTTTCATAGATGCTTAGGTAGAACCTGACGAAGCACAATGGATAGGCTATGGAAAGCATAGGCCTATATATTCAGTCACATTGTGTCCTAATAAATTATGTATATTTAGGGCAGGTAGCCTATATATACTTTTTAAATTAACGAAAGAATCTTCAAAAAGTCAACTTCATTAGTCGTAAATTACATGTAGGCCTATATTTCTGTGGTATCAGTCATGCATAGCTTAAAAACTGCTCAAGTTCTACCACAGTGTCAGTTAATTAGCCTACTGCTCTCTTGCTACAAAGACTTCAATCAATCAACTTGCAAACTTCACATTATCACACTGAAAAGTGTAGTCAGCATTTCTCACCTCCTTTCTATACAAAAAACCGTCAAAGATTTCGCATGTTGGAACAATTGAATTAAGAATAGTCGATGCGATGAATGCTCTGAATTTTAGGTGTATTTCAGCTGCACAAAAATAGACTTCCACTTACTTGCAAAAAAGAGAATATAAAAACTAAAAACTATGATTTTATATGTATACTCTTTACGCCTGGAGTAACTTTCCTGTTTCCTCTGAGCCGCTAACCTTCTTACAATACAACAGCTAAACAACGACTGTTCAAAACAACATGACTCCCTCCCTTCTTGCACCAATTCCAGGCGGAGCTGGTGCACGTCCAGCCATATTGGCACAATTAAGAGCTCCCAATTTGGCGCGCACCCACAAGTGCCTATTAGCGGGTGCCAAGAGCCTTGCCGGTTTTCAAGACTCGGTCACTACTAAATGCCAAAGTTTCTCCACCAGTGGAAAGATCTTGACTAGTTACAACAATGGCTGCGTGCTACAATCAGGAAATCACCCTATATTCGGTCAAATTGCTATTGTTTACATCGGAAATGGACCGTTAGATTTGTCAATGTTCGACATCATGAAATAAGTAAGAAAGTTAATCGAACGAACCGAAATCAAAACAATTCTAATACAAGTAAGACAATTATTAACGAATTATCTACACGATATCAATGTTACATGTAAGTTATGTCAAAGTGAAATTCAGTGTTTTCGCTTGGCACTTGTTTACGTTATGTTAGCATGCTTTGCTGTGCTATGCTAAGTCATGCTATTCCATGCCATGCTATGCAATGCCCTGATATGTCATGTTATGTTGTGCTTGCTATGCTATGCTATGCTTTGCTATGCAATGGTTTGCTATGGTATGTTGTTATGCTATGCTATGCCGTTCCATGCCATGGAATGACATGCCATGCTATGCCATGCTATTCTATGCTATTATATACTATTCTATGCTATGCTTTGCAATGTTCTGCCATGCTGTGTTATGTTATGCTGTGCTATGCCGTCTCATGCCATGGAATGCCGTGCTAAGTCATTCTAGGCTAGGCCATACTAAGTTTGCAATACGAAATCCATGGTAAAACCTCGCAGAAGTTGCACTGACCAATCACTGCCAGATTTCACCAGAGGATTGGAACCCCGAAAAGAGAGAGAGAGACAGACACAGGAACACCAACCGAAACAAGCACCAATCAATGACATACAAGTGAAAGGTCCGTTTATTTGCAATCAACGCGGCACACTAATCAACAGGAATGGGGGGAATGGGGGAGTGGGGGAATGGGGGCGAGGCATTGAGGAGATGACTCGGTAGCACGGTCCGAATGACGACCTTTATTAACGATATGTTTGCCAAAGCTATCGCCAGAAGCTAGCACGTTGTCACTAATACATATATATATATAATATACTTATATATAATATATACTTATATATATATGTATGCGTGTGCAATGCATTAATGCAAGCACATGCGTGTGTGTATATATATGATATATATATATGATATATATACATAGATAATATTATACAGTTTATACACATCCGGTTCGACATGTGTAAACACACGGTGGCCATCGACAACGAGAGTCACAGCCCGGCTTCAGTGTCGAACGCATGCAGCGAAGCCTGCAGGGCAATCGCTTATGACCGAACGCAGTTTGCTTTTAGTGGATAAGCCGGATCCATGATGAACGCAGGACGTTTGCCTCTAATGGATAAGCAGTCATCGTCGTCGTCATCATCATCATCATCATCATCATTATTATCATGAGTCTAGCACGAAGGTCTCTCGTATGCGCTCTGCACGATAGGATTGTCACGTAAAACGAGGCGATGGTGGGGGTCCTGATACACTGTGCATTTCGGACTGTTGAACTTGTAGCGACTCGCTGTGTACAAAATAGGAAAATGGCCCCTCGAAATAATGGTGAATGCGAAGAAGAATGCGATGAGGGGGGAGAAGAAGAAGAAGAAGATGATGATAAAGGTGAAGAAGAAGGATGACGAGAAGGAAGATGATGATAATGATGATGAAGATGAAGCAAAAGAAGATTATGACGTTGTTGAAGAAGATGACGAAGAAGGCAATGACGATGATGATGATGTAGAAGAAAAAGATGATGATGATAAAAAGATGAAGAAGGAAGAAGAAGAAGAAGATGATGATGATAAAAAGATAAAGACGGAAGAAGATGATGATGAAGAAGAAGAAGAAGATGACGAAGAAGAAGATAATAATTTTGATGATGATTGATGGTGATGAAGAAGAATGCGAGAAAGTAGAAAAAGAAGATGGAAGAGGAGACGAAAGAAGAGAAGGAGGAGAGGAAGAGGGGAGATGAAGAAGGAGGAGAGGAAGAGGAGGAAAGACAGTCCTTTGATCTAGACCTGAGACATCCATGGGTATGAAGTGCTAGCAACATCATTTTCCTAGCCACAGCATTATGAGGACATCGCCACACTGGGACCAATCAATCGGTCGGACCTTGATTTTACTGCTGAGTTTATCTCCAATTATCTGCAGGCTCAGCTCGCCACTTTATGTTATGATATCACCTTTTCCAGAGCCTTTCCAACTGCACTCGATGGTATACGCTGAGGGAGAGAAGAAGAAAAAGAAGATGATGATGAAGAAGAAGAAGATGAGGAGGAGGAAGAAGATGATGGTGAAGATGATGAAGAAGATGATGATAATGAAGAAGATGATGAAGAAGATGAGGAGGGAAAAGAAGAAGGAGATGATGATGAATGCAAAAAAGCAGAACAACAAGCTAGGAAGAATAAGAGGAGGAGAAAGGAGAAAATAGAAGAAGACGACGAAGAAGAAGAAAAATAGAAGGAGAAGAAGAAGAAGGAGAAGAAGAAGAAGAATAAGAACAAGGAAAAAAGAAGAAGAAGAAGAAGGAGGAGGAGGAGGAGAAGAAGAAGAGTGGCTGTCTGAGTCACGTTTGAGAACTTCAGCGTCGGTTCGGCTCGGCTTGTCATTTCCAGATTGGCTGTCACACTCCGGATATATTTCCTTAAAAACCTGATGGATAACCCGAGTAAAAAATAATAAATTGACTGCTTCTCCAAGACCAACACTGCAGTGCTTTTCAGTGTGCAATTCTACATAAAATGTGCAGTCTAAATTTTGTGCAGTTGCATACAATTATTATTAAGTACTTCTACACAGTTAAAAATAGTTTTTAAAAGGGTTATCGTCATAGGAGTTATTTACAGTAGAGGATGGGAAGAGAGATGGGTTGTGGAGTTCAAAAAATTTCCTTTAGAAAACCCTGCAACAAAGAACGTGTCCTTATCCGCATCCAACCATCACACATGTCGGACATACATACGCAGAAAAAACTTAGGCTACATGTAAGTAAATGCCCAACGGGAATGTTCCAAACTTACTCTGTCCCCCTCATACGTATTTCATCTATATGAGTAACATTGAAGGACAAAGGACTCGGATGTCACGCCCCGCTGCAGGCCGGCTGTGGACCGAGCGAGCATCTCGTCTCGGTTCATTGCACCGCCAACACTGATCGACGATTTATCAATATTTCGGATGCATTTGGTCGGACGTTTCTGTCTCTGAAGGGGTTGGCACAGATCACCGACAGCAAGGGAATCGAAACTCTCTGATCTTATGACATTCTGGGCGTATGATGGATGCTCCGAAATAAATCTTGGCATTAACGTATACATTGCGCTATGATACTTCCTCTAATGTCACAGGCGCTGGCGAGTCAGGTCGCCGAAGCGAACGCTAGGAAGCTGTAACGTTTCCGTATATATCGTGTTGGTCTGATCGCCGATTACTGCGCTTGCTACCCATGGGGATATGAAGGTGCCGTTCGTTCACACATCTATCCAATCTCTTCCAAGATTTCTGGCTTCTATCGAGTCTCCTTTGAGGAAAATCTGCCATTGAGCAATGAGTAGACCTAAGAGACTAAGAGTTCGTATATTATGTCGATCACTTGAGAAACGTCACCCGAATGCGTCGTCAAATAATTCAAAGACTTTGTCGAGAAAGTCGTCAAATGCTTCACGCATCCATAACTGCATACATTCATACATGCAGACAGACAGATACACACGCATACACACAGACACGCGCACACACGCGCATACACACGCGCATACACGCACACACGCACACACGCACGCACGCACGCAAGCACGCACGCACGCACGCACATGCATACATGCATACATGCATACATGCATACATGCATACATACATACATACATACATGCATGCACGCACGCACACACGCACGCACGCACGCACGCACGCACACACACACACACACACACATACATACATACATACATACATACAGACAGACAGACAGACACACATACGCACATGCGCATATGCGCACATGCGCACATGCGCACATGCACTCATGCACTCATGCACAAATGCACGGACGCTGAATCGGAGTTTCACGCCGAAGTGCACGAGCAATTGCGAGTGAAAGACTTGCTCGAGGTCGCTATACGCGGCAGCTTGAGGTGGATTCGAACCTGCAACCTTCCTGGTGCAAGGCAACTAACATAACCACTACACCACCGCGCCTCACACATGTATACTGTATATACATGTAGCTATAGTTTCACTGTACTCTAATGCGAGATTATGTTTGCAATTCATTATGTGACTAGTAATAAAATAAAGAAGTGTTGTCTGTTGCTCTGTTCTCAAAAGAAATAACTAGCGCTATATAAATATAAATCAGCTAATACAATCATCGGGCGCAATCTTCGGGCACATCACTCGGCACCCTGGAGTGGATCTTCAGATGCTCCGCATAAAATACATCTGCGTATACATGCATATTGTTGTATACACATTCGAGCATCAGCAGACGGAGAACAACGAGCTGGGCCATGCAAAGAGAACCAAGCAACGTATGCTACACATAACATGCATACGCCCTTGACGAATCATCCCGCACAAAATCGTCGATTGATGACATGTGTACATTGCAATAAGCGCTACATAAATTGCTGCACGATTGAGGGGCGCGGTGGTGTAGTGGTGGCTTCGTTGCCTTGAAGCCGGAAGGTTCGAGGTTCGAATCTACCTCAAGTCGCCGCGTATATATACATATATATGTATATATATTATGGACCTTGGGCAAGTCCTTCACTCGCAATTGCTCAGCGCTTTGGCGTGAAACTCCGATGCAGTGCCCGCTCTGCAGTCGGGAGCGCCTCTGAGTAGAGAGAGCTTGAAGGGGCGCTATAACAAGTGCACATGCAAACAAACAAACAAATACATGTATACATATTGCAATAGGCGCTGCATAAGCTACCGCACGACTCCCAGTAAGGCAGGGTAGCCGAGTGGTTAAAAGATCGGCCTGCAACGCCGAGAGTACGGTTCGATCCCCATCAGAAGCGGTTACTGTGTGGACTATGCCGTGTAGACACTCCGAGCAAGATCGTCACTCACAACTAATCCAATCTTATATAAGATAACATCTGTAAAGCGCCTCTAAAAGCAGCGCTATTCAGAAGCGCTCTCAGCGTGACAGGGCCATGAAAAGAGAAAGGTCTTCAAATGTTCAGCGAAAAAGATGCAGGTGAATCAGACTGAAGAGGGCGCGAAGATCTCACAGAAAGAAGCTTTTTGTATTTTGGTTAGAATATCATGGGGGCGTGTGCCCCCTACTGCCCCCAGAGTCTACAAAATGTATATAGTATGCCTGTTAATGTCCTGAAAGGGACAACCAAGTGGTTTCTACACATTGTTATTAGAAAACATTACTCTGCAGCAGACTGAGATCATCAGCAATCTGATATGCAATAGATCAATAAAAAAACACGAAAACCGTTATATTTTGAAATCCATTTTGGGGTGACCCCATGGTCGGATTTTGACGGATTTTGGATTTGTTATTCAGCAACAAATTTTGATCTGAAAACTGTTAAAAAAGCTTCTGATCCATTTTTGCCCAGTTGAAACTAAAAATTGCCTGGACTATAATGCATTCGTAGCCTACATAACAATCATACATAGCCTACAGGGAAACATTTTACCAGCATTCATGCATAAAAAGATTTATAAAAAGATATCACAATTTATTTATTACCTCGGAGCGTTTATATAGCGCCTCTCCAATGCTAGCTACTCAGAAGCGCTCCCGACCCAACCTCGCCTAAAGAGTATAAGACTTACAGTCTTAAGGCTAGATAGGAACACGGTGGAGTAATCCCCGGGTACTATAGACGAAGTGCCACAGGAAGCCCATTCCTGGTTGTAGAGCCAGCCACCGAGAAAACTTGGCGTTGTCTTGTGGAAGCACACGAATCATACATGCAAATTGTATAGATAGCCTATATTGTAACATATTTATACATAAATAATTAAATATAATTATATGCAGATAGAGGCAAATCGGGCATCACATGTGCCATATATACAATCATAAATACAAATAATATTTTATATGATAACATAAATTACATGAATGTATATATATATATATACATATGTATAATATATATATAATATATATATATATATATACATATGTATAATGTATAGACCTATATAGAGAGAAGAGACAGACAGAGAGACACAGACAGAGACAGACAGACAGACAGAGCGCTAGGAATCGATGTTTCCATCTTAATGCAATACTATATGCGGATATAAGGAAAGAATTATTCACGACTATAGCGCCATCTTTCAGGCGGTTGGTCGGTCGGTCGGTCGGTCGGTCTGCAGCCGTCTAGCGGTCGAAAGGAGAAGCGCAGGAGCCGGAAGAATCGGAGGGTAGGGCAAGTGAATTTAAAGCGATCTTTCTGTTTCCGGTTCATCAAGCTGCTAAACAGAAAGTGATGTCTGCCGAAACCAGAGACTGTAATATATGCTGCATATAGCCACTGTTTGCCTTATGCTGTGTGTGTCTGTCTGTCTCTGTCTGTCTCTGTGTCTGTCTATGTGTCTTTCTATCTCTCTCTTTCTGTCTCTGTATGTCTTTCTCTGACTGTCTCTGTTTCTGTCTTTCTCTGTCTGTCTCTGTCTGTCTCTGTCTGTCTCTGTCTGTCTCTGTCCGTCTCTGTCTGTCTGACTCTCTCTGCCTCCTTCTATATGTCTGTCTACCTGTCTTTCTTTTTCTCTCTCATTCTGCCTTTCGGTTTGTTTTCTGATTTTCCCCCCATTCTCTTCGATAGTGGTCTTGTTTTCTCTGAGGAATTCTTTGCACATGCAGGCGCATCAGCGTATATTATTGTCAGAAGACAATTTCATGGTTCCATGTTGGGATCTCCAATGCGCAATTGCAGATGGTCTCAAAATACACAGAATTAGTGTTTTTTTAAGTTCCGAAAATACTTATTTCGGAGTGTTAGTAGGCCGTATACCAAATCTATATTCACCATTTCAATCACGTATGTGCTTATATACTTGCATTTTTGTGCTTAAATGTAAACAGGTTTCAGATCGGATTACCAATAGAAAACAAATCAAATAGGTGGTCGTCATTTTCATATATAAGCACTTACATGTATGCCCTCGTTCCATTGTGCATTAATCGTAATCGTAATCTCTAAATTTCCAAAGCTCCAGTCGAAAGCCAAACGCTGGGCACCAGCTTATTCACGAGCACTGTGTGTTTATTCATGCATGAGCACTGTGTAAAAGCGCTTTAAAAAGCCGGTTACATCCTTCTGTTATGATGACTCGATAAATGGCAGCTATGTATAGCTTATGCATCAATAGAATGTTCCCAAATGGAACCGTGGTCAGAAATAAGGTAACCCAGACAGTCTTAAGGCTAGATAGGAACACGGATACTTATAGGTTGAGCGGATACTTATAGGTTGAGCTTCGATGGGTTACATACAGAAATCAGCAGATTCTGTTGCCTGGCTGCATGGCTATTGACCATG
This sequence comes from Lumbricus terrestris, assembly GCA_949752735.1. NCBI lineage: Eukaryota > Metazoa > Annelida > Clitellata > Crassiclitellata > Lumbricidae > Lumbricus > Lumbricus terrestris. The sequence continues at coordinate 21,075,322 of OX457044.1, read as the reverse complement.
CACGCAATGACGACAGCACAGCTGGTATTTAGAGTAAATGTTTGCGAGCCACACTAGCGATCATAGTCAAGGGACACTGGTTTTGAGCGTGCACAGAAGCATAAATCAACATTTCCAATTCACTGATCGTCAAACATTTTGTAATGTAAGAGCATTACACCTACTCAGATCAGACACCAAAAAGACCAGCAAACATAACGACGGTTTCCTTACTGTACTCGATGCATTGCACGACTATAGCGTACATCACCTGCTTCGTCACATGCACTGCACTGTAAATGCAATGAATGCCGAACTGATTGTGTTGTTACATTACTTGCTGTAATGTACCAATTTACAACGAAATGTAGCATATAATGCTGTGTAACGTGATGTAAACTGAAGTTATGCGAAACAACAGAATTATGCTGCACGATGTATAGCATACGGTCTATGGGGCATGACATAATTATTTACATCATCTGTCCTATATCACTAAACACTACAGTCACTGTGATAATGCAATGGTTCCTATTCTCTCACTCTCTCACTCCCACTTCCACCCCCACTCCCTCTCCTCTACCTCTCCTTCTCCCTCTCCATCTCCCTCTCCCTTTCCCTCTCCCTCTCCCTGTCCATTTCTCGGTCTTCGTCCGACCATGCCTTGCAACCATAGCTGCAGTCCATCTCAGTATAGACTGTAGACTGTCAGATTGTTGCACATGTGGAGACCGCGCAGCATCTGGTGATTGCAACTTGCTGTTCATCTCCTCTTCCCTACAACAAGGGGGTATTGTCAGGTTGTGGTGATTGTAAGTGAATGGCTCCACAAATTAACCTCGACTCTTCGCATGTATTAGTTGTATATAGCCATCTGCTGTAGCCTGTAAGTGGTCCGATTGGCAATCCGAAGTAATCGGGATGATCTTAGTGTTATCGCACTTGTGCCAACACACGGAACTTGACCTTTTGTGCAGCAGGAGTAATAGCTATATAGTATTCACGCTATCAATGAACCATCTTCTGCATAATCTTGGTCTGCAAAGACACCCGTCCCCATAGTGGAACGCAGGGCTGTTTTTAAGAAATTCTTAGAACTGCACAACCCCTTCTTTCCTTCCCATCCTCCATGATAAATTACTTCCAATCGGAGAACAATAACCATTTTTTGCTAGTTTTAACCGTACAGAAGTGCTTCTACAACTGCACAAATCCATTTTGAACTGCACATTTTGTGTACAACTGCACGTTAAAAACAGCCCTGGTGGAACGTATACCATGCCACAACAGACTGCGGGTTCCATATATTCCACAAATTTATCGACTCATCTTCAAAACGACTACACCGAAATAATCAGATCGCCATCTATAGATAGGTGCGTTGCGTTTATCGTGTGCAGCACACACCAATGCGTTAGCTCCGACTTGTTTTAAAAAATTTCTTCGGATTTCGTCGCTCAATTGAATTATACAGTTCATACACTCTCGTATATAGACTTTCGGACTTATCCACGTCTTTCTCTCGTTTAAAAACTTGCCTTTTTCTCGGAGTTAGACGCACTGCATGGGAGCGCTTCTGAAAGGCTCTTGCTGCGAGAAGCGCTTTATAAATGGTCAGATAAGATATAGCAGGCCTAGTATGCCTACCCAACTGCGAACGGTTAGAAAATATCCACACGAAATTCCCTTCTATAGATATTAGAAATCAGCATCCTGTTCCATCGCTCGCGAGTTTTTGACGACCCTCCAAAATTCACCCGGACACCGGCCAGCATCTGATTTTAAAATGCCATTGAATCTAATAGCATTGCCTCATTGTCGATGGCCAAAGTGTAGTAAATGGTATGGAAAATTCTATGCCCTCGGTCGGCAAAGGTCAATAGAACGAGAGTACAAGTATAATCCCTCAGATTCCCTCTTTTCTGGACCGTATGATATTTATCTTTGTCAGGTACTCTGCAATGCATCTAGTCTTTTAGCCACTCTCCACTACCCTTAAAGATCTCCGGCGTAATTCTACGGGTATATACCCAGCCGCCTGTCATTCTTGAGAGTCCGGAAGACGACACCACTAAGCTCTGCCTTCGAAGTAGACAACGTCATCTCCAGGATAATCTCTGGGATCAAAATTCTGACTTTGGATTCATCATCGTTCTCGAAATCGTGTGCGACCGGTGAACGTTTGACGAATGACTCCTATAAACTCGTGACATATTTTGACTATTATATTACTACTTCTTTGGCAGACACATGTAGGTCTATCGGAGGTCTGCAGGTAGGACGGTATTCGTGAAGCCCTTACCCGTAACCAAACCAATATCACCCTGAACAATATCGCATATTTAAGTTGAGTCTATGTCAGCCGAACAACAACAAAAAATGAATGATTACGATTGTGATGAATGAATTTGATTGACCCCCTAAAAAACGTAGTCGATCCGTACCGGTCCGGGGGTGCGGATCGGATATGATAAACCCGCGGGTATACGGGTTTACCGGACCCGTGGACCCTAAATTAGGTATCTCCCATTAAGGATCAACATTGAGTAGGCCTAGTTGATCTTTAGCAGGCTTATAGCTGCCTGGAAACTATCAAAGTGTTCAATGGGCAACTCCGGACCAAGCTTCTTCTGGAAGCTTTCATTTTCCTGAGCTTTCCTTGTTCTGTGAGACACTGCCTGGTGCATTGTAGATTATAATGTAGCACGAATTAGGCAATGTAATAATGTAAGCAAAACAATGTCTAAATATATGATAAGAAAAGCGGTAAAAATATCGTGATAGATTCAAAAAAGTATGAGCAATGATGCAAAATAGAAAAAGCAGTGGCAACGCCAAATATACAATTGCATCTGGTCGCGCGTCAAGGTCGTGGGAATTGAATGTAAAGAAAATGTTAAAACTTTCGTACAATCCTCGGTAGATCATAAGGCAGGTCAAAAGTAAAATAGACCTGCCACTGAGAAAAAGACCTGCCAGCAGCCGAAACTTATACAATACAATACAATTGGTCATTTATAACGCGCTTTAACAAAACAAGTCTTGCACAAGAACGCGCCACTTTATAGATGAAAGAAATTTAGAATGATGACAAGATGAGATCGCACCTTTTTAGACTATAGAGAAATTTTACAGCGATTCCAACTGTTGTAATGAGTGAAACGTCACCTAAAATTGCTTGACGTCATATAAGTATAATGGTCGAAAGGGTTGTCAAAAGTTCCATCATCATGGCGGCATGAAAGGTTTCCTCGCCCTTCTCAACTCCTGTTATTGGCAATGTAACAATAGCACAATGAGTAAAATCGCCATTACCCAGCTGCATTAGCGGCAGCGCTCGGCGCGGTATATATAGGCCACACTAGAGCTTGCGGTAAGTAGACATTAATCTTATCAGACACTGCCGCTTCCGAGTGCTGTGGCCTCGGTCATTCGTTACGTTTCTTTTACCAGTCTCCGGAGCGTGATCAACAAGCAACGCACAGGATTACGAATGGGATAATTATGAAAAAATCGGCGACCCTCCGAAATGATTTCCCGCCGTTGAGTTCAGACATCGTCTGCTCCAAACAGGAAGTCGTGGCCATCTAGCGACGGACTGGGGAGGGCAGCAGACGACGAATGTGACACGACACGCCGCAGTGAAAAGCTACGTTAAGCAAACGCGCGCTATCGTCGTCGTCAAGCAGTGTGTAGTCGGTTAGGAAAAGATGCAAATCAGCATTTGTTGTTACTGGAGCAACTACGAAGAATGCGTGAAATAACGTAAAACCTGCGTGAATACTTGTCTCCAAACAAGCTTTTTATGCTATTAAGAAAATCCGACACCATTTTGTGTTTATATCGTAAATATGTAGGTTTTGCGTGTAGACATGCATGCAGGGGCGCCGTAACAAATGCGCGCACGCAAAAGCGCGCAGACAAATGCGCGCAGACAATCGCGTGCAAAGCGCGCAACAGGGACCTTCCCAGTCAAAAGAGCGCAGACAAAAGCGCGCAAAAAGCGCGCAAAAAGGAAATGATGAGAACAATTAAAAAGAACAATGTTTACCTCATAGGCTCTCCATATGTCCGACTTGTTATGCTGATTTTCGGCGTATATTCCTTAAAGGTTCGCCTTATTTTCGCAGTCTATTCTTTCGTATGTTTTCTCATCGGAGTCTTTGATAGTGGTCAGCGGCGGCTATTTGACTCTATTCGATTTACTTCGTTTCGTCTTTACTACATTGCGTTTAAGAACAACATTTCGTCTATATTTCATTGCGTTTAGGATTAAATGTTACGTTGAAGAACAATGACGATAGGATATGTTGAGCCTAGAATTTGAACTCTATATCTTCTTCACATTTCTAGCGAGGCACTATTTGACTCTATTCGATTTACTTCGTTTCGTCTTTACTACATTGCGTTTAAGAACAACGTTTCGTCTATATTTCATTGCGTTTAGGATTAAATGTTACGTTGAAGAACAATGACGATAGGATATGTTGAGCCTAGAATTTGAACTTCAATGAGCATAACTTTATATGCTCCGTTTCTATATTTCTAACAATCTCTTTCATTATGTTTAGATGCTGATTCAATAAAATAAAAGTAAAATTTATTGGGTCTATGTGTTCTTATTTGCGCGCATTTGTCTGCGCGCATTTGTCGTGCGCGATTTTGTTCTGCGCGCATTTGTCTGCGCGCATTTGTCTGCGCGCTTTTGCGTGCGCGCTTTTGACTGGACACCGCATGCGGCGCCGTAACAAATGCGCGCACGCAAAAGCGCGCAGACAAATGCGCGCAGACAATCGCGTGCAAAGCGCGCAACAGGGACCTTCCCAGTCAAAAGAGCGCAGACAAAAGCGCGCAAAAAAGCGCGCAAAAAGGAAATGATGAGAACAATTAAAAAGAACAATGTTTACCTCATAGGCTCTCCATATGTCCGACTTGTTATGCTGATTTTCGGCGTATATTCCTTAAAGGTTCGCCTTATTTTCGCAGTCTATTCTTTCGTATGTTTTCTCATCGGAGTCTTTGATAGTGGTCAGCGGCGGCTATTTGACTCTATTCGATTTACTTCGTTTCGTCTTTACTACATTGCGTTTAAGAACAACATTTCGTCTATATTTCATTGCGTTTAGGATTAAATGTTACGTTGAAGAACAATGACGATAGGATATGTTGAGCCTAGAATTTGAACTCTATATCTTCTTCACATTTCTAGCGAGGCACTATTTGACTCTATTCGATTTACTTCGTTTCGTCTTTACTACATTGCGTTTAAGAACAACGTTTCGTCTATATTTCATTGCGTTTAGGATTAAATGTTACGTTGAAGAACAATGACGATAGGATATGTTGAGCCTAGAATTTGAACTTCAATGAGCATAACTTTATATGCTCCGTTTCTATATTTCTAACAATCTCTTTCATTATGTTTAGATGCTGATTCAATAAAATAAAAGTAAAATTTATTGGGTCTATGTGTTCTTATTTGCGCGCATTTGTCTGCGCGCATTTGTCGTGCGCGATTTTGTTCTGCGCGCATTTGTCTGCGCGCATTTGTCTGCGCGCTTTTGCGTGCGCGCTTTTGACTGGACACCGCATGCGGCGCCGTAACAAATGCGCGCACGCAAAAGCGCGCAGACAAATGCGCGCAGACAATCGCGTGCAAAGCGCGCAACAGGGACCTTCCCAGTCAAAAGAGCGCAGACAAAAGCGCGCAAAAAAGCGCGCAAAAAGGAAATGATGAGAACAATTAAAAAGAACAATGTTTACCTCATAGGCTCTCCATATGTCCGACTTGTTATGCTGATTTTCGGCGTATATTCCTTAAAGGTTCGCCTTATTTTCGCAGTCTATTCTTTCGTATGTTTTCTCATCGGAGTCTTTGATAGTGGTCAGCGGCGGCTATTTGACTCTATTCGATTTACTTCGTTTCGTCTTTACTACATTGCGTTTAAGAACAACATTTCGTCTATATTTCATTGCGTTTAGGATTAAATGTTACGTTGAAGAACAATGACGATAGGATATGTTGAGCCTAGAATTTGAACTCTATATCTTCTTCACATTTCTAGCGAGGCACTATTTGACTCTATTCGATTTACTTCGTTTCGTCTTTACTACATTGCGTTTAAGAACAACGTTTCGTCTATATTTCATTGCGTTTAGGATTAAATGTTACGTTGAAGAACAATGACGATAGGATATGTTGAGCCTAGAATTTGAACTTCAATGAGCATAACTTTATATGCTCCGTTTCTATATTTCTAACAATCTCTTTCATTATGTTTAGATGCTGATTCAATAAAATAAAAGTAAAATTTATTGGGTCTATGTGTTCTTATTTGCGCGCATTTGTCTGCGCGCATTTGTCGTGCGCGATTTTGTTCTGCGCGCATTTGTCTGCGCGCATTTGTCTGCGCGCTTTTGCGTGCGCGCTTTTGACTGGACACCGCATGCGGCGCCGTAACAAATGCGCGCACGCAAAAGCGCGCAGACAAATGCGCGCAGACAATCGCGTGCAAAGCGCGCAACAGGGACCTTCCCAGTCAAAAGAGCGCAGACAAAAGCGCGCAAAAAAGCGCGCAAAAAGGAAATGATGAGAACAATTAAAAAGAACAATGTTTACCTCATAGGCTCTCCATATGTCCGACTTGTTATGCTGATTTTCGGCGTATATTCCTTAAAGGTTCGCCTTATTTTCGCAGTCTATTCTTTCGTATGTTTTCTCATCGGAGTCTTTGATAGTGGTCAGCGGCGGCTATTTGACTCTATTCGATTTACTTCGTTTCGTCTTTACTACATTGCGTTTAAGAACAACATTTCGTCTATATTTCATTGCGTTTAGGATTAAATGTTACGTTGAAGAACAATGACGATAGGATATGTTGAGCCTAGAATTTGAACTCTATATCTTCTTCACATTTCTAGCGAGGCACTATTTGACTCTATTCGATTTACTTCGTTTCGTCTTTACTACATTGCGTTTAAGAACAACGTTTCGTCTATATTTCATTGCGTTTAGGATTAAATGTTACGTTGAAGAACAATGACGATAGGATATGTCGAGCCTAGAATTTGAACTTCAATGAGCATAACTTTATATGCTCCGTTTCTATATTTCTAACAATCTCTTTCATTATGTTTAGATGCTGATTCAATAAAATAAAAGTAAAATTTATTGGGTCTATGTGTTCTTATTTGCGCGCATTTGTCTGCGCGCATTTGTCGTGCGCGATTTTGTTCTGCGCGCATTTGTCTGCGCGCATTTGTCTGCGCGCTTTTGCGTGCGCGCTTTTGACTGGACACCGCATGCGGCGCCGTAACAAATGCGCGCACGCAAAAGCGCGCAGACAAATGCGCGCAGACAATCGCGTGCAAAGCGCGCAACAGGGACCTTCCCAGTCAAAAGAGCGCAGACAAAAGCGCGCAAAAAAGCGCGCAAAAAGGAAATGATGAGAACAATTAAAAAGAACAATGTTTACCTCATAGGCTCTCCATATGTCCGACTTGTTATGCTGATTTTCGGCGTATATTCCTTAAAGGTTCGCCTTATTTTCGCAGTCTATTCTTTCGTATGTTTTCTCATCGGAGTCTTTGATAGTGGTCAGCGGCGGCTATTTGACTCTATTCGATTTACTTCGTTTCGTCTTTACTACATTGCGTTTAAGAACAACATTTCGTCTATATTTCATTGCGTTTAGGATTAAATGTTACGTTGAAGAACAATGACGATAGGATATGTTGAGCCTAGAATTTGAACTCTATATCTTCTTCACATTTCTAGCGAGGCACTATTTGACTCTATTCGATTTACTTCGTTTCGTCTTTACTACATTGCGTTTAAGAACAACGTTTCGTCTATATTTCATTGCGTTTAGGATTAAATGTTACGTTGAAGAACAATGACGATAGGATATGTTGAGCCTAGAATTTGAACTTCAATGAGCATAACTTTATATGCTCCGTTTCTATATTTCTAACAATCTCTTTCATTATGTTTAGATGCTGATTCAATAAAATAAAAGTAAAATTTATTGGGTCTATGTGTTCTTATTTGCGCGCATTTGTCTGCGCGCATTTGTCGTGCGCGATTTTGTTCTGCGCGCATTTGTCTGCGCGCATTTGTCTGCGCGCTTTTGCGTGCGCGCTTTTGACTGGACACCGCATGCGGCGCCGTAACAAATGCGCGCACGCAAAAGCGCGCAGACAAATGCGCGCAGACAATCGCGTGCAAAGCGCGCAACAGGGACCTTCCCAGTCAAAAGAGCGCAGACAAAAGCGCGCAAAAAAGCGCGCAAAAAGGAAATGATGAGAACAATTAAAAAGAACAATGTTTACCTCATAGGCTCTCCATATGTCCGACTTGTTATGCTGATTTTCGGCGTATATTCCTTAAAGGTTCGCCTTATTTTCGCAGTCTATTCTTTCGTATGTTTTCTCATCGGAGTCTTTGATAGTGGTCAGCGGCGGCTATTTGACTCTATTCGATTTACTTCGTTTCGTCTTTACTACATTGCGTTTAAGAACAACATTTCGTCTATATTTCATTGCGTTTAGGATTAAATGTTACGTTGAAGAACAATGACGATAGGATATGTTGAGCCTAGAATTTGAACTCTATATCTTCTTCACATTTCTAGCGAGGCACTATTTGACTCTATTCGATTTACTTCGTTTCGTCTTTACTACATTGCGTTTAAGAACAACGTTTCGTCTATATTTCATTGCGTTTAGGATTAAATGTTACGTTGAAGAACAATGACGATAGGATATGTTGAGCCTAGAATTTGAACTTCAATGAGCATAACTTTATATGCTCCGTTTCTATATTTCTAACAATCTCTTTCATTATGTTTAGATGCTGATTCAATAAAATAAAAGTAAAATTTATTGGGTCCATGTGTTCTTATTTGCGCGCATTTGTCTGCGCGCATTTGTCGTGCGCGATTTTGTTCTGCGCGCATTTGTCTGCGCGCATTTGTCTGCGCGCTTTTGCGTGCGCGCTTTTGACTGGACACCGCATGCGGCGCCGTAACAAATGCGCGCACGCAAAAGCGCGCAGACAAATGCGCGCAGACAATCGCGTGCAAAGCGCGCAACAGGGACCTTCCCAGTCAAAAGAGCGCAGACAAAAGCGCGCAAAAAAGCGCGCAAAAAGGAAATGATGAGAACAATTAAAAAGAACAATGTTTACCTCATAGGCTCTCCATATGTCCGACTTGTTATGCTGATTTTCGGCGTATATTCCTTAAAGGTTCGCCTTATTTTCGCAGTCTATTCTTTCGTATGTTTTCTCATCGGAGTCTTTGATAGTGGTCAGCGGCGGCTATTTGACTCTATTCGATTTACTTCGTTTCGTCTTTACTACATTGCGTTTAAGAACAACATTTCGTCTATATTTCATTGCGTTTAGGATTAAATGTTACGTTGAAGAACAATGACGATAGGATATGTTGAGCCTAGAATTTGAACTCTATATCTTCTTCACATTTCTAGCGAGGCACTATTTGACTCTATTCGATTTACTTCGTTTCGTCTTTACTACATTGCGTTTAAGAACAACGTTTCGTCTATATTTCATTGCGTTTAGGATTAAATGTTACGTTGAAGAACAATGACGATAGGATATGTTGAGCCTAGAATTTGAACTTCAATGAGCATAACTTTATATGCTCCGTTTCTATATTTCTAACAATCTCTTTCATTATGTTTAGATGCTGATTCAATAAAATAAAAGTAAAATTTATTGGGTCTATGTGTTCTTATTTGCGCGCATTTGTCTGCGCGCATTTGTCGTGCGCGATTTTGTTCTGCGCGCATTTGTCTGCGCGCATTTGTCTGCGCGCTTTTGCGTGCGCGCTTTTGACTGGACACCGCATGCAGGCTATGTGTGTGCGTGCGTGTATGCGTGCATGCTATTTATACTTAGTCTAGTGAACTGTTTCAATGTTTTCATGACGGCAAACCTCTTAAGGAATATTTAGACCCTGGCCTATAGAACACTTGCGTGTTCTGTAGATCTTATGTAGAAGTTCACAAAAGCTGCATATAATAATTATGGGGCTAGTTCTATACATGGTCAAGCCGAATGAAATATACAAAATGCTACATAGCAGTGAAAGCGATATAGAAAAAGCATAGAATTCAATAAGAATGAAAGATAGTTATTTGAACAGTTGAGAGACTGTTCGGAATATACAGTGCGAGATCCGAAGGTATAAGAAACAGCTCCTGTAGCTTGGAAACTCAATGTTAAAAGGACGTATGGATTTGTTGCTTTTGTGAAGCACCAAAAGGCGCCACAAGATGTATCTACAGTTCTACACATTATATCTAGGCCTATAGGTGCATGAAGCAAAACACAAGGAGTCGGGATGTATACTGGTATGTGTTCCAAAGAGCTGCATCTCTTGCAAAAGAACAGCAAAACGCTTAGATGCATGAAACTTAGTAACTTACAGATGAAAATATTGTAGCGCTCATCATATTTTTATTTATTTATTAATTATTTATTTCTCGCATTTGCTATAGCACCTCTTCAAGCGTCCTCCTCAGAGGCGCTCCCAACTAGAGCGCGGACGCTGCATCGGAGTTTCACGTCGAAGCGCACGAGCAATTGCGAGTGAAGGACTTGCTCAAGGTCCCTGTATACGCGACAGCTAGAGGTGGATTCGAACCTGGAAACATCCAGTTCCAAGGCACTCCACCACTGCACCACCGCGCCCCACCGCAATACCGAGTAGACAGCGACCGCCAAAGCAACCATTTAATTTCTTTTACTATAACTCTCCTTAGATTAAGTGAGCTTGGAAACGACTCCGACCACTGAATATTTTTTGCTTCTGAAATATACGAAAAGCATAGAATCCGCATTGGAAACGTCCATAAAGAAGCGGTCGGGAAAATCCGGCAACCGTATAACGGTCTGCGCGTATAGAGCTTATAACTATAATCCCATGGCTTCCCGGAGTTTGCAGTCGAAGTTTTACAACGCAGCCGGACAATAATGTCGCAAAACACCGAAACGTCAACTTAAATCAAATTAATACGGAAATCAATGAGAGCAGTCTGTTCGCCTTCTGCATGGTAGTTCGTCGCCTATTTTGGAGCAGCGTCGTCATCAAAATATACACTGGCAACAGCAGCTACTGAACAATGAAAAGAGGCAGACAGACTGAGACACATTGAGACAGACGGAGACAGACGAAGACAGACGGAGACAGACGAAGATAGACGGAGACAGAGGGAGACAGACGGAGACAGACAGAGACAGACGGAGACAGGTAGAGACAGACGGAGACAGACAGAGACAGACGGAGACAGACAGAGACAGACAGAGACAGACGGAGACAGACAGCGTCGTCATCAATACACTAGCAACAAAAGTCATGAACATTGAACAGAGACAGACGGAGACATTCTGAGACAGACTTAGACACACTGCAGAGACAGACGGAGACAGAGTGAAACAGACCGAGACATACTTGACATGGACTGAGACAGACTTAGACAGACTTAGACAGACTGAGACAGACTGGGACAGACTGAGACAAACGCAGGCACACACACACACACTGACCGAATTTGACAGTGAAGGCTGACCGAACGGATAACCCCTTGAGTGACCACTGGGTGAATGATCGACTGACCCTCTCCGTTCCTCACCTCACCTCACTTCACCTCACCTATGCTTTGCTCTGCTCTGCTCTATTGTGCTCCTCTATCCTCCATCCTCTTCCTTTCTCTTCGCTTTAATTCGCTTTTCTTCTCTTCGTTTTTCTTCTCTTTTTTCCTTTTACTTCCCTCTTTCTCTTCTCTTCTCTTCTCACGTCTACTCAACTCTTTTATTCCCTTCTTTTGCATTGTCTTTTCTTCCATTCTCTTATCTATAGTCTTCCTTTCTCTCTCCTTTTCATCTATTCTCTTCTCTTCTCTTTATTTCTCTTTCCCTATCTTCCACAGCTAATTCCATTCTCTTATCTATAGTCTTCCTTTCTCTCTCCTTTTAATCTATTCTCTTCTCTTCTCTTTATTTCTCTTTCCCTATCTTCCACAGCTAATCTTCACGTATCTTCCCTGAGGTCTATCTTTCCGTTTCTTTCTCTTCTCTACTTTTCCTCACTTCTCTTCTCTTCTTTTCTCCTCTCTTCTTCTCTCTACTCTTCAATTCTCTGTCGCTCTTTCTCATCTCTCCTTAATGTATCCCTCTGTCTTAAATCTCTCTCTTTCGCTTTTTCACTCTTCTCAATCTGTTGGCAAACTCAACTGAACGGAAAGCAACCGTGTCCATAATGCGATGCCAAGCTGTTCTGTCCTGCCCTGGCCTTTCCTCCACGGCTTCCTTTCAACGTTATGTGGCTGGCATGGTCCGAGTATAGAGAATTCGTGGAATCCTCTTGTGGCACAGCACGGTTCCGACAGGATGACAGGCAGCACGCAGAATGATTTATTGATCACAAATTGCAACATATAGAAGAATAAGCTTAGAGAAAAAGCGACATAAAATTATATATGATTATATATATATATATATATATATATATATATATATATATATATATATATTGATAAACATACACGAATAGAATACAGGTACGACGAAAATAATTAAATTAAGAAATCAATTAAGGATGCTAATTAACTAATTCTAAAGTGCCAGCTAGCATCAACCAGCTTAGTGGCTGACAGATTCTTTTCATCATTTTTTTATGCAATTAGATCGTTTAAGTGAAATCGTCAAGATATTCGACTAATTTCAGGCTGAACCGTTTACATTGTCGGTACCCTCGACCCTGGATTGTACTCCCCCCCGCATGTTCCGCTTCCTTTCTAGAACTCCTTCTCAGGAATTCGTTTCTCCTCTTAAGACAGTTGAAAAGTATTTTATTTAGCCGAGCTGGAGTTGGGAGAGCCTCTGAGTAGCAGGGCCGGCTTAAGGCATGTTCAACATGTTCGGCCGAACAGGGGGCCCCACACTTTAGGGGGCCCCACACATGCGGAGAAAAAATTTCATTTTTTTTTAAATTTCGACCAAACGACTAAAAAAGTTATCAAATTTTTGGGAGGGGAATAATCGGTGTATTCTAGGAAGATTTCGACCAAACGACAAAAAAAGTCGTCAGAATTTTTGGAGATCCGGAAAAAAAATTCCGAGCAAGGCCCCACATTTCTTAATCCGGCCCTTTGAAGAGGCGCTACACAAATTTATTTAAAGATTGGATTAATTATGCCGTCATAAATTATGTATGTCTGTGCAATAAACACACTTATGTCTTCTTGTACAGATAGACTAACAGCTTATGTAATTCTCTATACATGTCGTCCTATAGCCAAATTTAAAAAGAAAGCTCCACGACTTCTTACTGGCCGTGTTATATCTCTGTCTGCTTTCTTATTTCCTCTCTCACTTAAACTGCTTCGTGGATTCGCGATATTAGGTTTAGCGCAGTATTCAGTGCGTTTCAATTTTGATTTCAGTCAACCCGTCAAGACCCTACAGCATACTCTGTGTAATTATAAAAAAGCTGCATTGATTTCTATGTGCGTCGGTAACCAGTGTTTGATTTAGTCCCCTCCTCAGGAGGAAATTCAGGTTTCTGGGGTGGGGCAATCGAGCGACCGGCGGAAGGGACATGGGGTGGGGGATGTGCCCCTCCCGAACAGAAATTGTTTGAATTTCCGCATTGCAATGGAAATAGTAAATAAAAACATCATACTCATACAATTGAAAATATTAGCAAGGTATTTGGGTGACAGTTTGTATAATACAGTGATGTAAGCACTAAGCAGCCACCAAAACTATTATCATTTTGTCAAATTTTTCTGGGTATGTCATCTCTGTTACTTTAGTTCGACAAAAATTGTACTTGCACACATATATAGGCTAAGTTAGTTATACGCATTGTAAATAATGATAGTATCTTATGTTACAGTAGTAAATAATACCATTAAAATAATATAATAATACATAATATCATGGTATTTTATCAGTTCATGTAATACAATAATGTAAACAGCAGGTAAAAACTATCACCATTTTGTCAAGATTTGCTGGGTGAATGTCATTTCTGGTAATCCCTCCTTCCCGGAAATATGTGGATTAAACACTTGTCGGTAGCCGTGTCAGAGAGACTTTAGTCCCTAAAGTGTCTCTCTTGCCTTGCTCTCTGCAAATCAGCGAATGTCAACTGAGCAGTGCAATTTTGTTCAGCAAAAAGCAACAGCATTTATGGATAATGCTCAATTTAGACATTACAAGACCGCCACTGTATTCTGCGTCTTATACAGTAGCGTGTGTCGTACTGAAATCTACCGTATTGTATAGTTTTAATTGTGCAGACTAAAGTTAATACGTACTGATACACACTGCCACTCGTCTGTTGTGGGGTGAAGACCTGTAAACGCCTGCTGGAGTAGCGCTCCTCAACACACGCAATATTGCTTTCGACATGATTTCCAAAAGCGGTGCTATATAAATGCCATAAAGCAAAGTAAATAGACCTTAAAGGTGTAATTAACGACACCTTTGATCTCAACATATCCTTCCGCGTCGATCGTCCCAGTAAAGTGGCCATTTCGTCGGTGCTTGCCCTCTTGACCCTAACCGGATCACTGCGACCGGAAATGATCTATTCGGTGGTGAGAAGTGTAATTGAATTCGTGTGGCCCGGTATTGCTTCGTCGTCTTTACCCTCTCCAGTTTATTCGATCATGGGTCTATAGGAGCCTTCTAATAGGGTCACATTTTCGGATAGGGTGGCGCAGAGATTGGGGTCATCACTTGTCCGTCTGACTTCTTGAAGTAGCCTGATTACCCCAAGGTTATGCCTACGACATAGACTAAGGGTTACGTCATAGACTAAGGGTTGCACCATAGACCAAGGGTCACATTAGACCAAGGGTCACATCAGAGAACAAGGGTCATGCCAAAGAATAATGGTCACACCAGAGAACAAGGGTTACACAGTAGAACATGGGTTACAGTAGCCTACAGTAATAAGTAGGTCGCACAGCACAACCTGTTGCTAATGGAATGGACACGCAGGATTCACTCGATTTAATTGTGGCTGTGGGGAGTAATTATTACAGGTTTCCGACGCCTTGTAGAGAGTTCCCACGAAGAATAGGAGATGTCCCATATGCATTGGCAACCAGATTGCACTTTACATCGCTCTGTTAACAGGCCGCAAGATGATTATGATACAGATACAAGATACAGATACAGCGCTCGCGAATCGTTTGGTCCCAATTTGGTTCTAAAATATCTTTCTCGCAAAGACTTTAGGGGCCCGTGGCTACTTTGCAAGGGGGCCCGGAATGTTTCTCAACGACCTTGTCTTCTTCTTCTTCCTGTTCTCTTTCCTATAGGCAGGTTCGAATGCAAAATATTGCAACTCATTCCTCCGGTGTGCCTTCTCCTTGAGTATTTTTGTACCCGTCCTCCGTCATCCAGTCCAGCATAATCTTTCTCGGTCTTCCTCTTTTTCTCTTCCCCTCAATCACTAATTCTTAGCAGAGAGACTCCTTTTAGTGTGTGTCCAATCCATTTTCTGCCTTTCTTTTATCGTTCTTACCAATGTTCTTTCTTCTCCGATTCTTCCCAGCATGCACTTCTTCGTTTGTTTTATGTTCTGCCGGCTGATCTTTTCCACTCTCATCCATGTCCACATTTCAGATGTCTCCAGTCTTTTTATGTTCTCTTTCCTCATGGTCCAGGTTTCTGAACAGCACCACACTCCATACTAGTGACTTGATCATTCGTATAGCATCAAATTTCTGTTCATTTTTCCTCTGAGTAGTTCTCTCCTCTTCGTGGAAGCCTCTTTTCCGATTGCGATCGCTCTTCTTCTTATCTATAGGCTACTTACTCATATCTTTTTAAAAAATCCGTCCTGGCTTTTTTTTTGTGAAAGTGGAGATAACTGAGACGTGAATAAAAAAGATAGGAGATAAGTCAGAAAGGTCCTGGGATTACATGCTGAAGACTCGATTGCCGTTTCAACGAGTAAATAATAGGAAGTCCGCGTGTACTAAATAGCAAATAAATACATGGTGACTCATGGCAGATTACAATAGACAAAACCCCTAGCGGATGTCTTTCTACGCTATGTTCACGATGCATAATATGCGCGATAAACTATACCAGGTATACTGAAGCCCGTGGGTATATAGATCTATATATATTCGTCTGTATTTCAATCCGCTATCACCTTGCATTGCACATGCAGACATAATTTCTTTCGCTATACTCTATTTTCATGTGTTGTAAATAGCCCGAAAGTTAGCCGAATGCACTGATCTCTACTCCGAGAAGCAGATAGAGGTCTGCAGCCTTCCTGAGACAAATGAAAACACGCCTTCTGGGATGTTGACCACTTTGACCACAAACTTCAATCAGAATTCGGAAAAGTTGTCTGTTAATATGATTTAGCAACTTGCTTTTTTGTCTGTTCGCGTTTGTATATATGCGCTTCAAATACAATTTGGCAATTCCCATCTATTAAGCACGGATTGGGGAGACACACTGGTCAGACCACACCACGCATTTTGTCATTTCTCATAGGCTGTAGCAGCAGGCTCAGCAGTTTTCCGTCTGAAATTAGCAGACACCTACAATATTGTAATTACTAATTACACAGTGAAATAGACTCACCAGAGTTACTCACTTCGTTAGAACCGGCGTGCTAAGATATAGCGTGTAGTCCCAATAACTGTCCCAATATCCATATTCAACATTTTAAAGTAGAGTCTATTGTTTCACTAAGACCACGAAAATTTATTCTCGGCTCTACGCTTACTGCGCTGTCAACTCATTCTACATCAGACTTATGAAAACGCTCGTCACCTTGGTAACGTCAGTGACGTCAAATTCATTTTATCACAGAGCTTCTCCAAACTCCATGCATTATGACGTCATAATAATATATATACGTTCAGTCTTCTGCATCTCGATTCTCTGCTCTGCCATCGAACAAGACTTAGTGCATAATTAAATATAACTTCTACAGCGCCACTATAATCATGAAAACAGACGTCATAACACAGAATCAACGTTTGTTTGTATGTGCACTTGCTATAGCGCCCCTTCAAGGTTGCTACTCAGAACCGCTCACGACTACAGCACGGACACTGAATCGGAGTTTCACGCCGAAGTGCTAAGCAATTGCAAGTGAAGGACTTGCTCAAGGTCCCTACGCGGCGGCGGTGGCTTGAGGTGGATTCGAACCTGTAACCCTTCGGCTGCAAGGCAACGAACACTCCAGGCTGTATTATTTGGTATTATTATCATTTGGTATTATTATTATTTGGTACTATTGTTATTTGGTATTATTATAATTGTTGTTATTATTGTTATTTTTGCCCCGAGGTATATACAGGATCCCACAGGGACTTCACTAACGCCTAATACAAAATCAAAAGTCTGGAAAGGCCCTACTCATCTTCTGTTTCTTGGTCGGCGAAAGTGCCCTTAAAGGCCACAGCATTATAGCGTCGCCTCATGAGCGAGATTCGTTGGAACAAAAATGTCTCCCGTGGGTCCCCGTTACAATGCTTAGCATCTGTCCCAGGTCCGAGAGGAATGATAATCAGACCATTATTATTAGTAGTAGTATTGTAAGTATTACTATTATTCTATATTATTATTACCGTTGCTGCAAAGGCTGTTGTTGTTTTGGAGTCATGGTCATTGATAGTTTAAAGTTATTGCTATTAAGCAAGTTCAAAAAATATCGTGCATGGTATACGGTGCCAGGAGCAAGAACACAGGGGAGATTGAGCATGCATGATGCATGGTAGGAATCGCCAATATCAGAATCTGAATTGAAATGTCATTCGATCGGATGTTGACAGAAACAGAGGGCGTGAAATGATGGAGAAAAGAAGCGACCAAACCTCGGAGCGAGGTAGGTTGAAGACAAGACAAGTGAGATGAAATCTACAACGCTGCTGTTGACCGAGGAGAAAAACTGAGGTTTTTTTTTATTATTTTTTATTTTTTTTTATTGCTCCCAAGTCAATTGTACACAGTTCTTTTTTTTAAGCAGATCAGCATACTACAAATATGATAACAGAACATAAACAATTCAATGCAACTAACAGTTTGTGAGAGAAGATAATAATAATAATAATAAGAATAATAATAATAATAATAATAATAATAATAATAATAATAATAATAATAATAATAATAATAATAATAATAATAATAATAATAATAATAGTAATAATAATAGTAATAATAATAATAATAATAATAATAATAATAATAATAATAATAATAATAATAATAATAATAATAACAATGGGTCTCAGAACAGTAGATACATGTACAAGCAGCAACGTTTTATTGCTTTGTATATAGGACTTCTCCGCTGATCACCTTTCCGCAATGAAGAGCAAGGCCGTAACTAGGGGGCGTTTTCAGTGTTTGAACACCCCCCTGAAATGAAATAATGTAAAAGTTAAACAATGCATTTATTAGCACACGATGTAAAAACTAAGATGATTTCATTTTGAGACTTGTATTTCTATGTGATATTTTACATGCAGTAGGTCAATATAGAAAACAGCTATGAGAGCCAACGATGCTTCTCCAAATTTCTTAGCCAGTGGATTCGGTTGCTTGTCGGTATGATCAAGGTCTGGGAAAACACCCCCCCCCCCCCAAAAAAAATCCTGGCTACTGCCTTGATGAACAGCATCGATAAGATACAAAACTAAATTTAAAGTATGCATAAAGCACATCGACTTTAATTCATGAATCTGATAAATTTATGAACCCGATAGGCCTACGATGAAATTCACTCCTCCTATCACTACCAATTTGTCCTCTGACAGTTAAAGCCAGTGTCACGATATGAAGTTTGATACAAAGTCTCTTCGAAACAGTCTCCCCTGGTTGAAACTCTATATTCGAACAAGTTTTCCGATAAAACAGTTAATATGGTTTTATTTAATAATTTAATTTCTGTAACTGTATAACTATAACATATACATGTATTTCACTATTTCACATTGAACGGAGCAGTGGCGTAGCCAGGAATTTTTTATGGGGGGTTTTATGGCCGGAAACCCTGTTTTTTTGCTATTTTTTCTTACTTAAATGGAAAAATCACCTTAAAAAACTTTTTCCTGGACCCAATGGGGGGGGTTTAACCCCGAAACCCCCCCTTGCCTACGCCACTGGAACGGAGAGAGACTTTATTTCAGCGACTGATTAAATATTCTCTGCATGCCCTCCCCTCTGTTACTCTATTTCAGAATATAGTCTCCGGCGAGCGAATTTATTCTTAGACATGTCTGCCGGGAGACTGTTTCGAAACAAAGTCTCCCTGAGGAGACCTTTAGGGCGAGGCTCAGTCACGCGACGCCGGCATTCCCATAGTAGGGTAACTGGTAGACATCAGTCGATGTGCGAGTCGTTAAGGGGAGGATTTTCCCTTCTGCAGTCTCTCTCCCTCTGCAAGTCTTCACGCGTGGAGTTTGAACCCTTCACCCAATCATTGTTTATGGGGCTGATGTCTCATTAAGAAATTTACTCGACCGACTTCAATTTTTTGTGGCCTTGACCGTGAGCGACGTGGACAAAATAATAGGACAGCGTTGCCTCGCGTCACGAATACAGTCCATACATTATCATATACATTCTGATGGTATCTAATACACACAGAAATGATCAATACGGTACAGAATCCGTTGGCCCATGTAAATAATCATATACCACTGATCTGTTTTTGGGGTGTACGTTTCAGTCAGTGTCTCTTTTATCGTACCTATAGATACTAGGCATATACTCAACAAATATGTAGGCCTATTTAACCGGGAACAATTCGAACGACGCAATGCAATACGTTTAGAGTGCAATTCTCTAGCATCTAAGCCTAAAACCGTATAATACAGTGATCATCAATTGGGACTAGTCTATATCTTCAAGGCAAACGCTATTCCGTATATAAATAGGAATTAACGACTAAACTTAGCCTATAGGCCTAAACTTTTCTTCGTTTGCATGCAGTGAAATACAATTTGAGTAAATATCGACTATAGAAGTTTAGTAGGCCTATATAATATTATGCATAAATTCTATCAGTATGCGACACGCTTAAACATGCATATATATGGAAAAACCAATCGGAAACTCGATTCCAAGATAATGAAAAGACTTTTCCAGTATCAGAGGGCTTTGCTCTGCTTCAGAACTGCATGCTATTTCCCAGTAGGCCGCGCTCTCTACATAATAACGTTGCACGGCCACAAAACTCTGCATGGTCTGAACTCATGACCTGGATCCGCCTCTGCAATAGCTTTGCCCAAAGGGCGAGTCAATCATTGTCAGCGGTGGTGTGAATCAGGAAAGTTGCACTGTTTATATAATAATACTACTTAGGCTTTTACGGCATCTCTATACTTAAACGATGGGTCACATTGGTTCCCATGGATGACGCCTTTAGTGCACTCTTGTCGCTAAAGCGGTAAAACGTGCACGTTCATGGCCGACCATGAAGGCTATTGTCGCTATACAGGAATTAAGGGACAGGAACCGACACAGACCTTGAATATTGTTTGAGAGAAAGGTTAGGCCTACACACTGCGGCAAATCGTTCAATCGTTACGGAATTTGCCATACATGTCTTCAGACGAATTTAGGAAACACAGTATACATGAAAAGTATAGGCTACATGCTAAAATCATTGGATACGTTTAAAGGGTAAATACAGCGTGATTCAAAAAAGTAAGCCAAATTGTTTTATATATATATCTGTACTGCCTGATGACTTATCACGCTAAATTTTTCCAAATATTTAGAGAATTGGACCAAGAATATTATTCCAAAATTTCATGAGATAAGGTTGAACGAATAAAAAGTTATGAATCTTTAAACTTCATATGGCGAAATTTCAATTTACAAGCAATTTTCTGTTAGATTCGATAAAATGTAAATCAAATTTTAGCGTGATATACATGTCATCAGGCATTAGAGATATATGGAAAACAATTTGGCTTACTTTTTTTGAATCACGGTGTATAATAAGGGCAATACTCCTGGACGAAATAATAATATTATGTCGTGTGTTCTATCCAGCGAAAACACATTTTCGGCTCGCTACCAAAGGCGCTCGCAAAAAGGAACATGCACTTGCATGGCCCAACCTAATACATTGACACCATTTAAAACTCCTACTAGACTATTAATTTTGTTTTTGTTTTTAAAGAGTTTTTTCGTTCTAAACACTGTTCATTAATGATGCACAAAGTGAACGTGAGAAAATTACATTTAGAAGATTCGATTATCAATATTATGCATGTTCAATAATAATATTATTGTTCATTGCCTGCTTTGAATTTCAAGCTCTTGCTAAAAAATTAACTGTAATCTATCTATTCGCTGTGTGTTGCTCCTTCCTGCACATGGGCGCCCACACATTATAGGGGCAAGACAGACACTTAACTTGCCCGAAGGCAAACTGACGATATTTGTTTTATCTGTCACTTTTTGGTTTTAACAAACTTATTAGCACCAAAGCACACAAATTAATGCTACCAATTACAAACAAAACGAAGCTGAGAAATTTAAACTTATATAGAAACCTTTACGAAAGACACCCATGTTCCTATAATTTCCTGGTTTGCAGTTCTCAAGCTCTGCTAAACGTTGACTTTAACCGTGCATGCATGACAACTGTGTGCATGTTTACCCTCGTGCACAAATGTCTACAGACGCCCAAGCTCCTACAAAAATATATGGGGCGCTATGGTCACCATGCGACAGCAGTAGTGATTGCTGATGGCAGACATTGCTGAAAAGAATTTCGTGGAGCTAGCGATGATTTACTGCCAGGCATCGAACCGGATAAGATCAGAGGAGGCTGCTGGAGAAACAGCGAAGACGATGAGCACAGAATGTATAGCTATAGATCTGTCTGCAGATATGTCGCCAACGATATGTATACACAGCGAAAGAAGACGACGACTACATGACGCTATCTTGACGCTGTCTTGACGCCGAATCATCTGTATGCATTGCGGCACGTGTTCGGAATCTCAAAGAGTTCCAGACTGTGGATTTGGCTGGTCCGTGGCGTTCCGGTCCGCTGCATGCCATTAGAATAATATTAACAAAAATGTATACTCGTATATATAGGCAGAAAGATAAGCGGTAGTTCAAGCGGAAACAGCTAGATAAATTTTCAGTAACATGTCATATACAATTATACATGCACAGTGATTGCACTGTTTGCACACATATGTGCAATGTTATGCATACATGCGCATGTGTATGCGATGCGTAGGTCTTTGCATACATACGTGTGTCAGTAAAATCCAACACTAAATAAGCATATTTTTCAGGTATAAGCTTACAGTCTTTATACACATGCCAACTGCATCTTTGCTTATTCATCAACTTTAGATGACTGATAATTTTTTGTCATTTAACCTATAGACGTCAGTCCACTGGAATGCTGTTTGAAAACAAAGATTACACCTACCAACCTAATTAACCAGGTCCTACCTACCAACATACTAACTAAACCGGTGACCGAACAAAATGATAAAGCGGACAAAATGATACGCACAAAATGGTATGGACAAAATGGCATTAGGACAAAGTTGTAGCGGACAAAATAGCACGGACAAAATGGTATGGACAAAATGGTGTTAGGACAAAATGGTATTATGACAAAATGGTAAGAACAAAATTGTGCGGATAAAATGGAAGCTGGAGTTATGTATCTTATTGCTGAAATGGAAGCTGGATTGACGAAAACAACGTTTGGGAAATGGTTGGATGTCTTTTTGCAGCTGACATAGAGATGGAGTGAAGAACAAACTTGAGAAATGGAAGCTGGTTTGATTAAAAGAATGCTTGAGAATTGGAAGCTGAATTGATGTTTTTTATTCATGTGTTTCATGATGCATCCAGCTTCCACTTCAGCTAGAAAACCATTGATCCAGCTCTATTTATCAAGCGTCATTTTTATGGATACTGCTTCTATTTAATGCAGAAACCATTAATTCATCTTCCATTTCTCAAACTTTTCATCACTCCAGCTTCTATTTCAGCTATAAAAATGCCTTTATCCAGCTTCCAATTCTCGAGTGTTTTTTTATCAATCCAGCTTCTATTTCAGCTATAAAAAACCTTCATCTAGCTTTTATTTCTAAAACGTTATTTTCTTCAATCCAGCTTCAATTTCAGTCATAAGACACCTTAAATCAGCCTCCATTTCTAATGAGTTTTTTAATTAATCCAGCTTCTATTTCAGCTATAAAATTCCTTAATCTAGCTTCCATTTCTCAAGCGTTTTTTAAAAATCAATCCAACTTCTGTTACTCAAGCGTTATTTTCGTCAATCCACCTTCTTAAGATGCCTTAGTCCAGCTTCAATTTCTCAAGAGTTTTTTTTAAACCAATTCAGCCTCTATTTCAGCTGTAAAAATACCTTTATCCAGCTTCCATTTCTAAAACGTTATTTTCTTCATTGCAGCTTTCATTTCACCTATGTAAAGAGCCTTCATCCAGCTTCCATTTCTCATGCGTTCTATTCATAAATCCATTTCTCAAGCGTGTTTTTTCTCATAAATCCAGCTTCTATTTCATCTATGACAAATACCTTTATCCAGCCTCCATTTCTCAAGCGTTATTTTCTGCAATCTAGCTTCGATTTCAGGCATCGATCTAAGATACCCTAATCTACCTTCCATTTTATCCATGCAATTTTGTCCGCACCATTTTGTTCGTGCCATTTTGTCCGCTACCATTTTGTCCTATATCATTTTGTGTGCTACCATGTTGTCCGTACCATGTTGTCCGAGCCATTTTGTCCTAATATCGATTTGTCCCCTGCCTTAAATCCGTACCATTTTGTTCGCACAATTTCGTCCAACCATTTTGTGCGTAGCATTTTGTCCATACCATTTTTGTCCGTACCATTTTGTCCTAAAGCTATATATATATACCAACCAGCTATCCAACCTACCTACCTCCCTACGTATACCTACCAGCAACCAACCTACCTACCTACCTACCAACGACCAACCTACGAACAACCCACCTACATTCTAATTGTCACAACCCCTAAATTCAGGATTTATTAAGTCTAGAATATTAAGGGTGAACTTTATGCTCAGAGGCTGTTGGGTGAATAATGGTATAATAGCAACCTACGACCTAGAACAAATGAGACTGTGATTCATATAAAGATATAATATAAAATAACATTTCAATCAATAAATGCAATTCAAAGAAAAGAATCTTATCTACCTATTTGTGGCGTATTAATTATAATAATATTATGTTTATTTCTTATCTTTCCACATCGTCCTTTCTGGTGGATGTAGAAATGTTTTTCACTTCCGCGGGAATGGATTGAAGGGAAAGTTGAAGAAGGTCGCGATCTTCTCAATTGCCGTCAGTCCAGATTTCTCGGTAGTTGCTTGTCGATGGGTACTGTAGCTTGAAACAGTAACCCAGCGTGTTTCTCCTTCTTCCTCGGATTTCGTCGAGCATAGGAATTCACCCGTCGCTCAACCGATTCTTCCTCCTCGTCTTGCTGCAAATGTTTCACCACGGATCGCTTCAGAGTTCGATCCCAACTTCAACGTTCGACCGATTCGCAAATCGTCGCCAAGAGTCACACTCGCTTCGCCTCAGAACTTCACTTCAAACGTCTCAAAGTTCGACAGTGGGACAAGTCGACAACGTGTCGCTTTCCACACCCATAAATCAAGTTCCAGATATTCGAATTACCAACGACTGGCTCCGTATTTGCCGACAGACGCCATCGTTCGAAATATCTTTTCGACCATCGCCTTGCTCAGCTCCATCGATGACTGCCTGTCGTCTGCTTTCGTTAACGCTGGTTTCCGCCGCTCCGTAATGTTTAGTCAATTGTTGTAGCGCTATTATTATTATCTAACTTAATGCCACAAGTAATATTAATTATAATCTACAATACGCCACATATTGTCTAGCTTAATTCTTACCTACATTAATCATTATACATAGCATTGTTTAATAGGTTTTGTTTGGCAAGAAGCATTCAACCGCTACAAATGCCCCTCCTTCAAAAGTCTGTTTACAGGCTTTATCAAACTCACCTACTTGACAAACTAACCTAATAAACTTCTTTAACTTACTTTAGATATCATGCATAACTACTATACTTCACTTACTTATTTACAACTATACATCTACCTTATTACATCCTACTCTACTCTAATCCTCTACTCAGGTAGTCGGACATGACATTGTTGGACCCCTTGATGTATCTTATGCTAAAAGAATAATTTTGGAGGGCCAAACTCCATCTCATCACCCTTGCATTTTTCATCCTATTCTCTCTCATGTATTGCAATCCGCAATGATCTGTCTCGATTATGAATTTCTTTCCACAAAGGTATCGATCGAACCTACTAACTCCCCACATGATCGATAAGCATTCCCTTTCCTCTACTGAGTACCTTCTCTCACGTTCCAAGAGTTTCCTGCTGGCATACGCTATGGGATGGTTCATCCCCTCGTATTGCTGCATTATTACACATCCTATTCCGCTTCCACTTGCATCCGTCTGAAGAATAAACTCTTTCTCCAGGTTTGGTAATTTCAGAATTGGTTCCTTTGCCAATTCACTCTTCAACATCGTAAAACTTGCTTCCAGTTCTTCGTTCCATTCAACTACTCCAGGTGCCATCTTCTTCGTCAAATCGCTCAACGGTGCCATGATCTCTGCACAGTGTGGTATGAACTTACGATAATAGTTTATCGCTCCAAGAAAACTCCTGACTTGTTTCTTTGTCTTTGGACGTGGCATGTCTACTATTTTATCAACTGATTTATCCTTTGGACTTATGTCATCCTTGTTCAATGTATGTCCCAAAAAGTCAATCTTTTCATATCCTATAGAACACTTCTTTGGCTTCAATGTCAAATTCGCTTGTCTGACTCTTTCGAAAAAATATCTCCAATGTCTTCAAGTGTTCTCTCCATCCTTTATTATGCGCTAGTATATCGTCGACATAACTTTCAAGATTTTCTGTTCCGTGAAGAATCTTCCTAATTAATCGGTTATAACTGGACGCACTGTTAATCAATCCGAATGTGCTTCACATTGCCTCGACTCACTTAACTCACTATTATTATTAACTTAGTTCTACTTATTATATATGTGTTACCTTCTCAACACATGGCATTCATCCATCCTAATTCTCACAATGAAATGACCTTGTCATTTCACCAACATCTCATCATCTTAACTATGTAATACCAACAGTACTTAGCTCACTGAACATAGTATTTCCTCTTAACTACTTTCTCATCACTCAACTGTTTTTCTATTTATCTAAGGGATTCACCATTACACTCAGATACTACATTCAACTCAATGTCATCTTAGTGCTTAACTACTACACAACTACAATAATTTTACTACTACCTCACTTGATCCTAAAATTCACCTTATCACTTAACATAACTCACTGAACTACTTAAAATAAGCAACTCAACTTCACTTATCTCATACTGTATTCTATTTACACTCACTCTTGATTATAATTATATTCTCCCCAAGCTACTGTCAGCTTCTATCTGCAGCATCTTTTCTCCTGCTTTGATAGTTCCTCCTTTCCACCTCTAATAATCTACCGGTATCTCTTTTCACCTTCTTGTACAAATTCAACGTGATGCCATTTTTTGTTTCTAGTTCATCTGTGTGTTCCTCTTCAACACTCAATGCATCTGCATCAACATCAGTTTTCCACTTAACATCTTCTGTTTCACTTTGTTTACTGACATACGAGTCCAGTATCTCTTCTTCCTCATTGTATCCTACTTTTCCATCGTGTACAACTGCTGAAATGCATGCCACTGTCTCGACATCTTGCATTTCTCCACATTCTCTTTTGTAGTCTTCACTACTTTCCCACTTTTCTACATTACTGTTAGGACATGACCATTCTCTGTCATTCCATAACCTACTTTTCCATTTACTCGTATAATTGTATCCTCTACAATTCTCATTCTGTCTTCTTCCAGAATTATCGCCTTGTTCTCTTCTGTACCATGGTCTACTATTCCAATGGTTTCCACGACTTCTATTCTCATCTCTTCCACTTCTAAATCTCCAATTTAAATCACTAGGTCTCTCATACCTAACTCCATAATCACTACTAGACTCTCTCATCACATGTCTATAGTTTTTCCAGTTACACCTATTTGTGTCACCCATGTTCCACCTTGTATTTCTCCTATCCACATTTGGATTCTCTTTGTATCTTCCATACATCCACTCATTGGATCTTCTTGACTGAGTCTCATTAGACTTATCTCTATACTCCCTATTTCTCCAGTCTTCTCTTTGCTTCCACCATTTATTCTGATTTACACGACTATTATTCAATTCACTTCTTCCACCTGTGATTAAATATTTATTATGCGTCTCTACCAATCTCAATGGTTTATTTCTGAAGTTCTTCTTCATCGTTTTGTTAAAACTTGATTTCCTGTTATCTGTATCATCTTTATCTTTTGTTACATCATCAGTGAACCTTACTGGTTTCTTCACATGAAAAGGTTTCTCATGTTCTGTTCTTCTTGTTAATATTCCTTTGTTCTTCATTTCAGTATTATTCTCACAAGTTTCTTTCGGTTTATCATTTGTTGCATTCTCGGTTCTCTCATTTTTAACCATGAATTTCAATCCTTTGATTTTCCCGATTATCACTGGTTTCACCGGTTGCTCCATTACCATGGCTTGCACTTCGCCATTAAAATGTTCACTCTCTAAATGTATTTTGGCTAAGGGAAAGCGTTTCACGCTTCCATCCCCTAACATACAATATGTTTCCTCTCCAGTTAATGCTTCGTCATTTATCAATGATCGCTTCACAATACAACAGGTTGCGCCTGTGTCGTACATGCATTTTACATTGTTGATCCCATTAACTGTTACTTGATGCTCACTTTCATCCTCTAGACTGATACACTCATCACCGGCTCTTGTCATCATGACACTGGCTGCCATGTGCATATGTGTAGGTGGCATTCTGGTGTGTTCACCTTGTTCTGTTCCAACAACATCACCTATTCTCTGCATTTCACTTTCTTGCATACTCCGGTGTGCTCGATTCTCAAATATTTGCACTGCTGCTGCAGTGTGTTTAACAACACCTCTGTTTTTATGTGGACAGGAAACTGCCTTGTGATTATATTCTCCACAGAAAAAACAAGTAATCTTATGTCCAGTTGCAACTTCTCTTTCCCTACTGAACCCTCGGTTTTGATGTGCACCCTGATTTATCTTCACATCACTCCTACTCCTGTTCAAATTATACCCAGACTGTTCCTTGGGTCTGTGTTCAAACGGTCTACCGTTCAACCTGTCACCATGGAATTTCACGTCTGATTTTGCAGACTGCTCGCTGTATTTGTAACCGTGTGCTTCAATGTGTGATTCCGCACAAACCAACATGTCCTTCAAACTCATCTTGCCTTTCTCTTTTATAAACATACGAAGTTCAGGACTGCATGTCAGGTAAAACTGATCTTTCAGCAAAAGATCTTCCACTCCTTCGTAAGTTCTTTCAAATCCCGCTTGTGCCAACCACTGTTGCATGTACCTCCTCAATCTATGCACAAAACTAGAAGGTGTCTCTCCTGATTCCATTTTACTGGTTTTGAACTTGTTTCGATAACCACCTTCTGTCAGTTGAAATCTCTTCAAAAGCTGAGTCTTCAAACACTCATAATCTTGCACTTCATCTGCAGACAACCTTTGGTACACTTCCAGTGCTCTGCCTTCCAAATGTCTCGCTAACGTTAGCGACCAAACTTCTTTTCTGATTTCATACGCTACACATGTTCTCTCGAATCTCAACAAGTAGGCATCTAAACAATCCTTGGACTCGTTGAATATAGGAAATTTGATATTCCTGATTCCTTTATTGTTTTCTCGGTGATCTCCCTGTTGCTGACCATCACCGATCCTCATGTAGTCATTCTCGTGCTCTCGGTTCTGTTCCCCTCTTGAATCAATTTCACGCATCCTCACCTGTGCTTCAAGTCTCTTTATTTCTAGCTGGTGTTCGCGCTGTTCTCTGGCTTCTGCTGCTTCACGATTCAATCTGGCTTCTGCTTCAGCACTCCTGATTGCTTCCAATTCCACTTCAGCCTTCTTTGCTTGCATTGCAGCCTCTGCTTCAGCTTTTCTCGTTGCTGCTTCTGTTTCAGCTTTTCTCATTTCTGCTGCTGCTTCAGCTTCCATCTCTGCTTTTCTTGCTTCAATCTCAAGTCTCTTGACTTCTGCTGCTGCTTCTGCTTCAGCTTTTCTCGTTTCTGCTGTTGCTTCAGCTAATTTCATCTCTTTGGCGATCTCTCTCTCAGTCGCTCTATCTTGTCTCCACTCTGCCTGTCTTTCTTTGACAAAGGCACGTGTCTCGTCCCCTTCCATGTTCATCCGTTTGGCAATTTCCAACCAAGCTTCGAAATCACTTACGGACATACTTACTGTCTTACTTATGATTTTTCACTTGTTACAAATATAGGCTACAACGTGCACTATATAAATTTCTAACAGATAGAAATTGTTCAATTCTACAAAGAGAAATTCAGTTCCACAAAAGCTAATACCTAAAAGTTTACACAACCTATTGTGCACTTTTCAATAAGCAATGTACTACTTCAACTCAGATGCCAATCAGTTCAAATTGTCTCTCTAATAATCACTAGCAACAATTGTTCAAAGTTTGCCACTATAACAATACTCAAATGACATTTTTAACTGTCTAAAATATCCCGGCGTGGGCACCCACTATTGTCACAACCCCTAAATTCAGGATTTATTAAGTCTAGAATATTAAGGGTGAACTTTATGCTCAGAGGCTGTTGGGTGAATAATGGTATAATAGCAACCTACGACCTAGAACAAATGAGACTGTGATTCATATAAAGATATAATATAAAATAACATTTCAATCAATAAATGCAATTCAAAGAAAAGAATCTTATCTACCTATTTGTGGCGTATTAATTATAATAATATTATGTTTATTTCTTATCTTTCCACATCGTCCTTTCTGGTGGATGTAGAAATGTTTTTCACTTCCGCGGGAATGGATTGAAGGGAAAGTTGAAGAAGGTCGCGATCTTCTCAATTGCCGTCAGTCCAGATTTCTCGGTAGTTGCTTGTCGATGGGTACTGTAGCTTGAAACAGTAACCCAGCGTGTTTCTCCTTCTTCCTCGGATTTCGTCGAGCATAGGAATTCACCCGTCGCTCAACCGATTCTTCCTCCTCGTCTTGCTGCAAATGTTTCACCACGGATCGCTTCAGAGTTCGATCCCAACTTCAACGTTCGACCGATTCGCAAATCGTCGCCAAGAGTCACACTCGCTTCGCCTCAGAACTTCACTTCAAACGTCTCAAAGTTCGACAGTGGGACAAGTCGACAACGTGTCGCTTTCCACACCCATAAATCAAGTTCCAGATATTCGAATTACCAACGACTGGCTCCGTATTTGCCGACAGACGCCATCGTTCGAAATATCTTTTCGACCATCGCCTTGCTCAGCTCCATCGATGACTGCCTGTCGTCTGCTTTCGTTAACGCTGGTTTCCGCCGCTCCGTAATGTTTAGTCAATTGTTGTAGCGCTATTATTATTATCTAACTTAATGCCACAAGTAATATTAATTATAATCTACAATACGCCACATATTGTCTAGCTTAATTCTTACCTACATTAATCATTATACATAGCATTGTTTAATAGGTTTTGTTTGGCAAGAAGCATTCAACCGCTACACTAACTTTCTTTAAAGTGGCCATTAGCTATCTCCACCGCTATCGCTAACCAGAATAAAGTATTGGAAGACTCTAATCGTGTTTGTTTTGAAACAACATTGCTAATATATATATATATATATATATATATATATATATATAATCAATTACCATCAGTGCAGATACATGGGTTGCTGTAGCGCAATTGTAGACTAAGCATCGGATCCATCATCCAAAGCTGACACTCGACACTGTTAAAAGTTCCCACATATATATATATATATATATACAAATATATATACACGCATCTATATATATATATATATAGTCCATGTTACGTTGAGGATGATGAACGACTACGTCAGAACGAGCTAACCGACTGGCAGATGGCGGCACAGCTTCCGGGTAGCTTATATCTATCAGGTCACTTCGTCTATGCAGTATGAAGAACTGGGCTTTATCAGTCGTTGGTCGATATGTATTATATAGGACTTATACGCTGAATGTCACCGTGTCAGACAAACCCCCATCACTGTTTGAACATCGGCAGGGCCAGTCCCAAGCGTGGAGAAAGAAGGAGGGCGACACTATAGTCATCTTTGATATGACACAGAGTTTCGTTAAGCAACAACAGCAGCAGCAACAACAACAGCAGCAGCAGCAGCAGCAACAACAACAGCAACAACAACAACAACAACAACAGCAACAACAACAAGCCGTGACAGACGGTGGATATCATTCTTATAACACAGTCTATATAGCTATAGCAGTTGCTTTACTGAATTTGAGACGACATCTAAAATCATTTTAGTCTTTTGTTTGAATTAGTCCAAGCATGTATACCAATTAACCAGCAATCGCTGTACTAAACATAATGGCGGTTTGGCTCGTTATATGTTATGGCATAACTGCCCAAACCGCACTATAAATTCAGACCACGCGGAAGATAGAACTCCCAATACCCCATGCACAATGCATGCACGTGCACCTCGGTGTAGTTTAGCCCGAAGTCACATAGGCATATTAACGAGGATTAGTGATGGGGAAAACGCTTTTTAAAAGTATTTTGAGTATAAGTATAAATACTTCATTACCGAAGTCTTTAGAATACAAGTGTAAAATACTTGGCCTGGAAAAGTATTTTAAATGCTAAGTACAAATACACTATGCAAAACTATATAACAAATAAACAAACCATATTAAATTGCGACTAAAATTCTTATCATAGAATTTTGAACACCAACAGACATTTTCTCAATTTCAGCATTCTGTGGGGTCATGTCTAATGTGTCTCATGGAAGTAATTAGAGCAGACCATTCCATCATCACTATCCTCAAATTCATCAACAACACTTGAATGGTAGTGTTGTGACTTCTCGCTTCAGGCTGACATGTTCTGCTTGCCAGTAACGTAGTCGAGTCCACCTGAGCCGAGTCCGAGTCCGAGTCCTTATGAGCCTAACTCCGCCATTGGTTGCACTCTGCCAGTGCCAGTCCCAAGCTATAAAGGATGAGGGCGTCGCAAATGGTCTTTGTTACCACACAGTCACGTTAACCTGCAAATACCACCACCACCTCCGTATAAACCATATAAGCCGAGTCCGAATCGAGTCTGAGTCCAAAGGTGTCTCGAGTGCGAGTCCGAGTCACTAGAGATGGAGTCCAAGTCCGAGTCCATTAACATCAAGAGTCACAGAAACGTATTTTGAAAAGTATTTTAACATCATCACGATTTTAAGTAGCCTACAAAATAACTACCGAAAAGTATTTTAAATAAAAGTATAAACACCTGACCACAAAAGTATTTAAAATACAAGTACAAAATACTCAGATTGTACTTAAAATACTAATTTAAATACTAGTATTTTAAATACTTCCCATCACTGAATTGAGAATGGGTTGAGACAAGCCCCGAGATATGCAGTTTGCGGTTTAAACAAGCAATTCTGCGTCTATATATTCCGTGTATTTTCCAATATAGTTTCATATGAAATCCCACCGACTAAATGGAAAAGCGCGAATTTTTTCTGTCTGAGCTCCTCTTAGCATAATGGAATGAAGAATCAACTATACCGCCGCAGGTATAACGTACATACTAATCTACTGAAATGAAACAGGATGAAAATACAACGGTCGTCCGTGGATTCAGCGCCTATATACACAGTATAGGGATGGGTGTATTATTATATATACACAAGCAATGCATTTCTTACAATGATTAGAAGGAAGATCGCCGCGAGCCAACGTCTGATTGCCCGTTACATGCTCTATGATGCCGTCTGATTTACTTCAGTCTAGGATCTCATCGCTGGCTGGGCAGCATAAACTACACGCGACAGTGCAAGAAGCCATTGCAGGCAGTGTATATAATAATAAGATGATGCGACGACGACGGCGACGACGGTCGTCATGGCGATCTCCATGGTAACGATAATAACGCCGGCAGATAATCGTCGTCAAGGTGACGACAACGAGGCAGCACAATGACGCTAATTAAAGCCCGTTGGACGCTATTCACCCGAACGTAAAGAACTGTAATTAATTGATACGCGGCAATCAAAGCCATTAACGCGAGCCTTCCCTTCCTATATAGCTGCTGCTGCCGCAGTGCATGTGATTTGTCGGCATTGTCCGCCGTTCGGTAGTTGATTGGTAGCCGCGAGGCTGGACAGAAGACAGGGCAATTTCCAACGGGATTTCTCCAGCCTTTCCACACTCCTCTGCAGCCCATCCTTCTAAGCGCACCGTCGTCATTCCTTGGGCCATTCTGCAGCATCTTCACCAAAGGATGCGCTCTCCGACGATGTGACCCGACGACCTCGGTCGAGATTGCGTGAAATCGGACGAGGAACGGGAGGGAGGCCCTGCGGTGGCCGGAGGAGGCCGGGGAAGACCGGGGGAAGCCGGGGGAGAGCGGGGGAAGGCCGGGTACCGTGACCGGTGGATTCGTTCGGCCAGAAAACCTGGGCTGCTTATATTCTTCTTCTTCGTGATCAGCTGACGTTGGAGTATTATCAATGGGATTACGCCAGACTGCGTAAATCAGTCGCCAAAGGACTCCTCCTCCTTCTCCTCCGCCTCTTCCTCCTTCACTTCCTCCTCCACCGCCTCCTCTTCCTCCTCTTCCTTCTCTTCTTCCTCCTCCACCTCTTTTTTCTCCTCCTCCTCCTCCTCCTCCTCCGCCTCTTGTTCCTTCCCAACCTCCTCCTCTTCCTCCTACTCCTCCTTTCTCACCTCCTCCTCTTCCTCTCCTCTTTCTCCTACTCCTCTTCATCCTCCACTTCCTTCTCCTCTTTCTCCTCCTCTTCCTCCTCCTCTTCCTCATAATTCTTCTTCCACATACTTCTTTCTCTCCTCTTTCTCCTACTCCTCTTCATCCTCCACTTCCTTCTCCTCTTTCTCCTCCTCTTCCTCCTCCTCTTCCTCATAATTCTTCTTCCTCATACTTCTTCCTCCTCCTCTTTCTCCTCCTCCTCCTCTTTCTCCTCCTCTTCCTCCTCCTCTTCATCCTCCACTTCCTTCTCCTCCTCCTCATCCTCCACTTCCTTCTCCTCCTATTCTTCGTCCTCTTCTTCCTCCTCTTCCTCCTCCTTTTTCTCCTCCTCTTCCTCATACTTCTTCTTCCACATACTTCTTCCTCCTCCTCTTTCTCCTCCTCCTCCTCTTTCTCCTCCTCTTCCTCCTCCTCTTCATCCTCCACTTCCTTCTCCTCCTATTCTTCGTCCTCTTCTTCCTCCTCTTCCTCCTCCTCTTCCTCCTCCTCTTCCTCATACTCCTTCTCCTCCTCCTCCTCCTCCTCCTCCTCTTCCTCATGGCGGATCATCGGTTCTATTATAGTCTTACTTTGTCGTGCATGTCCAGACTCCAGAGCAGCGATGTCTAGTGGAAGCAGACACTTGAGCTGGCAGCTGGAAGCTTGCAGACACTGACGCTGCTATTATTATTACAACTTCTGTTACACTTGGAATTTTCGTTACTAGACTATTATACTATTCACTTACACTATAGGCCTTAACCTACAGCCTTCAACTACTGCTTCTCTTCCCCTCCCCTCCCCTCCATCCCCTCTTGGCTGACAATAATTACCTGCATGACAGTATAGTGGCGGATACAGAAATTTGCGAAGGAGGGGGGCAAAATTTTCGGTCTTGTTGTTGGGACAGGGGGAAAATTTCGTCTTCTTCGTCGCCGAAAAATCTGATGACCTTTTTTTAGTCGTTCATCTAAATTCCAGGAAAAAGATACCATTTTTATTTTTTCATTTTAGCTGCCAAAATAGTTGATGACCTTTTTTCTAGTCGTCACTGACTCGTCAGTCATCGTATAGTCGGGAGCTTTTCTCTCCCGCTGCATTTATTTAATGGTTTGTTGAAACCAAATGGGGGGGCACGTCCCATGCAAGTTTTAAATGGGGGGGGCAATGGCCGGATTGGCCCCCTGGATCCGCCCCTGTGGCAGTATAATGGTCTCCATTCATTAGCACCCTTGAAAACAAAGGCTCTATACAAATTGCAAGCTACATAGTAATTTAATGCATCAATGCATCGGTAGACATGCATCATGCTTGGCATACATTAGCATCGACCGTTGCATCATGTAAACATAATAGAAGCCTTGCATGTCTCTTATACACACACGTGAGGTGGATCGTTTCAACTCGCTGAGCTTTGCGCTATAGTGAGACTGATATACATGTATACACGCGTGTATGCATAGAACCATATAGACGGACAATAAAATTAGATCTACAAAAACACGTGCACAAACACGCACTCACACATACACACAAACACGCACGCACACATACACACAAAAAGGCTGCAGACATAGACAAATGTTTATATAACATATATCTCATATAGGTATACATAAAGTATGCATGTATATGTGCAATCGCAAGTTCACATAAATTACAGCCTGTTATTTAATACACATGCATGCATTGCATATATGTTTATACATACACGAGCAGGACATATACAACATGTATACTTATATACGAATTTGTGTATGCAGGTAAATATATCTTGATACATAATTTTTATAAGGCGCTAGAGAAACTAAAAATTAATATTCATGACCATACAGTCTGCACCAGCCTCCTCACCGCCACCCAACAACTACCATCATCACCACCAACAACAACAATCTCACAACATCCTCGTCGTCGTCGTCGTCTTCTTCTTCATCCACAGCAACAGCGTCGACGCTCCCTATACCACACCCATTACATATAATTATTATTAACACTGCATTATTTCTGCCCTATATATAGAAATTAAGCAACACACAGCTTCCCGTTCGCGACGCTAACAACATACTCCATCTCAATCTCGCTTGAAACAGCAGCAGCAGCAGCAGCAGCAGCAGCAGCAGCAGCAGCAGCAGCAGCAGCAGCAGCAACAGCAGCAGCAGCATAGGTGGCAAAAGGCCATGCGCGAGTCAGTACAAGACCTACTATATGAGAATTATATAAAAAAAGTTACTGAGGGGTGAGACGTTAATTTACTTGGAGTTAATTGGGGGCATATTATTGGAGTTGGGGTGGTATAGATCTACTATGCAAAGAAAACCTTACTATTGGGTCTTATAAGAAATACTAGGGTGTGTCGCACCCCTCAACCACTCCCGGCAATATTTCACCCTGCAGCCATGGAAGACCGAGCGATGGACCAGAAGAGGGTGAGGAGGAGGAGAGGAGGAGGGAGAGAGAAGGATTGAGGGACATAGAGATGGAGGAAGCGAAGCAATCGGATGGCAGACCTAGAATAGAGAGAGAAGGGAATTAGAATTAGTCAGACATAGAAAGGGAGGACATGTAGACTTGTGGAAAGAAACGGTGTGAGAATATATAGGAGGGCAGGCCAAGATGGATAGATGGATGGATGGATGGATGTATGGATGGATGGATGGATGGATGGATGGATGGATGGATGGATGGATGGATGGATGGATAAATGGATGGATGGATGGATTTGGGGATGGATGAATAGACAATGATATATGTTTATGCGGTAAATATAGATAGATATAATTATTACATGACAAAACAAAGACAGGCTATGTAGGTATACATAGGTAGCTACACAGACAGGCAAAGAGATAGATGGCTTGAGAAAAACAAAAAGAGAGAAAAACAAGGAGAGATATGGAGGACATAGAT
This sequence comes from Lumbricus terrestris, assembly GCA_949752735.1. Classification (NCBI taxonomy): domain Eukaryota; kingdom Metazoa; phylum Annelida; class Clitellata; order Crassiclitellata; family Lumbricidae; genus Lumbricus; species Lumbricus terrestris. The sequence continues at coordinate 21,038,413 of OX457044.1, read as the reverse complement.
AAAGAATAATGAAACCAAAGAAATATATATAGAAAGAGAGATAGACAGACAGACAGACAGACGGGCAGACAGGCAGACACACAGAGAGACACAGAGAGACACACAGAGAGACAGACAGAGAGAGATATTTAGATAGATCGATATAGAGAAAGAGGAGAGGGTAGATGGGAGAGAGAGAGAGAGACGGTGACAGAGACAGAGAGAGAGAGGAAGGAAGAGAGAGGGAAACAGAAAGAGACAGAGACAGAAAGGGTCAATGCCAAGGAGTGTGTTAAGTAGAAAGAAACATATAGAAACAGGCATAGAGCCAGATACAGACATTACGTACATTGACAAACACATGTAGACGTATATATACCACCAGACAGACGAATATATACTGACACAGAAGCCGACCATCCAGCCAACCGTCCAGCCAACCGTCCGGCCAACCGTCTAGCCAACCATCAAGCCATACGTCCAGCCATCCGTCCAGCCAACCGTCTAGCCAACCATCAAGCCATCCGTCCAGCCATCCGTCCAGCCAACCATCAAGCCAACCGTCCAGCCAACCATCCAGCCAACCGTCCCGCAAACCATCCAGCCAACCATCCAGCAAACCATCCAGCCAACCGTCCAGCCAACCATCCAGCCAACCGTCCCGCAAACCATCCAGCCAACCGTCCAGACAACCATCCAGCCAACCATCCGGCCAACCGTCCAGCCAACCGTCCGGCCAACCGTCTAGCCAACCATCCAGAAAAAAGGGAGAAAGAGGGAGGAAAAAAGAGACAGAGACAGATACAGAGAGAGAGGGAGAAAGAGAGAGGGAAAGAGACAGAGACAGAGACAGAGGCAGCCAACCGTCCAGCCAACCATCCAGCCAACCGTCCAGCCAACCGTCTAGCCAACCGTCCATCTATCCAGCCATCCAGCCAACCATCCAGCCAGCCGTCCAGCCAACCATCCAGCCAACCATCCAGCAAACCATCCAGCCAACCATCCAGCAAACCATCAAGCCAACCAACCAGCCAACCGTCTAGGCAACCGTCCATCCAGCCAACCATCCATCCAGCCATCCAGCAAACCATCCAGCCAACCGTCCAGCCAACCATCCAGCCAACCATCTAGCCAACCACCCAGCCAACCATCCAGCAAACCATCCAGCCAACCATCCAGTCAACCATCCAGCCAGCCATCCAGCAAACCATCCAGCAAACCATCCAGCCAACCGTCCAGCCAACCATCCAACCAACCATCCAGCAAACCATCCAGCAAACCATCCAGCCAACCATCCAGCCAACCATCCAACCAACCGTCCAGCCAACCATCCAGCCAATCATCCATCCAGCCAACCAGCCAACCATCCAGCCAACCATCCAGCCAACCGTCCATCCAACCATCTAGCCAACCGTCCAGTCAACCATCCAGCAAACCGTCCAGCCAACAATCCAGCCAATCATCCAACCAACCATCCAGCAAACAATCCAGCCAACCATCCAGCCAACCATCCACCCAACCATCCAGCAAACCATCCAGCCAACCATCTAGCCAGCCATCCAGCCAACCATCCAGCCAACCAACCAGCCAACCACTCAGCCAAACATCCATCCAACCATCCATCCAACCAGCCAGCCAGTCAGTCGGTGGCGCATGCAGTTCGGAGGAACGCGAGAGGACGCGAGAAAAATCAATGGCCTAACAAGTCACTTGGGGACAGAAACAGGATTTCGACGACGACGACAACGTATATCTGATGCATCGGCAGGAATCGAATCAGACGCCGCCGCAGTCGTCCTATGACTTCGGGCGACCGTCAGCGGCCATAGCTATCGGTCGACATAACTCTTCACCAGCGAAGGCGGCGGCGGTGGTAGTGAGGGGAAGGAGGAGGCCCAGCTGGCGCCCACGGACCGGCGGCGGCGGCGCCCGGGCCGACCTGCAGCGGCGGCCAGGACCGACAACGCCGCCGCCATGAACCGCCGCAGACCGACCTAAGCTTCTCGTGCGATCGCTTGCTCCCGCCGGATGCAATCCGAGCGTTGCCCGTTCGAATCCCGCTGCGACGTATTTTCCAGTTTATGATTACGATTACGATTATGAGAACGTGGACTGAATGAATACAACGCGTTGTCCGTTGGTTGCTTGTTCCACAGGGTGTTGTGTTGTCAAGTGTGGGTCTTTGTTTTCACTAATTTGCGTATATTTACATACCAGATTAGTCTACTTAATGTATTGTATTCAGTGGCGTAGCCAGTTATTTTTTCATGGGGGGGCAGTGGGGTGGCAGCTTAAAATGATGGGGTGGCTACCGTTGGCAATTAAAGCGTGCATCGGCATCGGTATATTGCCATAGACTATGTATGTTTAGATTTTGGATGTATTACAGTATTGGACATAATACGCAAGCAAGCCCCACTAGCTTGTCTGTCCCACAGTGCACTATAGTGGCCTGTCCCACTTTCCTATCACCCACCCTATAAGAAGTTGTACAGGATGTTGTATAAAAAATAAAATAAGTCAGAAATTATATAACATTGTTTAATTCTTTATCACTCGTAAGAGTAAAAAGTAAAACAAACGCAGGGATTAAGGGGCAGCTGGGGGGGGGCAGCTGGGGGGCAGCCCTTTCATTTGGGGGGGGGGGGGCGGCTGCCCCCCTTGCCCCCCCGTAGTTACGCCACTGATTGTATTGTATATAAGCATTTATAAAGCGCCTCTTTCAGACTAGCTATTCAGAGCGCGACAGCCCTGAGGAAATAAAAAAAGACTTCAAGTAGCGAAGGGCTGAAGATGACACCCCCAATAAGATCCTACCACGGATAGTGGGAAGAAGGTCATTTCACATAGAAGGGCCTACAATGGCCTATTATGCAACTTGCTGTCCTAGTTCGCCCCGCACTATATATATTATTTATTATTTATTTAATTTATTTATTTATTTCAGAAATTTATATAGCGCCTCTTCAAGGTAGGCTACTCAGAAGCGCTCCCGGCCCAGCCACGGCTAAATAAAACAGTTTTTAGGTTCTTAAGGAACAGAGCGGAGTGACCCCTGGGAATTAAGCGCAGTGTAACAGGGAGACCATTCCAAGCTGTAGGACCTGCAACAGAGAATGAACAACGCTGTCGGATAGCAGTCCGTGAGCGGGGAACCAGAAGCTCAGCGTGGTTCGCCGATCGAAGGGTCGATCGACGCTGAACTCCCAAGGTGGAACAACAGAATTCTCGAAGGTAGGGTGGAGCTAGTCCTTCAATGCACCGCCTAACCAGCGCACAGACCCTGTATGCAATCCGCTGTGGAGAAGGGAGCCAGTGTAAGGTATCCCGCATATAGGATGAGACATGGCCATATTTTGGGATATGGCCAACAAGTCGCGCCGCAGAGCGGAGGACCCGTTCCAGGCAGCCAATCCGGTCAGCCGGAAGTCCATGATAGAGGGTGCTGCAGTAGTCAAGGCGGGAAACTACGAAAGAGTGAACAAGAGTAGAGGCGGCACTAAAAGACAGAGAACGGGAGACCACCTTAAGCTGACGTAACTGGTAGTAACAGCTTCGACATAGTAGGTTTATATGCCGAGTGAAAGTTAGCTCTTGGTCTAAAATAACACCAAGGACCCGCACAAAAGGTGAGAAAGTAATCAGAGGAAACTCTAATGCTAAGGCTTTCATGTCAATTTTTGCAAGTTGTTGACGAGTCCCAAACCAGATATATTGCGTCTTGGTAGGGTTCAGTCGCAAACGGTTAGAAGACATCCAGGCTTCCAGGGTTTCCATAGCCCTACAAATTTCTCGAACCGCATCAGTAGCGGCAGATGCTGGGCAGTGAACCTATGCCTGGAGGTCATCAGCATAGGATTGACTAGCTGGGGTACCCGGCATTGCCCGGGGAATTTAGGATTCGATCATACTCCGAGAAATTTGGGTTTCACGAAAATTTCCACTCCCATCCCACCCCACCCCTTCACCCCAACCCCCTCCCACCCCCACCACCCCATTCCCCCCACCCTGCCACCCCACTCCACCCTCACCTTCCACTCCATACCCCACCCCCACCCATCCACCCCACTCCCCCACCCACACTCCATCCCCAACCCCACCCCTCGACCCCCCACGCCACCCCACCCACCACCCCACCACCCCTCACCCCCATCCCACCCCTCCACCTCCACCCCAGCCCTCCCCTGACCCCTCCACACCACCCCTCGACACCCCACCCCGCCAACCCCCACCCCTCCACTCCACCCCTCCGCCCCACCCCACCATCCCACGCCCTCCCTCACCCCGCCTCCACCGGTACGTGACCCTTGAAATCCGTACTGGCAACATAGCTGACCTTAAACACCTCTAAAACGGTGAAAATCACTGCTTTTATATTTGGCAAGCGAATGAAAATTTAAAGCGAAAATTTGTTTTCGCCCTCCCCCATCCTGGCCCCCATGGTGGTAGAGATTCGCCAACCACTGATCCGGGTGGTTATGATGGACCTCTATCTAGGAAAAAGATTCAAATCAATAGCTGGTTTTTTTGAAAAAAGGGGGAATTCGCCCCCCACCCTGGCCCCATGGTGGTAGAGAATCGCCAATCCCTCGACTTTGTGTATCATGCCGAGACCTACACAGTAGTGAAGGTTTGGAGTGAAAAGCTCAAGAAACGTGAGCGTGCATTCTGGACAAATATACATACATACATACATAGCCACATCCTTTCTTATAGTTATAGATTAACCTGCGAATTGTTTTTTGTTTTGTTTAGCGGCTTGCTTACATGAACACCAACGATGAGTTCTTACATTGGCGCTATATGAATCTGCAATAGCACTCACTTGTCAGTTTGTTTGTATGTGCACTTGTTATAGCGGCCCTTCAAGAACACTACTCAGAGGCGCTCCCGACAGCAGAGCAGACACTGCATTGGAGTTTCACGCCGAAGTGCTGAGCAATTGCGAGTGAAGGACTTGCCCAAGGTCCCTACGCGGCGACTTGAGGTGGATTCGAACCTGGAATCCTCCGGCTCCAAGTCACCCAACCAACCATTAGTCTACACCACCGTGACCCACAATATTGCTAGCTGTCACTTTATGGACTGAAACCGAATGCCACATCGACGAACTGCGTCCACAATGTTTTACTTATAGACGGACTGCTGCCTGATGTATACATGCGCGACCGAACTACTTCGTGGGACCGACTGCTGCAGCTAGCAAATAAATGTTTATTAGTATAATCTGACGGTCATAAATCTAACGGAGGGCGATATTCAAAGGGGAAATGACGAGGCCCGCGCTAGCCCACTGCGTCCGGACCAAAGACGTTCATAAATCTAGATTAACGGCGACAATTTTCGAGCGGAGGGGGTCTGGTCAGATTGGAGGGGGTCTGGCGAGATTGGTGGGGCGTTGGAGCCTGAGGACTGTCGGCGTCATTCACCCTCATCCGAAGCGCAAACAATCCATCAGCGACTGTTTGCTCCGCAGCGGTTACAGCGGCAGGACTCAGCATCCGACACAGGAACCAAACCTTGGTCTGTGTACTCGGATCCACCCAAGGAAGCCATGCATCCGGGGTGAGTCAGTGAAAGACGCACGTGAATGACTAGCAACGGGCTGCAGAGTGACATTAACAGCAGCAATAACAGCTGTAACATATCTGATAAGTAATAAAAGCAATAACAATTGGATAATGTGCTATAGTATATAAATAAATACAGAGGATTGTGAGGACAGCAGTGGCAGAAAAACAGCTATAGCAGTTGCAATAGTAGCTTAGCGGCTACAATGCAAACAGCGATAGCAGTTGCAAAGTCAACGACAATATGGGTCACAATAGAGACAAATACAGCACTTACAAACTACAACACAAGCAGCGGTATATCAGCACAGACACAGACAGCGACTGCAGCTGCAAAACAAAAGCAATAGCAGTTCTAATACAAACATAGCAGTTACAACACAAACAACTATATCATATGCAAATGTGCAATCATAGCAAGCTGCTGCAACAGAAATAACATTAGCATTTGCAGCACAAACAACAATAGCAATTTTTATTTTAAAAATTATGGCAGCATTGGTTAAAGAGAAGCAGTCATAAACGCAAACGTAGAATAGATGTTACTACTCAGGCCGCGAAAGCAATTAAATATATGCACTGATAACAATTATAACACAAACAACTACAATAGCCTAAAAGCAAACAATAGCAGCTACAATAAGAGACTAATGTTAAAAGTACAATGTCAATAATTATAGCACTGGATCCAGTTCCGTGCCATCCTATTGCCCGCAGTACAGGGGTGGGCAACGTACAGTCCGCGCGCCTTGTCCAGGGTCATGCAGGGTCCCCCTGGGGACCTTTGACATATCTTTCATATTAGCATTGTACCTGACCCTTCGAAACCTTTCGTCCGTTCATACATTTTTACACAACAAAGATATGAAGTCGCAGCTACTAAGAAGCCCATGTAACAAAGGTATCATCCTAACAGGAACATGCTCACGAATAAAGGAAATGACGTAACAGCAGTGTTTGCAGAACAAAGAGATGTTGTCATAATACGGAATTGTCATTATCCTAACAACCAATCCCTGAGCATATGACCCAATGACGTCACAATAGCGTTGTTGACAAGAAGATATCGTCATAATCAGAGGTCAATGGTGCAAAGAGATTCCTGTAGCAGCAATCTGCCCTTGTAGGCCTAAACAAAGTTAGTGACGCAATAAACTTGCATGACAAAGAGCAGTCGTCACAATGCGAAGTCCATGTAACAGAGTAATAACCTATAACATCATTTCCGCAGACGAAATTAATGACGTAATAATAGTGTTTGTAGGGCAAAGAGATGTCGTCATGCATATTTTGAAAGTCTATAGCTCTGACAAGTTCTTGAAAACTGTTCCTTTACGTCTCATACATTACGTTGGCAGGGTTGAAATCGTGAGCACCTACATGTAAGAGTAGTTTCCTTTAAGAGGTGCTTTATAAATACTTGAATGAATTTCTGTCACAAAACCGGTGTCACGGGATATTTTATCCCCCTAAAGCTATTTGGGGGCACGAATTAACACCGGAGATATATAGTATCCGGAGGGATTAATCATTCTAACCCCAGCGTATAATAATATTATTGAAAAATGCGCAAAATAATTATTAATAAATTCATGTCGCAAACAAATTTTTAAGTGACTCCGATTGTTTAATGTGTCCTTACTCCTTAGCAATGTTCAGAGCAAGGCAACTCGAATTTAGTTAGTAACTCTAAGTGTTCTTATAACTAAGTGTTCTTATAAGTGTTCTTAGGTGTACTTAATGTTCTAAATACTCTAAAAAGCATGCATAGACACCAAAAACTATCTAGTAAACAAAATATACCTGCTATTATAATAGTGTGATTAGTGTCATCGTTCAAAACAAAGTAAATGGAGGATAATTTGCAAAAATAAACACACGCGAAATGACTTTTGACCTTGTCTTCATTTGAGGGATACGATTATTAGGGGAATACTCTAGGCCTATTTCGCGACACCGGCAGTAAACGAATTTCAAGGTCATAGAATCCTAGATGCATACCGTAGGGCAATGTGTCTCAGGCCTTGCCATTTGGCACACAGTGTATAGGCCTATACGCTCGAACCATATTCTATAGACTGCTTCGCGACAGATTCATGTTTGCAGAGAGAAGTGTTTTGTTGTCTGCGAGAAAGGCGCTATAAAAACGCTGAGACAACGCACATCACGTGACACTGTTGTACATCCTAAATAAATAACCTCATGAATTACGTCGCATACATTATACGGTACACAACGTTACTTTGATAAAAGCTGAACTGGACAAAGCACAACAAAGTTTACACCTTTGCATGAAGCACCGCAAAATCGTTAGACAAGCGGCATAATAGCTGAGGTAGATTCTTATAATATATGCGCTACATCATTCAACGATTACCTTAATTAAAGTGTGACACGTTCTTAATACCGCGTCGCAGCTCGAATGCATGGCGACAGTCGGTAAATCATTGTTAACGAGAGAAGCTATAACGGTCAGTCGGCAAAGATACATATGTGTATACAATATAATGCGTATAGGACTACACATGTATGTATATATGTATATAAATATTTATATATAGGTCTATGTATATAATCATGTATATAATATAATATATATGGCGCTGCTATAGGTTCTGAATAGGGACGAATATAATTAGCGAACACGCTTCTTCGAGTCCTTGGTGACACACATAATTATGTCTCTTTGTCATTGGCCATTGAATGAGAGTGTTCACTTCACAATGTGATGTCTGGAGAAGGAGACACTTCTGCAGATATATATATATATATATATATATATATATATATATATAGGCAGCTCTTTGACACCATGTCTTAATAAAAAACAGTAGGTCATACCGGTACGGAAAGTACAATTGTAGGCTATTTAAATCGCTCAAGTCTTGGCTGTGAAACTTAATTTTGGAAAGGTGAGACAACAACGATGTGATGAACACCATTCAAGTTATCACACAATCCGTGTCTGCTGTTGGCATTCTGTCGAGACTGGTTTGATCAGACATCTCAGCTGCTCGTTTTTGAATAAGCCATCCATGCATCCTCTTGCATGATGCGTAGATTGTCTTTTGGTAAATAGCCGGTCACGTTGGTCCGCCATTAGTGTAATTGGACAAGGTTGTCTATGATAGATGGCACTGCATGGCGAATACTACCAGACATTAAAGCCCAATCATGTCGCACACAGTGGAGACACTGTTGACCGTGACCACTGAAGCAAGGTCTTGGTATAAGAACGTTCGCAACCATCTATTGTATAACAGATAATAAGGAAGAAAACAAAGAAGCTGCCTGCTATAGTATATATATATATATATATGCTATAGTATATAATATATATGCTATAGTACATATATATGCTATGGTATATCTGTATATGCTACAGTATATATATGCTATACATAGGCCTATATGCACAGCGCAGCAATTAAGGGCGTATAATTATGTTTGAAAGAATATTGTATATTATTATTTTTAAACATGACGTGACACAATGCGAGAGGCAAGATGGCATAAAATTACATCAGACTGCGGTGAAAACTATAGGTCTAGTCATTTATTATCAAATTGTGTGTCCTTTATCATCAAATGTGGGGCGCGGTGGTTCGTCGCCTTGCAGCCGAAGGGTTGTAGGTTCGAATACGCCTCAAGTCACAGCGTTGGGACCTTGGGCAAGTCCTTCACTCGCAATTGCTCAGCGCCTCCGATGCAGTGTCCGCTCTGTAGTTGGGAGCATCTCTGAGTAGGGAGCTTGAAGGGGCGTTATGACAAGTGCACATACAAACAAAACAAACATAAGCATTCTTCTTGAGCTTAGAACATACAAACAAACAGAAATAGAATTTATTATCATCAAAGCGCGAAGCCATAGTTCGACAGCGGAGAGAAAACGCAAGCGACGAGAGTGCACAAGTCATAAAATGGTGTTCCGTATACATATAAATCTGAGCTAGCAATGTGCACCTGATGCTGCTTTTCCGATTGCAGTTGATCTGCATAGATTCTTTACCTGAAACTTTAAAGTTAAAAATATAAACTTCGCAAAGGTCAATCAATCAATCATTGAAGACGAGAAGCAGCGACAGAAATCCCACAGGTGTCGGAAAACACACTCCTGTCGATTAGATGACTTTTTGTCACATAAATAATACATATAATTCGGTTTATCTACGCCAGGATTATTGCGGTCGTCTTCCCATGCGGGTATTCGGTCATCAAGTGAAATACCTTGTTGGGAATTCAAGCAATAAAATAGCCTGCCGGCTGCATAAATCGCATTTCTGTGAAATGCAAAGATGCGATGTCATGTCCAGTTTCATAGCAGTTATCGCATAAGAAATTACTGCAAGAAAAACAAATTTTATCGCTTTATTCAAAGGTTAGAAAAATAGGTTCACAGTTAATAAAAACCTTCAGAAAGCATGTCCAGTTTCATAGCAGTTATCACATAAAAAAACTACTAGGCCTACAAGAAAAACAAATTTTATCACTGGGTAGAAGTATTCAAAGGTTAAAATAATCAGTTAGAAAAATAGGCCCACATGCAGTTAATAAAAACTATCAGAAAACACGGGAAATATTCAAGCCCAGAGATTGCTTGAAAATGATGTAGACATAATATAATAACAAATAAATGTCATTGTCACCCGACTCTCAGTGGCGGCGCCAGCATTTCAGTTTTGGGGGTTGAATCCTCGCGCAGGAAATTTTCCATTTTCATTCGCCAGAATTTCTGACGCCTTTTTTAGTCATTTGGTCGAAATGTCGAAATCATCTCCAAGCATATTTTTCAGTTTTAGGGGGTTAATCATGGAAATATTTCATTTTTACATGTAAAAAACGGATGGCCTTTTGGGGGCTTAGCCCCTTAGCCCCCCGGCGCCGCTACTGCCGACTTTTGAGATAAAGGTTATAATAGCCACAAAATAATTACTCGTTCCCGCCACGTTCTTAAGAAATGATATAATTACACAAGAATGGTGCTAGTCGATTGTCGCTATATCAATATAAGTGAAAAATTGTCTAACTCTATAGCGGAAATTATAGACGATTTAAAATATTGGAGATTTATCAATTTATCATACATTCATTATCTTTATTATTATTATCACTATTATCATTATTATCATTATCATTATCATAATCATTATCATTATTATTTTTATTATTATTTTCATTATTTTTAAAAATATTTTTTTAGAAATTTTTTCCCTGAGGTACTTATGATCTCTCAGGGACTTACACCCTAATGCTAAGATAAAAGCATTATTATTATTATTATCATTATCATTATTATTATTATTTTATTATTTTTATTATTATTATTATTATTATACAACTTCCTTTATTGCAAAACAGACAAGTTCCTATTCTAACATCAATTCCGAAGAGAAATAATTGCAACTATGGTTCTTGGACCTGGTCCCCGGTGTCATGCATGAAGGACCCTCTAAACGGGGGCTAGGGGGGGGCTAAGCCCCTTTATTATTATTATTATTATTATTATTATTATTATTATTATTATTATTATTATTATTATTATTATTATTATTATTATTATTATTATTATTACTAAATCTCATTTTCATTTCTTTAACTACGGTACAGTTAATTAATTAGGGGGTAATTACGGTCGACTCAGCCATCACGGACGACATAAGAAAAGATTGGACGACGTGATATAGGCCTACAACAAGATCTGAAGCTGCTCGAACTGAAGAAGGAAGACATTGCATGGAAAGTGGAGGAGAAGGATACGAGTACTGCTGACCTCCCGCCATAGAGATCAATTCTAGCCTGAAGGGAAGATGAAGAATTTATACGGAGTCTGTTATACCTCTTTGTTTTGATATATCTTTATAATATAGTGACCGTACAAATTTCTCTTCTTTCCCTTCAGGCTCTATATAGAATTGATAAAGTAACATCATTAACCAGCAGATTACCATTTTGTTTCTTCTATAGCGACCTTAATCTGTTAATGATGCTGCTTTCAATATTGTTGGATTCGGACTGAGTGTTGTCCAACCCGTAGGAATTCGTATACTGTGACTCCTTGAGGCATTTACTCAGCGCTTAATCTAAGCTGCATGGAGTTAGTTAGTAACCACAGCACTAGCATTACGGCACCTGCGTTTTTACAGCAAAATACGGTATATCGGCAAGAGTATGTGCCATGCACTCAAAGTTGCAAGCCCTTAATCCGTTTGATGCCTTCCATGTTGACTAAAGGAGTAATACATTTCGCCGGAGCTGCTGTCGACATTGCAGAAGGTGAAAACCAACTTAAACCACTATACCAAATGGCACTGACTATAAACTTCTTCATATACTGCATCAATGCCACCATGCCACAATCACCACACCAGCATGACCATCACCAACACGACCACCACTAAAACCACGACCACCATGGTAATGGCAATAATACCATGGTGCACCACTACCATCACTAACTGAATGCTAATAAAATAGAAAACTGCAAGTCTTCTAAACTGTGACTGAAACCGATTCTATATAATTATATAGTATAAACTTGTAGGGTATACTCTAACAGATTCATAACAGTCGTATGATAATTACCTGCAATGACTCAAAACTACTTATTATTTTGAGTACTATTTAAAATAGTTTCATACAAGTACCGTTTATATAGTTTCATACAAGTATACCATTTAAATAGTTTCATACAAGTACCATTTAGGCCTAAATCTGCTAAGCAGACAAACAGACAATAACTTATCCCAACACCTTTGAAGCTCTAGGCCTATAGGCCTATATAACATCAAAGCAAAGTCGTTGTAAAATTAAGTAGCACTCCGACCACTGTAATAGTAAGGCGTCTTCCACTGAAAAAAACTGGATCCTCTGGCGGTTAATAGATATTCATCTTCTCGGCTTCTCAGAAGTCCAACAATAATATGATGAAATATTTACCGCAGCGAACTCAAAAACTGAAGCGCCAGCATCATGTATATAAAGACATAGTGTATCCTGATGGAGTCTACATGTGCACAAACCAATGCGAATCCCTCAATATATATATATATATATATATATATCAGTAAATATACATGTATGTATAGACTATAGATAATATATATATGTATATTATGTATTGCCAGTGAGAGCCTGGAGCCTGGTTGAAAATATTTGGTCCGCGATTGAAAAATAGGCCTATAATATATATTAAGAACTATTGTTTGTATGTGCACTTGTTATAGCGCCCCTTCAAGGTCTCTCTACTCAGAGGCGCTCCCGAATGCAGAGCGGACACTGCATCGGAGTTTCACGCCGAAGCGCTGAGCAATTGTGAGTGAAAGACATGCCCAAGGTCCTTACGCGGCGAGGTGGTTTAAAATCTCGAACCTTCCGGCTTCAAGGCAACGACGCCACCACTACACCACCGCGCCCCACAACTATAACAAACCCATGGATACGGTTCACTCGAAATATACACTATATACATGCACATATATATATATACATATGTACATAATACATGCACATGTATAATGGCTATATGTTTTTCCAGTGAAAGCCTGGATGAGCATTTTTTCGTGCGCGATTGAGATGGTGTCTCGTATGGAGATGATGTCTCGTTAAAAACACCGAGGGGAGGCAACGGGAGACCACCCCTCTATGAATCCCGAGTAAATGTCAAATGAAGCTTCTACAGAAACAAGTTACTAAAAGAGAAGGCCCAGAGGTGGGAAGAGTGGCGACATTGGACAGCCGAACATGCCTAGTGGCAGAGAACCAGAAGAATAGAAGATTGAACATATATATATCGGTATATATATATATATATATATAGGTTAAATATATAAATCGTGCACTAAAAATCACCAACCTTGCTCTCACTGGCTTTATTGGACACAAAACCGATGTGGCACTGAAAAATTATCGAAGGCATACACACGCTTGCAGCTGTGTAAATTTACACGACCAGAATTCTGTGCAAAGGACAAAGCATATTATCCTTTAAATTTATAATATTTCTGATTTCTGATTTCTGTCTGTTTTTTCCAATGAGTCGTTCTGGTAGTACCGACACTGCTCCAGACAGAGACAGACAGAGACAGACAAACAGACAGACACACCGACAGACACACAGTCAGAGACAGTAACAGACAAAGAAAGACAGAGAGTGACAGATAGAGACAGACACAGACAGAGACAGACACAGTTACAGAGACACAGACAGAGACACACACAGACAGAGAGAGACAGAGACAAACATAGAAAGAGACAAATAATAAAGCGATAAAGAAAAAGACATGGAGACAGAAAGAGAGAGAGAGAGAGAGAGAGAGAGAGAGAGACAGACAGACAGACAGACAGACAGACAGAGAGAGAGACAGAGACAGAGACAGAGACAGAAACAGAGACAGAAACAGAAACAGAGACAGAATACAAGAGAGAGCGCAAGAAAACAGTTTATCATAAACTTAGAAGATACTGTTTCAATCAACAAACTGACAAAGATGAATTTCCAAAACGTTGATGAACGCCAAATGAAACAGCTGCCACGGATCCAACGCCTACTTTTATAGCTCCTTTTCACACGCTTCCAACCAACTGGACCGTTTCCTCTTCCATCACTGCTCTACCACGACGTCCACGGTCACCTTGGCACGGCTGGCAACTAAAAAAAACGAGCGCTGGATCGGCCGGAGTTCAGTGGGATATTAAATCCGTGGACAGTTCCGACAAGCGCGTCCTGATTGATCGTAACGGGTTAAATCCTGGTCGAATTGAACAAATGAAGCATTCACTGGCATTATGGCTTAATGTCAATAAACTGGTAAGCTGGCTTATCCACGCAAACCCCTTTTCATTCAGTTTACTCATTCCAAACATTCAGCCAGCCATTGGGTTCCTCCTTCGTTTCCCCGTAAGTCCGTATGCACGTACGGCTGCACACAGCCATTAGTTTGAGCCTCTGTGCTTCTCCGTGTATCCCTCTGGATCGCTCCGCGTACGTCTGTCTGCGCGTCTTTCTATTTGCATATCCATGTATCCATGCATATTGCGTATACCCTTGATTTCGCCGGATGTCGTGGTCCTCCCATTGCGCGCACTCGGCCACACTGTCCTCGCTGTTCGCGCAAGAACTATACTCCCATGGCTTTTTTAACGTGCAATTGTGCACAAAGTGTGTAGTTCTAAATGGATTCGTGCAGTTGTATAAGCACTTCTGTACAGCTAAAACTAGCAAAAAAGGTCATTATCCTCCGATTGGAAGTAATTTACCATGGAGGATGGGAAAGGAAAGAAGGGGTTGTGCAGTTCTAAAAATTCCTTAAAAGCCCTGACGCCTCCGGAACCAACGTCGGTTATGGGATGTGCGCGGCTTCTCCAATCTGCATTATGGCACCTACATATGCAGTCCTAAGGACTTGCCCAAGGTCCCTACGCGACGACTTGAGGTGGATTCGAACCTGCAACCATTCGGCTGCAAGGCGACGAACATACCCACTACACCACCGCGCCCCACAGCGCTATATAATTGCTCGTGTGTATCGTATAGTCCATGCATCCTTCTGAGCACTCACGAGTTACGGTGTTTTATGAAGAAGTTTATTTTCGTATATAGTGCCCTGAGCAAAACCTGGAAACCGAGTCCAGCTGGTCAGTAAAAGAAATGGCAGGATCCACGACAATTCCCTGAAGACGGGAGGTGGATGGGGAGGAAACCGTGAGACGAAGCCAATTAGCATCAATCTAATAAGGCTGACTTGTGTCTTGTAATGCTGGGCTATACACGCACCCCGTGTGTGTGTGTGTGTGTGTGTGAGAGAGAGAGAGAGAAAGAGAGAGAGAGACAGAGAGAGAGAGAGAGAGACAGAGAGAGAGAGAGACAGAGAGAGAGAGAGAGAGAGAGACAGAGACAGAGACAGAGACAGAGACAGAGACAGAAAGAGAGCTCACAGACCATCTATATGTCTGATATTACATTACATTACTTTACATTCACAAAGCAAGCTCTCAACTCATCAGCAGAAATCCTTTGAATAGTTTCTCGTCAACACCAACCGCGTTGTTGATCAGCGGAAACAGTTCTCGTGCCACCGAACCCGCAGATGTCTTACTTAGATAGGCCCATAGATCAGATCGACAGGGTTCGGGAAACGCCAAAGTAGCATCCTCTTTGGAAAGCACCAGATAGCCTGTCGAAGAAACAGCATCCTATTCGAACGTTAAGTGCTGACAACGCACAAACACGCAAGCATCGCCGAGGAACAGAGGGCTGGAAAGTGTTTCGGGGAACGGGCTGGTTAGCTAAGAACGCAATAAAACTAATTTCGTCGACGGTATAGATCTATAGTCTCTTGTGAAGATGAGAAGAGTCGCAGAAACCATCACGGTCCATATTGCCAGAGGACACGCCATGCCAGCTGCGCCAACTGTATACGTCGACGACGACGAAAGTGAAAGCCTAAGAGAAAGTTTTCCTGACCATCTATCTTTCTATGCGAGAGATTGAACGCATGGAGCGCATAGTGGAAAACAGAGAAGGGACAGAGGCTAAGCAGAATAAAGGAATGGGGATCAGGGAGGGACAGTCAGAAAGACAGACAGACAGACAGAGAGACGCAAAGAGAGAGAGCAAACTGCAGGAATAAGAAAGCGTGAGGAGTGTATAGAAAGGTAAGATAAAAGACTGGACGAAAGTGATGATAAGAAAGGGAGATAAGATTAATAGACGACGGTAATAAAACAATAAGGTGACGAAATGTGATGTAAGGAATTAGATGAACGGTGAGGAAGAGCAATGTAAGATAGTGGATGGAAGGATACCTTAAATATGGAGCAAAAGAAATTAAATGTAGGAATAAGGAAAGGAATTAAAAAGTAAGAATAATTAGGATAACGAGTTAAAGGAAGGAAAGAATCTCTAACGTATACTGTTGTGGAAAGAAAATTTAAAGAAAAGAACATATAGGTGCCTATAGCAACAAGATTTGGTAAGGGGTAACAAGGTAAGGCCGAGAGATTGATTGGAAGGAATGACAAGCTAGAATACAGTAACAAAAGTTATAATATATGAAAATTCAGGTCAGTTCAATAGGTCAACACTAGGCTACAGGGGGATGAGCTGTCCTTCTCAACGTAAGTCGTACTAAATTGAAGGATATGCCAACTGACGTTCACACACACACACACACACACACACACACACACACACACACACACACCGCTGCATAGGCGAACATCCCATTCTGTCGTTCGTATAAAACATTCAAACAAGCAGCAAACACACACACACACACACACAGACATAAGGAACTGAACATATAAAAGTCAAAACATGGGTAAAAAAGCGAGAAAAGCAACTGAGAGTAAACTTTGAGTACTGCTTGCCCATATCCCCAAATGTGCCAACGTTTTAATAAACCACGTTTCGAAAATTCCCTCCGTGTAGGCCACGAGCCGTTGTCAATCCACACTTATTATAACCACCCTTTCCGAGTTCTTTATAAGCCAAAATAGCCTCCCTCCACCTTGTGGGGCACGGTGGTGTAGTGGTGGCGTCGCTGCCTTGAAGCCGGAAGGTTCGAGCTTCGAATCCACCTCGTCACCGCCTAGGGACCTTGGGCAAGTCCTTCTCTCGCAATTGCTCAGCGCTTCGGCGTGAAACTCCGATGCAGTGTCCGCGCTGTAGTCGGGAGCGCCTCTGAGTAGCGGTTGAGGGTTGGAAGAGTCGCTATAACAAGTGCGCATACAAACAAATAATATACCATATACCGAGCTTCCTATGGCGGCCTCTAGCGGTCTCTCCATACAATAAGTGTAACAGCTATGCCTAAACCATCTGGATCGATTCCATGGTATGCATGGAGTGATGTATGCCTTCCACACGCACACACGACCACACGCACATACGCGCGCGCGCACACACACACACACACACACACAACCACACGCACATACGCACACACAACCACACGCACATACACACACGCACATACGCACACGCACACACAGCCAAGCAAATAAAATGCCAAATCCTGCAAGGCCATAAACGATGGAAACCAATTTCCCCGACAACATCGAGTCAGAAATGCCATCGATAGACCAACACGTTTAGAATAATCATAATCAGAGTAATTCGAGTGTAGGCTAAGCTGCCTTTGCCGTTATAACATAACATAACACAACATAATATATTATATAATTTATAACATAATATGATAATATCATGTTATCATTATGATGTCATATCATAACATAAAAATCATATAACATAACATACACAGCATAACATGTCGTTCCAGTAACCTCCATGGAAACTATCGTTTTAAGCTAAAAGAAGTCAAAACTCATTTTGAGTCGCTCTCAAGGCCGTAGTCATGATTTGATTTCGGGGGGTGTTTCTTCAGTTTCCCGTCCAAAAAAACTGATGACCATTTTTTTAGTCATCCGGCCGAAATCAATTCATTCTATTTTTTCTATTTTTTCATTTTGGGATGTGTTTTCATGGTTTTTTACATCATGTGCTAGCAAATGCATTCTATTTTTTCTGCTTTTTACATTTCGGGGGTGTTCACACACCCAAAACATCCCTAGCTACGGCCCTGGTTGCATAGGCGCCGACTTGACCCGAAGAGTGTGAGTGCCCAAACGAATGCGAAAAGCCCGCGCGTGAGCGCGGGAAAAATTTTTGGAGCCTTTTTTGATAGGAGAGTTATTGAAATTACATCTGTAGGTTCTGTTCATAGCTAGTCGGAGACTTGTTCATGGTTTTAGGGGACGAACTCGCGGTCAAAGGACGATCGCCGAGCACGAAGTGACTTGGGGAGGGGAAGTGCTCCTTACCATTTTCGATTTTTTTCTTGCCACACTGCGATGGTAGCATCTTAGGCTGTCATTTTTACGAAATTGTCGTGGTTTAAGACTTGAAAAGCATCCCTGGTGCTGTTTTAAAAATTTCCACACAACATGAAATAATGACATTTTGAGCTGCTATCTCATCAAAATTTCCCGTTATTTCATTGTGCGTTTGCAGGCGGTTCAATAAAGTATATACTTACTTACTTACTTACTTACTTTTGTATAGCTATATAGCATGTACAATAAAACGAAACAGTCATTCAACTCGTCGCCTTTGTCCGTAATAAAAAAATTACTGAAGCGGATCGAATGAGCAGGATTTCGATGTTTTCCTCGTATTCATTTGGAGTTCAGACTATCGGACGGTGTAAAACTGGAGTAATAGTAAGGTAGACTAACTGAGATAAAAGAAAATATGCAAAAGACGCAATGATTTCATAGATAAGCAATGCCAACAGAGAAATAATATCATAAAAAGCACATCTTGTTGGCTGATTTCTGGTGGTGCCCATGCATAGGCGGGCCTCGCATGGCCAATTTCTGGTGGTGCTGAGCACTCACGGGCCTCGCAGAGTCGGCGCCCATGCCTGGTTGCTCTACTCTACTGATCGTGAGTCAGCTGATAATGCGAGACCGTGCAGATCGCTGGAGGCCAATACGAAAATTCGTCGCACAGAAAGCCTCTGCTATCATGCTATCTAGCGTGACCTCATTCCGAAGAGCACGCCGCGCAAACCAACCAAAAACCAACCAACCAACCCCCATTCGGAGTGCTGAACGAAAGAATTGTTTCGGACATCTGTTGATCCGGATCATGGCGAGAGAAACCGTATACACCGTTGCTGGGGAGGCTGGCTGCGACGTGGAAAAACAGCGAAAAGACTTGGAGCCAATAAGCGCTTGACGTAACAGAATTACATGACGCACCTAATGAAATTAAAAGCGACGTTCGCCAAACTAGAGACCATCGACCATCTATCACGACTGACTGGACATGGACGGCGTCCAAGTTTACCGCAAATTGAGGCTGACCAGCCCAACACGAGTCGGAGGCGAAGAGAAAACGACGAGGTACGACAGAAGATGTCTGGCTGCATGCAGCGCGTAGGAGTTGGCCCCGGTATATAGGATATGGGTTAAACTTAGACCAGGTCGAGGCTTTTTAAACGAATTTGTAGAACTGCCCAATCCCCCATTTTTCCTTCCTATCCTCCATAGTAAGTTACTCTTAATCGAATGAGTCGACAATGGTCTTTTTCACAATTATTTTTTTAACTGCAAAGGAAAAATTCTTCTAAAACAGTCATTGCACAAATCCATTTAGAGCTGCACATTTTGTGTGAACTGCACGCTAAAAAGCATTGATCTTGTATGAAATAATGCAACGTAAGCTAAGCATAGTAAGTAAGGTGCACGTATAAGGGAAGACACAGCCAGGATGGAGAATAATACTTTTGAAGGTCAGCGAACTAGACAGACAGTGAAATAATCAAGTTGGAAAATTAATGTGTTCCTCGCAGATAGATTGGATAAAAGGAACGGGAAGCAGCTATCTGTGAAACCAGTCTGCACAGCACATTCCTAAGTGAGTAGAAGTTTTTATTAAAGTCTGGTTCGAAATGGTCTTACTATTTTCGTTGAACTTTCTGTTAATAATTAATTATTTTAAAACTACAGGTTAAGTAATTATTAAGATATCAAAAGCTGAATGGTCTTTGCTTTCACCATAATTGAAAGTATGCCAAAAATAAGGAGAGTCAACTTCTGAAGTCGTCGAGTGAAGGACTTGCTGAAGGTCCATATACGCAACGGCTTGAGGTGGATTCGAACCTGGAACACTCTGGCTGCAAGGCAACGAACCGACCACTACACCACCGCGCCCCACGAAACACATGTTATTCTATCACATAGGATCGTTTTACACCACATGATAATACGATATCATTATTATCTTACGAGACATAATAATAAGCGAATATTTGCGAGAAACGCTACACCGGCTTCCAGTTGCGGAACGCATTGAATATTCAAGATTAGTACGCATGCGCAGATTGACTCGAGTCGATCGTGTTTTTATGCATCTGAACGTCCTTCCTGATGCACCTAGCAACGGCAGCCTTTGATTTTTGCAGAAAATAAGAATTGTAATCGAGGGAAGAATGCAACTTAGGGAAGGTGAAACAAAGGAAGACTTCTATATATATAAGGAAGCTATTGGATTGGATGACTGGGGAAAGCCATAGTTGGCTGAAAGAAAAAGTTACCTAACCGGCAGAATGATGGCGACATTGGACTAAAGCAACTGCCATAATTAATTATCAAAGGCAGAGAACGAAAGAATATTTTTGAAAGAATCTGAAAATGCTCTTGTTTAGATCTGTAATGCAAGGTACTTAAAAATGCGCTAGCCTATATCAACTGCACACATGCATACACACATTTTGTGAGGCGTGGTGGTGTAGTGGTGGCGTCATTGCCTTGAAGCCGGAAGGTTCGAGGTTCGAATCCACCTTGCCGCGTAAGGACCTTGGGCAAGTCCTCCACTCACAATTACTCAGCGCTTCGGCGTGAAACTCCGATGCAGTGTCCGCACTGCATTCGGGAGCGCCTCTAAGTAGAGAGAGCTTGAAGGGGCGCTATAACAAGTGCACATACATACATACATACATACATACATACATACATACACATACATACACCCGTACATTGTATTTGTGAGTATTGTTCTATAGCACAATAATTATCATGTGAGGAACATTTATCAGAGGTTGTTCCGCCATGGTTAGAAAAGACCGTGACAGAACACATTGGTTCATCGCACAAAGGTAACCGCTTTCGAAATCTATCAATCAATCAGTCAGTCAGTCAGTGACATAAATTTATATAGCGCCCCTTCAATATCTCTACTCAGAGACGCTCGCGTATATAGAGGCAGAGAAAGGAGACGAAGGTCATGTCTTGAACGTTGCGTTCGCAACATGAGGCTTCGCAACAGGAAGCCAGTGTAATATTTCCCGAAAATATATTCACATACATATATAGAGAGAACTATATATTCACATAGGGCCTACATACTGTATATAGAGAGAACTATTATTATCAAGCCGTGTGATGTCATATGATTGTTGTTCAGGAATGGATTTCAATCACTTCAAAGCTTTCCACGTCGCTTTGAGTAGGAGCGTGACGGGCACCAACCTGATTATACCCGGTGTTAGAGACGGAAAAGATTTACGACTACGTAATGACGACTGAAGGCGGAAGTCCTGTGGACTGGCGGGGGTTACATTGAGTGGCGGGAGCTCCGGGACCGTGGCGCGGCCTATAGAGAGGAGAGGGAGGGGATGGCGGGTGAGGCGGGAGTCCCCGAGACCGTGCGCGTGGCCAGTGAGGGGAGGGAGGCAGGGCCGGATTAAGGTATGTTCAACATGTTCGGCCGAACAGGGGCCCACACGTTAGGAGCCTCCACACATGCGGAAAATTTTTTAAAGAACAAATTGGTATGTTCTGAAGGAATTTCTACCAACGACTAAGAAAGAAAAAGGTCATCAGCTATTTTGGCAGGGAAAATCGGTTATATATATTCTAAAAAAATTTCGACTGAACGACTAAAAAAGTCATCAGATTTTTCGGTCAAAAATTCCCCCAAAATTTTCCAAACAGGGTCCCTACATTTCTTAATCCGATCCTGGAGGGAAGGGACGGTGAGGCGGGTTTCCTGGGACCGTTGCGTGGCCAGTGAGGGGAGGGATAGGACGGTGAGGTGGGTGGCCTTGGATCATGATCGCTGCCTGACGCTGGTCAATGCCGCTCCAGAACCTATCACCACCGACTGAGTATAAGATCAGAAAGAAACGAGTAAGACGACGACCACAGAGAACACCATGGAGACGACACCAGACGACACCAGACGACACCAGACGACACCAGACGACACCATATGACTTGTGAAAGAATGCCGCTGTCGACAGTATATCAAAGGCTGCACTTGCATCAAAGAGAGCAGACAACGATACCTGATTTCGATGATGCGTCAAAGAAATCAGAAATAATTCCGATCAGCCGAAACCAGACGGAATGAAATCTGACGATTGTCGTTTGGGAAATAAGGAATTCGTTTCTGGACACAACGTCTTACCGCTGCTCCAACGAAATCTGCTCAACCACCTTCGATAAACAGTATTAGGTATCCAGCTCAGTCACTCGATATTTGTGGCAGTGCTCCACAAAATTCCAACACGGAAAAAAATAGCAATTGCAAAAGCTCTTAAGTGCTGTAATATGCCGAGCAAATTTCTGTCCAGGGTAACGACCTCTGTTGTCATAGACCCTGGTCAAATCGGATCCATCCATCCATCCTCAAATTGCGCAGATCTACCGGCCAGCGTCTGATTTAACAATGCATTGGAATCTTGCAGCATGCAGTGTCTCGTTGTCGTTGGCCAATTCCGCGAAGCAGCAAGAAAACGTCTCAGCTGCTCTTCATGAACTGTGCACCGCAGCGCTATAATTGTGTATCCAGCCCGACCACCAACGAGTTTTTGTCGGAACTTCAAATTCACCCGGACACCGGCCAGCGTTTGATTTAAAAATTAAATGCGTGGTATCTTGTGGCATTACCTCATTCTCGACGGCCAATCCGCAGAATGCACGTTGCCACAAAACGTCTTAGACACACTTCAGGAGCATTATGCTATCATGTATCCAGCACCATAATTCGAGATTTTTTTGAATCGCTCCAAATAAAAAGTCACCTGGCCACCAGTCAGCGTTTGATTTTTAAAAATGCATTGGTGTATCTTGCAGCATAGCATCATTTTCGGTGGCCAATTCCGAAGTATGCGCGCTGCCAAAAAACTTCTTAGCTACTCTTCATGAAGAGTGGCAGCGCCAGGATTTCAGGTTATGGGGAATTGAACCATCGCGGACATTTTCCATTTTTCATCCGCCAAAATTTCTGATAGTCATCCGTTCAAAATCTCGTGATGGGTGATGGGGTTTATCGTGGAAATATTTCTTTTTACAAGCCTTTTTAGGGGGCTTATAGCCCCTGGATGACCCTTTTAGGGGGCTTGACCCCTAGCCTCCCCTGGCGCTGCTATAATGGCTGTCAAGTATCCAGCCACGCCGTTCAATATGATTTGATGGCGCTCCAAAAATCACCTGGATACGGCCAGCGTCTGAATTAAAAACTTGAAGACATTGGTCAGAGATCGGATGACGATTGGCCATGTCATCAGCATCGAGTTCTCTGCGTCTGACGTTCGTCAACACAATCGGTCACTTCTGGGAACTTAGGACAAAACCATGGACCAAAAGACAAGACAATCGGTCACTTCTGGGAACTTAGGAGAAAACCATGGACCAAAAGACAAGACAATTGGTCACTTCTGGGAACTTAGGAGAAAAACCATGGACCAAAATACAAGACAATCGGTCACTTCTGGGAACTTAGGAGAAAACCATGCACCAAAAGACAAAACAATCGGTCACTTCTGGGAACTGAGGAGAAAACCATGAACCAAAAGACAAGACAATCGGTCACTTCTGCGAACTGAGGAGAAAACCATGGACCAAAAGACAAGACAATCGGTCACTTCTAGGAACTTAGGAGAAAACCATGAACCAAAAGACAAGACAATCGGTCACTTCTGGGAACTGAGGAGAAAACCATGGACCAAAAGACAAGACAATCGTCACTTCTGGGAACTGAGGAGAAAACCATGGACCAAAAGACAAGACAATCGGTCACTTCTGGGAACTGAGGAGAAAACCATGGACCAAAAGACAAGACAATCGGTCACTTCTGGGAACTGAGGAGAAAACCATGGACCAAAAGACAAGACAATCGGTCACTTCTGGGAACTGAGGAGAAAACCATGGACCAAAAGACAAGACAATCGGTCACTTCTGGGAACTTAGGAGAAAACCATGGACCAAAAGACAAGACAATCGGTCACTTCTGGGAACTGAGGAGAAAACCATGGACCAAAAGACAAGACAATCGGTCACTTCTGGGAACTGAGGAGAAAACCATGGACCAAAAGACAAGACAATCGGTCACTTCTGGGAACTGAGGAGAAAACCATGGACCAAAAGACAAGACAATCGGTCACTTCTGGGAACTTAGGAGAAAACCATGGACCAAAAGACAAGACAATCGGTCACTTCTGGGAACTTAGGAGAAAACCATGGACCAAAAGACAAGACAATCGGTCACTTCTGGGAACTGAGGAGAAAACCATGGACCAAAAGACAAGACAATCGGTCACTTCTGGGAACTGAGGAGAAAACCATGGACCAAAAGACAAGACAATCGGTCACTTCTGGGAACTGAGGAGAAAACCATGGACCAAAAGACAAGACAATCGGTCACTTCTGGGAACTGAGGAGAAAACCATGGACCAAAAGACAAGACAATCGGTCACTTCTGGGAACTTAGGAGAAAACCATGGACCAAAAGACAAGACAATCGGTCACTTCTGGAAACTGAGGAGAAAACCATGGACCAAAAGACAAGACAATCGGTCACTTCTGGGAACTTAGGAGAAAACCATGGACCATAATATGGTGTTGAATAACACAACAGGAAATGACAGCAGCCACAAATTTATTCCAACTATTCCAACTAATAATGTACGGAAATCCACAACGTATAATAATTATACGCACATAAATACATGCATCCAACCCACAATCCTACATACACACATGCACACACACACACCACACACCCACAAACCCACCCACCCTCACACACACACACACACACACACACACACACACGCATACATGCATAGACGCCATGCAAAGGTATACAGCTGTTGGCGAAGATTTCTCATGCAAGAGGACACGGAAGGTTCCGTAACAAGAGAGAGGCGATGTCCTTGGCTCGCGCTCCGCTCACTCTGCATTATTAAAGCCGAATAATTAGACTGCATCAATATCCCATAGGACTTTCCACATCAAGGACAGTAACATCCACACATCTTATTCCATATATATATATATACATATATATACATATATAGACCTATATGTACCACATATCTTATATATATATATATATTAAGAAAATACATCAGCGTCTATAAATCAAGTAGCATATATATTTAGGCTTAGCAACGACGCATGCTGAACGGTAATTAGCCATGGCACGTCATCGCATGATTCTGGATGTGTGAAGGCATCTATATGGAATGCTTGATTCTAGACGGTTGGTCAGTAGCATATACTGCAATATGCGTTTGGACAAATGATTGACGTATGAAAAGACCGTCTTGGGATTTAGACAGAACAGACAGACAGACATTAAATAGGCTTATGTACCACATATCTTATATAATTATATATATTATATAGGCCTATATAAAAAATATTATATATATATATATTATTATTATTTTACAGACTACATCAGCGTCCAAATCAAGTACATTTATACTTAGCCAACGAATGCCGAGCGGTATATTAAAGCCGAACAGACATACAGACAGACAGACAGACAGACAGACAGACAGACAGACGGAGGACGTGCAGACGGACAAATTGACAGACATACAGAAGGACCTAGTCACACTGGAACAAATTACACGTAGACCCTATAAGGGGCCTATCTATAATAGGCCTACAGGTAGACAGTTTAGGAAACGAATAAGCCTAAAGTGTAGGCCTATACGGGAATTATTGTGAACATTTGTGACAATTTAAGCCGATAATGACAACTAGAACCATATATTCAAACGAAAGTGCAGCAAACAACTGGCAAAATTAAGGATAATACTCATTTACCAAGAATACATAGCCCCATTTAGGTCAGCTCAGTCTTCCAGAGGCAGCTGCAAATGAGTGGCGCATAATTTTATTATAGCAGGCTGCCAATTAGGCCTAAGACTGCATATGCTATACCTTGTTGTATTCGTGACAACAAATCTGTGAAATATAGGAATTGTCAGGGCCTACTACGCCATGGGGGGATGGAAGCAGACTGCTTCCAATTTGGGTCAGGGGGGGAAAGGTTTCCCCCCCTAATGATAAAGTTGAGTACAGAATGTTTACTCCTGAACATTTCCCCCGATATTCCCCAGCATCTACTATGGACTTCCTCCTGGTAAATCCCGCGAACAATCCCCTCCATGTCATAACACAGGGTAAATCTTCATTTAATTAATTTGACTTTTGCTTAACACTCACATAAATTTGTCCTTGCACTTCCATCAAATTCGCACCCATCCGGGCTTGCCAAGTGGGGGGGGGAGTAAGTAGCCTGATGCCCTGATCCAACTTGTGCCAGAGGGAAATCCCCCCCCTATTGATAGATGGGCATAAGAGATTTCCTTCTGGGCATATCTCCCCGGCATCTCCCTCTGTACCATCCCTCCCCCATACCCACGGTAAATTCCCCTTGAACGTTCACTCATAATTAATTACATTAATTGTTTTAAAAAATTAAAGTATATTTTATATTTACTGACACTGCATTTGTTATATACAAGAAGTTGATATTTTACTGAATGCTGGACTTTTCCAAACTTCACAAGACTACTAGTGTTTCATGCACTGTTAACCCATAATGAGAAATTTTAGAATGTTAAGATTACATTGTGCAAATTTTAAAAAAAATGGGGAGGCGACATTTTACGATATCCTACACCACGTTTCTGAGCATTCAATTCACGGGCATTTTTGTGAAGATGACAGCTTAAAAGGTACAATTACAGAGTGCAAATCCAAAAGGTGAAATTTTCATGACTTTATCGTTTATAAACAGCTAGCAAACACGAGCCTAAAACATGCGCTCTAGTCGAGGCCAACAGCTAAAAATGCGTTGGTTTCTGGGGCCCCGCCCCAGACCCCGCTGGGGGAGCTTACGACGCTCCCCAGACCCCTAGTCCCATAATGGGCTTCGGGCCTTCGGCGCTTGCAATATAGGCAAAAAGTTTCTGCTAGGGGGGATTGCTTCCACCTTCCAGGGGGGGATAGTAGGCCCTGGGAATTGTTGTGGTAGTATGTAACTTAGTATGCAAGTGAACCCAAGGATGGGAATCAGTTATCACCAGCTGGTTCAAGTTAGAAACAGTAGGGTCCACTTTCATCAAAACATTAATTGGATAAATACGGTCTTTACGCAATGCTAAGATGCGGGCTTCTTATGGGAAGTAGGGTTACACACGCTTTCGAAGGAACAGTCTTCTCTTCCCCAAATGTCAAATCGGCAAAGACGTAGCTTGGGGCGGGGGCGTTCTGGGTGTTACAACAAACGCCACACGAAATTAAAAAATGCTACCATGAAAATTATTAATGCATTTACTAACATTTTCATGATGTAAGAACTAGGCTAGGGATATCATTTTTTAAGCATTTGTTTATAATTGTGTCATTCTACAATAGATTAGATCATCCTCCAAACCCCTCAGTCTGTTGATTCGTGTGCATGTCGGCTTCTCAAGGAGTCGAGTAAACACCCCACGAAATAAAATCCTGACTGCGGTCTTGCAAATCAGAATAAAAACATTGGGGAAAGAAGGTTTCACGCAACAGAATATGTGCATATAGTAAAACTCACCTAAATCGGCGTTAGGCTCCGTGCCGACCATCTGTATAACGAAGAGCATCAGAGAAGACCAGAAGAACAGCGCGTCGACCGTCTTCTGCATTTCCCTCGCAGGTCATCTCATCGACGAGTTCATTTTTGAGAGCCACGTGTCGTGTCCACAGAAGGCAATTGCAGACGACGAGTTAATTCTGCAGAGCCGAAGAGCTACGCAGGCTACTCGACCGAGTTAATTCTGCAGAGCCGAAGAGCCACGTAGGCTACTCGTCGAGTTAATTCTGCAGAGCCGAGGAGCTACGCAGGCTACTTGACGAGTTTATTCTGAAGAGCCGAGGAGCTACGTAGGCTACTCGACGAGTTAATTCTGTAGAGCCCAGGAGCTACGCAAGCTACTCGACGAGTTAATTATGTAGAGCCGAGGAGCTACGCAGGCTACTCGACGAGTTTATTCTGAAGAGTCGTCGGTCGTAGATCCGCAGAAGCTAATATTATTATTATCATCATCGAGTTTTACAACAGGAAGGTTATACATCCACGAGTTCAGATTGAAGAGTCGAATGTCCACTGCGGGCGGGGAGGGTCGGAGCAGGCAACACGCGCGAATTCATTTGGCAGAGACTCAAAGCCGAGCAGCTGGTTCATATTTTCGAGTGGAGGAGTTGCTCATTCGCACAACGTAATCAAATTGCTGACTTTCTCCGCAATGCAGCCTTGATTTACGAGTGTTTTTAATCGAGTTGTATATCACGGATGACAGTCAATGCCATCGGTAAAGTAGTTTTTATGGAGCAATATATTTCGAATGGGGTCTCCGAACGAGTCGGCAATAGGGAGCCAATCACTATTAAAATATAACTGGAACAACAAGTTCGTTTTACAGAGTCGCGACCTCCGAAGGTCACTTCATCAACTTTTTATGTTGCACAGGCGAGTTCATCAACGTATGGCCTTTTGCATGGTCGGTAAGCTGTTTTCGAAGACCCGGATATCCTTCGTATATACGATCATCATACTAGATTCATATTTTAGATCCGCGCATGCGCCAACGAGAGTTCTCAAGCAAAGCCCGCAACTTCCTTTGCGGTAATAAGTGTTCGTCCTAAAAATAGAGACAATATAAAAATATTTCATTATAATAGAATGAGGCGCCTCCCACGGCAGTTGGATGAAATTTCTAGGCATCTATTGCGTCCAATAATATATCCCGAGACTAACCCTCTCCAAGTCTTGCATCTGAGCTTTTCCCGGTGTAAGGAACGATGGAAAATTGACAATTATTTTGTGAAGGGCAAATAATAATGGAAGTATTTCTATCCTCAGATTCGAAAAACTGACACTTTATTTACTCTGGGCATAAGAAAGTAACCCAATTTTTGTCACACGAGGAGTGACACGATCAAAAGGATTGACAAACATTTAGAATGCCTATACCTGTAGGTCAGCATAGATTCGATTGCATTGTTACGCGACGGGTAGGCAGACATGGAGGTAATTTGATGCAATCAGGTCAATAGAAATTACACCAATCTCATGAACCTCACTGAGCCGATGTAAATAGATATCCGTCCGTCCGTCCGTCCGTCCGTCCGTCCGTCCGTCCGTCCGTCCGTCCGTCCGTTCATTCATTCGAGTATTTATATAACACCTCTTCAAGGAAACTACATGGAGGTGCTCCCCGACTCCAGCACGGCCCAAAAGAAAAGTTTTCAATGCTTACAGAATGTGCCATAAAATGACCTAGGGAACAGGCGCAGCTCAAAAGGAGGCTATTAAAGACTGTTGGGCCAACCATAGAAAAATCACGGCTTTACATGATGGAGGTACGAGCAATAGCATGATCATATTGGTAGCTTAGTAGACTGCTATCAGCTAGAGTGATATGCATTTTAATTTTAGTCAGGCTTAAGAAAAAAATGACCCAAACGTTGTGCAGCCAGATCAACATAAATTTCGAAACTTCATATTTATAAAGCCTTCCCTAAAGCGATGTATCTTGCGGGTCCGATGACCAAAATAACACGACTCATGGTCGATAGCAACTGTTAATGTAAAGTTGCCATTGTCCCGGAATCGTGCTTTAATTATTAATTAGTTTGGAATACAGCAGAAAGAGAACTCCCCATGGCATCTGTCGGATGTAGCGTATAGTATGCGTGGCCCGTATTCTGCCACCGAAGGCACTGCGGTAGCCAGATACGGGTGGACCCAAGGGACGTGAAGGAACTCAGGGAGAAACTAAAACCCAGAGGGAGTAACCTACAACGTAGAGGGTCTACGCATACTCTTCCACAGCTTGAAACGTACAATCTGCATGTTCAAACTGCATTGGGATTCGAACCAAGCTATAGTTGACCATCTCTTCTCATTCAATTACTTCTGTGACGCTTTTCTCGTGACTGGAAGCCATTCCACCATGTTCTCTCTTTCCCAGCCTTACGACCGGTGCTTAGAGTGTAAAAAATGTCTGGACGCTCCTTAACTTTCCAGTGTGGCTGACGAAATAAGTGGCAGGACGGCGTTCAGATTGAAAATGAGCGCATGGACGCCGTCCATGACCATCCAGTCGCACTTTAATCCCTGTTTTATTTATCCGTGGTTCCGGGGTTACAATGTGTCGGGAGCGCTTCTGACTAGACGGTGCTGAAGGAGCACACATAAAAATAAAACCTCCTAACGAATGAATGACATCACGATGCACAGTGAATAGTGAATACTATCAGCTTAAATTAATTAAATCGAAGTAGGCCTAGATACAAATACCTGCACAATTGGAACACTGCAGCCCAACAGTCCGTCCTTCAGTCCGTCCGTCCGATCGTCCACCGAGATTCGAACCAGCGACACGCATCGCAGACCGACCGATCAACCGACCGACTCACCGACCGATCGGTTGATCCGTCACCGTCAGAGTCCATGAAAGGAATCAAACGTGCTCAGTCGTCATTATTCGCGGAAGCAGCGGCGGAGGCGCTGTCGCTGCAGGCAGCGTCGGTCCCTCCGTCCCTCCGTCCGTCCGTCCGTCCGTCCAGCAGACGAGGCTCGCTTGATGCACCGTCAACCATTAGACTAATCCACCACAGTCGACGTTGTCACACGGCGAACGAACGAACGCAGCCAGCCGGCGGAGATCAAGCGACAGCAGCCGGCCACCAACCATCCGTCTACCGACCGACCACGGACCGAGCGAGGCCGACCGATTGACGGTCGCAAGGGGCTGCTGCACGGCCGCGCTGAGGCTGCTTCGAGTCTGCCTTCTCATCGGCGGCGGCGGACACCCGCGCTGCTCGGGCCGGGTCGGGCGGTGGCGGTCGCCGCTGGACCGCACCGTCAATCGGGTCCTCGATGACGGACTGCGATTGCAGCTGCGGCCCACGCAGTTTCAACGCTCCTACATTATATAACCGTTACTTGTTGACAGTTCGCACTGCGCTGTCAGTCTGCATTTGCGCGCCGCGTGTGCGTTTGAACGTGCGAACGTGTCTATAAGGAAGTTTGTATTTATGTATGCGTTTGTTGTTTTTATGTTGTACCGTCTCCGCTGTGTAGGAGGAGAAAGCCGTAAAAGTTCTCAGGTGTTTGTTAAGACATTTTGTTTATTAAGCTACGGAGAGATAATTAATTTTTATTATACCTTCCGACGACGTAGCTTGGCGAACAGATTAGTAATCGTAACAGTAATCTCCAAATTTATAAAGCGCCCGCCGCTGGCAAGCCAGGCGCAGGGCACTAGCTTATTCACGAGCGCGCAGATTCCTAAACTTGGTGACTCGAGAAAAGCCGACACGTGTTAAGAAGACGTATAATAGACGTCAGGTTACAGGTGTCAGTTGGTAAACAAAACGAACACGTCCGTGTTGTCCACGAATACAACCATGGGCGGAGACTTAGGGGTGGACAGGGGGAACGGTCCCCCTCAATCAATGTGGTGGGGGGACGGCCCATGCATTGCCCCCCCAACCGTTAAGCGTTAGGACATGTCACGTTAGATGTGATGACTAAAAAAGTCATCAAGGTTTTTGACTGATAATAATAATATTGGGTTTTTTGTCGACATTTTTCGGACCGGATGACTAAAAAAAGTCAACTTTTTTGGCCGGCAAAAATGCAAAATTGCGTCGGCGACTCAGCCATTCGTCTGCCCAAAATTTTCGGCGGTCGTTTTCGCGCCCCCCCCCCAGTCTCCGCCCAAGTCTCCGCCCACGAATACAACTGTCACCCACCCACCCCCCACCCCCCAACCCTCTCCCCAACCCCCAGTAGGGAGACGATTATCAAGACGAAGCCTGTAGACTGCCTATTAACAGCGATCCTATTCTAAGACTTGCCTCTAAATGCTATACGCGCCCAACCTCTATTTAAACCATTTCATCCCATCCTATTTAATACGAGTGTCCCATCTACAGACCTACATGCAACATTACTGTATTATATTGGGCATTGTGTATGTGGATGTATGTACGGGGTGGGGTGATGGTTGAATTGCAACATAGGCCTAGGGACGAAGTACAGAAGAACGTGGGTTCGATGCCCCGCTAGCCCCCCCTCCCAGCCTTCCAATCC
>OX457044.1:20933414-21000914 GCA_949752735.1 Lumbricus terrestris | reverse complement strand
TCCGGTGATAGAGGCGCTCCCAGAAGACAAGCATCTTCCACGGTTACTGGGCTAAACTGATGTAGAGCCGGATGCTTCCTCCATTCGTCTGATCGTGCAATCACCTCGCACTTTTCACGGTTGAGTTCGAGGCCCATGATGCCGCACTGACGCTCTATCTCCCTCACGTCCTCCGCTACCACAGCCGCTGCTCCTCCCAACGTTAGGTCGTCCAGAAAACCCAACGTCAGACCTGAGGACAGGTTCTGCAGGATTGGCTGCAGCGGTATGCAAAACAGCAATGGTCCTAGTGGGTCACCCTGTTGGGGACCGACCTGTGAGAGCAGTGTGTATTTGCCGAACTGCAGTATTGTTGCTTCCGCGTATGCGAGGTGGCTGTATGGTGTCAGCTCTGGCGCGATCTCGTCCAATGCCAGGAGCATCCGATCTCTATGCAGGCTGTTGAATGCATTTTTGAAATCCAGTTTTACCATGATTGAGTCGCTGGGCATTTCCGTTAAGAATCTCCTCGCTGCGTGGCATGCCGCTTCCGCCCCTCCTGGTACTCCGACTCCGACCTGGCGCGGCGCGAGGTATGTGGCTGCTTTTTGAACCGTGTTGGAGTTGGCGCTCTTAGATGTTAGTCGGCGCCAGTAGTAGCCGATCACTATCGGACGCAGGCCTCCAGTCTTCTTCCGTAGTGCGATGAGCGTTCCGCCGAACAAGATCGGTCTGATCTGCGCTGGACAGACTCCTGTCAGGAGGAGGTTGACCAACCCAGTGATGGCTTCCACGAGTTCCTTTCCAACATCGGAACAAGTCACCAGGTCCAGCAGGTGTTGTGGTCGAATGCCGTCCGGTCCCCCTGAAGAGCCGGCCGGAAAAGACCGTATGTGTCCCCTCATCTGCTCTTCGCTGATCTGTAAGGGCGCCAATCGGGGCTTTGGTGTGATGACCGGTCGGTCGTTTGGAGGATCTGGATGCTTCGATCGCAATTCCTCCAGCGTCTCTCGGTCCACGTTTGCCGGTTTGTCACTCGAGCATAGAATTCTTACTGCAGCTCTAATGTTGCCGTCTTCCAATTTTGACGCCACAGCTGCTGCCACTGTCTGCTCATCACTTAGGTTGGCCCTGCGTCTGTAGTTGTTGTTCGTGAAGTCCTGTGCAGTGATCTCTGCCCACTTGCGTGGCCAATCAGCGAGGAAGCCGTTAACCCTGGTTTTGATTGTCGTTGTCAAATTGTGGCGCTTGCCTCCTCTTTTCGGTTGCTCCAGAATCCCGGCGCCGAAGGTCAACATCATGTGCCAGTGTGATGGATTGTCTGGGTCGATGAGGATTTTGTTGATGATTGTCGTTAAAAGCCTACCAACGCTCGGCCTGGCGCCTTTTGGGATGCGCTTCAAGATTCTGTGTCGCATCGTCGGGTGAAGGATCGTGACGTCGATGGTTTCATCATTCCTTCCGGCTCCTTCATCTGATGCTTGTCCACTGGCTTCCATCCCTGTTGATGTTTGCTGGGTTGGCGGGTGAGAAGTTGCAGCCTCTTGGTTTAAACTGTTTCTAGGGCTGGCTCCGTGGTCTACCAGCGCCATGAACGGCTGGGTCGACTGATCGGCCCCCAGTGGCAATTTTCCAGAGCCAGGACACGGCTGACTTCTAGGTCCATGTAGATGAACTTTCCCATCACGATTATGCAGCTGTCTTTCTACTCTGCACACGCTGCAGGCCCCCCTAGATTTTTTCTGCGACGACCTCGGGGGCGTCGAGCCGTCCATTGCCCTGGGTGAACACTATATTCACGGCTATTCGTGTGTGTAGACGTCTATACTTATTATTATTATTATTATTAGCAAACAGCATACTAGGCTAATAAAATGGAGATGACGAAAGTTGCACTTGATTAACGTTTATCCTATTTAGGTCTATAATTGGCTGGCACGCGGCAGCTCATCAACGCCTGTTGTCATCTGCTGTTTTGTAAACAGTCCGAGAACAGTGACGCCATTCCTCATGGATATTCATTAGTTTGGAACCAGCCAATGAGACGACGCGTAAGGTTAGCATTGATTGAATGCAACGAATATGCCAGTATTCAATCCGGATTAGCCAACTACCTCTTACTACAGAAGGAGTAGCACACATCCGCCACTATTCTACTTGTTGTATCATGTGATACTAATTATTATCTTGCTTGTTTCTTGGCTCAATAAAAATTGATTTATTGATTGATTAAACAGTAAAGTAAGAATTCTGACGGCAAAGGCTTTCCATAGACCGCTAGTATAGCAGGCGCCCTCTTGTGGTCGCGTGCGCGTTCATTGCTGATATTATCGCTCAGTCGATATTTATTTTTGTTGGAAAGCGAATCACTTTCGTCCTTTTTACACAAGGACATTCCGTGAGATCTTGTCGTTTTTCTGGGGCCAGTTGCACCCCAGAAAGACGGTACTTTGCGCTATGCTTAGACGCGAAGCACGGCCATCCGAGCAGGAAGCGCCGACCGTCCAAACTGCCGTTGTCCCGATTGACGTTCTTGGTCAACTCGATCCCAACGGAGGTCTGACTACTGTGACCAGCTATCTGAAATGCTACTTGTCGACTTGCCTTGCCGACGGGTAAGAAGTTGTGCTGTCCGTCTAAATGTTAGAAGCACTGCCTGTTATACGAAGTTTTGTATAGAACTATTCTGGATAATGGGCAAACCTCCGAACTCCGGTCCCAAATTATTTCACAACATTTGTCTTACCGTCACTTCACAGCATTTGTAGATAACTGCCGAAAACGTTTATTGCACTCAAAAAAATCAGAAAAATCATCCCGCTTCCTGTTTTGGGGTCGTAGTTTAGCGTCGTTAATTTCTTTTCTTTTCCAGCTTCCATTTCTCAAGCGATGTATCATTAATCCGGCTTCCAGTTCTCAAGCGTAATTTTTGTCAATCCAGCTTCTATTTCACCTATAAGGAACCTTCATCCAGCTTCCATTCACCATTTGCCGGTGAGCCAATAATATTTAACAACCTCAGCACATCGCTTGAGAAATGGAAGCTGGATGCATGTTGAAATACATGAATGAAAATCATCAATCCAGCTTCCATTTATCAAGCATGCGGTAATTAACGACGCTAAACTGCGGGATTACCCTGTTTTGGTCTGAAGATTTTTATTGTAACTTCAACGGCGATTAGTATTTTAGTCACAGATGAAAATATTGATAACAATCCACGAAGTGGGATGACAGATGAAAATCATCTGACCAAAACAAGAAGCGGGATGAATGTACTCAAAATGTACTGGTAACCAAAATGGCCTCAATAATGACGTCATTGTATAGGAGGGTGAGTAAGAAAGCATTGGAGAAGCATATCTATGTGATAAGCCATGCGAAATAATTTGCGACAGGAGTTCGGAGTTTTGCCGGATAATGTAAGGTAAAACTCCATTTTGGGGTATAATTATAGATTCTGATCCTTGCTCCAAATTTTACCAAACTTTACATGGAGATACCTGGTACCATGTGCACTAAAACGCACCTATTCCCTAAGCTCTGCGTCGATCCTACGATTTTATATTAATTTTATAAAATGTATAGGAAATCCTATGTTAAAATTCGCAACCGACTCTCGGCCGCCATATTTACACACAAATGACGTGACGTCATGGTCACACACGACGTTAAAATTGTGTGTGTAAATAATGGCGGTCGAGCACTGTATAAAACCCAATCCGCAACAACTTTAGCTTATTTTATTATTCAAATTTTCATTAATGTAATGCAAATCATAAAAAAATTCTTTCTTAGTGTTCACCAGACCACATAGAAGAGACCGGTTTATTCACCGGCACTGTATCAAATCCAATCCGCAGACGTGAGTTGATCGATGGAATATACTGAGAATTGCTAGTTCCACCAAACGGACACATAGTATTGAGGCCTCTCTCCTCAACAATGTCACTCTTGAAAGTAACATTTATGCATCTAAAGAGCATCTATAATTGACTTTATTTTACTGCACAGAGAAATATTGATTAATTGATTGATTGATTGACAAACTGATTGAGTATGAGAGTGTAGATGAAATACGGACAAGATGCAGGCAGGACTAGAAACTTTGAACCAGTGTTAGAGGAAGAGAAGGCGTATGCCATGATGAACAGTATTGAATACGGCAGGTAGGTCAAGGAGAATTATGTCAGTTACTTTACTCTACTTCTGTCCACGGAGCTTATTGTGCAGTTATGAGTGACAAATGGTGTGGTGCCATTAGGTTTAATAGTGTTTGTGGTGGGTGGATTGGAAAGATGAACAGATTTTACATTATATGTTGAAAAGTGACTGCTTAGTTGACTAGCAATTGCTTTTTCCAGGATTTGGAAATTAAATGAAGAGTTAAGATGTGGTGATGGTTTGATAGATTAATCGGTAGAAAGAGATGCTGTACATTGCTGTTCAGGCCAAGGATAAATTATGTGAAGAGCAAAATCAGCGAAGAGACAGGTTGATGATGGATGGGATAAATAAATTAATATGACCGACGACATCAAAGTCTTTTCAGAAGTACAGTGCAAATAATATCGACGGCACAGCCCTTTGGAGTAGATGATACAATAAGATCACGTAGCTTGGTCAGAGATACGACTCTGAGTAGTCTAAGATATGCTTTTGAAGATGCAAGAGTGAGGCAAAGTTGTGAAGGGTCAAGCATATTATGCATAGTAGAAGTTGATTATTGTATAAGGTGTTGGCTATAATCTCTAAGATTCGGCTATATCCTTTACAGTCTTTTCTCAATGCTGCTGCTAAATTCTCATCGCATGTCTTCTTCGATTCTCCCACATTTCCACATTCATGACTGAACAACTTTACTAGCTTCCACTCTTGACTCTTATACAATTCAAAAGTTCTTATTTTGGTGCTCAAGTTCCAAAGTATTTTTTGTGATCTTACATTTCAGCTTTTTCTGCCGCCTTGCCTCTTAGGTCGTCTGACAGGCAGGCTTGACCTCTTTGTTCCCCAGCATCAGGACTGCCATGGCTCTTTGCCTGCATGGGTTCCTACCTGTGGAATGGACTTCCCCATCAGTTCGCTCTGTCTTCCTCTCTCATAGGCTTTCCTCATGTATGTATGTATGTATATGAACATTTATATAGCGCCTTACAATAACCTCACGAAGGCGCTTAACGCAGCTACCGGGCAGTTCATATTCCCATTAAACACGAAACCTTAACAGCAGAATTATCAGAAAGTAGCTCTGTTCGTTATTAGGGAAAAACAAATGTGCCAGGCTCTACAAACGTCTGCCCTCATTCAAGTGTTTACCATCCTTCTCTCATCTCAAAACCTGCCTTTTCTCTCAGGGTTGAATGTGCTGGGAGTGCATCTGAAAGGCTCTTGCTGCGAGAAGTGCTTTATAAGTGATCAGGTACAATATATGAGAAATATAAGCAGCTGGAAAGTCAAGCAGAACTGAAATTCTGCAAAGAATTCAGAAGGCAAACAGAATGGAGGATGAATTATGGGGGAATCTCCCCCACAGTGGAGGAGTAGAAGTTGGGTTTTCAAATGATTTTTGGTCGGGATCTATAGTGGAAGAAAGCAGCCAAGTGCTGTTTTGACTTTTTCCTACTTGGCAAATGATCATCTGTCAGCACCGAGCCAATTCTTTGCTTCCTTGTAAATAACCTTTCCGTCCCTGGCTCTGACCTCTCTCCATCTTCCTTTTTGAAGGCCTTAAGCAACTGGCCATAAACGAGACCATCTTGCTTACAGGTAAACACTTGAATGAGGGCAGACGTTTGTAGAGCCTGGCACATTTGTTTTTCCCTAATAACGAACAGAGCTACTCTCTGATAATTCTGCTGTTAAGGTTTCGTGTTTAATGGGAATATGGCCTGCAGTGATAGCGTATCCATAATGTTTTAGATACTTAGATGCCTGATTGTCCTGAGATAGTGGCCTGCAATTAGATATTCTTGCATGGCTTCCATGAAACAACGCAGTGAATGTCTGATGCAAAAGGACTTCAAGCTAATTTGCTTCCTTGCTAGAGAGGATGCATTTATCGTAATTGTAAATTTATATGGCACCACTTCAAGAGAAACTCCTCAGAGGTGCTCCCGACTTGACACCAAACCTCAATCGAAGAGGATGGTTTTCAAACGCTTGCGGAAAAGGGGCAAAGAAAGACAAAGAAGTTCATTTCGGAGACTGTTAGGTAACTTATTCCAGAAAGATTGTCCGACCATAATGAGGTTTTTTGCTGCACTGTGGAAGTTAGAGCCTTAGGGACAAATTATCTATTAAACCGTGTGACATTGGTGTCTGCCATTGTTATACATGGACCATGAGGTACAGAATAACTTTCCTTGAAAATGGAAATGAAAAATGTATGGACTCTAATCAGATGTTTTATGAGTTCTATGTTATAAATGAGGTTTCTAAGAGAGAGTAACATGAACCTTAAAAACGATTGTAATTGAGTGTAGCGGAGGATTTACGATTGGCTTCTGCTATTTTTTAAGTAATGCTGATCTACTGCTAGTCACTTCTGTGTAACCATGTGCTAATATTAGAGGGAAACGTGGCTTTTGCTAAATGTCACACTTTGACGAAGTACTGTGGTCAAGTGTGACCTCCATCTGATTGGATGAATCCAGATTTGACAAGGGCTTATGACAACAGAGACCGTTGCCCTCGAAAAAATTTGTTTGACATAGTACAGCTTTGACCTCCATCTTTTTGACTTTTAGATTTATCTTCCAAGGCTGATTGGCTAATAAAAGGTGTGCTGTTATTGGATGGTTGTGCTTGTGTGTCCACTTCACCTGAATGTACATGTATAATGAAGCATCCCTTGAACCTTCTTTATGATTTTTGCTGTAGAGATGAGCAAACAAGTGTGTGAGCGCAGTGATCAATACCTTTCTTTACACAGTTCTAACATGAAAAATGAGTTTATTCTGCCACGTAAGGCCAAAAAAAATAATGCTGTGTTTCCGGTAACAGAGCCAAAAAAAATTGGGTAGGTAGGTCGAAAAATATTTTTATTTTGGTAAAATATTTTTATACAGTGACTATACGAAAAATTATACCGAAATACTCTTTTTGCATATAGGTACACGCTGCAACAAAGTACGTGTTCTAAGCAAGTATAAGCTGCCTATTTCCCAACTGTCTGTACCTAAAATTGCTCTAGAAAACAATTCTATTAATTTCATTTTGTTGACATCTTTTCTGGTAAGATAAAGTGGGAAGGGAAGGAGAAGATGAGTGCGAACAGAACATCACTGCTAAGGGTCATTCCAGACTGGCCGAGCCAGTGACTAGTTACACCTAGAGGTTGCTAGATTTATTTTCCCTAGTCACCTTTAGAGGTGGCTCAAGTGAGAATGATAAGGCTAGAGGTTTCTCATGACTGGCAACCAGGAAGTTGTTAGGCAGGCGTGAAACTCTAAGGCAGTGCTGTCCAACCTTTTTGGTACCACAGGCCGCAAAAGCAAGATTTTTGAAGCCGAGGGCCACAACACTAAAATCAAAATTTATTGATACATTAGCATTGAAACGGGTATTGAAATTTAATATGGAATGATTGTAACCTATCTATCAATCTATAATTATAGCCTATCTATTTGTTATGAAACTTATATACCGCAGGTTCAAGATAACTATTCAGAGATGCTCCCGACCCAGGAATGACCCCAGTCTTTCTTAGAGCCCCATGTTAAAGTATGTTTTTTACACCCCAATTCCAAGTGGATAATGGTCCAACCCCCCAGTTATTTTTCCAGAATTCTCACACTGGGCCTACCAATGAATAATAGCATGTAGACTACACAAACCACGATTGTCATGCTTCACAAAAGTTGAGCACCAAAATGTGCAAGGCAAAGGTGCCGTTTATCCCTTCCTTGCACTTAGTTTTGTCGCCCATGGCAGCACAATTTGGCCAGCTCAGTTCGTCAGCCCAATCAATTTTTCTGGCTAAGATCCACTTCATGATGGGAACGAATTCCATCCTCTTTCTCTGACTTTCATAAAAAAAATCGTCGAAGCCAGAGTCTCGGTCTAATGAGCTGACTATAGTCCTCGGACCAGACAGAGTCAAGACATCGACGCTCGTCATCCCTGGTCCCTGGGTCTCTGATAGATGGATGGATGGATCCGATTTGACCAGGGTCTATGACAACTGAGGCCGTTACCCTGGACAGAAATTTGCTCTGCGTATTACAGGTTCTTTTTAATCCTTAAGAACTAGAATTAGACTATCTCTCGAAAGGAATGGTCGCAGACGCTTGCAGACATGTTGTAACTCTGTACAGATCTCAGGAACGGACTAGACGTGAACAGTTTGGGGCGGTTTGCGAAGTGAGTTTAGCTGAGTACAGTAATGGGAGTTGTTAAAACCAGAAGTCGTGGAACGTGGGTCAATCTCCAGATAGACTACTGAAACCTCACCCTAAGAAGAAAAAGAATAGAGTAATTTTAGCTTTCGGATTGACCTTACTGGTAGCATTCCAAATCGGCAACTGTCACAAAGTCAATAAAAATAATAAAAGCTCAAGTCGACCAGTGACTTTACCCTTTGCTTCATTTTACACAGTTAAAGTGCAGAAATATAGCGAACCCGGGCGGGCCACTTGAAATTACGCGGGCCGCACGTTGGACAGCACTGCTCTAAGGCAATGTCACGGTAAATAACAAAAATTGCACAAAATTTTCCGAGTCGCTGCAATAAAAGTGAGTCGGTTGGGTTACCGGAAACACAACATTTTTGCCTAAGATCCAACTCTATACGGAAGGCAATGTCACCGTATTATGTCAAAACAAATTTTGGAGAAAAAATTTAAAAAAATTTTTTTTAATAAAATTTTTTTTAATAAATTTTTTTTTTAATAAAATTTTTTTACAAAATTATTTGAGTCGCGGCAGTAAAAGAGGGTCGGTCGGGTTACCGGAAACACAACATTATTTTTTTTTGGCCTAACCTTGATATCTATAGATCATTTAAGCAGGATCATCAGACATCATAGAACTATTGGATTTATCTGTGGACTTGACACCCGTTACCCATATAATGATAATATGAACAAAGAACTACTAAGTAACTAGCAGTATTAAATATTAAGACATAAACGATGAATAATGCTTATTTTGAATTTGTCATTGCTTGTATTTATTGCATTTCATCACATTTGACTAAATGGTTATATATGTGAATGCTGTCATTTTGAACACGTTTGTAAATTTAATCGTTAACAGCCCTTATTAAATTATTATGCATGTATTTTAACTTTCATCATTGTAAGCTTCACAGTCACCCACCTGACATCAGATTGGCCGCCTCAGTGGACTCTTTCAAATCAATGCTTAAATCTGATCTGTTTGCTAAGGCTTATCCCGCAGATAGTCGTTTATGAGAACCTGTGCCCTTGTGACAGTATGGGCGTTGTAGTGGTATGGCTGCGTTACGGCGCCATATAAATTGTCGTTATTATTATCATTTTATTATTCACATTTTATACCTGTCAGGACATTAGGTTAGTTAGGATAAGGTCAGATTTAAGCATACATACAAATAACCTTTCTTCCTTCAAGTCAACTCACTTTTCCACTGGCTTTCAAAGCTGGATATTTGACTTGACCAACCGTCCATGCCTCGGATTCACATTTCTCTTTGCCTTTTATGCTCCCCTCGAACGTTTATTCTCTTGCTCACATATAGGCAGTGTTGAAGCTTACTGTCTCATAAAGTTTGTCCTTAAGCAATCATTCATTCATTCAAGTGTTTATATAGCGCCTCTTCGAGGAAACTACTCAGAGGCGCTTCTAATTGCCCTATTAAAGATTATGCTCAGATGAATGGGAAAGCACTATTCCTGGTGTATCCTTGTGAGTTACGTAA
Organism: Lumbricus terrestris; assembly: GCA_949752735.1. NCBI lineage: Eukaryota > Metazoa > Annelida > Clitellata > Crassiclitellata > Lumbricidae > Lumbricus > Lumbricus terrestris. The sequence goes on along the minus strand of OX457044.1, from coordinate 20,991,037 downwards.
AAGATGCTATATGCAAGTGCTCTGATACTTGCAGATTTGCGAAGTAATCACTGAGGACTCTTGTTCACAAGTGCAGTGGCGGGGCTGGGGGCTAAGCCCCCCTACAAGAGGCTCAGCCCCCCTAAAAAAGGGCCATCCGAATTTTGTACATTGAAATTGCACGATTTTCGGCTGACGACTAAAAAAAAAGGTCGTCAGAAATTTTTGCGGCGAAAATGGAAAATTTTCATGAGATTTCGGTCGATGACTAAAAAAAAAGTTGTCAGAAATTTTGACAGATGAAAATGTGAAATTTTCGCCGCGAGGCTTCAGCCCCCGAAACTGAAAGCCTGGCGCCTCCACTGCAGCCACCTGTTCATAGAAGCTGAACAGGTGGCTGTTATGTTCAGAATTGTCAAGTAGGGCAAGGTAAGGTGTTTGGTATAGTTTCTGATGAAAATTAAGCGATTGGCTGAGATTTTGCACTGGGAACTATGCAACAGGTTGCGACCGTAGTAGGCCTGGACCGACCATACTTTTGGAATGTACATTATTTTCCGATAGCGTACGGTATGCGTACGTTATTCTGGTAGGTAATAATTTATTATGGTCGCACTTTGCTGTGCAGTGTTCTGGCCAATATTCTTTTGTGATTAAGAAATGTTAGCCAATGCTTTTTGTTGGCACATTATCTGAAGTCGTGTGTCTCTATTTCAGGGCTGAAAGTGAAACTGCAATTGATCACAAGATTGAACAGGCAATGGTAGGATAAATTAGACATCACCACTGTCTGTCTGTCTGTCTGTCTGTCTGTCTGTCTGTCTGTCTGTCTGTCTGTCTGTCTGTCTGTCTGTCTATGCAAGGATCCCAATATGTTCATGCCCTTCTGTACATTCTCTCCCTTCTGCTCCTGCCCTTGATTCTCCTCAGCCAGCCCATTTCAGCCACCAGCAATCTTCTCTCGTCTTCTCTACATAGACACCAGCACTCTGATCCGTACAGCAGTACTGGTACCACGAAGGTTCCATAGAGTTTCATCTTGGTTGTGATCGAGATGGTCAAAGTTGTCTTCCACATTTCTTCGTGTCGTTGGTCTTTTGTGTCTACAGATATTTCATTGATTGTCTTTGTCTGTCTGTCTGTGTGTCTGTCTTAGTCTAAATGTCTCTAAGTGTGTGTCCAAGTGTCTCTTTGTGAGTCTGTCCATGTTGGTTATGTGTCTTTCTAGCTATTACTACTGTAATGTTGAGGTTTCTTGTAACTTGATGCTGATACTGCATTTATGTGTGAATGTATTTGTACTCGAAGACTCATGACTGTAGTACCATTTTACTTCTAAATGTTGCTGGATGTTTGTCTATAAATAAATTTAAAAAACGAACCGTGTGTAACATTTAAATATTGTGCGTCAGACAGCAGCACTTGCTGAGTTTCAGCAGAAAATAAATATGATGGCACATAACTTGTGGGGCATAGTAGCCAATTGGTTAGAGTGCTTGCCTTGGAATGTGAAGAGTTTGGGATCAGATCTCCGCTGAAACAGTTACAGTTATACAGCATTCATACGATTAAAGAAATCCTGGTGTCATTGATTGATATGTTCGCTGCCTTGCAGCCGGAGGGTTGCAGGTTCGAATCCACCTCAAGCCACCTTGATGCCGATACTGCAACTGCGATACTGCAGCTGTTGTTGTAGGGACCTTGGGCAAGTCCCTCACTCGCAATTGCCCTGGGCTTCGGCATGAAACTCTGATTCGGTGTCCACACTGTAGTCGGAAGCACTTCTGAGCAGATACCTTGAAGGGATGCTATGACAAGTGCACATACATACATACGTACATACATACTTAATAAATATGTAATAAATATTAGTAAACAGATGAAGACAGGAAACCATTTAGGAGGAAACTAGACACGCAAGAAAACTTTTTCTAAGTTGGAGGACACGAGTGCCACTTTTTATTAGTTGAAGGACATTAGGGGGCCATAAAGCTAAAATTTAATTAACTAAAAGCATATAAAATTATTATAATTGAATCAAAATAGAATGTTTGATGCTTTTTATAGACATCAAAACAAAATAATTTGTAATAGAAAATAATTATATGTTCTATTCGGTTTAGATTGTCAAATTTTCTTATATTTTTGTCAATTCTTTGAGAGATGAGGGCCATTTTTAAGGTCTGGCGGGCCACAGGTTGGGAACCACTGTTCTACAGGTATACATTAAAACACACAACACCGACCGCAGACAGAGATAGCAGAGCGTTGTGTCGGAACTATTAGGAAAACTGTTTTTGCTGATTGGCAGGACCTTGTCAAGAACCATCTCCTGTTTGCCGTTCGCGAGGAGATCGAATTGCTGAAGAAGCAGATCGTCGATCTGATGAATCGAAATCAACAGCTCGAGATCGAGAACGAATTCCTGAGGAGCATGGCGCTACCCGAAACTCTCAACCAGATCGAACAACAGCAGCAACAACAACAGCAGCAGGTACAACAGCAACAGCTGCATGAACAGCAGCAGACCTCTGTTGCTATTCCCCAACAACAACAACAACAGCCTATATTCTTGTGATGCAACTGTTGCCTCCTACTCGTCAGGCTGGATCCTGCTGATGTTTTGGCAGCAGATGCTCTGTCTGGTCTGTCTGTCTGTCCGTCTGTCTGTCTTGTCTGTCGTTTTGCCTGTGGTCTGTCGCTCATGTTTGCATGTATGTGTTTCTGCTCGTTCTAAGGACTAGCTGTTTTCCTATGTATCTATTTTTCTGAGAATTGTCTTCCTGTTTGCTGTAACGCTACCAGCGTTCGAGCAAACAAGGATTCCGGCCTCGATATGGATTTTACCCTTGACTCGGGGGGGGGGGGACAAGCATCTGGTTAGTGCAATTGGGAAAAGAGTGGAAATTTCCGTTTACCAGCAGAATTTTCTTCTTGTGCTGGTTGCCTATCATTTGTCTGTGTTTTCTGCAGTTTCTATCTTTGCTTTGACTTGTTTTCTTCTACCGTGCTGGCTTGTTATCGTGTTGCTTTTCAAAGAACTTGTCTGTCTTCCTGTTACTTCATCTCCTTTGGATGCTGAATTAATCAGGGGATTATCTTTTTGGACTGGTCACCAGATTGAGCTGCTTCAGCAAGATTATTTTTCTATCCACAGCATTGCCGCTATCACAGTGAAATTAGTGAATATTTTTTGACGAGCTGCTATTATCGCTCTTTTCAGATCTGGCACTGGTCAGTGATTTTAATGAAATGCGTGTTTGAAATGGTTGTTTTTGAGAGGCAACTTAAAAGTCTATTTCCAAGGTCCTGGAAATGTGACCATTCCAATGCAGGGTTTGTGGTCATTTTTCGGCTCACTTTGGTAGCAAAATCTGTTAGGACACCTTTCTCAGATTTGTATAAATGCAGAAATCCTCTCAGTGTGTGGAAAGCAGCTGGTTCTTGATCGTCATTTCTGTGCTTGTTATCTTCACATATCTGTTACTCTGGTTCTCCACAACCTCTGTTTTTGTTATTGCAATCAAAAGTAATTTGCTAATAGCTACTGTCCGTTGGTCTCTAAGGCTTCTACGCATGGCGGATTTTCTTTTTATGTTAAATTAAAGTACGGTACGTATCTGATCACCTCATTGTCTGGCAACGTAGCCTGGCTAGCACCGTGTTGTGCAAATAGATAGTTTATGTGTGTGCATTGTACTGTCTTCAATTGTCCTCTGTTTTCAGACATCACTTGAAATATGCAAAGTTCTGTTTGTGACGTTTTGACGCTGATTTCAACAGCAGTCTATAGGAGCTATTGCTTAATGTTGAACTGACCTAATTAAAGTCTAACTTACGGGAACCTTGTGCACTGACCCACAGTTACACTGTGCGGGTCAGATTTAGACTAGATAGGGTGTGTTTACATGGGTAGTGTTACCTCATTATTTAAAGTTAGTGTGTTTTAAACAATAGTTCCGTGCATATTGTTTATTCGAAACTCTCTCAATGTCAGTCGTTCATTTATTTTGTTTCGGTTTGATTTGTTAGTTTGCATTGTTTGCTAATTATATTATACCTATCAGTAGAGGTTGAATTCAGATCTCATAGGAGTTTTATCTCGTCCAAGATTTTTTGACAAGGTTAAAGGGTATTTGGGACATATATAATATTGAAGGATAAGATGCATAACACTTGTAGGCATTGTTTCGTTTTACCCATTTTGTTTTTTTGCTAACATTTGACCTAAATGTCTTATTTATAGTTAAATGTGTTAAAATTATGAGCTATTGAAGCTGTTGTTAATCATAGTCTTTTTCGCATCAAGAAACAATAGTTTTTGACAATAGAGCAAATCTGGGTGAAATTTATACTAAATCCGAAGTATGATCTTGATGTTTCATTTTACCCATCAAGTACCTTTTGGATGTATGATATTCTGACCTCTTTTAAAAGTACAATGTGGACTACTATTTTGATCTACTAAAATTATTGTTACTTTATTATAATATGTTCCAATTATTGTTTCGTATTCTGCTAAGTTCATACAGATTTGTGCTAGAGCTAATGTTGATATTGAGTCAGAGCGTGGGCTTTGGATTCTATCCTCACTGATATTTGATGTTTTTTTTGTTACCGGTGCATTTTGATGCTCGCCAGTTCTGCATGCCCCATCGGCACGATGTTATTTTTTATGCCAAACATATTTTGGTGTCTAATTAATGTTTTCACAGGTCTATTTAATCTAGAGTCAAACATATGCTGTTGTTGAATTGTTATTGTGTGGCACATGTTAGTGATGTAATCAACAGATGAAGAGGAACTATATAAATATATTTTGGAGCATTGTTAGTTGCATATTTTCGTGATGCTACTGCAGTGAGACAAAATACTTTGATCTCTGTGGATAATATTTATTTTTGACGATATTGGGTTTTTGGAACAGGAAGTAAAGGCAGAAAGTGTTTTTATATGGATTTTTATAGTTGGTTCGAATCAGAACATTGAATCTCGTGTTGAATAGGAAACTTGGCACCGATGTGTGGTTCGTAAAGTTTTGCTATGTAAATACATACAGTCAAAATACTTTGCCGTGGAATTTTCGCAGCTGGGAATTTAAACAATCAGTCTAATAGGCCCTCTCCCTACAAGATCAGAGGTGCTTCAACCAGGACAATATAAATGCTAGTGTGGGCCCGGGGTGCTGTGATTACCCTCCAATAACCCTCCGAATACTCACCAGTTTACCACGCACATATTTAGAACTGCAGGCCCTCAAAACTGCGGGGCCGGGAGAGGCAGCATCTTTACCACCCACCTTAATGCTGGCCTGCTCCCAACCAAGGCTACGCAAAAGAGTGCAGTCTTAGGCGACTGCAAAAATGAAAAGCAACTGTGGGAGGAGATGGATATTCAGAGGAAGCCGGTTCCAATATTGTTGGGCTGACCAATGGAAATGCCATTTGTTGCGTAGTCACAAAATGGTTGGCCAGGTCAACAAAATGGTTGGCCAGGTCAACAAAATGGTTGGCCAGGTCAACAAAATGGTTGGCCAGGTCCACAAAATGGTTGGCCAGGTCAACAAAATGGTTGGCCAGGTCAACAAAATGGTTGGCCAGGTCGCCACTGTTGGTGGAGCGAAGAAAGCAGCAACTGCTGCAAGAAAAGATTACAGTGGGGTTGCAGACTGTTGAAGAAGGCTTCACTCCCAGGAGGCAGCACCAAACTTGGGAGGAATGTATACTAAAAGGAAATGCATTGTGGATAGGAGCCAGTGTAGTTGACATGCCATATTGGTTAACATGCCATGCAAGAAATGCAGTGCTGCACTAAATACTAACATTTTCAGCTTTATCCTTTTTAGGCAAAAAAAAATAATGCTGTGTTTCCGGTAACGGAGCTCTAAAAAATTGGGTAGGTAGGTCGAAAAATATTTTTATTTTGGTAAAATATTTTTATACAGTGACTATCCGAAAAATTATACCCAACTACTCTTTTTTGCATAAAGGTACACGCTGCAACAAAGTCCGTGTTCTAAGCAAGTATAAACTGCCTATTTCCCGACTGTCTGTACCTAAAATTGCTCTAGAAAACAATTCTATTAATTTCATTTTGTTGATATATTTTCTGGTAAGATAAAGTGGGAAGGGAAGGGGAAGATGAGTGCGAACAAAACATCACTGCTAGGGGTCTTTCCAGACTGGCCGAGCCAGTGGCTAGTTACACCTAGAGGTTGCTAGATTTATTTTCCCTAGTCACCGTTAGAGGTGGCTCAAGTGAAAATGATAAGGCTAGAGGTTTCTCAAGACTGGCAACCAGGAACTACTTAGGCAGGCGTGAAACTCTAAGTCACTGTAAATAAAAAAATTTGCACAACATTTTCCGAGTCTCGACAATAAAAGGGAGTTGTCGGGCTACCAGAAACACAACATATTTTTGGCCTAAGATCCTACTATATACGGAAGGCAATGTCGCCTTATTATGTCAATACTAATTTTGATTTTTTTTTTTTAATTAAAACTTTTTTTTGCTAAAACTTTTTTTCAATAAATTTTTTTTACAAAATTATTTGAGTCGCGGCGATAAAAGAGGGTCGGTCGGGTTACCGGAAGCACAACATTATTTTTTTTTGGCCTTACGTTTGTCCACCGACAACATTGCGCTAACAAGTCCGCACTGAGTCGTTAAGCCATGTTGTCATCTAGAACACTTGAACGTTTGGTCAATTGCAGTTAGCCTGTCTGACCTTCAAACAGAAGATACTTAAACATCATGTCCATTTACATACATACATACATACAATACATAGTAATACACACACACACATTCATACATACATACATACTTACTTACATACATACAATACATACATAGTAATACACACACATTCATACATACATACATACATACAAAGGACCACTGCTATTACAGTGGGAGCTCGTTAGCGTAAACTTGTTAGCACAAAGAGGTTGGTGGACAAACATGAAAAAGGATAAAGCCAAAATGTTAATATTTAACTAAACACTGCACCCCTTGCACAACATGTTAACCGATATGAATAGGTTTTGGCGGAATAGCACATAAGCCGTCGGTGTAAATGGAAATGTTGTCCTTTTTGATGAGGTCTCTTAACTATAATCTGTCCGCAACCGTTGTCACGAATTTGAGAACAGTTGTCGATTAAACTGCGAGCAACTTACCATATTTTACACCAGAGTTCTGTTATCAAGTGTTATCATTTCTGTAGGTTTTGAAATTCTCTAATGAAGGCACTGTGTAGATGTCAGGTTACTGTGTGTATATATATATTACATGATATTGTAGTTTGTCATTCTGTTGTGATTTGAATTTACAAGTTTTGTACGTATACAAGAGACATTTTTCATTTTTGCATTTACGATCTATTCAGATTTTGATTTAGTTGATTACACACGAGTGATTATTATCCAGCGTTTGTTTCTTTTCGTTTCACAGTATTGTTGTGCAAAGAATCTCTATTTAAATTGTGTTTAATAGTTAATTAAAAATTGAGATTGGATGGATTGGTGGATGGAGAGATGGACTGATGAGAATCTGTAGACTAATGGTCAATGGATGATCTCATGGTTTGGTGGGCAATTGGATTATTTGGATGGAACAATTGAACGGATGAATACTATATAACAAACTCACATCAAAATCATGTATATTAATCCAACTCAATATTGATTTGTATTGTATATGAACTGATCTTGCATATAAAACCTTCATGAAATTAGTTATATACAACAGGCTGCGTTCGTTTTGCCAGCCTAAAGTTTTGAATTAAGGAAAATTGAATTGAATGAATAATAATGATATATGGATACGGTGCTAATAGTAACTGGATACATGGATAGTAACTGGATACATGAATAGTAACTGGATACATGGATAATAACTGGATTCGTGGATAGTAACTGGATTCGTGGATGGATGATGTTTCTAAGTAAATTGAGGGTTTTATACATTGGGGCTAAATGCACAATTGCACATGTAACAGCCATAATTCAACGCTGTGGTTATCATTTAATTTCATCACAAACTCTGATAGAAAGTAATGATGAATGAATGAATGGATGAAAAGTACAATTCTTATTTTCGGCAGAGTTATTAAGGTCTCAAGGGAGGGGGGTGATTCTGAAATGAAATGAAGTTTGAAAACGAAAAGAACGTTCGTCTTCAAGTCCTGACATTGCTAAGTTCAACAACAAAAACTACAAGTCAAGTTGCCTAAAATCTACAATCACATGATTATATAAACATTACTGTCCTATAAGCACCAATGATTCTGGGGTTACTGGTACTTGAAAGATACAGAACACAAAGCAGTACAAAGCCGTAATAATATAAGCAAACATATACGGCATATATTTTGACATTTATATATACATGCACAAAACATTGCACATTGTAAACTTATAGGCTTACGGTCTCAGTCTGTGTATAAAATGTAGTACGTGTTTTATGTATGTATACAACTGTACATGTGTACAACTGTACATGTGTGTGTGTGTATTGTTGTGCATGCACATATTTGGATGTCCTTTGATATTTTGTGTTCATCGTGCAAGAACCAGCTCTTCTTGACGGTGGGTGACTTGAACAAGTTTGACAACAAAAGTGGAATATTAATACAAAGTAAATGCAAAGCTAACGAGACATTGGGACATGCTGCTCAAGACCAAAATCCTCACGACTAGGAGTGTGAAGACCAAACTCAAGACCAGGAGCCTTGAATGAGGAACAAGAGCCTCAAGGCAAGGAACCACGCCACAAACCCTAAGACCAGAGCCACGTCTTAAGACCATGGACCCTTGACAATTACCAAGACTCCCAGGGCAAGGACCTACAAGACGACTATCCTTATGACCAGGACCAAACCCATGAAGAGTAGAAGCCTTAGATGAGCACCAAGACTTGTAGCAAATGCCCCAAGACAAGGGCCAAACCCTGCAAGACCTTAGACAATGAACAAGAACCCCAAGACCAAACTTCTTAACCCTTTGAACCCGACACCGGCCCGTTATCTATAGAGTAACGGGAGCTCAGGGTTCAAAGGGTTAAGATTAGGACCAAGACAAGGTTTGGGACATTGAGGATCAGAACTGCTCAGAGCCCATCAGTCCTAAGACCATCAAGAACCGGAACTCCCAACAAAGAAACTTAGTACCAACCTGTTTAGGTCTGGGACCCCAAAGACCCAAACAACATGAACCAAGACCTCACTATTAACTTCAAGATCTTAATCTGAGGACCCTGGTCTTGGGGACCGTAGTGGGGGAGGGTGGACTGAGGATCCTGGTCTTGAGGACCGTAGTGGAGGAGAGTGGTCTACAGGTCTTGAGGACCGTAGTGGGGGAGAGTGGTCTGAGGACCCTGGTCTTGAGGACCGTAGTGGGGGAGGGTGGTCTGAGGATCCTGGTCTTGAGGACTGTAGTGGGGGAGAGTGGTCTACAGGTCTTGAGGACCATAGTGGGGGAGAGTGGTCTATGGGTCGATGTTCTTCATGCAGACCTGGCATCGACTGATACGCGACCTCAGGTTGTTCGCCTTGACCGTCTCCGACAGCGGTATGGAAAACTGGAGTCGGTTGTCGATCGTCGCCAGCCAGTAGCTGAACTTGTTGGCGAAGTAGTGACAGGAACCCCTCGCTCCGTTGCACTCGATGAACGGAGCTGAACGGAAGTCCTCGAGACACGATCCGGGGCTGGACAGGGACTGACCCCCTCCGTCGGCACCGGACGCTGTGTGCTGTTCAAAAGGAAATGGCAGACATATACTCAAAGGGACAAATAAACAAAACGGCAGACTACTCAAAGGGACAAATAAACAAAACGGCAGACTACTCAAAAGGACAAATAAACAAAGCGGCAGACTACTCAAAGGGACAAATAAACAAGACGGCAGACTACTCAAAGGGACAAATAAACAAAACGGCAGACTACTCAAAGGGACAAATAAACAAAACGGCAGACTACTCAAAGGGACAAATAAACAAAACGGCAGACTACTCAAAGGGACAAATAAACAAAACGGCAGACTACTCAAAGGGACAAATAAACAAAACGGCAGACTATTCAAAAGGACAAATAAACAAAACGGCAGACTACTCAAAGGGACAAATAAACTGGTCAAGAGGACTTGTAACAACTCCTGAAAGGACAAATAAAATGTGCAGAGGGTTGAGCGGGTTGAGAGGACAAACTTTTCAAATGAACAAATTGTTGAGAGGAAAAGCAACTGTTCAATGGGAAACAAAACTGTAAACATAGGACAAACAAACTATTATGAGGACAAACAAACTCTTACAAGGAAAAACAAAACTCTTGCAAGGACAAAAACACTCTTACGAGGACAAACAGAGTCTTGTGAGGACAAACAAACATGCATAAATACATGCATACCGGTACATGCATACATTCATACATACATACACACATACATACATACATACATACATACATACATACATACATACATACATACATACATAGTAATACAAACACACATACATACATACATACATACATACATACATACATACATACATACTTACATACATACATACTTGCAATTACGATTACAAACGGCTTTCTTCCTTTTGGTGCTGCCTTTTGAGGCTATGGCCTAATGGACTGCTTACATGCATGTATTAAGTAGGCTTACATTGTATGAAGCGAAGGCATTGCAAACTATCTATAATAGAGCGGCCAACGACCTTCCGTGCGTTCAATAAAACCACACGGACTGCAAACAACGCTAAGTCTTCATCGATTCAACTCCAAACAGCAAAACATACATCACTCAATTGATCTGTCCTTCGCTGATCAATAACACCTTCGTCTGCCTTGGTTCCATCACACCAATGGCTGGTAGTAGCAGACTCATATGACCAGATATAATCCAGCGGGCTTAAAGAATGCTCATTTGGGGCCTCATGTATGGCACAGGCCTATTATATTGTGAGTCACGGTGGTGTAGGGCTATATTCGGTGCCTTGGAGACAGTGCTTAAAGTGGGAGAAATATAAGTGCCTGGACGCCCCCTTACCTTTCCAAAAGAAGTGCCTGCACGCCCCTATCATTCCAGGCTCTGTTGGCCAATAAGTGGCAGGACGGCGTTCAGATTCTAAAATAAGTGCATGGACGCCGTCCATGACCGTCCAACCTCACTTTAAGCCCTGCTTGGAGATAGGTTGGGGTATGAATCGTTCATGCCGTGTAGGGACCCTGAGCAGGTCATTCACTCGAAATTACTCACACTCCAAATTTCACCTTGCAACCAAGATACAAGACTCACAGTGTAAAAAGCCCAAATCACTGTACCATATTAGCCAAGCTAAGCTACATGCATGTTTGTATGCATGTAAACAACCTAATGCTATTCGCACATGCAAGTAATTCTGTTGTCCATACTCTTGGGTGTGCGGAGACGTCATGCTCTCTGTTCCTCCACTCAGGGTGAACTCATTTCCGAGCACGAACTCGGAACTGCTCTTAGGCAGAATTGTGCTATCTGTTATTGGTCTCATGGTTTGGAATGAGCTCCCTCTGTCTTATAACTAGGGATTGTTCAGATGCGCTTAATCGCAGCCTTAAACTGTCATTTTTAACGGAGTTGTGTTGCCAAATGTGTTGGGAGCGCTCCCGAGTAGTAACCTTGAAGGGGCGCTATGTATAAATCGCCTTAATGAATACAATGTTTGGATAACACCGTAAAACAAATTCAACTTAATATTATGCAGGCTACATGACTGACATGCGGGAAGCAACACACTAGATTGTTTCATCACAATGCTGAAAGCAATTGAAGGGCTTATTTCCAAAACCTGTTAAGTCCGCTTTTTGAACAAAATTAAATGTCTGGGCAGGTACATGTAAATGCAGCAATTTATGTTTTCTGTGAAGTTTGGCATCGAAATCGCTTAAGTCCCATATCAGCAGCTTAGTAAAACTCGGTGCTGCTTCTAAAAACGGTTAGGCCTATACCTTTTTCAGCGTTCTGTCTGTTGTTTATTGAGTTAAACGAATATAGCCTAGGCCTACAATTTTTTCATTTCCAAACCCGATTTTTTCAGTTATGCTTGAGTGGACTTAACAGGAGGTTTAAAAAGGAGGTTTGGAAATAAGCCATTCAATTATCCGGATTAAGATCAGCGAATCAAAGCTCAATCTTCTCACCATAGCAAAGCTGTAGCCAATCCAGAGGCCGTCCCACCCATCCGGACAGTCGGGTATCTCGATCGTTTGGCTGTGTAGGGCCATGGCCATCGCGGGTACATCACAGACGGTGCACCTGCTGATGTAGGGGATTACATCGACACCATGGACGGGCATCATGGGGATAGGTGCGGTGGTCGACAGCCAATACGATCTGTCGTTACGACTGGCGTAGTTGCAGACGTCGTTGAAATCACAGAAGACAAAAGGCATTGTGTTGAACCGTTGCAGACAGGAACCAGGCCAACCTGACCATCACAATGCGTTTTTTGTATAGAACTCAATATGATATACTGTATGATTACTTTATAATATTATACAACTCAATAAAAGACAAAACAGTTACTTTTTATAGAACTCAATAATAGGCCTACACAAAACGATTGATTTTTTCATAGAAGTCAATATTTTGTTTATTTCTCACATCTGCCATTGCACCCCTTCAAGCTCACCATACTCAGAGGCGCTCATGGCCAGGTGGACAATGAATCGGAGTTTCACGCCGAAGCGCTCGAGCAATTCCGAGTGAAGGACTTGTTCAAAGTCCCTACGTGGCGGCTTGAGGTGGATTCGAAGGTGGAACCCTCCGGCTCCAATTCACCGAACCCACGACTACACCACATTGCCCCTCAAATAATAGACAATACGATCGCATAATCATAGTACAACTTGAATGTGAACATGATAACTATGCTGATAAATCAGCAAGTTTAAGGGTGCATTAATTTGTTTTGCATTTGAAATTGATATAAAAAATATTATGACGTCAAACCGACAAATCCTCGGTTGTTTACTTCTCAGAGCCGGTGCACTCATTGATTATAATACTCCTTAATGGATGTGTCTTGCTGACACGCATTGATCATGTGCCTCAATTTGCTGAATGCATCTACAGTACTGACTATCAACTGAATGCTTGCACATGTGTGGTTTGGCGTCAGGTGGCCTGCAATATTATTAATCACGTTCTACTGAGTGAGCAGAAATCTGCTACATGAATCTGAGACTTAATTTCACCATGCATGAGTGCAATTGCCAAAGCAGTGGCGGCGCTAGGGGAGGGGATAGGGAGGGGGCTAAGCCAAAAAGGCCATCCTTTTTTCCCATGTAAAAATAAAATATTTCCACGATTAACCCCCTTTAGCCCCCCCCCCCCAATAAGTGTAAAGGTACGCACGAGGTTTGCCAGACAGTTCGGCGGATTATGACAAAGGACCATTTTCGAAAATTTCGATCAAATGACTAAAAAAAGGTCGTCAGACAGAAATTTTGACGGCGGAAATGGAAAATTTTCTTCCGATTTTGGTCAATGACTAAAAACTGAAAACCGAAAATTTTTCCGAAAATCCAGCCCCCCCCCAAAACGAAAATCCTGGCGCCGCCACTGTGCCAAAGCCTAAATGCTGGGATCCCTGTTTCTGGAGCTGTTGTTTCTGAATAGATAAAGGATGGGTGCTATAAAAATTATGTGTGCAATCAATAAATAGGTATATGCTGAAAGAAATATAGGCCTACCGAAAAGGTCTAGCCAGAGCAGTGTGAAAAAGTACCATAAAAAATCAATGAGGATTGAGGAGGCAACACAATGTGCCATTATGTAGGCTAATACACTACCAACTACCAAGCAAAATTGATTCACATGTTTGTCCATCTACACAAATACCTTTCCTTGAACGTAACTGACTGCTTTGTGAATGCAGGTGTGGGTCTGCCTGCATGTGCATTTTTTCTATACTTATGAGCGCACACGTAGCCTATAATTTCCACTTCGCTGCGTCATCTGAGGTCCTCTGATCGCCTTGCCCTCTTTGTCCCCCAAGTCAGGACCACCATGGCTCAATCCAGAGCATTTCCCTGTATCGGTCCCTCCCTATGGAATGGTTTTATCCCATCAGTTCGCTCTATCATTCTCTCTGGTAGTCTTTCATCGTCTTTCTCTCGTCTGAAAACCTGCCTTTTCTTTCGGGGTTGAACGCACTGGGAGCGCTTCTGAAAGGCTCTTGCTGCGAGAAGCGCTTTACAAATAGTCAGATACCATACAATACTTCTCCTACCAAGGTCCTGGCTGTGCGCCTTTTCATTTCCTTGGATGTAGAGCAGACTGTATCCCTCCCACAGCCTCAGCGTTCCAAGGGGACACTGAGGGATGTGCGTCGACTGGCTGTGTCGTACCAACATGTGACCCGTCGGCAAGATGCCACCCTCGTCACCATCATCACCACGCTCGCCATCTTCACCAAAGTCACCTACATGCGTAAACAACAACAACAACACACAGGTCAGGTAAACAATCAACTGAACTGAAGTGTACAAGTTAATTCTTTTGATTTTTAATTTCTCCATTTCTATAGCGCCCATTCAAGCTTTTTACTCAGGGGCGCTCCCGACTACAGCGCGAATACTGAAATGGGAGTTTCACGCCGAAGCACCCGAGCAATTGCGAGTGAAGGACTTGCTCCAAGGTCCCTACATGGCGGCTTGAGGTGGATTCGAACCTGCCACCCTCCGGCTGCAAGGCAACGAACATGCCCACTACACCACTGCGCCCCACAAATTTGGATAAGGTAATTGAAAATGAGGAGAACAGACAGCATCTCGGCTGGATGAGGTTGTACAGAGGAGCATTGATGGTTCCGGTACTGCTATAATTATTATGGGTTGGAGAGCTAGTGTCTGCGCAAAGAGGATGAGAGGGGGCTGCTGGTGGCAGGAACGAGCTGGCTATGTATACTAGAATACTGGACAGGAGCAGGGCTTAAAGTGTATGTGGACAGTCATGGACGGTGTCCAGGCACTTATTTTAAACTTTGAATGCCGTCCTGTCACTTTTTGGCCAGTACAGCCTGGAAAGGTAAGGGGCGTCCAGGCACGTCTTTTGGAAAAGTATTGGGCGACTAGGCACTTATTTTTCCACACTTTAAGCACTGGACATGAGCAGGAGAGACAGGATCAGGAATGAGAAGACACGGGAGGATCTAGGAGCAGAAGAAACGGTAGTAGACAAGATCAGGAAAAGAAGACTCACGTGGTTCACGTCAAAAGAATGGACGACAAAAAAGATTGAGAACTGCGGCCCTGGATGGCAACGTGGAGGGAATAGAAAGCAGAAGAAGACAGTCAAACACATGGATGGATAGCATAATGGAAGACCTGAGGGAAAAGAACATGGATAGACCTACGAGAAAGGAAATGGATAACATCAGAGACAAAGAATGTGGAGAAGTCTTGTTGCAAAGGCCTCGTCTTTAACGCAAAAAGCTTGATGGAAGAGAGAGAATAGAAGAAGTCAAGAAATGTAATGGTAATATGCAGGCAATAATATAAGATGGGGTACTATATAGCAGCGTCTAAGAACTCTGAAGACAATGGAAGATGAGGTCAGAATTAATCGCTTGAATTAAATCTAAATGCAGTGCGTCTTCTACAATTTCTGAAGGAGTGCGCCAGTGTGGGCGTTGCAGTGTGCTGCTGGGGTATTTTCATCTGTGGTAATTCCTCTTCCTCAATGCAACACAGACTGGCATGGGCGGAGTTTGGTTTCGTTTTTTTGGTTGGGGGGGGGGGCTAAAAACTTGGTCCAGAATGAGCGGTGCCGACAATATTTTCTCGTGTCGGCCCCCAAAAAGTTGATGACCTTTTTTTAGTCGTCAAGTTCAAATCTCATGAAAATTACTATGTATTTCCCGGCCGAAAAAGTTGATGACTTTTTTTAGTCATTTGGTTGAAAGTTTTTGGAGGCGGGTCTAAGCCATAAAAAGATACCATTTACATGGTAAAAACATGAATCTAAGACTTCTTGGGGTGGGGCCTGGCCTCAGATAAACTCCACCCACGCAGACTGGTCAGAGACTCACAACATGGTATCGATTGTCAACTCCGGCTATAGGTCTCTGTCAATTGGTCTCCCCATGTCTGTGTCTTTCCAAATCATCTATTAGGAAAATCTTTGCGAACAGATCAACTTTTGTTTCTTAATCAACACTAATCATGTGATTCGAAGTACTTACAGAGAACGTATTGCAGTAAAAATGAAAGATGAAGTCAGACAGATTATTGTGAAGCTCAAGTGCAAACTTTGGATAAGATTATGATAAGGTACTAGGATAGGATAGAATAGGATAGGATAGGATAGGATAGGCAGGACTTTGGAAATAAGGTACTGGAATAGGATAGGATATGATAGGCAGGACTTTGGAAATGACATAGGGTGTCACATTAGACTAGAACAGTCAGAAGTACACAACTGTAAGTCATAAGTACGTAACCCAGTTACGCTTCGCTCTCTACTTGTGGTCCATCCGGCTGGGTTCTACAAGTCTCTCGAGTCTTTTTTCTTTGTTCGTGGTTGGGCTGGGAGCGCCTCTGAGTAGTTTCCTGAAGGAGCGCTATATAAATGTTCTGAATGAATGAATGAATTAACAACACTGTAATTATACACGCAATACGGGGTACTAGCAGCATCTAAAAGCTCCGTACACAATGGAACATGATGTTGTATCGCTTGAATAATATCCAAATGCAACGCGTCTTCTACCATCTATATAGTTTACAGCGTAAACTGTTACTGCGCTACGAGCGCTTATGTGTAGGTTTGTTGAAGGGGCACTATGTAGGCTATAAGTATGTAGAATGAATGAATGGAAACCTGTACTTCCCAAGTGAAAACAAATATAGCTTTTATACCTGGTAGTCCATCAAGACCGGGTAGACCCTTTGGCCCAGGAGGGCCCTTTGGTCCAGCGAAGCCACGGTGGCCAGGGAAGCCACGTTCACCCTGAATGCCAGGCTCACCTAATTTACCTAGAAACAGATCAGGCAATTAAGAGGTAATATGAACAGGTAATTCAGAGGCAATAAGAGCCCGTAATTAAGAGGTAATATGAACAGTAAGTAATTATGAGGCAATATGATGAGGTAGGCCTAATTATGAGGCAATATGATGAGGTAGGGCTAATTATGAGGCACTATGAGCAGGTAGTCAAGAGGTAATAAATTATGAGCAGGTAATTAAGAGGCAATATGAGCAGTTAATTAAGAGGCAATATTAGCTAATTAAGAGGTAATAAATTATGAGCAGGTAATTAAGAGGCAATATGACCTAATTAAGAGGTAATAAATTATGAGCAGGTAATTAAGAGGCTATAGGAGCAGGCAATTAAGAGTCAATATAAGCAGGTAATTAAGAGGTATTATGAGCAGATAATCAAGCGGTAATAAATTATGAGCAGATAATCAAGCGGTAATAAATTATGAGCAGGTAATTAAGAGGCAATATATTGAGCAGGTAATTAAGAGGCAATAAATTATGAGCATGTAATTAAGAGGCAATATTATGAGCAGGAATTAAGAGGCAATTATAATGCTGTCCAATACACGGGAAAAACATGCCATCATCATAGGCTTAACCATTATTGTCATCATCACAGTTCATTCATCTATTCTTCTTCATTCAGTCAATCATTCACTTAACCATTAGTCTGTCCACCCTACTATTCATCTACCAGCATCAGGTTGCCCAGCGCTCCCTCTTGAACTGCACTTGTTCCCTAGGTCACTCTCTGACAAATTCTATAAGCACTTGAAAACTGCTCTTTTTGGTTGTTCTGGAGTCGGGAGCACCTCCGAGTAAGTTCAATTGAAGAGGTGCTATATAAATACATGAATGAATGAATGAATATATCCAACCATCCATTCATACAAGCATCTATCCATCCATCCGTCCTTCCATCCATCCACAACTAATGGGTTGGCCATGACAGACAGACACTTTTATTTCATGCTGCCAACCTGAAAGTCCTGGTGGTCCATCGGGTCCTGGGGGTCCTGGTAGGCCAGGGTCTCCTGCTGGTCCGGGACTTCCTTTTGACCCCCTCGGACCAGGCAATGGATCGGTCCTTGGTCCTGGTAGTCCCCTCTCTCCCTTTGGACCAATCAACCCGGGAGATCCTGCAACATACATCAATACAAATCAATAGTTATTGTCACGGAAGGGCGATTAGAGTAAATGTGAAGTTCATCCACAATGTTAAACACATGTTATACATGAAACAGAGACTCGATAGTTTACCCGACCAGAAAAGACACTGACTGCATCATCTGCATGTACTTGTACTTGCTCCGGCCATACTGTAAGCTTAGTGCTTGTAATCAATATTATCATTAATTTTTTATCATTATTGCTCACTTGAAGTATAAATAATTCCTCAGGTTCTTAGATACTAACCGAAGAGTAAGAATGATGAATAATAATAATGAGTATGAATATTAATAATAATAATAATATTATTATTATTATAATTATTATTATTATTATTATTATTAGGCACTACATTATTATTATTATTATTATTATTTTTATTATTAGCCTATTATTATTTTGTCTTGAGGTATGACAGGGACTTTGACATTGATTTTAGCAAAATAACATAATACGTGAAAAAAGTCATTGTCATTATTGTCTTTTTAACGGTACCCAAGGTAGGATATTAGGAATAAACCCTGAGAAATAAAACTATTATGTAGCAAATTTAATATTATTTTCTTACCCCGAGGTGTGCAGGATCCCAAGGACTTTAATACTACTATTTATTGTTTCTTTGTTCCCGAGGTACATATTATAACTCATGAGTTTAAAAAGTCTGCTAGGAGCTGTTGCCGAATGTCGGGAGATTCATGGCTCGTCCTCCGCAACATTAGTGCCACGAAACACTATGGCGCAGTAATGTCTAATGTCTAGTATCGCTGAATGCAGATGGAAAGTTGTTATATTATTATTACTCTAAGGCATCAACCATGGTGCATCAGATTAAAACCGCAAGCAAGTCGATTGAAACAGCGAGCCAGTATAGGTCCTTAATTATGGTGGATATAAGCAATCTTGGTTTTACCATCAGATTGTCCTACCTCGTGGTCCAGGTCCTCCTGCAATACCATCTAGACCTCGTAGACCCTTTTCCCCAGGTAGACCATTCAGTCCTGGTAGACCTCGATCTCCATCCATTCCAGGCTCTCCCAGACTCCCTGGAAAGTCAAAATGACAGTGACATAATTAAGAAGGTAATAATAATAGTAGTAATGATAATAATAATAATAATAATAATAATAGTAATAGTAATAGTAATAATAATAATAATAATAATAATAATAATAGTAATAGTAATAGTAATAGTAATAGTAATAGTAATAATAATAATAATAATAATAATAATAATAATAATAATAATAATAATAATAATAATAATAATAATAATAATAATAATAATCTTGGTTTTTTAACTTCAAACGGACACATCGCAGAATGATTACAATCAGTAATAAATCAAGTTATTACAGGAGTTGAATTTATATTGTTGGCAGCCATGCAAGGCGCTATCACGTCCACTTCTAAATTTACCAACGCCATCTGTCGATTGGAAGGTTGAGTGAACCTTTTTGGAGGGCGGTGGGAAGCGACCTCACGTCCGCCTGCTCTTCATGACTAATCCCCCAAGCCGCCTGATAGGAAGTTTTGAACTGAGGGTTGGTGTAATAGGTCTACGCCTACAGTAATAACTGCCTAGTACTAGGCTAGTAACCTACACTGATGTTAGTCAGTTGTTGTTGTTGCTCCTGATGTAACTGCTGCTTTTACTTGTGCAAATGTTATTCTTTTTCATACGCCAAAAGTGTTGTCACTGATACTCCCTACGCCAAACAAGCTCTCACTAGTGTTGAAACTAGGCCATTCGCCTTAGAATGTTGCTACTATTACTGCAGGAGCTTTTGTTCTAGAAAACGCATCTGTATTGTATTTCTGGTTGTAAACTTATATACTTCTTTTCTCATTGAGACGAGGTTGTAAACTTATATAGCCTAGGGTACTTCTTTTCTCATTGAGATGATAATTGCAGAGCCTCTACTATAATGAGAGGATAGCACATGAGCATCACACATTGCTTCCTTTTATTCATGTTAACATCGGCCTACTGTCTTAAGCATGAATAACAATAATAATAATTTTTAAAAATAATAATAGGTACAAACTATAACCAAAATAACAAAAAAAATATCCTAATAACAACAGCAGCAAACAATAACATCAGCCGTGATGATGATGGTGGTGATGATGATGGTGATGGTGATGATGATGATGATGATGATGATGATGATGATGATGATGGTGGTGGTGGTGGTGGCGGTGGTGGTGGTGGTGGTGGTGGTGGTGGTGACGACGACGAAGACGACGATGATGACGATGATGATGATGATGACAGCAATGATAGTAATAAAAATATTGATGACAATGAAATTGCTATCTCCAGTTGTTTTTGAAATGTTGCTCTCAACTGCTACAGCATTAGGTAATGCATCATAATAAGGGAAGATATGCCACTAACCTGGTACTCCGTCTGGTCCCGGTGGCCCTGGGGGTCCATCAAGGCCCTGCAGCCCAGGGCTGCCTATCAAGCCTGGTAGCCCTTTGAACCCCCCAAAACCCGGAAGTCCATCCAAACCGTTCAAGCCTCGCAGACCTTGAGGAAAAAATTCATATATATAATATATATAATTTTATATATATAATATATATATATTTGCTTAATGCAATGGAGAAATGCAATCAGTTAGCAAACGTGTTACGATACCACATAAACTGTACTGAATTAATTATTATGATTACAATCATTAATATTATTATTAATTATTATTATTGTTTATTATCATTGTTATGAATATTAATTATTATTATTACTTATTATTATTATTATCATTATTAATTATTATTATAATTAGAATCGATTTTTATGCATACATAAGTACATGCAAGCAATACATCAAGTACATGTATGCATGCATCAGACATGCATACATATACAGTTATACACTTACTAACTTACTTACTTACTTACTCATTTACTTACTTACTTCCTTACTTACTTACTTACTTACTCATTTACTTACTTACTTCCTTACTTACTTACTTACATGCACAAGTGCAATTTCTCAAACCACAGAATAATGATGATAAGCAGGAAATTGTTGTTCACACGGATCCCAATTACCTGGTAATCCATCTCTACCCGGCAGCCCCTGTTCTCCCTTTGGGCCGAATCCAGATGATCTGCCAGGCTCACCCTTCTGACCTAGTAGCCCATCGATGCCAGAGCGACCTAAACGAAAGGGCAATGAAAAGAAATTCAAAGCCAAAGATATTTTAGATAAAAAAGCATCTATACTGCCATTACATTGAACATTTAAGATCTGTTTGCTTGGTAACAGTTCTCTGCACGAAGCTGCGCAGCAAGGGTATCTGCGTGATTGCTCTAGCGCAGTGGTTCCCAACCTTTTTTGGCTTGAGGGCCACTTTTTCTAAGTCGGAGGACACGAGGGCCACTTTTTCTTAGTTGAAGGACATTAGGGGGCCACAAGGTTAATATTGTATTAACCAAAAGCGTATAAAATTGTTATAAATATAATGTTTGATGTTATTTATCGACGTTAAAATAAAATAATTTGTAACAGAAAATAATAATGTGTTCTATCCTGTCAAAATTGTTAATTTTTTCATATATTTTTGATAATTCTTTGAGAGATGAGGCCTGGCGGGCCATTTTCTGAGGCCTGGCGGGCCACTTTTGGCCCGCGGGCCACGGGTTGGGAACCGCTGCTCTAGCGCCTATCGGGACACATTCCTCCGCTTCCAGGTATCGACTCAGATCGTTTGAAAAAGCGATATTCGCGTAGGGAGGATGAGATCATGAGAACCCACTCTGGTGACCGTGCTTTCTCAGTGGCCGTTGTCATGATATAAAATCTCTCCCCCCCTCGAAAGGCCGAAAGAGTCTCCCCTGGATGAAACTCTGTATTGGAAGAAATTTTCTCATATACACGTATATATATTTTCTTGTTAAATAATTTAGCAATGTAAACTAGCAGTTTAACCTGCTCATTGATAAATTTTATGCGACTGTAGCCCATTTCACGCTTTGTTTCGAAGACAAATGAAATATTCTTTCCCTCCCAGCAGACTTTATTTCAGAATGATACTCTCAGGGGCGCATTCACCCTGGAACAGATCCGCTGGAGAGAATCTGTTTCCGAATAAAGTCTTCGGGGGGAAAGACTTTTCAGGGGGCGACACCGGCCTCAGGTGTTGGAACATTAATCTTCCTCCCGCCCTGCGAGCGGCTGACTCCTTCAAATCTGGACTCAAGGCTCATTTATTTTGTTAAGGCCTTTCCTAGTGTTAGTTGTATGTGAGGCGTCCTTGTAACGGCGCCATAGAATTGTCGTTGCTATTATTATTACTAATTATGAGTGAGAAGTAAACAATGTATCTTTCAGAAATTCAGATCAGATTATTTATTCTTAGAGCAAAGTCGCATTTGCCTATTGATGGGAGTTTCTGGAATTATTTAAGCCGAGTTTTTGCAAAGCTATGGGAACCGAGCCTCAATAACAATGACAAATAATAACAATAATGATGATGATAATGATGATGACAATAGAAACAATAAAGCTAATTGATAATGGTGATAAGTACTTCATCCTGAGAATATTTTTAGTCCCGATGGATTACTTACAACAAGAGTAATAATACTAATACTAATACTAATACTACTACTACTACTACTACTACTACTACTACTACTAATAATAATAATAATAATAGGGCCGTTCCAGACTGTGATTTTATATTAGGCGGTAGCGAGGTCCCTGAGGATCCTGTATACCTCGGGGCAAAAATAAAAAATAAAATATAATAAAAAAAAAATAATAATAATAATAATAATAAGAATAATAGTAATCACAATAAAATACAAATAATAATAGTAATGATAATAAAAATTAAAATATTAATAACAATAACATAGTATTATAATTACAATAATCCCATCCCAGTAAAATGCTTTCTCCGCTTTTTAAATCCTGTGGGATTGTAATTATGTGCCTTAGGTGAGAAACAAATGATAATAAGAAATCTTCTGACCACATAAACAACACGGGTTTGCACTCATTTCCCATCTGGGACACAATCTAAATAAATATCTTCTAACTGATATCTGTAACAATTATTACTTAGAGCAAAACGTATATTGTTTACCACGTTGACCCCTGGCTCCGCTGGGGCCATCTGATCCTCTTATTCCTGGGTCACCCTGTTGACCTTTTGGTCCGGCCACCGATGTCCCTGGCTGACCTGGTCGACCATTTGGTCCGAGTTCACCTAGGGATAAAAAAATATTATCAGGCAAGACGTACGCACACTCTCTGAGCAAAATTACTGAGAGACTGACTGCATGGAAATTGTCGTTGAAGGATTGTCTCTTGGCTGACTAAACAAACTGATTGAACGACTGATTGATTGGTTAAATGATAGACTGTCTGGTTGATTGATTGATTGAGTGACTGGTTGACTGGCTAATTGACCGACTGGCTGATTGAATAACTGATTTACTGACTGGCTGATTGAATAACTGATTTACTGACACATTGAATGACTGATTGACTGACTGACTGGTTAACTAACTGACCGACTGGTTGACTAAATGACTGATTGACTGACACGTTGAATGACTGATTGACTGACCGACTGGCTAATTAATTGATTGACTGCTTGATTCAATGACTGATTGACTGAAACGTTGAATGACTGATTGACTGACTGACCGACTGACTTGTTGACTGATTGACTGACTGGTTGATTAAATGGCTGATTGACTGGCTGACTTTTTAACTGATTGACTGACTGGTTGATTAAATGACTGATTTGCTGACACGTTGAATGACTGATTGATTGACTGACTGGTTGATTGACTGGCTAGTTCATTCAATGACTGCATAATGATTGAATTTATCAATTGATGAATGAATTTCATTGATAAACTTAATTAATTAATTAATTAATTATATTAAGTTGTACAGATAATATGAACGAGTACTAGTAGGTGAAATAGCAAACTAAGCATCAAAGGAACAATTGAACAGCGAATAAAATAATTTATTATAATAATTAGCATCATTTGATTTCGAAACAGGATGAGTTTCTCAGATGTAAAAAGAACCCTGTAGAGAGAGAGAGAGAGACTCGCTGAAAAAGTTCTCGAATAAACATTAATTGTGGGGCACGGTGGCGTAGTGGGTATGTTCGTAGCCTTGCAGCCGAAGGGTTGCAGGTTCGAATCCACCTTTCAAGTCGCCGCGTAGGGACATTGGGCAAAAGTCCTTCACTCGCAATTGCTCAGCGCTTCGGCGTGAAACTCCGATGCAGTGTCCACTGTGTAGTCGGGAGCGCCTCTGAGTAGGTAGCTTGAAGGGGCGCTATAACAATTGCACATGCAAACAAAATTAATTATCATAAAAAACAATCATGGTAATGATTAAACGCAATCAATGTCCTTCCTTACCTTTAGGTCCAATGATTCCCGGTCTGCCAGGTTTTCCCTCCAGACCCGGTCTTCCATTGTCACCCTTGTATCCCGGCAGCCCTGGCGTTCCTGGGGAGCCAAAAGTCCCCTTGGGTCCAGGCAGGCCTGGCCTTCCCTCTTCCCCATCAGGTCCTGAAATTCCCTTGGGGCCTTTTTCACCTGCACAAACATAGTCGATCGTAATGTGTAGTACAATTATTGAATTTGTATTGTAATAAAGTGTAATGTAACAAATGTAACATATTGTGTACATTCAGAAGTCCCCATAAGGTGCTGCCTGAAGATAATCAAACAGGTAATGTGTAGTACTGTCAAACTGATTGGCTGTGGTAACCCATGAAAATGGCCCAGAACAAATCGGCACTGACAAATAGGCCCCGATAAAAACGGACCTGACAAAATGGTCCTGACAGATGGGCCCAAACAAAACGGTCCTGATAAATGGGGCCCACCAAACGGCCTTGACAGAGAGGCCCCTGATGAAAGCAGCCTTGACAAAATGGTCCCTGGTAAAACGACCCTGACAAATGGGCCCCCACAAACGGTCCCGGTGAAACAGCCCCGTCAAAACGACCTCGACAAAACAGCCTCGTAAAAATGGCCTCAACACCAGCCCCAGCAAAATGGCCTAAAAACCATCTCCAAGAAAAACGGTCTCGACGAAAACAGCCCCAGGAAATCGGCATTGACATACCGACCCTGTCATATCAGTCCTGTCATAGCTGTATAATTGTGTAGAAGTCATAGTTTTAGATACAAGACGTGTGCATACAAATATGAATTACATGCAAACACACATGTGTGTGTGTGTGTGTGCCATGGCCCATGTGTCTGTTCATTCCTAATAGCACATGTGTACAAAAGTGGGTTCTAACTAAACCTAGCACTTAACATAATAAGTTACATAACTATAAATGCTAGATCACTCTCATTCATCAATCAATGATTCGCTGTTCTCCATCTTCTTTGTCTGTCTCGTTTGCTCATTTATTCATCCATTTGCCTTACAACAACCATCCATAAATTAATTAATTAATTAATTAATTAATTGATTCATCAATCCATTCATTCATTCATTCAATCAATCATTCGTTCACTCAATCATTCATTCGTTCGATCGTTCACTCGCTCGTTCATTCATTCCTTTATTCATTCATTCATTCATTCATTCAATCAATCATTCGTCCACTCAATCAATCATTCGTTCACTCAATCAATCATTCGTTCACTCAATCAATCATTCATTCAATCAATCATTCGTTCACTCAATCAATCATTCGTTCACTCAATCAATCATTCGTTCACTCAATCATTCATTCATTCAATCAATCATTCGTTCAATCGTTCACTTGCTCGTTCATAGCCTACATACATACATACATACATACATACATACATACATACATACATACATACATACATACATACATACATACATACATACATACATACATACAATGTCATACATACATACATACAATGTCATACATACATACATACACACATTAATTAATTAATTCATTCATTCATCCATCCATTCATTCATGCAGTTGAACCTAATTCTTCTATCTCACCATCAAAACCTGGTGATCCTTGAATTCCTGGTTCTCCTTTTCGACCAGGGGGCCCAGAGAATCCATCGAGACCACTATCTCCCTTTTGACCAATCAGTCCACGCAAACCTTTCCCACGTGACACTCCAGGAATCCCCTTTGAACCCTCGTCACCGGAGTCGCCTGTATCTCCCGGAAAACCTGTAATCATTACATTTCATGTAATGTCATGAAATGAGTTTGCTGCAGAGAAGTCAAGTAATTCAACACATTAACTCTTTAAATTAATGCAATGTTACGTAAAGCCTCGAAAATAATGTCAAGCATGTTTATGTAATGTAATGCAATAGATAGCAATGTACTGTAAAGTAATTCAATGTAAAATGAGGTAATCATTGTAAAGAGGTGTATTGTAACGTGCAAATGGTGCTCTCAGTTGGATGATGTCGGTAGGTGTAACAGAGCTGGTAAGTTGTACACAGTGGCGTAGCCAAGAGTGGGTTTCGGGGGTTAAAACCCCCCATTGGCTTAGGGAAAAAATTAAAGGTAATTTATCCACTTAAATAAGAAAAACAAAACAATTGCTTGTAGTAACAATTGTTTTTCTTACTTTATTCCCGTTGTAACTTTATTCCCTTTTTATTTACTGTAATACTGTTGGGTTGGTGTCAGAAAGGGCATCCGGCCAGACCATAACCCCCCAATAATAAATTCCTGGCTACGCCACTGGTTGTGCATAATAATAACTAAAGGACACAATTTCAAAATGAGAAAATTATGACGATGATGATGACGACGATGACGACGATGACGACAATGATGATGACGAAAGTGATGATGACTCCGACGACAAGGGTAATGACGAGAAACTAGAAATGACGAACAGAGGAGTCGAAAGATTATGATGATGACCATAAACTATACAGACTGCACAGTGCACAACCTATAGCTATTGAAGATCACTGCCATACAGGCCAGTGTATCCTCCCCGGGTTTTTACCTGGCACCGGAATGAACAGCTCTGGCTATTGCGGACTTGATTTGATATAGCGCCGGTGATCATCGTTGGTCTCTCTGACGTGACTTTTGTATACACGCTGAGAAGTTCTCGGAGATTTACATTACATTACATTACAATAAATAATGACAAACACCGGGTAGCCTACCGGTAGTCAGTGCTGCTGGCTGCTAATGCTTTGTTACTATAAATGATGACGCTGATGGTGGTCATCGTTGGTCTCTCTGACGTGACTTTTGTATACACGCTGAGAAGTTCTCGGAGATTTACATTACATTACATTACAATAAATAATGACAAACACCGGGTAGCCTACCGGTAGTCAGTGCTGCTGGCTGCTAATGCTTTGTTACTATAAATGATGACGCTGATGGTGGTTATTGTTAACATGTAAAATCGATATGAGAAAGGGACGATCCTGTTAGCGGAATCAAGGCCGTAGCCAGGATTTGATTTCTGGGGATGTTTCTTCAGCTTAGTCATCCGACCAAAATCAATACATTCTATTTTTCACATTTTTTCCATTTCGGAGGGTGTTTTGATGGTTTTATTTCATACTTTTTACATCATGTGCTAGCAAATGCATTCTATTATTTTTTACTTTTTACATTTTCGGGTGGTGTTCAAACACCCAAAACACCCCATAGCCACGGCCTTGAGCGGAACGATATATATTGTACCTTTTGAGTTTATCCTTTGACACCCATGAACTGTGTTGCAACAAAACATTTACTTGTATTTTCTGTGTTCAACAAAGCTTATGAATTGAATTGAATTGAATTGAATTGAATTGAATTGAATTGAGGAAGATGAGGTGAAGAGGGGCAGTGGCGTAGCCAGGAATTTATGATGGGGAGGTTTTGGGGGGTTTTGTGGCCTGGCCGGATGCCCTTCCTGACACCAACCCAACAGTATTACAGTAAATAAAAAGGGAATAAATTAACAAAGGGAATAAAGTAACAAAAACAATTGCTACTACAAGCGGTTGTTTTGTTTTTGTTTTATTTAAGTGGATAAATTACCTTTAAAAAAACTTTTTCCCTAAGCCAGTGGGGGTTTAACCCCCGAAACCCCCTTGGCTACGCCACTGGGTGGAGGAGCAAGTGAGCATTTCTAACTAGAAATTCTAAGAATGTCCTCACCTGCCAATCCAGGTCTACCCGGTTCACCTGTAATACCCGGAACACCAGCGACGCCCGGAGAACCCTACACAATAGAAGAACAAAACTGTTTGCGCAGTGCGATATTCGCTCATTCATTTCAAGAATTTATATAGCGCCCCTTCAAGAGGCCCACTCAGAGGCGCTCCCAGTCCAACCGCAGTGATAAAAAGCTGACTCAGCCGTAGGCTACGTAAGGGCTAAATGTAATTTGCGCATTTTAATGCGCCAACAGCAAATCAGTGGCAACTCCTCAGTGGCAACTCCTCCAACCAGCAAAATTTTATGCAAGTCTTTGTGCAATTTTAAAACAAGTCAACAAAACAAAAATGATTGCAGCGGCATTGGTAACTGCACTGTATTGTATTGTATTTATAAATTTATGTAGCTTCTCTCACAGTGCACACTAATCAGTGTGACGTCACAACATTGTGGGGCGCGGTGGTATTGTGGTGGCGTCGTTGCCTTGAAACCGGAAGGTTCGAGGTTCGAATCCACCTCAAGTCGCCATGTAGGGACCTTGGACAAGTCCTTCACTCGCAATTGCTCAGCGCTTAGGCGTGAAACTCCGATGCAGTGTTCGCTCTGCAGCCGGGAGCGCCTCTGAGTAGAGTGCTTGACGGGCGTTATAACAAGTGCAGATACAAACAAACAAACATTGTAATAATAATATGAATTATGGTGACGAAGTGTTCCTATGTATGCCTATAAGGCCCTATATAATGAAATGCATTGCAAAAATAATGTGGTTCATTCCCCCCCGCATTTGCTATAGCGCCAATTAAAGCTCTCCACTCAGAGGCGCTCCCGACTACAGGGCGGACACTGCATGGGAATTTCACGCAGCATCTTCAGGTGGATACAAACCTGGAATCCTCCGGCTCCAAGGCACCGAACCCACCACTACACCACCACACCCCACCTCTAAGGCCTATCGTGAAATGCAGTAGGCCTATAGACATAGCGCATTGGCATATAAAATTAAATGTAGTACTTAGAACACTAGCAGATAGCCTACAAACAGGAATCCACGATATAAACACGCGGCTGACCTTTTCGCCCTTGATTCCTTGAAAGCCAACATGCCCGTCGTTGCCCCTCGGACCTGGCAATCCTGGACGGCCATCGAGACCGTCTAGCCCTGGGTCTCCTGGAGGACCTGGAGGACCATTATTGCCTCCAACCAAGGGTCCTGGGTAACCCTTCTCTCCCTGACGTCCAGGCACACCTGGAAATGAATGAAGTATTAACAAAAACTAGCATTTCTTAGATTTCTTCTAGAATTTCTAGTTATTATTAATTTTATCTTGTTATTACTGCTTGTTATTACCTTCAAGTCATACATGTATTGTATATCCAAAATTAACATAAAGTTAGTTTTCATTTATAATCGTTTCTTATACATTATAATGTATATCCTAAAATAGCATAAAGTTAGTTTTCATTTACAAACGTTTGCTAAGTATTAAAAGTAAATGGAGTTTTCTAACTAAAAGCTTTCAAAGTCAGTTCCAGTAAGCAATAATTATAACAATGCCATTAAGACTGTATAATGTTCATAGGCAACTACTACTGCTAACATTCATTCATTCCAAAAACTTATATAGCGCCCCTTCAAGAAGCCTAATCTGAGGCGCTCCCAGTCCAGCCACAGCTAAAAAGTTAGGTCTTGAGCAACAGGCAAACTATTCCGAGGTAGTAAGCGTAGTGCAAGCGCACTACATAATAATAATAAACATAATAATCTTCGTTTATCATTTCAAGCTGATGCATCGCAGTATGATTATGATTATGATTATGATTATGATTATGATTATTATTAATTACTAGCCACAGACTGAACGCTGAACGCAAGTTATTACAGGAGTCGAATTTCACTGTTTGGCAGCCATGCAAGGTTCCACCATATCCTAGTAGGGCCTACTGATTTTTGCCAATGCCATCCGGCAAATAAAAGGCTGAGCTGACTTTTGGGATGGTGGCAGGAACGAACGTCTGTCCTTGCTGATCATCAGCTCTCTGTGTCAGTGTTACCATTACCATAAACTTCCTCCTCACGATACATACATGCATAATTATATACGTATATACATACATGGATAATAGCCTACATACATGCATGCATATGTGCATGCGTACAGGACTACACACAAACATACATGGATGCAAACAACGTCGTACATACATATGAGCATATGGATGCCCACAAACATGTATACATCAATTATACGGCATTCATACATGTAAAATAATGCCTATACACACAGACATACATTTGGGCTAACATTAC
Source organism: Lumbricus terrestris (assembly GCA_949752735.1). Lineage (NCBI taxonomy): Eukaryota > Metazoa > Annelida > Clitellata > Crassiclitellata > Lumbricidae > Lumbricus > Lumbricus terrestris. The sequence goes on along the minus strand of OX457044.1, from coordinate 20,960,412 downwards.
TGTTTTGAATCATTTTAACATCTTAAGCAATAATTTATATCTTTTCCGCCAACCACTAGCTCAGGATTTAGCCTGAGGCGGTTGGATGACATCCAGGCGCCAATCGTTTCCGACGTCATGAGTATTTTCTCCAATACATACTGAGATAGCCTCTAAAGCTGGACCCTGGACTAAAAAATTATATACAATTATACATGCCTGTGTGTCATTACCATATTGATGTGCCGCAACCCCCACAGAAGACACAATCTTAGTTAGGTCTCTAGGTATAAAAATGTAGAGCAAAGGCCCTAAAATAGAACCCCATGGAAGACCAAAGGAGACCCTGGATGCCCACAATCATGCATACATATATATATATATATACATGCAAATAATTATGCACACATATACATATGTATACATACACACAGCATCACACACACATGCATACGTTAAGGCTAACATCACTGTTTTAACTCTTAACATTTTAAGCAATAATCAATATCTTATCCACCAACCAGAAGCTCCAGGTCTACCATCCTTTCCATGTGTTCCGATCTCTCCCTTTTCACCCTTACGCCCTGCAGCTGACGGACGTCCTGGTCCACCCTTTGGTCCATCGCCACCATATGGCCCGGGATCACCCTTTGTCCCTGAACACAAAAATTCAAGATCATCATCGTATACGGTTAACAGTGTCATCTTTGTAAGCTGCATGAATTTCGATCCCGTCTGCAATATTTCGCTCTGTCCTCCATCACAAGTGGTTCCCAGCATGCAATGCATTTTTATGTGTTATTGTTCTTTGATTAAGATTCCAAATTAATACACTGAACTCAGAATACAGTCTTAACTATCAACCCTGGAAGGATATTAATTAATATTGCTCAGCAAACATTATCCTCATGTATACATATAGTTTATTATAGTTAAGAGTTTGACTTCTCGTGTATATAATGTCTTAGTATAAGTATAGTTATCCAATCGTATCCGTTTTCCTTTAAATAATTATCAGTCATCTTGCCTAACTCTATAATAAGCAAATAGGCCCCCACTAATAGGGACTTTGTCCCTTTTGGAGTGCAGATTGCTCCCCAAACTGTATACACCCAATGTCATTAGTTACCGAATGAGGTAACGGTCTGGAGCACCTCTGAGGAGTTTCTCTTGCAGTGGCGTTAAATAAATTTACGATTACAATAACACTCAACACTTGTGTAACACTATGTGAGTATACTTATTTTGGGAACAACAAATAGTTCTGAATTTGAAATTTGAATAGTTCACTGATTGGTCACTACATGTGTAGGCTTATGATGTACTACTAAACTACTAGCAATGGAAACTTGTAGCTAACCAGCCTAACGGAATACTACTTGTTAAATGGTATAAGCTTTCAATTAGATTTAGCAATGCTTAATTGCTTATATGCAAGAATAGAGTCATTGACTTGTTTCGTTTGGATCGAAGCTATACAAATTTTCAATTACAATTGCAACAGCGCCACAGTCTGTTTTGTAGAACGAGACATACAATATTTTAATTAGGAACATTTCTATTTCACTGCAGTGCCAGAAATGAAGGCATTCACCTGCCGGGCTAGAACGTACCCGTATACACGCAGTCCAACTTTGTCATAATCATAGATCTATTAGGCCTATATGGAGTATTTCAAAGCACTTAAAAATACTGACCTGGTGCACCCCTGGGCCCTGGAAGGCCGGGACGTCCAGATAGTCCAGGGTTTCCCTTTTCTCCTGGATGACCTGGGGCAGATGAACCCGGGGGACCATCAACACCAGGAAATCCGGGAATACCGGTTTCACCTTTCTGTCCTAAAGTAAACAACAAGCCAAATTACATTAAACATATCACGATAAACATCTTTTTCAATTTGCTTTAACTCACTACAGCTTGTGCTCTGGTTTTCTCGTTTAGGGGCATAGGCGCAACCAGCCTATGGGACCCACGGGACGCGTCCCTCCAACTTTTGAGTGGTCCCCCTAACTTATTATTATGGTCCCCCAACTTTTAGGACGTTATTCATTTGCCCCCTCCCCCCAACTTTTAGGACGTGATTGCACCTATGCTTAGGGGCCTATAGCTGGCCCATCCATTACTAGAAAATTATTTTGCATACATACATTTTGTTGAGACCCTTCCCTTGCCGTACGCATCCATGCACTAATCGCATAAATCCAGCGACAACCCTTCTCTTTTGGGGCGCGGTGGTGTAGTGGTTATGTTCGTTGCCTTGCAGTCGGAGGGTTGCAGGTTCTGATCCACCTCAAGTCGCCTCGTAGGAACCTTGGGCAAGTCCTTCACTCGCATGCAATTGCTCAGCGCTTCGGCGTGAAACTCCGTTCAGTGTCCGCGCTGTAGTCGGGAGCGCTTATGAGTAGAAATCACCAAGGAGCGCTATAACAAGTACACATACGTACATTTTGCACGTGTCATAGGTCTATATGGACACATTGGACAGCCTCTCTTAGACTTAAAACCAGGCTCCAAAAGATTATGATGATTTTTTATGGTCAACGAGACAACCATTTACTCATTTGACTTTTCAATGTCCAGCGCAATAATATAAATGCGCAATAGAAGTCAGCAAATAAGTTGAGATCAGATAATAATCAGGACAAGTGATATTCACCCATGTCAGGTTACACTCGAATTAAAGTAACTTTTCATTGGCTTACCGTAGTTAATTTTTCCATCGGCTTACAACCAGGACAAGCCAGAATAGAAGCCGTCCTACAAGGCTGCCAAGAGTTTTTGCCCTGCCGATAATTCATTTGGGGCATAAATCGCCTTGGTTACTATTTTGTCTGCCCTGCATGGCTAAAACCTGCTATTGGAATCTTAGTTCCATTGCCTGCATTCTCATATACAATGAAGTCAGTAAATTGTCTTGATATCAAATTCTGTTCAATGCAAATGAACTGTGAACAAATAGCAATAATGCAAATAGAACAGCTCGTATGTGGCCATGCATGTTCTCCTGCCTTAATTTAGTTTTTTTTAAATTGACTCATGTTATCTTAACATACCTTCCTTAGCTCCAATTGCATTGAAGGCAACGTTATCATAACTTTTTTTAAATCCAGTCTTAAGAATTGCAATTGCACAGAGTCTGAAGTCCAAGGTGATTTCAAAAGAGGTTTTTTTTACAGGAACAAAAGAAATATTTGACTTACGGTCAGATTGCAGTACAATGGGCAAGTTGTGCATTCACAAACCTGCCAATCCAGGTAGCCCTTCTTTTCCATTTAATCCAGCTCTTCCTTCTAATCCAGGCGATCCACGTAGTCCATCAAGTCCAGAGGGTCCAGGTTCCCCCGGAGAACCTCGTGTTCCTGGTTCTCCATTCCGCCCAGGGAACCCCAAGTCTCCTTTGGGGCCCAAAAAACCTGAAGGGATATTGCCAGGTAATGCATACAACAATAATGTATGACAGATAGAATAAAGAAGAAATGGATGAATGAATGAATGAAAGAATGAAAGAATGAGTGAGTGAATGAATGAATGAATGAATGAATGAATGAATGAATGAATGAATACAAGAAACACGATTCAATAATCACACAAACACACACTGGCACACGTACACGCATACACACTGACCCAGGCACACACAGGCACACACAAGCACACACACACACTGACATACACATATACACTGACACACAAACTCACACATACTGATACACACACTGACGCACACACACACACACACACGCACACACACACGCACTCATATATCACTACCTTTCGGTGTTTGCTAATGGACCGAACTATCTCTAATTATAAAACTCCTGATTGTACGAAGAATCGACCAAGAAATGAACGAAAGAAAGAAAATGATCAAAAGAAAAACTTAATGGCAAAATGATCAAAAGAAAGACTGAATGACAAAACGATCAAATAAATCAGGTAGCGAATAAAATTTAATGAATGAACAAACAATTGTGGGAAGGACATTGAGCTCTAACCATGAAGTCCGTCACGACCCGGTAGACCTTTTTCGCCCCTCGGTCCATAGCCCCCTCCTTTGCCTGGATCTCCACGGTTTCCTTTCGCTCCAGACCCACCATTTCTACCTTCATTTCCATTCTCTCCAGGAAGACCCGCAAGTCCAGGCCTTCCGTTCGGACCTACAAACATAATGCAGTTCTAAGCAGAATTCTATTTATTTAGGCCTATACCTATTTGCTGTAGCACCCCTTCAAGCTCACTATTCAGAGTCGCTCCCGACTACAGCGCGGACACTGCATCAGAGTTTCTCGCTGAAGCGCACGAACAATTGCAAGTGAACGACTTGCTCAGGGTTCCTACGAGGCGGCTTGAGGTGCATTCGAACCAGAAACCTTCCTGCTCTTAGGCACGAAACCAAGCACTACACCACCGTGCCCCATGAACGTGAATAGCGACAAACAATAGACTGCAGCCTACATGTAAGGAACTGGCACATATCTAATTATTAATAAATCATTATAATTCGAAATGATACATAGACCTACTAATGCACTTCTTTGCATGTATTTATGTTTATGCGTGTTTATGCATTTATGCATGTAGGCCTATGTGTGTGTATGTGGGTCCATGCTGCGCTTCAATGTCTGCATATATGTCTTCATATAAGTTCCGTAATCCTACTCCATAGTGAAGCGCGGTTGTGTAGTGGTGGGTTGACTGGCACATAGACTATCTTCGGTTACTTGAAAGTGCGCTAAAGGAAATGCGAGAAATAAATAAGCTGCATTCTATTCCTGTAAAATTCAAGATGAGATCTAACAGGTCTTTCCAAACTATAAATACTTTACAATATCTAGCCACTAAATCCCATTCACTGCCTTCAAGTATGAGCCCTTTGGCTAACCAAGCCACAATGCAGATCTGCGATGGGCTGATCTGTATTCCACGCTACTACCAAAATGGCTAAAGTTGACAACTGTAAGCTAATTTTGTATAACATATAATGGTCAGCTAATTATTATGCAAGAGCGTACAGATGAGGTAGGCCAGGTGCCTGAGTGGCGGGAAAGTTGCTGCTGCGCGACCGTCGCCGGAGAGCGAGAGAGACACAGACAGAGAGAAGGACATAGAGAGACAGAGAGAAGGAGGTTTTTGTAAAAACTCAGACGTTCATGGCCATTATACGCGATCTGTAAATAGATACCACCAAAGAAGTGTTCGTACCACTACTGGACTACATAGTATTAGAATAAGTGGACCGTTGATGTGGAATTCTCTGCCTATTGATCTTACTTGTGTATCTACAATGTACCAATTTAAATACAAATTGAAATTATTTCTTTTTGATACTATTGCATATATGCACAAAATGGTTTGTTTTGATGTGCACTACCTACACGTGCACTGTTGTGTTCTCTTACTGCTGTGTTTTTAGTTTTTTTAGTTTAGTTTAGTTTAGTTTGTTTATTGTTTTGTTTTCCCAACTTGTTTGAGTTGCATAGCTTACATTCAATGCACTTCGATAAACTTGTAAACTGGAATAGAATGTGTTACACCTTGATCATATACAGCTGTATAAATTATAAACATATACTGTTATGCAGAAAGTTAATGATTGATTGAGTGATACTTTATGTAATTAGGGCGACCCTGTTAGCGGAACCTTACGTTCCTTTGGGCTTACCTCTTTGACATCAATGCATGTGACATTTCAACTACCGGTACTGTTTGTTTGTGCTATACTGTATGTATACATATACATGTTTTTACGATGATCAATAAAAGTATTTGATTGAAGGACAGAGCGACTGAAGGAAGGATGTACGCTGAGAGTGAGATAGGCTTTGATAGGAGTGCCAGTCGGATGTAGAAGAAGTTAGAGTGAAGAGTTAATAAGATGGCGTTTCTGTCGTGACATTGAATTGTTTGTTACCCGTGTATTAGTCGTTGTTGGTGCATTTTGCGTTGATTGCTACTGTTGGAGATCGAAGAAAAGAATACAAGAAACTGATCGTTGTTTTAAGTAAAGAAGTTAAAGAACTATAGACACATATAAACTCAGGGCCGGATTTAGGCATGGGCTACACGGGCTCCAGCCCATGGGCCCCCACCACTTAGGAGCCCCCACCAGTTGAAGTTTTTTTTAAATTAAGGAATGAATCATAAGTGTATTGCCACAGGATCTTAGGCCTAATCAGTGATCAGTGGGTTTGAATTGACCACTATCTGTACTCGTTGATATTGCTCACCAGTAACCATGGCAGTAGGGCTTTAAGCAGCATGGCATCCTCAACACCTGCTGTTGACAGATTATATTTCTTTTAACTCAAGCTATGACAGCCCGTTGGTGTAGACATATACTGTCAGTGCATGTCAGAGGTGTTCTCTGGACTATAGTCGGTATACGCAGCAGACAACGAACAGATCGAGACAGCGTCCTGAGCTCCACCCCTCCCCACGTGTATCAAGTTGCTGCAGACAGTGGGGGTATTCTGTCTTACGCTGTAGCACTCCTGTGCCACGGCTGGCATTTTGACCTTGAGTGACCCAATGCCCACATCTGTAGCAGTGGACGGCGACATGTTTACTGTCATTGCTGTGCTGTCAGTATCTTTCAGACCCCAGTCTTATATAGACTCTACCTTCATAATATGCATGGTTTATAAGGTCACAGATGGAGTTTGCAAATCAGTAGACTATTATTTAATATAATTTGAAGAGTCTAGAACTCTAGATGATTTCATCCGACAGTCATGAACCGAATAAATCGGCAAGAGGGCACTATCTAATAGGCATGCAGGCCTAGCGGACTAGAAGCTGTTGCTCTGCTCCAGGTTTGGTTTGTTTTCTATCTAATCTTGAATCATGTAGGCCTATAGTGATGAAGAACTCAACTCTGCGAAAAAGCTTGTAGCAGTTGTGGTGACGACCTCGATGAAAGCCTTAATTTGCAACGAGCAACGAGCAGTTCTCTTATTTTGTCAAAATACTTAAAGACGAAATTGGAAGAACAGGCCCTGGCATAAGTTAGTAGCAGTTCATGTACCAAGTAGGCTACTTGACAAATGTGTTGAAAATTCATTTTCAAATGTGCAAATTATGCTAAGAATGTAGGCTACTTAATTGGTGCTCATGGTCACAAACTGTAGTGCTGAATGCTCGTTTTCCAAGATGAAGATAATAGAGACACATAATTTTATTCATTCATTCATTCATTCATTCGGACATTTATATAGCGCTCCTTCAAGAAAAACTACTCAGAAGCGCTCCCAACTCCAGCGCGCACAAAAAGAACAGTTTTAAGTTTAGTAAGGAAGGATCCTGGTAGAGTCCCAGGGTGTAGGCGTAGCTCAAAAGGAAGGCCATTCCAGACCACTGGTCCAACCACAGAAAAGGCTCGATCCTTCATGGTAGTAGTACGAGCAAAAGGAACTAAGAGGACTCCCCTATCAGCAGAGCGTAGCTGACGACGTCCTTGGATACCCAATGTAGAGCTGCATAGCTCACGGAGGTAAGTTGGGGCAAGGCCTTGACAACATCGCCATACCAATGCAGCTACCCTGAACTCGATATGCTTTAACCCTAAACCGACCAAAGTGTAGTAAATGGTATGGGAATCTTATACCCTCGCTCATTAGAGGGTTAATAAATGCCTTAAACACTGTAATAAGCAACTATAGAATTAAATGAATATTAGTAAATCAGGCATAAATCAAAATGATAGGCATTAGACTGTATGCAGCTCTTTGCTTGAGTGCATGTACAGGGTGCGCCAAAAAAAGACCCCCCTAGGTTTTTTGCCAATATTTTGACCAAAAGTAAGAATTTCAAAATGAAATTTTACAGGCTTATAGACAATTCATATTTACACATGATGACCGAAATTTCTTAAAAATATTTCAAACAGAACAAAAGTTATATCACTTTTAGTGAGGACACCCACCTTTTTTGACGTTTTTGAATCATCCAAAAAACCGAGGGTGGTCTCACTAAAAGTGATATAACTTTTGTTCTGTTTGAAATATTTTGATGAAATTTCGGTCATCATGTGTAAAAATGAATTGTCTATCAGGTTGTAAAAATTTCATTTTGAAATTCTTACTTTTGGCCAAAATATTGGCAAAACCCTACTTTTTGTTGCGTTACGTTTTTGAATCGTCAAAAAACGGTGAGTGACCTTACTAAAAGTGGCATAACTTTTGGTTTGTTTGAAATATTTTGATGAAATCTGGCCATCATATGTAAATATGAATTGTCTTCAAGACTGTAAAATTTCATTTTGAAATTCTTACTTTTGGCCAAGATATTGGCAAAAAACCTAGGGGGTCTTTTTTTTGGCGCACCCTGTATGTACATGTATGTAGGCTATGCATGTATGCCTGTATGCATGTATGTATTTTATTGACTAATCAGATGTATCTATGCAAGCTTGTTGGTATACATTGTATATATCTATGTAAATATCTATGTATGTATCCATGTGTGTATCTATGTATGTATTATTCTGACCAATCAGATTGCGACCTGCTCTCTTCAATAATCATAATTTCTAACTTGAATTTCATGTAAATTAATCAACAATTGTTGTCAGTTGCATTGTGATAATGATGCTATAGAAGCCAGTAGATTAAATCTGTTTAGATTAGATTATTTATGAATGTATGTATGTATGTATGCATGTATGTATGTACAGTATGTAAAACTATGCATGCATATCTGTGTGTATATTTATTCATGCATGCATGTATGTGTGCATTGAGAAACCAATTAATTAGTTGACGATTGGTTGATTGATTGATTGACTGATTGATTGACTGATTGATTGACTGATTGATTGGCTGATCGATTGACTGATTCATTGATTTATTGATTGATTGACTTAGTCATTCATTCATTGATTCATGGATTAGCTAAAAATGATTGATTGATCGATTGATTGATTGATTCGTTGATCCATTCAACAATCAATCAATCAGTCTTTCAATGAATGCTTAAGAATTGAAAGACTGACTCCAGAATAATAAAACAACATTTTTAGTGGAGAAAAACAAATTGACATACCAGGTGGACCTGGGTCGCCAACGTCTCCAGGTTTGCCCGTATTCCCAAGGTCACCAGGGTCACCCTTCTCTCCTTTTGCGCCAATTCGATTGGCACCAGATATTCCCTTCGGACCTGCACAAAATAATGGGAAGTGCAAAGATAGGTAACATCAGAAAGATATCCAATTCAATCTGCACTATTAAAAACAATAAATTCAACCAGTAATTGGAATATTTAATATAACACAATAATTTTTCCAGCTACAATATTTCATAGTAGCCTAGTTCAGCATAAGAAAGAAAAACGTCGTGGAGATTGGGTTTTGCTGTAAAATTATCAAATGATAAGACAAATTGCAAACAGCAAGGCAGGTAGCCAAGTGACTTTGTATTTTATATCTCTTTTTAAAAAAATTTAAAAAAATTGCGAGCTCGCCATTTGAAATCAGTCCATGGGCCGCATGGGAAAGTTAGACAGCGTGGCATTAGCCTATAGGTTTTGTTATCCAGTATCTTGCCGCATTTATTTATTTTATCATAATCTAATCCTGAATACAATAAGCAAGCAATAAGTCCACCTGACCTTGACGCCCTTGCTGTCCTTTTTGCCCAGGCCACCCTGGTCGACCATCTGCACCAGGCTGTCCCACTCCTTTGTCACCCTTCGGCCCAGTGGGTCCTCTGGGACCATCATCGCCCTCAAACCCATCATCGCCTGGGTCGCCCTTGGGCCCAAGAGGTCCTGGAGAACCACCAATGCCATCAAGACCTGGAAAGAAAAACCAACTAGCATACTGGAAACGTATACTCAGTACATCAATGTTAAGGCAAATCAGGGAAGAAAGTCCAAGTAGGCTACTCAAAAGGAAGGGAAAATATGGTAACATAGGTCAGGTAGGAAAAGGTAAAATGCGAGAGAAATAAAGGTAGCCATGATCAAGGCAAGGAATGTCAATAATGTCAATGATTTGCAATGTAAGAAAGGGTAAGAAAAGTGAATGCACAGAAAAATGCAGATAAGATAGAACATGATAAGATCAGTTAATTAGAACACGATAAGACAAGTTAGAACATGATAAGACAAGTTAGAACATGATAAGACAAGTTAAAGTGGGAGAGGAAGAACAGGAAATGAAAATGGTAGAAACGTACTGCTAGACAAGTCAACGACAGACAGACAGACACACAGACAGATAGAAACAGCACACAGTGCGAAGTTTCAAAATATCGCATGTATATAGGCTATATCAACGTCACTGAAGCATTAAATCTGTTTAGTTTACTTCATTAACAAGTATTAAATAGCTTTGCAAAACTATTCCAACATATCAAGTTACACAATAGCCTAATAGTTTTCAACTAGGAGGAAAACAATCTCTGAGATTAAAAATTAACTTATTGAGCATACAGGTAATTAAGAGATTAGTAATTTTGAGCACTATGCTTATCAATGGTATTTTTTTAAATCAATAAAACGGTGGTACAAGAACACTAAGATAATTTTGGCTACATAAAAGCAATGAATGTAAGTGAATCAGCACAAAGCAATGAAGCCAAATCAGTTTTAAACCATACATACGAAAACAACTTACGTTGTCCTCACTAAATTAGTTTTAACCAGATGAAATGAACCCCAATAATGAAATAAATGCACTATTGCAAACCGTACAACCAATGACAGAAAACATGGTGTGCTGGGAGCGCTTCTGAATAGTTATCCTGCAAGAGGCGCTATATAGATGAATACAATACAATGAAACATTGCTGACTGTTTATCTACCTGGATTGCCTTTCGCTCCAGGTACTCCACTGTCACCTCTATTTCCGTCAAATCCTCGTAGTCCTGGTTCGCCTTTCTGGCCTTTCCCGGAGTCGAAGGAAGGTTCTCCCGATTCGCCCTCGATTCCCCGCGCACCGGGCAACCCGTCTACACCTTTTTCACCTGGTACGCCAGGGTCACCCTTTCTTCCAGGCAACCCCCAGCCAGGCTCACCCTTCGGCCCCGCAAGACCGGGCGGCCCGGTCACACCATGGTTCCCGTCAAACCCCGGTAGACCTGCATCACCCTAAAACAAGTTTTATCAAACCTACATAGTTCTTCTTAACCTCCTTTTACTCATCGTCATCAGCGTCATCATTTCTATCGTCATCATTACTATCGTCATCATTTCTATCGTCATCATTACTATCGTCAACATTACTATCGTCATCATTACTATCGTCATCATTACTATCGTCATCATTTCTATCGTCATCATTACTATCGTCATCATTACTATCGTCATCATTACTTTCGTCAACATTACTATCGTCATCATTACTATCGTCATCGTTACTATCGTCATCACTACTATCGTCATCATTACTATCGTCATCGTTACTATCGTCATCACTACTATCGTCATCATTACTATCGTCATAGTCCTCGCCATCAGCATCGCTTTTGACACTAACAGCAAATAATAATATCACAAAGAGAAGGGTAATGTACATGTATATTGTATACAATGGGTTTACGGTGTACTTTTTTAGCTTCTTTTGTGCCATACTGTCTACTAAACAGGGCATCAATAGATGGAACTAAACAACCAAGTCTTAATTAAGTCAATATCTAGCCGATCAGTTCATAAGCTCTTTAGAAATCGAGCCACAATCAGACCAGAGCAGATTAGATCCAGGTTGAGCAGTTGGCATGGGCCTACGACCTTGAGTGGAATAACCTTCATAGTAGACAGTCAAACGGGTAAGGAGATATTTACCAAAAAGATAAATTCAGGTGAATTGTAGATGAATCATATACATCAAGATATTAGTCGTCGACAACGGTGACGACTAATTTCTGGATGTACCTCAAACAGACTATCGCCACACTTATTTACTCCATTGGCTGGAACGCTGTAAAGTGCAAGTATTCGTCAGATAAAAGTAGGCGTACTGAAGGCAGGGTACCCATAATAAGGAGCTTAAAGTATCTGTCAGATCGCAAGTACTTCTCAAAGGGAAGCAACCTGTCGAAGGTAAGGTACATCTCAAAGAGAAGCAACTGTCAAAGACAAAGTACTTATCAAAGAGTTCTAAGCAACCTGTCAAAGGTAAAGTACTTGTCAAAGAGAATCTGCTTGTCAAAGACAGTGGCGGCAACAGCTATGCAATTTCAGCAGTTCGCATCAAGATCATGAGAGTCAGTCAGCTCATGAAAGTTATTCAGCTCATGAGAGTTGTTCAACAGGTCAAAGAAATTAAATGCAAAGAAGATATTAAAAATTCCAAAGAATTTTTTACAGGTCAGAAGCAAAATTGGCGGGTCAAATGACACGCCGCAACCAACGGCAGCGCCGCCACTGATCAAAGACAAAGTAGGCTACCTCTCATTCATAGACAAAGTACCTCTCATTCATAGACAAAGTACCTCTCATTCATAGACAAAGTATCTGCTGACGGTAGGCTAAGATTTATGTTACTCCTCCATAGAACTACATAAATATAATAAGAGATAACAGTTTAAAGTCTGACCTTCAATCCAGCAAGTCCAGGAAATCCCGGGAAGCCGACTGGACCTGGAGGACCGGGATTCCCTGGGGTTCCCAGAAACCCATCTATACCATTTTCACCAATGTCACCCTTCGGACCTAGAATCATGAAACAGTTCGTGACAGGATGAAGGTGACAATTGCATTTACAATGTACATGTATACGCCAATACACCGTACAATGTACAAGCATGTCAGCAGCCATACATCTATAGTCCTACAATCCGTACATACGGTACATACATGAATTCATGTTTGTATGACATTGTATGCATACATGTACTACGTAAGTACGTACGTATGTATGTATAATTGTATATATGTATGCATGCATGCATGTATGAATGGGTGTGTGACTGTACACATGCTATGTATGTATGGATGGATGCATGTATGTACGTACATGTGTGCATGCATATCATGTGTGTGTGTATCTGCATGCAGTCAAGAGTCCTTCCATCCTTTCAAGCCTTATAAAGTGAAAATAACATTGGTGATAATTTTTGAATGAATGTTGGTGATAATCCACCTGGAATCGTCTCCCTTCAAGTCTGCATTTTGTCTTAGCTGGGGATTCTTCCAACACTTTCTACAAGCACTTTAAAATTGTGCCTTTCCGCCAATGTTGGGCTGGGAATACATCAGAGTAGTTACCTTTGATAGGCGCTATATAAATGATCTGAATGCACAGGTGATTGGTGTAAATGTAATGAAGACAGTGACTATGACAACAACTAAAATGATAACGACGAAAAATGCTTTGAATCGTCGAAATCATGCTTAGCATATATGGTACTTTAGCCTACCTGGTAAGCCTGGTAGAGACTCTCTTGTAGCCCCTAAACCTTTCTCACCCTTGCTCCCAGAAACTCCGTGTTTTCCTGACGCACCCTGAAAAAATCACACGTGGTAGATATCAGTTTTGGCGATGAGGTGTTACAAGTGGCTTGCTGCTGTAAGAATGTCAAATTACTATTAGTACGACTAGTTTGCAGGTCACTGCTATATCGCAAACACCCAAACCATCACTAGCATTTATCATCATTGTCATCGTCGTCATAATCATCTTCATCATCGTCAACAACCCCAACAATAACAGCAACAACGTTGTCGTCATTCTTATGGTGAGAATAATTATGATGACAATTCATTATTACTGTTACACTGTTGAAAGGCGTAAGCGAGCCACTGATGGCACAGCTAAAGTACAGAGGATATCTCAATGAAATGCCACACACAAGCCAAGGCAAATAGGACAGAAATGATGTTCGAAATGCGATTCACTCTACGAGTGATTGCAGTTGGCTACACTGCCAACAGATCCGCTGGGGAAGAGCGACACAAGCTTCTTGGCATCGTCTTTGAGCTCAGCGCTTTTTAGGTGCAGCAGATGTGGCAATTTATAAATTGCCCAGCCCACATCAGGAAGACTACTCCCTCCCTTTCAGTGAGGTAGTACAGGATCTGCTGTAGTGACTCGTGAGCAAACAGAGTTCACTAACCGAGAGAGGTAAACCACTCCCATAACTAAGTTTCAAAATATATCAGAATTAGGAACCCACCATTTTTCTTTACGCTGATGGATGAACTAGCTTAATATAGCCTACTATTTGCATTTAGCAGCAGCCAGTACATGTATAGCAGGAGTGGCAAATTGTAGCTTGGTAGCTAGTTAGCAACTTAAAAACCAGTCTGCCATAACAAAGTTAATTATTTGGTATCTAGTGCAACTGATGTCATCTGTTTAGGCCCACTAGATCATTATATTTTGCTGCTATTGTAACTAAGGTAGCTTTCGAGTTTATGGGACTTCTTTTGTGCAAATACCTGAATTATTATGCATTATTACAGAAGACAATGACAGAGAAACATTTTGTTTCCTGTTCACGTTACTGTAGTCCCCTCCTGAAAAAATAGAGCAACACTGACAGTACCACAACTAGCCTACTTCTATTACTACTGTATACCACTACTACCACCAGTGCACCCCAACACTATTATTATAACTATACTTCTACCATTACTACCACCAAAACTACCACCTGCACCACCTCCACTTCCACCACCACCACTACATCAGCATAGAAACGCTATTATTAAAAATACTACTTATTACTACCATCAATAGGCCTACCACTGCTACTAAAGGAACCTATTGTCGCTGTCATTGTAATAATGCAACAATGAACATAGTGCCAACACTGACTGCGACGATAACAATGATAAATACGACGACGATGATTATCACGTGATTAAGACTGAGTAAGTGCATAAATTATGATGGACATACTTTGGGGCCAGTCAAGCCAGCTAGGCCTGAGATGCCGTCGTCCCCTTGAGGTCCTGGGGGTCCGACTTCTCCTCGGTCTCCTCGTGGACCCCTCAGTCCAGGATGTCCATCGCCCCCAGCATCGCCTCGTTCACCCTTTACTCCCGGGACGCACGATAGACACGGCAGACCTCCATCACCTGCACATCATTCACATATAGACAAAGGCTTAAGCTGATGATCAGGAACGGTGAGAGATCATTGCTACCTTCCACCTACCATCACAGACTAGGACTATCTACAGTCTATTATAATCTAATCTAATCTAATAAAGCATTTGTAAAGCGCTTCTAACAGCAGAGCTATTCAGAAGCGCTCTCAGCGTGACACACCCTTGAAAAGAGAAATGTCTCGAAGCAGCGAAAAGATGCAGGTGAATTTCCTACAAGAATCCTGCCACGAATTTCAGAAGGAAGCTGATTCCAAATTAAAGGACCAACAATAGCAAAAGCCCGATGTTGGGTTAATGAGGTTCGTGGTCTAGGTACAAATAGATCAAAGCGGTCAGCAGAACGAAGATCTTGCAGAAAGAGGCTTACACGGCAAATGTCCACCTACCATCACAGATCATCTTTAATAACAGGGCACAGCAACATTTTCCGTGTTATTATTTACATAGACAGAAGCGAAATCAACAATTTTAGTTCATCGCCACATCTAATATTTATTTTACAAATTTGAAATTTAAAAATCTGATCACCATCCTTTATTTGTCAAGCTCGCATTTTAAGCTAATATGAAATTCTTGATTGCTAAGTTGTCGATGCTCTCTGGATTATGCTACCGCTAGATGTCATGGTCTCATTTATTGTAAACACGCCACTGCACTTTCAACTGAAGACCAACCAGAAACTCAGGATATAACAATGCAACAGAGCAGACCACTCAAATCCGACAGCTCTCTAGGCGCCTTCGTGAGGTTAAATCGTAAGGCGCTATATAAATGTCCAATGTATACAACATACTTACATACATACATACATACATACATACATACATACATACATACATACATACATACATACATACATACATACATACATACATACATACATACGTACATACGTAGGCTACGTAATACATACATACATACATACGTACATACACCGTGGTTCAAAAAAACTAAGCCAAATTGTTTTCCATATATCTCTAATACCTAATGACATATCACGCTAAAATTTTCCAAATATTTAGAGAATTGGACCAAGAATATGACTCCAAAATTTCAAGAGATAAAGTTGAACGGTTAAAAAGATATGTATCTTTCAACTTCATATGCGGAAATATCAGTTTACAAGTAATTTTCTGTTAGATTCAATGCAATGTAAGTCAAACTGTTTTCGTTATATTTCTAATGCCTGATGATTAATCAGTCTAAGATTTTCCAGATATGTAGAGAATTGAACCACCAATATTATTCCAACAGTATGGTTTGATTATTGAATTAAATAAGATGCTCAAAATGTCATCCTCCTGCTGCTTGCACACAAGCCTGGAGGCGCTGGCGCCATTGCACAACAGCATCGTCGATTATCCTCTGGTCCAGGCGATCCCACACTTCAAACAAGCATTGCTTCAGATCGTTTGTATCATGGATTGTTGTCTGGTAGACTCGGTCTTGCATCACGCTCTACAGTTTATAGTCGACAGGATTCAAATTTGGGCTGTTCGGAGGCCATAATGCGGGAGAAATGAAGTCTAGCGTCTCTCTTGTCAACATTTCGAAGGTTTCCATGGCTCTGTGGGCTGGGGCTGGATTTCTGATTACAGGTAGAAGATGTTGTGACAGCAGAACGTCTCGATAATAGGTGCCATTAATTTTTACTCCGGGATCAATGAAGACTGAAATTAATGGGAACGACCAAGCGCCGAAACTGCAATGAATACCATAACAGACTTGCTGGAAACTGATAATTCGGGAGATGAAGTTGAAATATCCATATCTTTCTATCCGTTCAAATTTATGACATGATATTTTTGAATCCTATTCTTGGTTCAATTATCTAAATATTGGGAAAATTTTAGTATGATCAATCGTGAAACATTAGAGATGTAAGAAAAACAGTTTGGCTTACATTTTACTGAATATAACAGAAAATTGCTTGTAAACTGATATTTCCGCATATGAAGTTGAAAGATACATATCTTTTTATCCGTTAAACTTTATCTCATGAAATTTTGGAATCATATTCTTGGTCCAATTATCTAAATATTTGAAAATTTTTAGCGTGATATGTCATCAGGTATTAGGGATATTTGCAAAACAATTTGGCTTAGTTTTTTTTTAATCTAATCTAATCTAATCTAATAAAGCATTTGTAAAGCGCTTCTCACAGCAGAGCTATTCAGAAGCGCTCAGCCTGTTTTAACCACGGTGTACATAGATACACACATTGTTTAGTTTTTAACTACCAGTAAAGACAAACCCAAGTGGGCCACACTCAAACCCCACTCACCTTTCTGGCCTTTGAATCCCGAGAGTCCAGGTCGACCGGCCGTGCCTCCAAGTCCCTTTGGACCCTGTGGGCCGGGAGGTCCCACCTCACCATCTTCTCCATTAGGGGAGTCTCCTGGAGGACCGGGCAGCCCATCAATGCCCGGCAAGCCTTTGCGTCCGGGGACCCCGTTTCGCCCTCCAGCACCTAACAAACCTGGTGGGCCGGGTATGGACTCGCCTTGGTCTCCCTTAACGCCTGGGTCACCCTTGATCCCATGACGACCAGGTGGTCCAGGGGGTCCTTCCAACCCTGGAAGACCTGGAACAGAAAATTCAGAAGGCATTTTGGCCGAGATAATAAGGCAGCGCTGTTTCGGGAGCACTCAGATTTAAGAAACTAGACGAACACACTTGACTCACTGCATTTACACAGTGACTTACTAACTAACTGGATTCACTTGGCTCACTCATCTGCCTTACTCACTCACTAGAAGAACTCACATGGCTCACTGCATTTACTCACTGATTTGACTAACAAAACTGCCTCATTGAATTGACTCACATACTCAACTTTCATGTAGGCCTACGTCTTTCAAATAATTATCACTTACTCGAATCTCTTGCATCACTCAAGTATCAATCTAGTGCAATATTTATCTCACACATGCACTTCACTCATTTACTTGAATCACTGGCGTGAGTAATTCACTACATTCACTGACTTTACGCACTCACGTAACTCAATGACCTTACTCACTCAGACTCACTTGAATTGCTGACTTTGTCCTCTTCTGACTTGACTCATTGACTTAGCACAGTAACTTTGCTCACTGGCTTCACTCACTCGCAAGCTTGTCTAATATGACTATGCTCACTAAATTGCTTCACTCAATCATCACCTACATGTTGCTGACTCACGACCAATTAATCAATCACTCGCTTATTTCCTAGCTCAATCAATACAATCAATCCTTCAGCCAACCAGACAATCAGTTAAACCATCAAGCAACCATAGACATTGAAAACCATCTCTGTTGCCCACCTGGAATGCCGTGGTCTCCTTGTATCCCCGGGCCACCATTCAGCCCAGGAAGGCCCGGCCGCCCTGGTAACCCGAAGCCGCCCTTGATACCGTCACTACCTTCGAAGCCCTGGGGTCCAGGCAGTCCATCCAGACCGTTGTTGCCTTGATCACCTTTGCGACCCCGAAGTCCAGGCAGACACGTGTGTCCGTTGCTGAACTGGAAAAAGGGGAACAAAATAATACTGTTCGCACGACAACCAGTTCAATGACCTTATACAGCTGCAGATCGTGGTGAGATTATATATATATATATATATATATATATATATATATATATACATTATCCGATGCGTGACTATATGTGTATATATATATAAGAATAAATCTAATATAATTTATATATATATATAGGCCTACATCGTATATATATAATACATAGGCCATTTCATTTATGTATGGGGAAAAACTTTTTTTAAATTTTTTATGGTGCACCCCTCCTATATTGTTTCTAATGGCAAAATGTGAATGTTCACCAAATTTTAGGTCATTTCGTGGTGTTTTGACCCCCGCCCAACACGATCAACTGATTTAGTTAATAAATCATTGTTTTCCTGCATGACAAAATGTGTGTAAAATAAGACAGTTTACTATACAAAGAATACAAACTGCATATCTAGTAACTAACAAGTTTGGTAATTGTGTTTGTTTGGTTGTATGTGCACTTGTTATAGCGCCCCTTCAAGCACTCTACTCAGAGGCGCTCCCGACTGCAGAGCGGACACTGCATCGGAGCTTCACGCCGAAGCGCTGAGCAATTGCGAGTGAAGGACTTGCCCATTATGCCCAAGGTCCCTACGCTGCGACTTGAGGTGGATTCGAACCTCGAACCTTCCGGCTTCAAGGCAACGACGCCACCACTATAGGCCTACACCACCGCGCCCCACAATCTCAATAAGTGAGATGTGTATACACATTACACAATGATATCATGTCAAATCACTCTACTGAATTTAATGTTTTGTGGAGGAGAAGGTTAATTTGTTTAATGTCTCTTTTTGAAAGTTGGGAATATCTTTTCGTTGATATTCGACCATTTGCAATAAAACTTTTTTTGTGTTTCATCATTGGTAACACTAGTTGAGAAGTCTTGGATTAGTTTCACAGCCCGTTCCGACAGATCATTCACCACTTTGACATACGTATCAGCTTCTTGGTAATGGGGATCATTATGCCATTCACTAACAGGTTTTCCTAGCCAGTCGGCGCCAATTCCCATGCTGTGAAACAAGAACCAGGATTTGGGCCCAATAAGGGATGATAGCTTTGTACTGTGGCTCAGAATAGGAAACGTTGGATGGCTCCTTTCAAACTGTCTTGGTCTAGGAATTCGGAGCAATGCTCGAGCAATCTGCTGTCTTTCTGAAGTGGAAAGCCTGTTTGAAAAAGAGAGAATGCAGCACATTCTTCTGTTAAGTACCAGAAGTGCCTTTCCAAGGTTTTCATGGCTGCATTGGCAACTTGTGGATCATGCTTGCAAGTCATGTCATGCCATAGCTTGAGATCATTATACGCTGCATCGGCCCCAATGGATGAAGAGACCCAGTTTTCAACGTAGAGTAGCGCATTAAATTTACATAGTGCTTCCAATTTGTTGATCATGTCCTAAACTACCTATGAGCCACGCTTCAAGCACTTCTCTATCATCCTTTCTAAGTAATGGGCGGTTTGGTGTGGATGAAATTGGAGGAACTATACTTCCTGAGGTGGTTCTTTTTTCATATATTCACTCCTTGCTGCCATGGTTACAGCCTCTAAAAGGTAAAGCAAAAATTTTACAATTTGCTACCATGTTGTCAATGTCCGTTTTGAACGTAAAACTACTTTTTAGGTGGGCGGGGGTCAAAACATGGCCTACAGACCTGAAAATTTGCAGGCAATTATGTTTCAGTAATAGTAACAATATGGCAGGGGTGCACATAGAAAATTCAAAAAAAAAATTTTTTGCAATGGCCTAATATATATAATGGGGGCGCGATGGTGTAAGGGTACGTTAAAATCCTTGGAGTTGGAAAGTTGCGTGTCATAATTTACCTCACGCTGCCACGTATAGGGACCTTGAGCAAGTCCTTCACTTTCAATTGCTCATGCGCCTCGGCGTGGAGCTCAGATTCAGTGTCCGCGCTGTATTCGGGAGCGCCCCTAAGTACAGTAGGTCATCAAGGGCGCTATAAAAGGTGCTCATACATGCAAGAACAATTATATATATATATATATATAATGTAAGCTTATATCTACGAACAAAGATGATGTTATTCAATATTCATACATTGTAGATCTATTCAATATGCTGATATGATAGATCGCTAAATATGGTCAAGTCTACATGCATATCTATGTGCTTCATGCTAAGCCTAATTTATTATGGTGACAGACATGTACATGTATATACGCAATCGAAATCTCCAAAACTTCTAAAAGACCACTCGAAAGCCAAGCGCAGGGCACCAATTTATTCACGAGCGCTGCATCAAGAGAGGTTCAGGTTCCAGAGGGTCAGCGTATATAGATGCTAAGGGCTAGGTTGAGAGTTGGAAAGTGACAGATCAGGTGCGTCAGCGTAGGAGCTTTTGAACACTTTAGTTTTGAGTAGGAAGCCTGAGGGGTGATGGATAGTGGATCCTGAGTAAGGTGATGCATGGTGGTTGATTAACAATGATGGTGGAGGAGTTGAAAATTAATTTTCATCATGGTGACAACAAATAAGAAGACAGGATAGCATGAACGATGAATTCGTTGTGATAAACGGATCATTGTGGTGGTGGTGGTGGTGGTGATGGTGTGGTGGTGGTGTGGTGGTGGTGTGGTGGTGGTGGTGGTGGTGGTGGTGGAGGTGGTAACGACGACGACGACAACGACAACGATGATGATGATAATGACAACGATGATGTTGACGCCTGCAATGATGAAGACAACAATCGTTAAAATGATAATGATGATGACCATGATCATGATGAATATGACGACGATGACGATGACGATGATGATGATGATGATGATGATGATGATGATGATGCTACAACAATGATGATGAAGTGTAAATAGCTTACCAGATCGTTTCCAGGTGACCCTTCCGTTCCTTCGCCCCCTGTCTCTCCTCTATGGCCCTTCCTACCAGGTAGACCATCTCGACCACGCAAACCGTCCGGACCTGGATCCCCCTAAAACAATAAAACAAGAACGTTCATGAAAACTTTGATTCAGTTTACAAGAAAGTAAACAACAGGCTTAAACAACAAAAGTTTTTATCTGGACCCCAAAATCGATAGTTGTTGAACTTGTCACTGGCTGTTATTGTGTTTTTGTTTTCATTTCAGATTCGCTTCATTTTCCAAATTCGATCAGAAATCACGAGTAGCCTATCATCTTTCATTTGTAAAATCAAATTAAAAACTTGAAAATAACTCAGCAAAAATTGTAATCCTGCGTTTATAACTGTAATTGCCGTAAACATGATGCGACGCCTTACCTTTGCTCCTGGGTGACCGGGTGATCCTTGGTATCCCTCTTTTCCCTGAGAATAAGTATGAAACACAGCACATATTATATATATTGGGAAAATGGCTATACATGTACATTTATATGAACAAGCAATAGCTATTTAAAGGGTTTATTATAAATAGAATAGTGCAATTAAATCGCCCGCGCAAAGTACATGTAAAGTCTTGGTGCTAGTTTGGTTAAAACGACCGCTCTTGCAACACTCCCATTTTAGTCTACATATTCTAAATATACATCTTCATCTTTACCTTTTTGCTTTCTACTTCCTTCTTTCTTTCTCTCCCCCTCGCTGCTTCCACACTTCTCTTTCTCTACACCAGTGGTTCTCAAACTTCTGCAGGCCACGGACCGGCAATAATTTTTTTGGGAAGCTCGCGGACCACTAACTTTAATGACAAGCGCAAACAAAAGCGAACTATAGGCTATTATAAAAAAAATACTAGTAGACCTATAGGGTTATTTATTCCTCGAGTTCGAACTTCTACCAGACAGCGTCGAGCCTTTTTCTATTGTGGTCCCGCTATCTGGAATGGCCTCCCACAAACCTTGTGACTTACGCCTAGACTAAATTCACCTGCTTTTTATAAGTTGCTCAAATATTTTTTTTAGCTGTGGCTGAGCTGGTAGCGCCTCGGAGTAGGTTTCTCGAAGAGGCTCTATATAAATTATCGAAATGAATGTATGAATAAATTTATAATAAGCTATTTGTTTCATTAATTAAAAAATCCTTAATAACATTTAATTTTTTTTCCAATGTCACTTAATTACATTTTTAAAAGTTGAACTCAAAGTTTCAAACAAGATAAGAATTTTGTTAATGTAGACCTATAAGAGGATCTGCAAACATACATGTAGGCTATAGACAATGACACATTAGGCCTAGGCCTACTATAAGGTTTTGCGCTAATGATGGAAACACCTGCTCGAAATAAAACACAGAAATCAAAATATCTCATTTTAAATATTGTGGATCATATTTTCGTGTGAACGGTCGATTTGCTTATATAATTTTTTTTATATTATGTTAGAAAATTAACAGATCTACGTCCAGCAATGCTTGATCAACGTTTACTATCGCTGAGCATAGATCAACAGACATAAACACGAAACTGACTGCAGTTATAGACGAAAGTTAATAAATTCAGAAGAAATAAAATAATTGTATGAATAGCCATTTGGCAAGATAAAATAAGGCACTGCAGGGTAATGTATTTTTAAATTTTGAGACAGAATTTTTAATAAATTTTGAACAAGATTTGGAATAATTTTACAATTTTAAATGTATAAATTAATAACAATAATTAAGTTTTCACTCTCAGACTTCTTCACGGACCAGTGGTCAGGACTCCGCGGACCGGCGCCGGTCCGCGGACCACCACTTTGAGAACCACTGCTCTACACCTCTCTTTCTTCCATATATATACATACAATATATATAATATGTATATACTATATATATATATTTAGTTCTTTGGCATTTGTAGATTTCCAAGCCATCGCCACTCTAGTTAGTTTATCACTTAGGCCTACTGCTTAACACTGTTGTCAAGTTAATCTGTGTAATTATGTCCCATGCATCTATAACGGGACTATACTCCGTTCGGGTGAGCCTTGTGCTCCCGTATAATACAACAGGTCACTACTGTAACAAATATTGCATTATGTTCTATTTTTAGTTGCTTTGTTTCTTGGAATCAATCAACTAATTTAATTTAATTGAATAAATATGTAAATAAATATACTTGCCTATATTTTTATATACATATATAATTAGGCCAATAATGATCGAAGCAGATAGGCTATCTCGCAATCGAGGAGATTTGAGACCTGACTTTTCCATTGACTCTTTTCCAGCAGAATTTTTTCTCGGCCACTTGACTATCGCCAACTTTTCAACGACCGTTGTAATCGTAGTGTTATAATCGTAATATCCAAATTTCTAGAGTGCCACTCATAAGCCAAGCTCAGGGCACCAGCTTATTCACGAGCGCTGACCGCTGCCCGAACGACCGCTAAAAGCTGTAGACCTGCATAT
The DNA here is from genome assembly GCA_949752735.1 of Lumbricus terrestris. Lineage (NCBI taxonomy): Eukaryota > Metazoa > Annelida > Clitellata > Crassiclitellata > Lumbricidae > Lumbricus > Lumbricus terrestris. Next base: position 20,936,500 of record OX457044.1, on the reverse strand, counting down.
ATTGGCCTATATTCCGCCAAAAGTAAGTATAGGGCCTATAGGCCTATGCCACAAGTAATCTATGCTCGGAATAGGATTACATGTAGATACATTGACTGTAGGCCTACCTTTGGTCCTGTAGGTCCATGCTCTCCTTTTGCTCCTTTCATCCCAATTGTGCCAGGCACGCCCTGCAGAGAAGCAAAAAATAGCAAATAGGATGCACAGAGAGTAATTAGTGCGGTTGTGATGACAGAATTCTAGGTCTATAACATTAGCCATTCTTCTACACAAATTCTTCAGAGATGTAGGTCTATAGGGCCTACCGCATGGTCCTACAGAACAAGACTATTATATTATAATGTACATAAAGAAACCTGTTTTAAATTAAAACGAACGACTTTTCAGGGGTTGACCACAGTACCGATGAAGAGAGAGAAAGAAAGAAGAGAAAGATGGAAAGCTAATATGGATAGATGGATGGATGGATGAATGGATGAATGGGTGGATGGTTTGGATGGTTTATATGGGTTGGATGGTTGGAGGGAAGGATGGATGGATGTATGGATGGATGGATGGATGGATGGATGGATGGATGGATGGATGGATGGATGGATAGAGAAGTTCATTTTGAGAAAATAGACTAGGCCAATTGTGACGTCACTCCGATTATTGTACCTACATGTATCTAGTATTCAACTATTGTTTTTAGTTCATTTTGAGAATATAAACTGTAAACTAAGCCTTTGTGACGTCACTCCGGTTATGGTGTAGATCTACTGTTATAGAAGTTCACTTTGAGAATATGAAACTAGGCCTTTTGCGACGTCACTTCGATTATTATACAGATCTATGTACATGATCATTTTGAGAACATGACACTAGGCCTATTGTGACGTCACTCTTATAATGATACAAATCTATTAAGTTCATTTTAAGAATACAAAACTGGGCCTATTTTTTCGTACGTCGCTCTACTATCATAGTTCATTTCATTTGTAGAATATAAACTAGTGTGAGGTCACTTCGATTATGAAGCAAATCAACTATTACAGAAGCTCATTGTGAGAATATAGACTAAGCCTAATGTGACGTCACAATGATTATGATATAGAATTACAGATCTACTATCATAAAGTTCATTTTGAGAATATATGATCTAGGCCAGTTGCGACGTCACTTCGACTATGATACGGATCTATTTATTGTGACGTCGCTTCGATAATAATACAAATCTACCATCATAGAAGTTCATTTTGAGAAAATAAACTAGGTCAATTGTGACGTCACTTTGATTATTATAATAATCATGTGTTTCAAGCAGCAATGGATTGCAGTAGGCATTTATTGCAACCAAATACTTGGATCTTGAAAGTTGTGTTCAGTTTTTTTATGCATTTGTTGAATTTTACTGAATTCCACTATCTCATGACCAAGCTGCGGCCTTCCTTGTTCGTGCTGACTTCTATTGCTCCTCCACCGTTTGCTGGTTTTCCGGATCGAGAGGCTGGAGCAGGTCTACTGGGTTCCGGTGTTACGAAATAGAGTATACCCGTATGAATCGTATCCCCCCAAAATGAAGAAAAGTTGAAAAAGCCACTTCCGCGTGTATTTATTTTTGCAAAATGATTTTCATCTGCTTTGTTTTGAACAATGACACTATAATAGGTATGTTTATTCCTATTAGATAAATTTGTTTGCTTTGGTTTTAGAGCACTTAGAACATTTGAAACACTCAAGAACACTCAGTGTCACTAAATAAATTCGAGTTGGCTTTCTCTGAACATTGCTTAGGACACTTAAAACAATTAGTGTCACTTAAATTTTTGATCAGAGCATGCATTTTGTCAATTATACGCATTTTACATACAAAAAATGATAGAATGGTTTATCCCCTGGATAGTCTAGACCGGTTAATTTCATCCGGGGAGATATATTAAATTCATCACTCTAATAACTTTCTTGGGGAATAGAATATCACGTGACACAGGCGTGACTTATTGGTGGGCATGACAAGTCCCACCGCATATTCCAGTAAAAGCGTGATTGTCTGGCTTCTTTTCCCACATCGCATCTCATTTAGGATCGCATCCCTGGTGCGGCGGCGCTTGTCAATGAAGCTGAGCAATAGCAAACGATGTTGGTGTATACATGCTCAAGGTCTCTGTAGCTTGCAGTAAATATATAGGCCAACCGTGTCTCCGAGGAAACTGCATCAAGTTCTCTTCGTATTACAAGGCAAACGTTGTAACTAATCGGCTACCGTGAGGTCCGTGCCGCAGCGATATCCGTCCTAATTCATCACGCATGAAACGGGTTATTTGCTAAGACGAGCCGCACCAACAACAGGATCCAATATCATCAATAAGGATCTCGGTCTATTAATGCGTTCTTTTCGAGGATCATGCAGATGGCAGAAGTACTTTCGTTCGGCAAACACCTTTCTCGTGTTCACAGAAGGTCAGTTCCTCTTCAAGGTCACACCCCAATCGCGCAAAGTAGCTTGGAAACGGACACCAGAGTCCAAAGACACGAAAGGAAGTTAAACACATCGCTTTTTATAGATCAAAATGATTTCTATAATCTGAAATGAATAATGTTTCATCTGTTTAGTAGTACGATCATTAATTTTTAATTCTTGTTTGGAAATAAATTGCAAGGTGAAACTAAAATATCTTTGTGTTGTGCAACATGTTATACGCACACATTATATTTAAACTGGGTTCGTATCTATGCTATACTTTCATAATCTGTAAATATTATACCAGCTCTTTACTGACAAGTAAACAATATAATCAGTAAACATAGAATATTATATGAATTAATTAATTAATTAGAAAACAACATACTGGTTCTCCGGGATCTCCTTTGAATGCAGGTATTCCTGGCTCACCGAGTTGACCCTGGAAATGTTTTAATTGAATACTATTAGAAACATTCGAACAATAATATTAAGAGTTCAGATCAATTTCGCATTAAAGAAACACAGTGAACCGCCCGCCCATTAAATTGTCTTTAATCTGAATCATTATCATACTACCGCATGCGAATCGGACCGCTTCTGTGGATCATGCAAACAATAATTATTGTGTTAGGCTATTTTACCT
>OX457044.1:20883414-20930914 GCA_949752735.1 Lumbricus terrestris | reverse complement strand
AAGTATACCGGTACGAAGAGGTAGCGAACCAGGATTAAAGAAGACAGACTTGAGACAAAGCTTGTAGACCTTGAATTTGCCATGCTCGCACAGCGTCTTCTTGCACTTGCCTTCGTCCCCCCCCCCTTGATGAAATCAGCACATTTGAGAACCTTATCGACCAACCATCGTATCGCGAACTCGATTGTGTCGTGGATTATCTTGAAGATAATTTCATTGGTCGACAGCGAAGAGGTCGGCGAGGACAACCAAGGTTTGCTATTGCACTTTGGAGTCAATACACGCGTGTGATGGATAACTTGCCACGAAACAACAGGATGGCACAATGCCTTCAACAACGTTGTGGGCTTTGCACATCCCACAGTGAACAAACTTGCTCGTAAACTTCAACAAGAGCAACATTCGATGGCTCTCTTGCGTCGCCAACAGGACCTTGGGGTTCAACCCGCAAAGAAGAAGAAGGCGTACGTTAGAGTGAACGAAGGACTTCGCACTATCGTCACCGATTACGGAAACAGAGAACCCATTCAATACTTGGGAGACATTGCAAGAATCCTGAATATCAATGTTGTATGAACAGTTATAATGCTTTATTAGCATTATTCATGGACATTAACAGAGACACTGGCAGATTCAGTATTAGATTAATTCTAGCAGTAGTTTGACATCATGTAGGCCTATTTATAGTGTGTTAGCACACTATAATTATGTAGCTTTGTATTTCTATTTTTCCCATTCATCACGTATACGTTAACACATTTAGTATTAACATCAATGTAGCTGTCTTAATAACTTCATGTAATGAGAGTTAGTTCTCACAATTTAATTTTTTATATTTTTTTGCGGACATTACCCACGGATTTTTTTGGTTTAATGTATGTTTGTTGACACTACTAATAACTAGTGCATTCGATTGATTTATTAAATGGTCCATTTGTGCAAGAAAAATGTGTTTTACTAATTTACGATTGCGCCATTTTGTCGGCGACATTTTGTCTTGCGACATTTTGTCTCTGCGACATTTTGTCCGCGACATTTTGTCAGCGACATTTTGTCGTGCGACATTTTGTCATGGAACCGCCTAAATAGTTGATTTCGAATAACTACCACGGAACATCACTTTTTTAAAGTAAACTTTATTAATCTTATAAATTCTATAATTATGCGTTATTATTATTAAGAATTCGTCGGCTTCCAGTTCCATAACCAGGTGCGCAGTCAAAACGACGCAGGACAAAACGGTGCAGGACAAAACGGCGCAGGACAAAACGGCGCAGGACAAAACGGTGCAGGACAAAACGGCGCAGACAAAACGGCGCTAAACTGAACTAAAAAACAATAGTTTTTAGTAATTTAATAGTAGAAGGAACCCCGAAAAACTGGCTAACGTGGGCGGCGAAGGCCTGGGCAGCAGCGGGTCTTGCGACGGTGATCGGGCTAAGGATTACGTAAGTGACAACGGCTGATCAACGAAAGGTTGTCTATGGACCGCCACTGCGAGGTGGAAAGGCTTGGGAATCTACCACCTCCTTTTCCCAATGAGCATAATGGACGGTTGAAATCTAAACTCATACCGGCTCGGACGTCGCCCGGGTCAAAAAGCAACTGAAGACAGGAGAGGATGGAAAAGAATTGTTCAAAATGCAGTGTATACGCTTCATCAATTGATGAAGCGTATACACTGCATGAAGCAGATGACGGAAGACTGAACTCACCTTTTCCCCTTTTATGCTTCCGTCTGAACCTCTGGCTGGGTCACCCTTGCGACCCTTTATGCCCGACGGTCCAGGCGGACCGGAGCCACCAAAACGTCCTGGAATCCCTGAGGCACCCGGGTCTCCCTACAAGCAACCGAGTTGCAATAATATTATTCGTAAGATGGAAACGTCTTATTATTATTTTTTATTATTAAATCATTCTAAGTAGTTGATGTTCTATTAATCAGCCAATAAATACAGGATGGCTAAATAAAATATCCCATCCAATATATTATATGCAATATTAAGCCACCCTGTAGATGGATGGATGAACGAACAGATTAATTAATGGATAAATCAATGGATGAATGGATGGAAGCATACCTGCACGTGTGGGAGGTTGAGTGAGTGAGTAAGCGAGAGAGCGAGTGATTGAGTGAGTTAGTTAGTGAGCAAGCGAGCGAGCGAGCGAGCGAGTGAGTGAGCGAGCAAGTGAGTGGGTGGGTGGATGGATGAGTGAATGAGCGAGTGAGTGAGTGAGTAAGTGAGCAAGCGACCAAATGAGCAAGTAAGTGATTAGCCTAAGTGAGTAAGTGAGTGAGTGTGTGAATGAGCGACTAAATCAATGATTCAATCACTTAATCATTTTAGTTCATAGGTTAAGCAAAAGAGACCAAATCGGCGATAATCACATTAGAATGAGCTAACGATACCTGCAAATGATGAACACAATACAGAATGAATGAATAAACGAAAGAATAAAAGAACGAATGAATGAATGAACGAATGAATGAATGAATGATTGACCTGAGTTCCGTTACATCCATCGAAACCACGTGGCCCTCGTGCTCCTGTGTCTCCTGGAAATCCCTGAAAAACATTTTTTCCAATTTCGATAAAGTTTCTTTAGACATTCCAGTAGTAATCATAAAACGCTTTCTTGATCCGGGAAAAAAATTCTATCCGATCAAAACAGAAATCGACCCTGTACACTGTACAGTGTACGGCATGCATCTCATGGATCTCCCGTGGTTCTATAATTAATTGCAACATGACCTTCTCTTTGGAGACAATGTATTTATTTAAGTGAATGTAAGCTTACTGTACGTATCTGCACGTCTACATGTATGTACGCATGTGCATAATTACATATACATGCCTATGTGTGTATGTACATGTATACTGTAAATAAGTATGCTTGTATGCATGCATGTAGCCTACTTATGCATAGCATGCCTGTATAATGTTTATCTATACATGACATGGTATGCATGCATAGTTCATGGTGTACTTAAGATGTTTTTATGCGCCACATTCCACAATTTTTCCTGCTCAATGCGACTGGGTTTTTTTATTGGCATGCAGTATCGTTATCACTAGGAATTGAAGCCAGTATAATTATAATAGTCTTCATTGATTAACACAATTATTAACAGCAGTAGGCTTATATATAATTATATAGGCCTATACTGTCATAGGCGTACGAGGCGGGGGTCCAGAGGGGCAATTACCCCCCTCCCCAAATTTCGGGCAAATGTGTTTTTCGGGCAAAAGAGGCATGGTCGGGGAAAAGAATTTCGGAAATTTTTTCGGGCAAAACAAGTAGCCTACGGGAGGATTTTTTCGGGCACGCAAAGGTTAAAAATGGTCGTCAGATTTTTCGGACTGGAAATCCTAAGAATTTTGGACGGATGACGAAAAAAAGGTCGTCAGATTTTTCGGGCCAAATTTTTTTTGCCTCCCCCCACTGCCGAAATGTCCCGTACGCCTTATGCCTACTGTCCTTATCTTCATCGTCATTTCTATTATATTGTGAATCATAGTAATTTATCACCGTCGTGTGCATGTAAGCGAGAAGGCTAAGTAAGTAAGTATTAAAATAATTATTATACCCACCGGAAATCCATGCATTCCAGAATGTCCGAACATTCCCATCTTGCCCTAAAATCATCAAACACCAGCAATTGCCTTACAGTATAGTTTCCAGTAGAGCTAGGTCACCTCACCTTGTATGTATACAACGTTTTATTGCCATCCTTCTTTATTACCTGAAGCAACATTTTGCCTGATCGTAGGCTACTGTTCAAAACTAGCCTACACTTTCTCTCTTTATTTGTGGGAATTTATGCATCTTCACTATTATATATTGGACAATTATCAGTCGCCGTCACTATGAGCCTCTACCGATGAGGCTATACTGAACAAGGACCATGAGTAACTCCCTCACTCACAAGCGCTCGTGAGTAAGCTAGTGCCCTGCGCTTGGCTTTCGAGTGGCGCTCTAGAAAATGTAAATTGAAGATTACGATTACGATTACAATTACGCAGTCGACTGATGCTTGGCCATTGCATAGAGGCGCTAAATGAATCGGCTACCGTCCCCAATTACCTTCAATCAAACATGATGCGGCCGCCGTATACCGTATACCATAAACATAACCCTACCTCGTCTTAGCCATAGTCTGACCTTAGCTTTACCAAACTTTACAGTTATTTCACTTCAATGCTGAGCAACATTGCCATAATAATATTATTTAAAAATAGTCATAACAAGCCTAATATTATTAGGCTGTTTTATCCTAACTTAATGTCCTGATCTTGCGGAACCTCGGTTTAGCTTCCTGGTTTTAATCTACTCTTAACCAAGATATTTATCTTGATCTGCTTATCTTCTATTCGAAAAGTAGGGCCTACTTAATAGAAGATTAGCCTTTAAGCTTAGATTAGTGTACGCTCAGCCCATAACTACCGCTGTACCATAAGATAATCCTATTTTATCTTGCTCTGCCTGCCTTCCTTTACTTACCTGACTTTGCTTATCTTGCTAAATGCTGCTCAGTATACCAGCTCTTTCCTTATAAGGTACATGTAAGCCTATACCTTAACTTATCTTAACTTATCTTTTCTTCTGTTCCATACATTGCCGCTACTTACTTTTCTTACCTAACTTTCTATTGGCCACTGGCCACCGACCAGCCTCATTACCAAAGTATATGACACATATAGGCCTATGTTTAAGCGAAGTATAGGACTACAAGCTAACTCACCCTGTCTCCCCTTGGACCTAAGGGACCATCTATGCCCCGTTGACCCTTGATGCCTTTGTGTCCCTGAATTCCTTCTGGTCCTTCCATCCCTGGAAAACCATCCACTCCAGGCGGACCCGCTGTTCCCGGAGCTCCCTAAGAAGAGACGAACAATGATCAATGAATTCCACCGAATAATAATTATTATAAAAATCACATATTTTAGTTATTTGCATTTGAAAAAGCACACAGTGCAAGAATACAAAAAAGAAGACATTCTCGACACCTCCTATAGATCTATATGCCTCTCTTGCCTTACTTTATATATAACCAAGGCCCTATATAATCTTACCTAGGTGATGCGGCTAGATCCAATGCTGACTCAGCTTTTCTTGCCCTAGTCGTGCGTACATCCTTAAATACCTTACCTAAAATGTAATTGTAAATGTAGGCTACACGAGTAAGCTTACACGTTCTCAATGCAGTGATCGTATCATTATGACCAGACCCTACCATACTCTCATTTTTCAATTAACTGACTGGACAAGATCCAATACCATCGCTGACATTTTGAATGGACGCAATCCCATTACAATTAAAAATCTAAATCAAATCAATTTATTGATTCCAGTAAAACAAAGTGTCAAACAACAATAGTCAACAGAATCAGTTAATCATAGACAAAAACAACGCATTGAGACAAAAGAATGTTACAGATAGAATGGGAACAATAGGCTTCCCGGAAAGGACAAGTACCGCTAGACAGGAGCCCACAAGGAGGAGGATGGGTTTATGGTAATTGGTAAACACTCCAGTACGAAGAGGTCACGGAAGCCGGATCGCTTCCAGGTAACCTCCCAACCAAAGGGTCCACGCAACCTTCCATTCGGCAGTTAGGGCTTGTAAACTGAGCAGTAGAATGTGATGGACGTCTTGCATGGCTGCCAGACAGTTAAGTTCGACTGCTGTTATAACTTGTCCTCATCTGTTCATTACTGATTTTATTATTATTATTATTATTATTATTATTATTATTATTATTATTATTATTATTATTATTATTATTATTATTAACCATTACATTCGAATCACCCTAATGTCTAGGCTATTATTATTATTATTATTATTATTATTATTATTATTATTATTATTATTATTATTATTATTATTATTATTATTATTATTATTATTATTATAAGTCCTGTTATTATTATTATTTATTAGTCCTACTATTATTAGTTATTAGTTCTATTATTATTATTTATTAGTCCTATTATTATTTCAGGTCTCCGTGAAAGCCAGTGATTTAATCCTCTGAAATAAGCATCCCAACTTGTACTATACTATTCTAGACTTCAAGTGCATCCATAGCCTATGTAGGCCTACACGTGTATACAATATACATCATACATTATACTTGTGTATTCTAACACAGATGGGCTTGCAGGAATGTTGTTGGTGAGAGGAGTACAAGAGATGGCTGGACCGAGATTGTTGTATACAACAAACAGAATTAGGAGAAGTTCATGGAAGCCAGGTTTATGTCTTCGGCTGCGTTCTGCTTTCTCTCAGCCTAACGACATTTTCACAAGTTGGAAAGAAGGCAGCACTTTTGTGAGGTGCATAAAAGGCTCCCTAACAATGGTAAGTGCGTACACGCACACAAACACATGCGCACACGCACACACTTGCCCACACGCACATTTCTTTGTATTATTATTATGCATTGCAGCAGACGATAAAGGTATCCGAAAGTGGCGTAGCAATAGGGCGTGCAACCTGTGCAGTGCACGAGGGCCCCCGGCTGTCAGGGGCCCCCCGGCTGTCAGAGTCAAGTTTTTACTTTAAGGATATTCAGAATGTATTCAAATCTACATCTACAGCATACACCCAGTAATTTTTTGGGTTTCAGCCGGAATGTCCTTGATTAGGCTACCTTATTACAAATATCTTTACTGTTTGCAGTATTTGGCCGGAAGTAGTTGTACTGACGTATAAACATAATTGTGTCATGGTCTACGCAGACGCGTTTAAAATGTATTATCTTTGTAGTAAAATGTGAAATTTATAACAGATAACTGCATAGCCTATTTAGGCTACATGGAAATTGTATATTTTTTACTCTCGTACGGCACTCTTTCTGTCCCCCCAAGTTATGCATAAGTCCTATTTAAGTGGCGCTGCTAAGCGACAAGCACGAGAAGAACGGGTAAAGAAGACCGCCAAAATGCAAAAAAGTCAGCATTGATGATACCTGCGGAGAGCGAGCTTGCACCGATGACTACATCAGACATGGAGGGCATAATCAAATTCCGGTTTGATCCGTGCAGAGATGGTGGTTGACATGGATATTGACACTGAGCCGATCGAGTAGGCCTCGAACTTCAGAGGCTACGGTAGCAGTTACGGTAGCAGTTACATCACCAATGGATTCAGGCTTGACACCACAAGTGGTGGATATTTTGCACAAGAGAAAGCGCGCAAACGAGCATTTTTAGCATTTCGGATAGATCTATAGTAGTAGGTTAGCCGTATACATAGACTTGATTGAGTCATTTCACACTTGCCAAATTCGTTACATTTTCCCGCTCTTTTAATCAACAAACCCAACAGCTTGGAGAATTTAAGTAGGACCTAGGCCTATAGGTGATTGATGATTAATACTTCAGGAGAAGAAGCAATTTTTGTGATTACTTTTGTATGATATTCTAGTTCAGTTTTTCTCTGCTGATATGGAGAAGAACATGTTTCATTAAATAAGTTTGTTAAAATAATAAAAAATGTGGCTAGTTTATTTTCATTTAACTTTGGTGTTAAATATACAAATTTCGTAAAGGAACCAGGCGTTTTGCACAGCTATGTTGTTTGAAATCGAATGGGGCTTCAAGCATTTAAGGGCCCACCACCCAAGCTCTGCACAGGGGCCCCCCAAGACCTTGCTACGCCACTGATCCGAAAGATACTTTAGTCTGGGTGGGTATTGTATATTGAACTGATGCACGGCTAAGTTTTGGTCAATATCGTGAAAATCAGTCGAATAAGAAAGAGAGCGAGAGGGACAGACAGACAGACAGGAACAGAAACAGATACAGAAACAGATACAGAAACAGAATCAGAGACAGAGAAAAAGATATTATAGAGGGACTGACAGACAGACATACAGACAGACAGAGACAGAAACAGAAGCAGAAACAGATACAGCAACAGATACAGAAATCAGAGACAGAGATAGAGAAAGACTGACAGACAGACAGACAGACAGAGACAGACAGAGACAGAAACAGATACAGAAATCAGAGACAGAGACAGAGATAGAGATAGAGAGAGCCTGTGGAGGATTGGCAGTTTATGAAAGGTGACTTATTGTATTGAGAATGAAGGGACAAGCCACTGAGCAAAACAGACAGACACCGGGATCTGGTTCAAGAATTTGGATCCAAGCACCGAAAGCTATCACCAATAAAAGTTCCAGCCTTAAGTTTGACCAGTGAAATACAATCAGATCAACCGTTGAATATAGAGTTTGAGAACTTGTCTTGAATCATCATCCATGGTCCGTACAAGGGGATCTGAAATAGCGTGGTGCTCTTTCATATGAGCAGCGATGGTGAAGGATATCACCCATATAATTCACTGAAAACGAGCAAGGTCGAGAGCATATATACCGTCGTTATATAAAATCGAGAACATAGCATGTATAGGCTACATGTAACCTATACAGTATACATCTAGGAAAGCAAGGTTAACAATAATATTCTGCTTGTGTATTTTTGTTACTGTTACCAACAGTATGGAACTATTTCCTCAGGAAAGATCTCTGAGGAAGGGTTATCGTCGCGCAGAGTCGGTGTTCCAGGTTGCGGAACCAAAGGCATGTTGAATGCTGCCGGTTCTAGGTTCCACGTGGAATTCCACAGACGCCAGCGGAACCACTCGTTTTTATGGCCGCATTAATAGTCAGTGTATATAATGCCAGGACCACAGAAGCTGAAGGTCTCAGTAGCCTATAAACACAAGTCGCTGCATTTCAATCTCAGTGTGGCCAAAGCTTGTACTTTTGTTTGACTGGTGACAGATTAACCGTATTTGCATCATCATCAGACATTTGTGTTATTAAGATAACGTGTTTATACCATCACATTTTAATTCATTGGTATAAATTAGTGTTATCATACTGCTATCATGGTGCTAATGCTATCATATCTGAATTTTCATCAAGCACCTATATGCTATCATGATGTTATTTAAATTATCCTCAGACATTTGTTCTACCACATTTGAACTTTCATCAAGCACACTAGTGACTAGTGCTATCATATCTGAATTGCTATCAAACATTTGTGCCATAATATTTGCATTCTTTATACTATACGGTACATATTCAAATATCATAAATAATTCGGGTAGTAAAATCGTAAATGGCATGATGCAATTGTCAAGTGGTGTCACTGTCACACTAGTGTCTGCTGATAGCCGGCATTAGCACACTCCTAAGAGTACAAAGACCCATTAGTCATACAGACAGACGACGTTTTGAGGCGCTTAGAATTGAAGGCGACAAAAACTAAAAATAAGCGCAGCAGTTCTGTATAGACCGATCGAAGGACTTTGTATTACAGGACTGGTTACTTGCGAACATTTTATGGTCCTAAATTTCACTCTCAACGATAGATGTCGCCCCAATTAAAAATTTCGTTTCTAGTGCTTAGGATCATGCTTTAAATCTCCAAAGGCATTTTTTAAGTTTGCAAACATAATTTTTCGTCAGTCTTCCGTCGCAGATGTAATCAATTTAATGCCTTTATTTTGAAGGCAAGATACGAAAGTTTCCGGAACTCCGATTATCGTCAAAAAATGTGTACAATGCGCTCATAATTTTATTGGAAGATTCCGGTTCTGTGTATAAATGTATAATAAATGCAGATCAGTGGGCATTACTATCAGACGTTCCTTGGTGTAGACCTATCTAGCGGTTAGAGTTTCAGCTTGTAGCAAGTGGTTTTGCTAGTAAGAATCTAGCTGATATCTTTAACCTCCAGATGCAGTCTTTTGTACACGATACATTTCTGTAGCGAAGTGATACAAATGCACAAGACACTGTGTGTCGCCTCACAGCACAACTGTGCTCTTTAGTGTTTATTTCGATGGTCCTGTATGCAGATCAGTGGGTATTACTATCAGACATGAACTTCACGAGGCAAGCCAATTAGGGAAACGGAGGAATGAGCAGAATAAGGAGTACTATTTGAGAGAATTCCGGTGGAAGTAGGGACGGAGGGAGGCAAGGCGGCGGGGTAGGAAATTTACTACCCGGCGATAAGCAGAGGTCTGTCGGGCGTACCACTTGTGAAAGAATTGAGCCACTTAAGAAGTAGAGCTACATGTAAAGCCGACCAAAAGCCAATTGGTCGTAGAAAACGAAGGCTGGACGCAGGGCCGGATGGATGGATGAGGCATATAGGAGTCCTTGGATGAGGGGTGGACAAGCCGTCGTGATAAGGGGTAACAGAACCCAGACGCAAACACCGCAACCGTCGCCGCGCAAACCTTGGTCTTTCTCAGTGGGCTCCAAAAATACGGGCAGTGGGACAGAGGTAGACGCACAGAAAGAGGGACAGAGAAAGAAAAAGAAACGTATTAGCTTTGACGATAAGAGAAAAGTAAGACAACAAGTCGCCAGTCGGTCTATTGCTGTGTAAGTGTATCTCTATGTATGTGTAAGTATCTAGGCACTTACTACAGAGTCCTGTACGTTTCTCGTGGCGCGCTGCTTGAGGCAGCTTATAAATGGTGTTAAAGGCATTAAAAGAATCAATTAACGTACAGTGCTTGGATGAATGCAGTAGTCACCACTGGTGAGCTGCCGCAGACACTCAGAACCCAGCCTATGCATTCATATACCGAGCTGATACTAGACTGTATGTGTGTATGTATGTAGGTATGCAAGTATGTATGTTATTATGTATGTGTGTATGCATGTATGTATAATATTATGTGTGCATGTTTGTTCGCATATGTAATTATGTATGTATGTTTGTACTTATATATGTATGCATATGTATGCACAAATACACACAGTCACACATAGACTGTGTATGTTTCTATGTATGTACGTATGTTCATACGTACATACATATTCACTCGGTCAGAAGTCAGTGAGCAGCCAGTTCGCTTGCTACATGTTTAACGACACTGTCATATCAAAGATGATTAGTGTCGCCCTCCTCCCTGGGCCTTGGGACTGGCACTGGCAGAGTTTGAGCAGCCAGTCTTAATATAGGCGTTTGCTCCACCTACCATGTTGCCTTTATCAGCAAAGCATCGACATCCTCCTCCTCCTTGTCCACATCCACCACATGCAGGCGACAAACCGAAGTCGACGAAATTCGTCTGCTACAAGAAACATTGACAATCCGAACAATTGCACATTGTAGGCTACAATGATTTGTAGGAATGTAGGGCAAGCAATTAAATGTAGGGCAATGTGAGACGAGATTACGCAAGGTGCGCGTGCGTGTGTGTGTGTGTGTGTGTGTGTGTGTGTGTTTATAGTATGGCTTACAGGCAAAAAGGGTGAGAATAATAACAAAATAATAATAATAATAGCTATAGGGCCTTTCCAGACTGTGATTTTATTTATTTAAAAAAATAATAATAATAATAAAAAGCCAAAAAAATTTAAACAAATAAAACTAATTTTGAACTGAGTCAGTTTTACAAGAACAGAATAAACCTTGTCTCATTTTTCCGCCTTAGCGAATCCAGGTACAAAATCCGCATGCATCGGCTGTAGGCCTATGATTATAACCATTTATATAGCGCCTTGAATGAATCCATTCACTGTCGATTGGAGCAACAGCACGGAAATGAATTCACTGTTCGCCCTTACATGCCGACTCAATTGCCGAGACTGAGAAAACAAAGTCGCTCACGCTTCATGATCCTTGACTGAAGCCTTAAGGTTTTACCACCATTCTGCTTCTGTCTACCGTCTTCTTCTCGTATGTATTCATGACAATGTTTATTGTTTGTTTCGAAAGTCTACATCTCGTCCACTATAGATTTCTTGCCGATGCATTTTTAAAATTAAAATCAAACCTGTGCCTTTTATCGTGCTAGAGTCGGGAGCGCTTATGAGCATCCCATTGAAGAGGCCGCAACATCTTCTCATTTTTAACCATCCCTTCTCGCTGTATCATATCCCCCTCCTC
Organism: Lumbricus terrestris; assembly: GCA_949752735.1. NCBI lineage: Eukaryota > Metazoa > Annelida > Clitellata > Crassiclitellata > Lumbricidae > Lumbricus > Lumbricus terrestris. The sequence goes on along the minus strand of OX457044.1, from coordinate 20,918,980 downwards.
CTTCTCCTTATCTTCCTTCTTCTCTTCCTCCTTCTCTTCCTCCTTCTCCCAATCCTCCTTCTCCTTCTTCTCCTCCTTCTTCTCCTTCTTCTTCTTCTCCTCCTCCTCCTCCTCCTCCTTCTCCTCCTTCTTCTCCTTTTCCTCCTTCTCCTCCTTCACCACCTTCTTCTCCTTCTCCTTCTCCTCCTTCTTCTCCTTCTCCTCCTTCTTCTCTTTCTTCTCTTCCTCCTCCTTCTTCTTCTCCTCTCCTCCTCCTCCTTCTCCTCGTTCTCCTCCTCATCTTCCTCATCTTCCTTCCCCTCCTTCTCTTCCTCTTCCTCCTCCTCCTTCTTCTCATCTTCCTCCTTCTCCTCCTCCGCCTCCTCGTCCTCTTCCTTCTCATTCGACCACTTCCCCTGCCGGACACATTCCTGAAGAATGATCGAATTAAAGCTAACGACCTTCCGCCCTCTTGGTTTGTTTATCCAGGAGGAAATTGCGATGACTCACCACCATCTTCACTGATGGCCGCCCGCCCGCAGTCACACATTATACCTACATCCATCTTGAACAGTCTTCCAGTCTCGTCCGCTGGAGTGGTCGACTGGTCAAGCAAGAGGGAGCTGTGCAGTGGAAAGAAGCATCAAAGAAGCAGCGAGTGAAGTCTGACAAACAGACAGGAAGACATGCAGACCCAGGGGATGGACGGAGGGACAGAGGGAGGTATGGAGGGACAAACATGCAGATATGCAGACCCAGTGGATAGACGGTGGGACAGAGGGAGGGATGGAGGGACAGATAGGTAGACATTCAGACCCAGAGAGAGAGAGAGAGAGAGAGAGAGAGAGAGAGAGAGAGAGAGAGGCAAAGGGCGAGGGAGGAAGAAAATGAAGGGGAAGCGCAACTCTATAGTCACGCTTGGGAATTAAACAGTTCAGCAAGTTCGTAGCGATCATAATGATGATACTGACATCTGAGATGTGTGTGGGGCAACTAATACAGGGTTAACTAAACAACCGCAGAAGCTGAGAGAAAGAAAGAAAGACAGAAACAGATAGACAGAGACAGACAGAGACAGACAGACATACAGAGACAGACAGACAGACAGACAGAGACAGACAGAGACAGAGATGGATTAAATAGGTAATTATCATGATATGTACAAAGTAAATCAATCTGACCATACACCCCATGTCTTCGTCTGCCCAAGCAGACGGATGTGCAGACGGATAGACTGACAAAGGAATAAATGGGGTGGATACGGAATTAGACATAGGCCTACACTTTTATTCAGAGCAGAATATTAGCAAATTTGTATGAACTCGTCGTGCACGGAAAGGAGTACTATAGACTTGAAGAAACGACCGAGGACAAAAACGGAGGTCGTTTAGTCGTACCCATCGCTGCCAAAATGGCTTGCTTTAAGAACTGATGATGATGAAAGTGATGACTGCGATGAGGATTTTCGCCAAAATGCTGTACAGAAATCGTTCGAATGAGTTAGCGAAATAGCTCTATTCTTTTAGGTTCTCCGTTTTACACCAATGCTGCTGTCATTACAAATAATAATTGCGGACTGATTTTTTAGACGGTGGTGATAATATCTATATCATAAGCTAGTTCCTGTTCTTTTCTAATTTCTTTCATTAGGTTCTGCTTATGTATAACTACACAACAATAGCAGCTCTTCTCTCACCAGTTTCTGTCTCTGGTGGACATGATGTCTATAGTTTCGTGTTTGGACACCTGAGGCAAGGAACGCGATAGCTTCAGCACCGTTGCCACTTGTCTATACCGGCTGTTGCGAAGAGCCGTGTTCAAAAACTCGCTAGAATCTGATAAAGAAAGACTCAACTCCATTCGAGACGCGCAGTATATATATATATATATATATATATATACGGTATACATGTTGTTGACCATATATAGCGTTTAGGGATATAGACTATCTCTTCTTCGTCATCTCTATAATCCGATGACCTAGCAGCCTATATTATGACGATCAAAATGAAAGAGCTTTACCCAGGCTCCTGTTGCTGGCAGGCCGTTCTTATAATAATAGTCTATATAGCAGCAGCACTGCTACTCAGAACTCCGCCACTGGTTGCACTCTGCCAGTGCCAGTCTCAAGCCTGGATAAAGGAGGAGGGCGTCGCTAATGGTCTTTGTTACCACACAGTGACGTTAAACTGCAAATACACACACTGCTACTCATCAGGGTGAACTCCTCATTTCCCGAGCACGTACTGCTCCTAGACAGCACCGTGCTTTCTCAGCCCCATGGTATGGAATGGGTTTTCACTGTCTATTCGCCTTTTGCCTACACATAGGGTTTTCTCAGATGCGTTTGATCGCAGCCTTAAAACAATACCTATCAGCCGAGGTTGGGTCGGAAGCGCTTCTGAGTAGCAACCTTGAAGGGGCGCTATATAAATTTCTATAATGAATGAATTGCAGCCGATTGGTAAGACGTTAATCGGTCGTCCATGCGTCTGGGCTTCGACCCATGGTACGAATGACACCTATACGGATACCTAGATGGTGAAGATCATCAGGGCATTTTTAGCATGTGGTTCTTGACAAAATGTCCAGTTCTAAATGGATTTGTGCTGTAGGAGTACTTCTGTCAAGTTCTGCGCAGTTATAGAAAAAGGAAAAAGGTCATTATCGTCCGCTTGGGAGTAATTTACTATGGAGGATGGGAAGGGAAAGAAGAGGCTGTGCAGTAATAAAAATTCCTTTGTATATAATTATAGCCCTGATGGATAATGATGATGCTGAATGCGATAAAGAGTTAAGGCCAAGAGGGAGGAGGAGGAGGAGGAGGAGGAAAAGGAGGGTGACTATAAGGACTAAACTGACAGAGACTAACTATTATAATAGGCGGGGGAAAAGAATGAGGAGTAGAAGAACGATAGGCGTGATAGTTGCAGGAGATATAGGAGTTGGAGGAGAAAACGAAGAAAAAGTAGAAGGAGAAAGGAGGAGAGAGGAAGATCAAGTGGCAAGCGTAGCTTTATCGACTTAGGCTACTCAACGTTCAAGTGTGGCCAGGCCAGGTTATCATGAGGCGCTGTCTCAACGCTTGATCTTCCAGCTGCTGTGTGTGTGGCCGTTGTATTCAATGTATTCATGTTACATGGTTGAGTTCACTTTGAGCGTATGCGTGCATTAGAAATCTTAAGATATTGGTTTTGATATAGAGCAGGATTTCACCCAGCGCTGATATTATTCGCGCACGCAAAGCGCCAGACTACGTCATTCGAGGGCGAGACCAAAACAGTGGGGACCGAGACTCAGACCAAGACAGTGGAGATTGAGACTGAGACCAAGACAGTGGGGACCGAGACTCAGACCAAGACAGTGGGGACCGCGACTGAGACCAAGACAGTGAAGATTGAGACTGAGACCAAGACAGTGGGGACCGAGACTCAGACCAAGACAGTGGGGACCGCGACTGAGACCAAGACAGTGGAGATTGAGACTGAGACCAAGACAGTGGGGACCGAGACTCAGACCAAGACAGTGAAGATTGAGACTGAGACCAAGACAGTGGGGACCGAGACTCAGACCAAGACAGTGAAGATTGAGACTGAGACCAAGACAGTGGGGACCGAGACTCAGACCAAGACAGTGAAGATTGAGACTGAGACCAAGACAGTGGGGACCGAGACTCAGACCAAGACAGTGAAGATTGAGACTGAGACCAAGACAGTGGGGACCGAGACTCAGACCAAGACAGTGGAGATTGAGACTGAGACCAAGACAGTGGGGACCGAGACTCAGACCAAGACAGTGAAGATTGAGACTGAGACCAAGACAGTGGGGACCGAGACTCAGACCAAGACAGTGAAGATTGAGACTGAGACCAAGACAGTGGGGACCGAGACTCAGACCAAGACAGTGAAGATTGAGACTGAGACCAAGACAGTGGGGACCGAGACTCAGACCAAGACAGTGAAGATTGAGACTGAGACCAAGACAGTGGGGACCGAGACTCAGACCAAGACAGTGGGGACCGCGACTGAGACCAAGACAGTGAAGATTGAGACTGAGACCAAGACAGTGGGGACCGAGACTCAGACCAAGACAGTGGGGACCGCGACTGAGACCAAGACAGTGGAGATTGAGACTGAGACCAAGACAGTGGGGACCGAGACTCAGACCAAGACAGTGAAGATTGAGACTGAGACCAAGACAGTGGGGACCGAGACTCAGACCAAGACAGTGAAGATTGAGACTGAGACCAAGACAGTGGGGACCGAGACTCAGACCAAGACAGTGAAGATTGAGACTGAGACCAAGACAGTGGGGACCGAGACTCAGACCAAGACAGTGGGGACCGCGACTGAGACCAAGACAGTGGAGATTGAGACTGAGACTAAGACAGTGGGGACCGCGACTGAGACCAAGACAGTGGGAGCCGAGACCGAGACTCAGACCGAGACATAGAAAACCTATCTTGAGATGTTTCGAGACCGAGACACTGTCTCGAGACCAGAAAACTCAGCTCCTTTCGCGGTGAGGCTGTTGTCTGCAAGCGCGCTGTAGCAAAGATTCTTTAGGCTAAGGGTCTCGATAATATATATATACACATCTAAATATGTATATATATATTTATATATATAATATATGCTACCCTCGCATACAAAGAAGAAGAAGCAATGTTGATCGAAATATACGGTACATTAATTTATAGATGAGTGATGAAAATCGTCTTGAGCTCATGGTCCTAATTTTACATAGGCCTAATACTGAAAGGTAAATTATGGTAATTATTGCATAATTTAACGACAATTTTCTTATATTTTATTGTAACATTGTGAAGGTCTACAGATAGTGAGCAAAGAATTGCATTAGAGTCTATAACAATTCAGACTTTCCTGACTTTTATCGAACTCACCCCGTTGATAACGTCCTCAGCGAGAATGAAGAACAAAACGAAGCTCCTGAAAAATATGACCACATTAAGATGACGCCACGCAGTTAACATAATATTTCAAAAGCAGCAAAATCTACTCGTTATTCCATTCGTCCGTCCGTCCATCCGTCCCTCTGTCTGTTCGTCCCTCCCTCTGTCTGTTTGTCCGTCCGTCTGTCTTTCTGTCTTTCTGTCTGTCCATCAGTCCATCTGTTCTTCCTCTTGCCAATCCAGACGTCCTTCCATTTACCGCCAGCTACGCAATTTCCACAGGTCGCGTCAAAGTTATGGGAGTTATTCAGCAGGCAGGTTCAAGAAATTAAATGTAAGGCAGATAGCCTATTTATAATTCCAAAGAATTTTTTGGCAGGTCATAGGGCAGGTCAAGAGTATAATAGGCTGGTCAAAAAATTAATGGCCTGCAAGCCGCGACCTCTGGCAGCGCCGCGGCCGCCACCACTATTTACCGCTCCAACACATGCGAAGGGACAGTCCGTCTTTTAGTCGGAGTGTGGTGTTTCTTTTTCTTAAATCTACCTCATCCAACACCTCGTGCTTATTATTTTGTGTAATTCAATGGAGAACTATTTTGTGATTTATACGAATAATGATTGTTTTGGAAATGAAACATGCGTGTCGGTTCTAATGTGATTCTCATTCACCATATTATTTCGACACATTCATCCACCATCTATCTGTTCTTACATTTTTATCCACTCATCTATCCATTTATTCCTTCGTCCATCCATCCATTGATCCATCCATCCATCCCATTCCTACATCCATCCATCCATCTCTGCATCCAATCATCCATCCCTACCCCCATACATCCATCCATCCATCCATCTATACATCCATACATCTATACATCCAGCCATATATCCATCCATCCATCCCGTTCCTACATCCACCCATCCATACATAACTGCATTTCTATTGTTAAAATAAGCAAACAATGAAGAAGGAGAACAACTGAACTGTTTAGCTACGTACCATATCATCTGATACATTGTCGTCAACTTCTAAACATGAGCAACGTCTGAGCATTGAGCACAAGAACTAGAAACTCAGAACAAGAACACGATATGCAAGAACGGAACGAGTTATCGCCGAACGATTTTACACTCTATTTACTATCGCTATTCCATCCTGTATAATATTCCTCTGATACACTGGTACATGGCGCGCTGGTACCCTGGTGAATTGTCCTGAGTTTTCAGCGTTCTGACGTCATGTACACGCTGGTATTAGAGTATTCCAGTATGTTGCTACGAGTAGGTCTATGTGCTAGACCTGTGAGAATGGTTGTACAGCAATGTGGTTGTACTTTAATGAACACGCTGGTACTCTTTAATGAGCTTGTGTGTGTTCCAACGTCTGTACACGCTGGTTCCCCGATTCTTCCTTTCTCGGAAGGCACTTTAATGCCAGCCGGTCGAACGCCTTATCCACTCAAGATTGGACCGTCGTGACGACGGCCAGACCTCTGTCTAAACCTGCGTGGACTTCTTCTAAGTAGAAATGGACCAAAAAATCGGTCAAACTAACTATTAGCATGTAAGTCTTGTAAGCAGGGCTGTACTCAGAACTTTTGCCGACCAAAAAATCGACTTGTTTTGGTCAAACAAATTCTGACGACTTTTTTAGTCATTTAAATTTCTGACGACCTTTTTTAGTCATCCTTTCAAACAGCGTAAAACACTTTACTTTCATGCTTTTTGCCTTAGTAATTCGCGATTTTCCTCTGCGTGTAACCACTCGGTCTTACTGAGGCGGGTATACGCTAAATTACGCTGTATACCCGCGTGTACCCTCGTTTCTTGAGGTGAGTATACGCTGTCATTTTTTCACGCCGTATACTCGCGTATACCCTAGAGTACAGCCCTGCTTGTAAGACTCGGCGGGACTTTTATTTGCGTCTTCTAAGGATCTTGGAAAAGCGTTTGAAGCGTTTTGTGAGGGATAAAATAATACGGAGAACTCTAGTCACAAACGACATTTATTTGCAGTGTGAGAATTGTGGAAAAATAACTGGGAGGTTGAACAATGATCCACTTAGAATTGGTGTTTGAAAAACATACCTTAATATGGGGCTCTACGAAAGACTTGGGTTGAAACCCACAACTCCCCTCAATTTTCGCCCTGGTCTTTTGTGACTCCCACCGAGCGTTCATTCTACTACCTGTTTCCTCAACACATTGCAATTCAGAGTCATCGTTCAACAGTACAACGTTCAGTTAATACAATTTTTTGAATTTCATTATCATTGTTATTATCATAATAATAATTTTCGTCTATTCATCGATCCGGTTGGCAGGCCGCAGCCGGTTGCAGTGTACAGTTATGCAGTTGAAACAATTCACAAGAACACAGATCACATAATACATAAATCTTAACTATGCTAACAGAACAGACAGATGCCGGTAACAATCGGCGCTAATAGCAGCCTACGAAGCATGCCCGCCCTACGGGATTCGATCTCGGTACCTCTCGCTTTCCAAGCGAGTGTGTTATCCAATGAGCCACCGGACATTATCGTCGTCGTCGTCATCATCATCATCATCATCATCATCATCATCATCATCACCACCACCACCACCACCACCATCATCATCATCATCATCATCGTTATTCACCATTGCATGATGATGTCAGCTAGATGTCAGTGACGGGTATAGCCTACGAACACATGATGAGCACTTAATATGCCCTAAGAAAGACAATGGATGTTGAATGACACAACCATTTCCCAGGCAATTCTCACCCTGGTATATAATGACCAAACATCAATTGAGACAAATATATGGGCAACTAAAGAAACAAGCAAAAAGACAAAATGCATGATGAAATCGAGAAAGAGAGACAGATATAGAGACAAGTAGGCTACAGAGGCCTGCAACGACAAAAACCAAGCAAAGCCTTATCTACTGTATGTGAGAGGGTCACATAACATAATTATGTTCACATAACATAATTATGTTCACATAATAATTATGTGACCATAACATAATTATGTTCACATAGCATAATTTTGAAAGACTTGATCAATTAAAGATCTTGACCGTGGAAGGAGGCTCAATTCTCTGACACTCCGCCTTACTGTAGACGAACGCTCGAACCTGTGGACTTTACCGTGCACCATAGTTTCTGACCTTGGGTTCCCGACGACATGCTGCTTATAAAGCAGTCCAAGGCCGAGATGCTATGGGCAGATATCTGTTATACAGGCACCTGTTTGCCCACAGAGAAATTTCTTGTGCGCTCTACCTCTTCATTCTCTCTCTCTGACCCACCCTCTCTTTGACTTTGCCTTTCTCGCTCGCTGTTAACCTTTGCCTCTGTCTTTGTCACTGGCTGCATGCCTCTGAACATGTCTCTGTACTTGTGGCTTTCTATAGATTTTATCTGTATTTGTCTCTGTGCTTGTTTCTGTAGTTTTTTCTACATTTCTCTCAATATTTCTACGAGCTTCTTTCTTTATCTCTGTCCGTCTGCTAGTATGTGTATCTGTGTCTCTGCTTGTATCTGTCTGTCTTTAATGCTGTCAAATTCGACACCTCTCTGTCTGTTTGTCTGTTTCTCCCCCTCAATCTCACACTCAACACTCACACACACTTTGTTATCACTTGTTCTCTTGAATGCTCATCGTGAGAAAGTGGACAAGTCATCGTCTGCTAGATATCCAACACCCGATTCATCTACACTGAAGTCTTTCTTTAACGCCCAAGCCTTAAGCGGCTAACAATGACCCTTTAAATTAAGACTCAGACAGCGGCGATCGATAGTCCAGTTTCAAGCAAACTGGTCGGGGGGGTCACCTGTGAATAAACTGTTTCCCGAATTCTCAGCTTTTGTGAGCGCTGTAGTCGTAGTAGTTGTTGAGGTTTAACGTCACTATGCACGTGATAACAAAGACACTTTCATTCATTTATTCATTCATTTCAAGAATTTATATAGCGCCCGTTCAAGAAATCCACTCAGAAGCGCTCCCAGTCCAACCACGGTGAAACAAAAAAAGTTTTAAGGAGCTTGTAGAAGACTGAGATAAATAGAACGATAAATAGCGAGTTGCCCACGCTCTCCTCTTTTGCCAAGGCTACCATGCCAACCAAAGGACGCTTAGCCTATCAACGACGTGCGTAACCTGGAAACGAATGTTGTGACGAAGGGAAACTGACGTCAGCAAAAGAGACATTGATGAGAGGATGACTCTCTATGCTGGTATGACTGGAAGTGGTAGGTTGATTCGCAGGGGCGGTCAATCTAAAGTTGTAATTCCAGGGTGGAGACGAAAGGTAATTGATTTGATCGGACAGTTTACCGACAGATCAGAGTGTCGTGCATTGAGTGTAACGGAATTTGGAAGAGAGATTCGCGTTGAGGGGCATGGACATTTCCCCACGGACGAAACCCCGGACAAACCCCCGGACAACCGTCACAACCCCCTACCCGACAAACCCTCCCTCCAGGGTAGGACAAAACACCATGGTAGAACATATTGCCTGTAAGTGGTATTACTATAAAACGGCGGTCCTAAGTAGCCTACGCAAGTTGGATTGATGAAAGTGTAAAATGCCAATCGCTGCAGCTTCTTATTGCAATCGGTGACATTCTCCGGTTGCTGCTTGTGGGGTAATTTCCCCTTCGACCGTCCATCTGTTCGATCATCGTATCACCAAGAATCGAGAGATGTTGATGTCTGGACTAAAAAAAATGCATAATGCCGCGTTCCATTAGGTCCAAGCGAATGCCAAGTAGTATAGTAACTCGCGATTTGCAAGGACTATCCTGCAACTATTCACCAGACCAAAACCCGTCGTTTAAGCATGTACGTAAGTAGGCCTATGCATATTCGTTAGTAACCAATTGTCAATTGCTTAGTCATCTAAGAAAAGAAAAAAGTCATAAACTATTTTGACAGATAGCATGGTGTCTTTTTGTTGGGAATTCGACAAAATGGCTATAAAAAGACCATCAGATTTTACGGTGACCAAGACGAAATTTTGTCCCTGTCCCAAAACCCAAAAGTTTGGCCCCCTTGAAAATTTCTGTATCCGTCGACCGCCCTTGTCATGTATAAAACATAAGAAAAAATTATGTTCTTGCACGTGAGGTAATCGTCTGGAGGATTTTTCGGTCGCTGGTCTGGTCACAGGGACGAAGGGAGAATTAGGTTGGTTTGATCGGTGTCTTTTTTAGTGTGCGAGGGACAGGACAAGATAAGGACTAGCTGAAGCTGGTGATTTAATGTTTATCTGTTGTGGGTGTACAAGAAGGTGTCTTGGACTCAGTCACTACGGGCTAGGGACGACAACAGTGAGAGGCTCGATGGACCGAGCAGAGAGGACGATGTTTGATCCTCAACGGACTGAGAATCTGATATACTAAACTAACTAAGGGTCCAGGTAGCGCATTAGATGACACACTGACATTGAGATCAGCGGATCCCAGTTCAAGCCCCGCACGCCTGACGTGCTTTGTGTGCTGCTATTAGCGCCGTGTATGGCAAGTTGTCTGTTCTGTTAGACTGTTAGTGATTAAGATTTATGTCCTCTGCAATTTTCGTTCTTGTGAATTGTTTCAATTGCATAACTGTAGGCTACCGGTACACTATAACTTGTTGTGGTCTGTTCAATCAAGCGGACTGTTCAATAAAGAATAGTTTTTTTAAACATGCTATAGTTGAGTACGTACAGGTTTACGTCAATGCTCGTTCTTTAGTGTTTCTGTTTTGTTTTGAATAAAACTGTGGAAAAAGTCTCACAATGCTTTTACTTTTTATCAACGAGTAATGCATAGTAGGCCTACCACATTTCATTGCTTGTATGCACTGATGCGAGGACAGTGTTGGCGTTTGCCACGTGCAACTAAATCAAGGTCAGTGCTTACCCACTTTTTATGGCCACGGTGGTATTGAGGTATTAGGTTAAAAAGTACATGAGACAAGCATCAAGCGATTGCGCTAAAGTGGCTAAAACGTCATGCAATATGCAATAATGATGATATTTAAAAATAATTAAAAAAATACAAATAAAATAATAATAATAAAATAATAATAATAAAATAATAATAATAAAAATAATAATAATTTTTTTACCCGAGGTATCTATAATCTTTCAGGTTTCAGATATTAATTAGAAATTTTGACTCTAGATTGGCCATCCATGTCAAGATCTGGAAGAACAAAAGTGCTGTGGAACGCAACAGCATTTTATTATTATTAAATAAAAATCTTGCGAAGCGATGGATTCGAGAATCTCTAAAGCAAACGCTTAGTTTCTTAGAGCCTGAGGGACTCTACATGTATATACCTCGGGCGCAAAAATATGAATCAACAAAGAATTCTTGAATAATGCAAAATAATGATAATGACAATAATTATTATGATGATCATTATTTTATTTTTTATTATACTTTCACGATTGTTATTTTTAAATTAATTTTCTTTTTGTTTTTATTATTATTATTCTATTATATAATATATAGTATATAATTGCTCACTTGGTAATTACCCGGTACCGCAGTTAAATTTGCAGGACACTTAACACGACAGGAGACTTCAGCCTGAAAGTTGCAATAATATTCACCGTGCTGCATTCTTGCTTTAATGTTGGTGCATGGAAAAAGTCTCCTGTTACGAGTGCTGATGGGACGCGGCATTACTCGTCGTCTGCGCAGGAACCGATGGTATGCAGAGAGCATAGGGTGTCAAGCTGTGAGGTGAGGTTGGGGTGTGGTAAGTCATCTGGATGGGGGTTAATTGCATGCAGAGAAATGCTGCTAGCGTTTCATGGCCACTTAGATGAGGGCAGATGGGGTCTGTGAATGACTTGAAGAAACCGCTGGAGAAGGTTAGATAGGCCGTGAACTGCTTTATATTAGGTTAGTACATGTTAAGAGTCCATGCGTGAGCTTAGACATCTTGGTCATTTCGTATGGTATTCAGACTGAGGTTTAGAGAAGACGTGCACACACACACGCACACACGCACACGCACACGCACACACACACACACGCACACACACACACACGCACGCACACACACACACACACACACTCACACACTTGACATGGACACACAGGCATCTCTGTCACACTGTCGAGTGAGAGTGGGAGAGAGAACCAACAGACGCACAGACACAAACACGGAGGCATACAGGCATAGGCCTACAATATAATATAATATGTCTGCATGTCTCCGTGTTTGTGTCTGTATAATGTGTATAATTATAACCCTAGAGACAAAGACAACAAACGAAAGGAAATAGCCAACCAAGGACACTTAACCAATCTGTAGACTTCGATGAGTATAATAATAATGTGGTCGTATAACTAATTACAATGGCTGATAGCAGTCGGTACTTTTGCTCAAGGCCGTAGCCAGGATTTTATTTCGGGGGTGTTTTCCCAACTTTTTCTTTTGGGTGAAATTTTCTAACGACCTTTTTCTAACTATCGTCTACTTTTCTAACCTTTCTTGGCTCGTAATAGGCCTACGTTTACGGCGGTGCAAAAACACTATTTTCTCTTCGATTTTCTACTATATTCTGTTCGAAGTTACGTTACACACTTTAGTTTTACATCATGTGCTAGTAAATGCATTATTTCATTTTTACATTATTTCCTTTCGGGGGGTGTTCAAACACCCAAAACACCCCTAGGCTGGGACCCTAGCTACGGCCTTGCTTTTGCTTCATTCTCCTGCAAATGTATAATCCTAAATAAGACATTGAGATGATTAATCGAAAGATGTTTGTTTGTTTGTGTGCGTGTTTGTGTGTGTAGGTGTTCGTGTTCGTGTGTGCGTGTGCATGTGTTAAAACGTAATTGAATTGCTGAAGGTGGTTTGTAAATGACGACTGTATGTCTTTCGTTCTCTTAGAATTATTGTCGATTTAGCGATTCAGGTTGGGACACGAAAGTAACGAAGTCGAAGAAAAAAGCAACGCATTAGCTTATTAATGAAAGCAGTAAAGCCGACGGCGCTGACAGCCACAGCAGCCATTGCGCTGATGTGGACTGAAACCTTTGCGACAGCGAGCGGAAGGAAGGAAGGAAGGAGAGAGAGAAAGGATGAGAAGAGAGAAATAGGAAGGGAAGGGGAGTAGACAGGAAATGAAGGAAGAGGGAAGGGAACGATGGATGTAAAGGTTGCGAAGTCGCACGAAAGGTTATATAGCGCCTTAAGCGGAATTCGGAAAAGAGAAGAAGAAGGATAGAGGAGAAGAGAGGAGCGACCTCTGAAGTGTGGCGGCGTCATGAAATAATGATCAGTAATCAAAAAAATGTCTGGATTGAATTGTCGCGTCGAATAGGAAAAAAGACCCAAGGATCTACATGTAGCCTAAGTGAGCGATGAAGAGCAGAAGAGCACGCTTTAGGGAATTATTAATAAGTTGAACGATATTGGCCTAATTTTTTAGAAGTGGTCAAAAACGACTGATGAAAAGAACAGAAGAAGATGCTGATGCTCATGAAGAAGTAGAAAAAGAAATAGACGAAGATGATGCTATGAAGAAATAGACGAAGAAGAAGATGAAGATGACGCTCATGAAGAAGAAGAAGAAGAAGAAGAACAACAACAACAACAACAACAACAACAACAAGAGGCAGAAGAAGAAATAGAACAAGAAGATGAATAACAATAAGAGCAAGAAATGTGATCAAGCACAGGAACAATAAGAACAGGAACAAGAATGATTCGACGTAGAAAAAGAAGAAGAACAACAATTAGAACGAAAAATAGGATCAAGCGCATGAACAACAAGAAGAAGAAAAAAGAAAGACCAGACCTTTTAACCAATTCCCGAGAGCAGACACGTGTATGACAGAGCGTTATCGGATTCGTCCTTTAGCCTTAGCGTATAAGAGAGTGGCAAGTCATGTTTGACGCAGTCTGACCTCTACACCGACAGAGAACGGAACTTGCCAATAACACCGTAATCCCATTAAGGCTCACCTGAGACCGAGCAAACTGAGCTACAGCGAGTCAGTAGAAAGAACAATGAATCATCATTGCTGCACCATTGTGCTATTGTCGGAGGTGAAACAGATTGCTGCCCAAGCGGAGGATTTTAACCCCCTCACCCATATCACGGTTGACAACCTAGCTCTTCTGGGGCGAGGTGCTGTACGGGTACGTTCGGTGCCTTGGAGTCGGAAGGTTGGGATTTGAATCCACCTCAAGCCGCCGCGTTATTTCTTCCCTTTCAATTGCTCATGAAATTCGGCGTGACACTCGGATTCAGTGTACGCGCTGTAATCGGGAGCACCGCTGAGTATGTTTTCTTCTTTGGGCGCTATAGCAAATGCTCATAGATGCATGCATGCATACATACATACCTACATACATACATACATACATACGTACGTACATACATACATACATACATACGTACATACATACATACATACATACATACATACATACATACATACATACATACATACATACATACATACATACATACATACATACATACATACATACATACATACATACATACATACATACATACACACATACCAGGGGTTGTTTTAAGGAATTTTCTCAACTGCACATAAATGGCGTATTTTGAGACTGGACATAAGAAAGTTCTTGACCAGGGATTTGTCCCCTAAAGCTGAAGCAGCTTTTGGTGAGCGCTCGTTAATAAGCTGGTGCTTTGCGCTTGGCCTTCGACTGGAGCTTTAGGCCTAGATGTTTGAATATTAAGATTTTCCGACTTTATAAAAATTCATATTAAAGATCAAAATCAATTGTTATGACAATGTTTGACTCAAAGTTCATCATGGCAAAATCTCCAAATGAATTAACGAATGAAATCAGCTAGACGTTCTTAGACGTTTAGGCTTTTCAATATCCTTAATCGACTAGAGATCCCTTAAAGATCCCTTACAGAATGTGATATACCAAACCCATTTTCGAATTTTGTTTAATTTCCACGCTGCACTGGTGGTATTCTAAGTTGTAATTTAGCGAGGTTGGTCATCATTTCAGTGCTGATAGTCATGGTTAAGGGCTTTAACCCTCAGGCTACCAAGCTTTTTTTACACGGACTACCAAGGGGGGGGTGGTTACCACCCCCCCTGGATTTTGGGTTTGGTTTGAGATATCATAACTTGTAATACACCGTTGGATTCAGCATTCATTTCTGCACAAAATGGTATATTTAAGTTTAGAAAATATTAATGCACCTTGAAATTATGAATTTTTACCATGAGTACCCGTCGATTCCACAAAACATATACTTACGCATAGGGAATATATTAGATTATGTGTGTTTTAGACATTATTTATATATAAAAAATAGTTTACATATAATAAAGTCCAATGTTCACCTATAAAAACTAGTAATAAGTCTGTCTTATGTTCAATCAAAACAACAACAAAAACATGTTATAGCTGCTGAAAAACGTTTACGCAGACATATCGGCTTGCGTTGTAAAAAAAACAACATTTTTACACATTTTTATTTATTTTGAGCACTTCCGATCGTCAAAAGACAAATTATTTAGTATTGGAAAATAGCCCTAAATGCCCTCTACAGAATGGCATAATTTATTTCTATTAAAAAATAAATTATGAATAGGTTATAATATAAAAAACATGACAATTTTATGAAAATAAAACACCTTTATATACATTTTAATTTATTTTGACCACTTCCGGTTGTCAAAAGACAACTCATTGAGCATGTAAATGTAGCCCCACATTCCCTCTATAGAATGGTATAATTAGTGTCTCTTCATATCAAACGGCGCAAAAGTTATAGTCGATAATCTAAGGGGGGTATCCACCCCCCTGGTACCTTGGGTATATCGGGTATAACTTTTGAATGGTATGGTATATCATAATTTTTTTTAGCTCAAAATGTGTGCCAATGAACCCTCTACAGCTACCTAAAACGTCAAAATTTTATTCCAAACGGAACAAGTTTGATTTGGGGAAAACCTAGGGGGTGGCAACCCTTGGTAGCCCGAGGGTTAATAAGTGTCCCGTCCCATTGTTTAAATATTTTTTACAACATTATAATGGCAACTTGTAGACTGTGATCTTAATTGCTCACAAATTTCACGACAAAAGGCATGGTTTGAGACTTCAATAAATGCCCTTCCCCATTGTTTACATTTCTGAATTTCCACACTGTAACTGTCATCTGAACAAAATTTCTCTTTTTAAATGAGGACAGCTATGGTTTTTAGAGTTTAGAGAGTCTCCTCATTATTGTTCAATTTTTTTTGCACGCTGTTAATCTGGCATTTAAAGCTGTCATTTGAAAAAATTACTCATAATTTTCTTTTGTCGTCCATTGTTTGAAAAAACCTCATTTGCCCACTGGTGTAATAGCATTTTAGGCTGTTACCTTGACAAATTCAATCATATTTGGTACTCAGAGACGTGGTTTAAGACTTGAATAATTCCCCCTACCTGCATCTTAATTTTTTTATTTATTTACACAACGTAATGGTGGCAGTTTAGGCAGTCATCTGTATAAAAATTGATAATTATGGGCAAGCAATGAATAACACCGTAGAAATCTATAATAATGCATGTGATTTTAATATTTCTGAAATATTTGGGGGATATAAGATATAAGCATCTCCGTGACCACCACAAGTTCCGGGTTCCGTTCCTCGATCCTATCCCATCTAAGTCTACACCCCTGAGCGAGATGCTAGTTCAATAACATAGGCCTACGATTTCAGATTCTGAGGATGGTGTTTTTTGGATGGGATCACATAAACTCAAAAAGGGTGCGTGTAATATGGGGATATATGGAGAATTTGGAAGAAAATTTGAGTAGCCTATGCATTGACCTACAATCCTATATCATGTATGTATGACTGTATGTATTGGATAGCCTGTGTGACTGAAAGGCTAGCTCAGTCTGGATGTATGTCTGATTAATTCTTTTCTTTTCATCGCTTGTCTCCAGTTAGATACTTGGGCTGTTATATTATAGTAGACTATTTTGCTTTATGCGTCTGACTGTCTACGTCCCTTCCTGCTTCAGCTTAATTGTCAGAGTAAGTGGCAAAAGCAGGAGAAAGTAGACTACGATGGCCAAGAAGTTGTCATTTATGGTATGAAGGATAACCCCGGCCTTTTCAACTTTATCAGGATATCAACTTGCAGCAGGCCTTGAGTCTGCATCCGACCATACATTTAGCCTACTGCAAATTCCTTTGTCTGCAGCCTATGTGTGATTTTTAGCAGAACCCTGTCTTCGATTACATCACCCATTTCTCTTACTTCATGCACACGGGTGACCTTCGCCGTATCGGTCTAATGCTTGACTTGAAAACTGCATGTAATCACCATATCTATTATAGTTCACACCAAATTTCAATAGGCCTGCTCTTTTCCTGAACATAAATATCACCCAAATAAACCGCCTCAAAGATGTTCACTTTGGGCTGTTACTATCATGTTTGTGTGACATTGTGTCCAACTTTTTACCACTAACTTCTCGTCGGTTCATGCAACTAGGCAAAAAGTTACTGCACAAGATCTGATTTTCAACTGCACAAATCTCTTTCCCAACTACACACTTTGTGTCCAGCTGCACGTTAAAATAACCCCTGATACATACATACATACATACATACATACATACATACATATATATACATACATACATACATACATACATACATACATTCATACTATAGACTATTGTGCACCAAACAGCGTGGTATTCCACACACTGTCGCGCCAACAAACCCGGCTCGATGTTGTTTATCCTCAGTGCAACAGAAGCGTCATACAGAACAGAGAATGCGCCAATAAAGCATTCCAGATTCCAGCTCGCGATATAATCCTCCGTCGCCTAATCGATGCTTTGCTTAATTAAGCAAAGATGTCTTATAGATATCACGGTCTTTTAGCGAAAAGCGATTAAGAAAGCTGGAGTTTACGAGCACGATTAGGCCTACGAAAGCATCCTATGATAATAGCCACATTCATTATAGCCACATTAATTGTGGAAGGTTGAGTGAATCTCATCTGTGAAGGATGCAATATTTCCATCGTTCTATAACGAGGAAAAGATGAGCAGCCGAGGATTTGCTGATAACAGCGTGACGTCATCTGCAGAACACTGTGATAATTAATTATATAGGCACTATAATAATAATTATAATTATATTTATATATCTATGGCATTTCATGTGGAATCATTTGCAGCAGAAAATCGATGACTGGCTTCTCTGTGTAACTACTTGCGCCACATGAATTTCTACTGCAGTTGCAATAACAATCAATAACAAACGGTGAAGATAAGACGTTGGTCAAAATAATGTAATCGGGATCACATGTCTAATTGTCTATAGAAACAAATCTATTGTGAACAAACGCGAATAGTTAGTATTATTTCTCCCATTTCGACGCCTTGGGATATTCCTGTTCTCTCCGCCCATGGATTCGATCGCGATAAGTGCTCTAATACGAAGAAATTTTTTAAATCAAAAGGAGTAGTTATAAAATAGGTGTCAATTTCCACGAGGGGCAGGACCGGATTAAGAAATGTGGGGCCCTGTTCGGAAAATCTGTTGGGGATCTTTTGCCGAAAATCTGATGAAATTTTTTTGTTTTGGTCGTTTGATTCGAAATTTCTTTAGACTATACAGATTTTTCCTGTCAGAATTAGCTGACGACCTTTTTTAGTCGTTTGGGTCGAAATTTCCTCACAACATACCATTTTTCCTCAAATGTTTTCCTCGCATGTGTGGGGCCCCTAAAGTGTGGGGCCCTATTCGGACGAACATGTTGAACATGCCTTAATCCGACCCTGGGGCCCTTTTGTCCATATATGTGCTGGCCTACTTAGACCTACTAATAAGCTATAGTCATAATAGAACAATCATGGGCACAAAATGCTAACGACTTCATCTTCTCAACCTCAGCATATGAATGAGGGCCTCTCTCTTACCGTCTTACCCTTCACCGAAGTCAAACCTTTGAATCTTGACCTTTGGACCCCGATCTTTGAACCTTACCTTGGAACTTTTACTCCTCTGATGATGATGATAATAATACGTTAACTATAGAGTGCACCCACCTACGAGGACACACAGGCGCACGTACATTTTATAGCCAAGCGGTCCCATCTGATGCCCACACTCACACACTGGCACAGCTATGGATCAGTAGGTTATAATAATATGTTCTGTGCACTCAAGCTATAAGAACGCTCTGGAGATAAATTTAACGGTGCACCATGGCAACTTTATTGCAGAATGTAGATAAAAACAAGACTTCGCAACACGGCTCATCACAATAGTTAACTTTCGTAGAACTAAGTCCATACCATGCGGTCTGCACATCGGGTAACGTATCTTCTCCACTGTCTTGTCTCGGTCCATCTCTTCCGATCTAGTCCCTTATGTCCGACCAATCAACGGGAAAATGCCAAGAAAATTAATATCCCAGAATTTGCAAGACTCGCAGACTTTGCAGTCAATATTATTGCGTCACAAAATGCAAAGCATTTCTGTGTATTTTGCCAATCATAGCATCATCGTCCGATCGTCGTCGTTGTCGCATCATCATCATCATTATCTTCATCATCATCATCATCATCATCATCGTCATCATCACCGTCGTTGTCCTCTTCTGTCTCCTCGTCACCATTGTCGTTACCACCACCACCACCACCACCACCACCACCACCACCGTCATCTTCATCGTTACCATCATCATTATCATAATCAGCAGCAGCAGCAGTATCATAATCAGCAGCAGCAGTATCATTACAAACAAGATCATCATCATCATCAACTTAACCATCATTATTATCATCTCATGCATCATTAATGAATGATCCATCAACATCGTATATAATATATATGTATATTCATATTATTATATTATATAAGCTTACAAATATATATATGTATATACGTATAATATATATATATTATATATAATATATAGCTTATATAATATAATAATAGGAATATACATATATATTATATACGATGTTGATGGATCATATATCGTATATACGTATAACACAGCTCAACAAAAGAAAAAAAAATCTTTTTTGCCAGGGATATTTGAACTGATCTTTAGTATTTTGGGGGTGCTGATTCCAAAAATGAAAGTGGTTTCTTCAAGTTGGCTCTAGATCGTGAGATAATAGCACCTACTTTAAGTTTATAGTGTCCATTTGTGTAAAGTGTTATTGGCAAGGAATAACGTAAATGAACTGTAATCAAATAGGCTTTCAAGTTGAAGTATGTTCTACAGAAAGTAGAGTTAAAAGATAGTAAATATTTAAAATAAAACTACAAGTGCAAAATAGGCACATGAAAATATTTTATTTGGTTTTTTACAGGTAAAATATGAATAAGCTTACTTCACGAAGAGGCTGCTTAAACAGTCCTAATGCATTCTGCTACATTTGTGGGGAATATTGTCTTGAGAAATATAGAAAAAACATAACAGACTTTGTGAAGCAGGCCTATCTTGCATATTTTGGAGTTGCACTTGGAGACCAGGACAAGTCTTGGGCTCCTCATAAAGTTTGCAAAACCTGTGTTGAATGCTTACGGCAGTGGACAAACAGAGAACGAAAGAGTCTAAATTTCGGTGTGCCTATGGTGTGGAGAGAGCAAAAAGACCATCATGAGGATTGCTATTTTTGTGTAGTTAATGTGAAAGGTTTCAATCGACACAAGAAACGCAAGTGGGAATATCCTGATTTGGAATCAGCAAGGCGACCTGTTCCACACGGTGAGGAAGTCCCAATACCAGTGTTTACCACACTTCCAGACCTTCCATTGTCAGACATTGAAGAAAATCAGAACTTACAAAGTAGCACAGCAGAAAGCAGTGGAAGTGAATATGAAGGAAGCACTGCAGCACCTCAACAGTTTTCCCAGAAAGAACTCAATGATCTGATACGGGATCTCAGTCTCTCAAAGCAGGCATCAGAAATTTTAGCATCCAGACTGAAAGAAAAGAACTGTCTACAGTCAGAAGCTAAAATAACAGTTTATCGAACAAGAGAGGTAGAACTTCTTCCTTACTTCACCCAAGATGAAGAACTTGTATACTGCAACAATATCCCTGGACTTCTTCATGAAATGGGAATAGAATATAGACCAGAAGAATGGCGGCTGTTTATAGACAGCTCAAAGAGAAGCTTGAAATGTGTCTTACTTCACAATGGTAACCAATATGCCTCTCTTCCAATAGCACACTCAACAAAGCTCAAAGAAGAATATGAAAATATCAAATTGATCCTGCAGAAACTCTGCTATCATGAACACCAGTTGCCTATTTGTGTTGATCTCAAAATGGTGAATTTCCTCCTTGGCCAGCAAAGTGGATATACGAAGTACCCATGCTTCATCTGCTTGTGGGATAGTAGGGCAAAGCAGGATCATTGGGAAAAGGTGACATGGCCCTCAAGAGAAAACATGGTGATAGGTGCAGCAAACATCATTAAGGAGCCATTGGTTGATAGGGCGAAAATTATTCTCCCACCACTTCATATAAAGCTTGGACTAATGAAGCAATTTGTTAGGGCCCTGGACAAACATGGCAACTGCTTCCAATACATTTGCAGATCTTTTCCTGGACTAAGTATGGAAAAACTGAAAGCTGGAATCTTTGACGGCCCTCAAATTCGTAAACTTATCATGGATTCAAATTTCACAAAATGCATGAATGCTGTTGAAGCTTCTGCCTGGTGCAGTTTTGTCTTGGTTGTTCAGAACTTTTTAGGCAACAACAAAGCAGACAATTATGAAGAGCTGGTGGAAAACATGCTCAGAAATTTCAGACATTTGGGTATTAATATGAGCATAAAGGTACACTTTCTTCATAGCCACCTAAACAGATTTGCACATAATCTTGGAGATTTTAGTGAGGAACAAGGTGAGAGGTTTCACCAAGATATAAAGGTCATGGAAGAAAGATATCAAGGCAGATGGGACACACACATGATGGCAGACTATTGCTGGAGCCTCCAACGTGACTGTGCTGATGACTTGCATAACAGGAAATCATACAGAAAACGTTTTTCTATGCATTGATTCAATTACTATGCTGATCTTAATCAGCTTACCATATGTTGTATATGTTATCATACTGAAGAAATTGCCATTTATGTATTTAATAGGTGGACCACTGTCAATATTCATGACTATTTCAATGCATTTTGTTACTGGGCTATTCTAACCATCAAATTCTCATAATTTCTTTGAAAAACTCAAAAACTAGAGCCAATCTAGCAAAACCGACTTCATATTCGGAATCAGCACCACAAAGTTACTATAAATTCGCTCTAATATCTTTGGCAATAAAATCAGTGTTGACCAGTGTAATATATATATATATATATATAATATATATATTATACGTATATACATATATATATTTGTAAGCTTATATAATATAATAATATGAATATACATATATATTATTATATACGATGTTGATGGATCATTCATTAATGATGCATGAGATGATAATAATGATGGTTAAGTTGATGATGATGATGATCTTGTTTGTAATGATACTGCTGCTGCTGATTATGATACTGCTGCTGCTGCTGATTATGATAATGATGATGGTAACGATGAAGATGACGGTGGTGGTGGTGGCATATGTATATACGTATAATATATATATATATATAATATATATATATTATACGTATATACATATATATTATATATACACATGACCTGCTGTCATACTACTTCGTCAGTCTATTTGCTCTACATTCAGCTTCCACCGTCTGGCGCCGCCATCAGCCTCATGTCTCTGCAGTTAAATGGCTGTCTGTCTGTATGTCTGTCTGTATGTCTGTCTTTATGTATGTATGTATGTATGTATGTATGTATGTATGTATGTATGTATGTATGTATGTATGTATGTATGCATGTATGTATGTCTGTCTGTCTGTATGTCTGTCTTTATGTATGTATGTATGTATGTATGTATGTATGTATGTATGTATGTATGTATGCATGTATGTATGTCTGTCTGTCTGTATGTCTGTCTTTATGTATGTATGTATGTATGTATGTATGTATGTATGTATGTATGTATGTATGTCTGTATGTATGTCTGTCTATCTGTCTGTCTGTCTGTCTGTCTGTCTGTTTGGTCGCGGTACAGCTGTCACCAATTCATTTCCTACAAGGTGTTTGTTTATCCTCTATCTCTTCTTCATCGCTGAAGCCACAACGGGCTTCTTATGTTCTTTTGCTTGTCTGCATAGCTGCATGCATTTTTTCTGCTTGGATTTGCATCGCTTTACTGCTGCATGTCGACTGCTTCTCTTAGAGGAGCAGTCTTGTTGCTTTCTCATCGCTTTCTGTCCAATTGCGATGCAATACCTTTCTCAATAATGCATTTTGCTCGAAAGGTGTTTTATTACGGTTGCGTTTCTCGTATTAGTTCTTACGCAGTGATTGCTTTGTTTTTTTCATAATTATATCAAACCCACTTTACACAGGGCTATGCGTGACTTTGTTTGTGGTAGAGAATTGCAGCAAAGAGATGCTCAGAAATTTAGAGTTAGAGACTTCTATGAAAAAACCCATGTTCTTAGTTTCCTCTTTTGAATTTCCAAACTGTGGCTTAAAATTTAACAGTGATCATTGTGTTTTGCCCTTCCAGCAGAAATAAATGTATTTGCCGGTGTCACGTGATATTCTATCCCCCCTGAAAGCTATCTAGAGGGATGAATTAATCTATTCCTCCGGATGGAATTAACCGGTCTAGACCATCCCGGGGGATGAACCAGTCTATCCCTTTTTTGAAAAATGCGTATAATTTACAAATTTGTGATCTGGTCAAAATTTGAAGTGACTCTAATTGCTTTAAGTGTCCTAAGAAATGTTCAGAGAAAGGGCAACTCGAATTTATTTAGTGACTCTGAGTGTTTTTAAGTGTTTAAAACGTTTTAAGTGCTCTAAAACCAAAGCAAAAAAATTATCTATAGTATATAGGAATAAACATAGGCCTACCTGTTAGTGTCATTGTTCAAAACAAAGCAGATGAAAATTAATTTGCCAAAAAGATACACGCGGAAGTGACTTTTTCGACTTTTCTTCATTTGGGGGATACGATTAATACGGGGGATACTTTATTTCGTGACACCGGCGCCCATGTAAGTGTCTGCCTTTGTTCTTCGGCTGGCCATTTATATTTAAGAACCGTAAGAATTGGTAGACCTTTAGGTGACATGTGACGACTCAACATGCATAGACTCCCCTCGGCAATTCTCACCCTAGGTTTGCTTGAAATTGTTTTTGAGAAGTTTATCCATGTGATTGGGTCGGCAGACTTATATAGCCCGTTTTGGGCATGCAATGAATGAACGAACGAATGAATGAATTGACGAATGAATGGAATGGATGGAATGAATTAATGCAGTGCATTAATTTTTGCAACTGTGTCGAATGAAATAGTCGCTTACTTAGAAGTTTGTTTTTGCGATCAATCAAATCTAAGTTTGGTCAACATTAATTTTTGACGGACTCGCCGAAATATTAACCACTTCAATTAGAGCTTAGTGTGTAATTACAATTTTGTATATCGTGCATTTAAATACAGAAAATAATAAAAATCAAAACAAGAAAGATAATTAACCATTGTTATTAGCAGTTCACACATATAGAAAAATCACTCAAACGATAAATATTGGGTCACACATTTTTAAATTGCCATCAAGATCTAATGGGAAGCAAGACATAATTAGGATAATAAAATTAATTAATTGTTAACTGTCACGTTATGTCGACCGGTTATTTTGTCAATAAAACGAAAACAGGCTTATATATAATTACTCTTGGTGAATGATGGTAAGCCCTGGGCTGAGTATGGACTGTGGCTGGTGGCATGGGCGGAGACCTAGGGGGACAGGGGGGACGGTCCCCCCAATAAAAGTGTTGGGGGGACGGCCCATGCATTTGCCCCCCCCCCCCCCCAATGTTTGAGCGTCAAGACTTTTTGGGGCGGCAAAAATAGAAAATTTCGTCGAGATTTGGCCGGATGACTAAAAAAAAAAGGTCATCAACTTTTTTGGCGGCGAAAAGAAATTTTTTCCCCCCAGATTTCGCCGGTCGTCAGAAATTTTTCGGAAGATTTCGCGTCTTTCCGTCCCCCCCAATTCTCGGCCCAGGTCTCCGCCTATGGCTGGTGGATAAGTAGCCAAGCGATAATATTACTATTGATACAAGCAAAGTGAGACAGAGATTTACATCTAGAAACTTCTATGAGAAAAAAAACTTATGTTCTTAATTTCCTGCTGTGAATTGTCCACGCTCTTGCTAAACAAACTTAATCGTGATCGTATTGTGGCTTGCACCTCCTGCGAAAAATCTGCGGACGCCATGAGACAGACAGATGAACTGGTGGATAGACGACAGACAGACAGGCAGATAGACAGACAGACACACACAGGTTGACGCACATACAGATGAGCCATATTATTATGATAGATTTATAGCGGACATGTAATGTATAGCGGACAACTCAACAAATAATGAACGAACGAACGAACGAACGAATGAATGAATGAATGAATGAATGAATGAATGAATAAATGAATGAATGATTGAATGGAATGATTGGACACACAAACTGGCAAACAATCAAGCAGAGATCGGCGAATACACGAGAAGAAAAACACGACAAACAAAGAAGTCATGCAGACCAACAAACACACACACAGACAAAGACATACAAGCGAACACACGCAAAGCCTCTTAGCAACAAACAGACAAACACACGAACCGAGGGCGAGGCATCCTACTACAGGCCATAAAAGTTAGATATAATTATTACGAAAAGAAAGAGTTAGACACGACAAGAAACGGAAAACATCGAACTCTCCAAATTCTTATTGTCTTTCGTTAACCTATGCTTGACCTCCTTTTGAGGGAAACCTTTCCCAATTCAGTTTGATCTTATAGATCTGCAGGTGATCGATAGTCCAACTAACTCGACACCAGGTGGCGACCCTTCCGTCTCGTGCGTCATTCCTGTGACGTCGTGATTGCATCAACGGTCGTTACTGCAGCTCCGGTATCTTCGCTCATCATTCGTCGCGACCTGACGTTCGACCCCGAGTGGTAGATTCCGCCCCACTTCGGTCCGTAGCTGCCGAGAATGGCCAACAGGAAGACCATCAGCACAACGAGGGTGACGAATGCAATGGCTGCACCGGAAATCGGTGACGGATCGTACATGACGTCATCCTTATCGCCGCCTGTATCGACGGATGCGTCGGCTGACGTCATGGCGAGCTCGATTACGTCATGAATCTCAAGTAGGCGATCGAACGAGCGAGCGATGAATATCTGAAAGCATACAGATCAAGTCATTCATTCATTCATTCATTCATTCATTATATGCATTTATATACCGCCTCTTCGAGGGAACTACTCAGAGGCGCTCCCAACCTCAGCGCGGCCAAATAAAACTGTCTTAAGATGAGAGAGGAAAGTCTGAGATGGATTTTTACAAAGAGAGCGGAGGGTCAGAGGAAGACCATTCCAGGTAGAATGTACGAGTCAGTTCGATGTTTCTAAATAACTAGGTCGGGTCTTGGGATTAGCTCGTTGTTCTATCGCAAGGGCGTTAAACGCGCCCTTCGTAATCTGTACAGAGGTTCCACTTAGAATAGGTCTAGTGCCAGTCCCAAGCCTGGATAAAGGAGGAGGGCGACCCTAATCATCCACGTTATGACATGGTGTCGTTAAACAGCAACAAGCGAAAAGTGCGAAAACAGCTGATCAAAAAAGGACAATATTTTAAGCCTGGGTAAATATAGACAACAGTCCTGCGAAAGATCATGCTACACGTATATGCGCGTCACAGTGGCGTAGCCAAGGGGGTTTCGGGGGTTAAACCTCCCAATGGCTTAGGAAAAAGTTGTTTCAAAATTATTTATCCACTGAATTAAGAAAACACAAAACAATTGCTTGTAGTAACAATTGCTTTTCTTACTTTATTCCCTTTGATGCTTTGTTCCCATTTTATTTACTGCAATACTGTTGGGTTGGTGTCAGGAAGGGCATCCGGCCAGCCCATGAAATCCCCAACCCCAACCCCACCATAAATTCCTGGCTACGCCACTGGCGCATCATAATGCCTCTCCGGAACAAGAATTGTGTCGGACAGGGTACTTCAGAGAGTGGTGGCATGCACCCCCAAGGTTCTAGCCTTCACGCACGACACACGTAGCGCCCCTGTGCCCCTACGGACCACAAAAATTGTCACATTTTCATTCCGAAGCGCAATCAATACTAACACGGAGCCGACGACGTTGGCAAACATTTTTGGCCGAGTATGATGGATTCATGCAAAGAAAAGACGCTTGTAAACAAGTGTGTGTCACCATCTTGGGAGCGATCCTCTTACGAACATCATGATTATTACATAAGCTTATGAGGCAACCAATATAACACACGCATGCACACACACGCACCCACACACGCACAAAACACACAAAACACACGCATGCACACACATGCACACACGCGCAGTGTCGCGTGTGCCTACGTATACGAAGAAAGAAAGAAAGAAAGAAAGAGACAGACAGACAGACAGAGACAGAAAGACAGCGACAGAGACAGAAAAGAGGGAGATAGAGATCAGTCCTTAAATGAATAATAGCCGTGTTTAGGTCGTAATCGTAATCGTAATCGTAAACTCGAAATTTCTAAAGCGCCACTCGAAAGCCAAGCGCGGGGCACCAGCTTATTCACGAGCGCTGCGTTGAGTTAGAAGGGTTGTCCGTGAGAGTAGTCCGTGGTGGTCCGGGTCGAGTTACCATAAGATCAGGATCAAATGCGTTGAGTTAGAAGGGTTGTCCGTGAGAGTAGTCCGTGGTGGTCAGGGTCGAAATTCCATAGGATCAGAGGGGCGGAACAGCTATTAAGGCGGGTGTCGTTTGGGCCGGGAATTGGACGGTGAAGGATCAGATGAGACAGGGTAAGAGTTCGTGAAAAGGAGTGTCTTGAGTTTTGAATGAAAAGCCCGAGGTGTGATGGATAGAGGAGCCTGAGGAAGGTGATGGTGTGTGATTAGTAATGATGGCGGATGGACTGAAAAGGATCGGAATTCAGGAGGCAGTTCATTCCAAAGGCGTGGTGCTGAGATGGATATGGCTCGGTTGGAGAACTTGAGATGACTTGTGACCGGCGGTCGAGAAAGTGTAAGGCAGGCGGATGATCGGGTAGAACGGGTAGGTTGGATGGTGAAGAGTTCGCGAAGATAACTTGGCTGAGAGCATTGCAAGGAGTTGTAGGTTAAGGAGAGAACTTTGAAGTGGATTCGCTCTGGGATTTTCAACCAGTGAAGTGATTTGAGGATGGGGGTGATGTGATGATGTCTGGGTGTTCTGGTGACGGCTCTAGCTAGAGAATTTTGAATGAGTTGGAGGCGCTTAAGTTGTGAGGAGTCAAGGCTTAAGAACAGAGAGTTGCAATAGTCAAGTTTTGAATGGACGATGGACGTCGCAATGGTATACAGGCAGTTTTGAAATCGAGCATGGGTCGGATGCGACGGAGGTCCCGGATGTGCATGAAGCAGGAACGCGATAGGTTGGAGATGTGGTTAGAGAAGGAGAGATGCGAATCAAACATTACACCAAGATTGCGGACAGGAGCATCAGAAGTAAAGGTAAGAGACGAAGAGTTAGTCGATAGGTGTATTGAAGGGTCTGGGATTTTCTTGATTTGGTCAGGAAGTCCAAGAATGATGAACTCTGTTTTGGAGGGGTTGAGGAAGAGGAGGTTGGAAGACATCCATTTAGAGATTAGATTGACCACATTGAGAAGTTGAGCAATGGAGGTGGAAAAAGAGCCTGGGGAGAAGGAAATGAAGAGTTGAGTGTCGTCTGCGTAGAGATGGTGGTCAACAGACGAGGATTTTATGAGATGGCTTAAAGGAGTGGTGTAGAGAATGAAGAGCAACGGACCAAGGACGGAGCCTTGTGGAACGCCACAAGATAGTGGAAGGGGTTGTGAACAGTGACTGGAGGCTTTAACAGAGAAGGATCTGGAAGAGAGATATGACTGGAACCAAAGTAGAGCAGTGCCAGAGACGCCAAAAGAAGAAGAGAGACGGTTAAGAAGAAGATTGTGATCGATGGTGTCGAATGCAGCGGAGATGTCGAGGAGGCAGAGGCAGGAGACTTGTTGATGACTGACGGCAGAAACCAGTTTATTATACACAGAGACAAGTAGAGTTTCTGTGGAGTGATGTTTAGTGAAGCCTGATTGGTGGGGGTTGAGGAGTGAGTTGGAGGAGAGGTAATCGTTTAGCCGGGAAAGGACAATTCGTTCGGTTAATTTAGATAGAAAAGAAAGGTTGGAGATGGGTCGGTAATTTGATAGGTTTTCCTTGTCAAGATTTGCTTTTTTCAGAAGAGGAGTGACGAGAGATTGCTTGAAGACCATTGGGAAATTGCCAGTGGAGAGTGAAAGATTGATAATTTTAGTGATTATAGGAATGAGGACGGAAGCGCAGTCTTTTAGGAGAGCAGTTGGGATAGGATCCAATTCACACTGTTTGCTTGGAAGAGAATTTAACAGGAGTGACACTTCAGCTTCAGAGGCGGGATTGAGAATTGGAAGCGATGACTGAGAGACAGGAGGAGTAGGATTTGGAAACGGAGATGCATCGGTGTTGGAGGATTGTGAATCAAGGAGGGACTGCAGTGTGAAGCGAAGGGAGGAGACTTTATCCGAGAAGAATGAACAGAATGTATCGGCCATAGAGGGGGCTGGAATGGAGCTTGGCAGTGGAGAGGGAGATTTGCGATGAAGGAGAGAGTTGACAGCTCTCCAGAGATGGCGAGGGTTGGAGGAGCTGGAGTGAATAAGTGAGGAGTAATATTTCCTTTTTGTAGCAGTGATGAGTGCGTGATATCTGTTTGTGGCTGATTTTAGGTTTGAGAGGGCTTTTGTTTTGGATAGAGAGTCAGTGGCGTCCTTGTAGATGTGCTGAAGTCGCCTACGGAAGGTTTTGAAAGCTTGGAGGTAGGAAGTGAACCAGGGGTTAGTGGCATGTGAGCTGGGTTTGGTGATGAGTGGTCCGTTTATAAGCTAGACTAGAGAAACCATGACGGATTCAGTACCGGAATTGACCCTTGCGCGTTCCGTGTCCCCGGACTTGGTGTAAATAGACTCTATCCAATTCACCAAAATGTACTGTTTTTGCACATAGAGGACCGTAAATAAGTTCGACAGAATACCCATAGAATAGATGGCAGTTAGGTCAGTGAAGACAGTTTAAGTGGGCCTATAATAATTACGACAATTTATATGGCGCAGAACACAGCCGTGCCACTACAAGGGCGCCTTGCAAAGCCTATTATATGGACCTACAATCGTTTCATAGTGACGTGGACAGTGTAAATTGGTAGGCTAGGCCTAGAGGCGCATTGAGTGACCACGGAAGGAAATTTTAGAACTGCACGATCGCTTCTCTCTCATCCCATCTTCCATGGTAAATTATTCCCAATAGGATGACAACGAATATAATTGTCAATTATTTTTAAACGCACAAAATGCTTGTAGAGCTGCAAAATTAATTTCGAACAGCACACTTGAAATAGTCCTGCGAACTGTGCGAAGGAGCATTCCGGATTGGCACAATCCATAGTAGGCATCTATAATGGAATCCCTGCCATTTAGTTAGACTATGGAAACCTAACTCTACCATTGATGGAAAGTCCCTTTAGGAAATTAAGGGTTTCTGTCTACTACCTTAATTGAAGCACTCTGATCCTTAGACTTCGAAAGATAGAAAATCTCAACAGATATTATATTGACATGACTCTTTTCAGTTTGTGGCTAAATTTAAGTTCATTTGGCCTAATTAAGTCTCTTGTCGGTTTGTGATTAAATCAATGCTCATTTAGCCTAATTAAGTCTCTTGTCGGTTTGTGGCTAAATTAATACTCATTTTGCTTAATTAAGTCTCTTGTCGGTTTGTGGCTAAATTAATGCTCATTTAGCCTAATTAAGTCTCTTGTCGGTTTGTGATTAAATCAATGCTCATTTAGCCTAATTAAGTCTCTTGTCGGTTTGTGGCTAAATTAATGCTCATTTAGCCTAATTAAGTCTCTTGTCGGTTTGTGGCTAAATTAATGCTCATTTAGCTTAATTAAGTCTCTTGTCGGATTGTGGCTAAAGAAATGCTCATTTAGCCTAATTAAGTCTCTTGTCGGTTTGTTGCTAGATCTATGTTGATTTTGTCTATGTCTCTTGTCGGTTTGTGGCTAAATTTATGTGCATTTAGCCTAAGTCTTCAAAAAGGACTTTTCCAAAGGTGCTTTCCTCGTCTTGGGGTAAGTATATAATATATCATGGCTTTTATTGCGTGATAATCTTAAGAACCGTGCGTGGTCGATGCATCGAATGGATTAACTGATCGACTTGAACAGGAAATACGGTCACAGACCACGTGACTTTATGTCCCATCCGCTTTATTAATGGAAGCGACCACTGAGGGTTTAATCTAGGCATCTCTGGAGGAAAGCTTTTGAATGTTGTTTCTCTCTGTATGCATTCTTTGTTAATAGGTCTATGTTTAATACATGTATGCGCTTATTGACAGTGCCAAGGACGTAAATCTGTCGCCGAGACACGTGGGGAGCGAAAACTGCCATTCGAATGCACAGTTCCTTAAAAACGCCATGCAGGCCTAGGTCTAAGTCTTTTCAGAATGGCGTAGGAACTGTCGTGTTTAAGTATAGGTCTAATGCACTGAGAAAAATTATTATTTTAAATTTCCAATAGTGGTGAGGGAATTCTTTCCCGTTCCTTCCCGAAGACTAAAAGTGGGGAAGGAATTCCCTCCTCCACTCCCAAGAATTTCCGGGCAGGGCTGTACACGAGGGTATAGCTTGCGCAGGTATACAGCGTGTATAGGCTACTGACCCAAAAAATTGGCATCGTCAACTTAGTCCCGTAAACAAGGGTAAAGGCGGCTATACAACAGCGCATACTTAATTACCTCACAGAGGTTGGAGCAAACAGAATTGTAAGAAATCAAATTACGAGCACAAAATAGTCGAAGATAGCGAGAATTAGGCCTACATGTAGGCTAGTGTTCTTTTGTACAGCGGCGAACGCATTATACGACCCAAAAAAGCTACATGAAAAGCTGGTGATGACTAAATAATCGTCAGAAAAATCGATGACTAAAAACTTTAAAAGCCCTGCTTATAGACCATCGTCTATATCGTATTTACTATTTGGTGCATGCCAAGTAGGCCTACCGCTGAACGTAGAGACGGAAAAACTTTGACGTGATGTCTATCCCGAGGGATTTTGGTAGTTTGGTTACTTTGGTGGTTTTGCTAGTGTGTGTACCATTTAATTCGTAGCAATTTCTGCTAATCGGCCAACAATTCAGATCCGTCATGTGAAACAGGGATCATAAGCTGATTCCAGTGCAACAAAGTACTGCAATTATTCATTATCATAGTCCAGCAGTAGCAGAACTGAGTTGCCGGAATTGAAAAATAAAAAATTATTTTATTTTACTTATATTAAAAGCGTAGGCTACTTATTGAAATCTTAACACTAAAATAAAAAGAGTAGGCCTAATTCTGTTAAGACGACATCTAAAAAATGGTACCATTACAATGTGGAAACTCATTGCAAGTAGCCTATAATTTATTTGTTGAAATCTTAGGCCACTCTGATTTATCAGCACTGAAGTAGTAGAGCAATTTTCTTAAGATGATAGCTTAAAAGCTGCCATTACAATGTGGAAAGTCAAAAATTCAGCTGACGAGAGATCAAAAATAGACCAATACTTCTCAAAGTGCACAGAAAATTGAACTTCTGAAACTCCAGGGAATCAACCTATAAGCATTTCTAAAGGATTAGGCAAAATACATTTATATGTAGGTTAAATTTCAGAGCAGATGGTTTCGAAGCGAACTTGCAGCCACTACCCCATGCACTTTTTGAACAGTAGGGTATAACCGTACTCCAATGCCCATTATTAGTTTCTGGTAGTAGACATTCTTTGAGCCATCAAAACATTTACCGAGTACCATCATCATCATCATCATCATCATCATCATCATCATCATCATCATCATCATCATCATCATCATCATCATCATCATCATCATCATCATCATCATCATCATCATCATCATCATCATCATCGTCGTCGTCGTCGTCGTCGTCGTCGTCGCGTCGTTGCCGTCGCCGTCGTCGTCGTCGTCGTCATCATCATCATCATCATCCATCATTTTTACCTTCAGTGTTATTATAGATTAGTCAAGACATATCATAGCCAACATCATTCGATTACCGAAGATGATTAGATCAGTCAAGACAATAAAATCAAATTATAAGACGATTAAATATGTTTGTATGTGCACTTGTTACAGCGCCCCTTCAAGAGTTCTACTCAGAAGCGCTCCCGACTACAGCGCGGACACTGAATCGAGGTTTCACGCCGAAGCACTGAGCAATTGCGTTTGAAGGACTTGCCAAGGTCCTTACGCGGCGACTTGAGGTGGATTCAAACCTGCAACCTTCCGGTTGCAAGCAACGAGCATACCCACTGCACCACCGCGCCCACAAGTTATACGATAAATTTATAAGCAGAATTCAGAATAGACGAACTCACCCGTCACAAGAGCTGAGTTCCGTACAGATGAGTCGAACACAAAACGTTCTATGCCGATGATATTAAACCGATTCCTTTTTTATACAACGCGTTTTCATGTCTCCGTATTATACCCTATAAGGATGCATGGCTCCGAGCCTTATTCGTTGTCTGGCTCCACTGAGCGACAAGTGCACATACAAACCTACATACCGAACAGACTGACCATACCTACATGTATAGTTGCATACATGCATGCATGCATGCATACATACATACATGTATACATACATACATACATACATACACACACACACATACATACATACATACATACATACATACATACATACATACATACATACATACATACATACATACATACATACATACATACATACATACATACATACATACACACACACAATGTCACACATAGATATAGACATTAGAGGTATACATGCATATATATATATATATATATATATATATATATATATATATACATACATATGCACATTGAGCATGCACAACATACATAGATGTGTAAGTGTATGCATATGCTTGGACAGCAACAGAGGCTGAATAGATCGCCGTCATCGGCAACGTGTACCTTCCTTTTGTTTGTCTGTGTGCATGTGTGCGTTAGTCTCAGTACGTCTGTATAATATTATGACTGTGCTTTTGCCTATCTGTCTGTATCACTGGTGTTGTCTGTTTGTCTATATACGACTACGAGTATGTATAGCATTTATGTTCATCTCTACATACATTTGAATATCTCATGGCATACATGTATTGTAGGTAGACCTGTGGTAATTCCTGTCTATTCGCATTTCGCAGCCTATACATGTCTTTCTAACTGCGTGTCTCACTATGTATATGTCTGTCTGTGCATATGTCTGTCTGTGTATATGTGTCTGTGTATATGTCTGTCTGTGTATATGTCTGTCTGTGCATATGTCTGTCTGTGTGTATGTCTGTATGTGTATATGTCCATCTGTGTATATGTCTGTCGGTGTGCATGTCTGTCTGTGTATATGTCTGTCTGTCTCTGCCTGCCTGTGTTTCTGCCTGTGCAGCAAGCGACGCCATAATATACCGCTATTTAATCTGCTCTCTTTTCGCAATAGTCGTTTGGGTTGCGTGTCTATAAGAACAGTGGCTATGGAAACATGTGGCTATGGAAACGGTATCCATGGCAACCGCTCGCGTACGTGGAAAAAATAATTCGACACCCTGATTTATGCAGCAACATATATTGTCATCGCGCTGTTTCGCGGATTCTCGACCACGGATGAGAAGGACAGCAAAGACAAGCGAGGTGGAAGCAGATGATATTGGACGGGATCGATGAAGAAAAAGAGGATATGGGAATCACGAAAATATGCTAACACAGGACAGGAAGACAGGAAAGGCCGCATAAAGGGAAAGCTGGAAGAGAGGTATGAAAGCAGGAGAGGCAGGGTGCCAGAGTATGAGATCGCAAACAAGAGAGGAAGTCGAGGGGGAAAGGCAGAAGGGTGCAATGGAGAAAAGGTAGGTGTACATACGGAAAGGGAAGTGCACCAAGTAAAATACGAAGGCATAAAAGGAAGGCTGGAAAAGGAAGCAAACAGGAATGGCAAGTAGGCCTATAGTAAGAAAGAACTTCCACAAGACAGACAAGCAGGAGAGGCAGGTGGCAAAGCATGGCTGGAAGAGAGTCAGGCAGAAAAGGCAGATGGGAAGAGAGCAGAAAACCCAGATATACAAAGGAATCGCTGAAAGAGAGGCAAGTAGGAAAGGCGGACTGGAAGTGCAGGTTAAGAGGCAAGCACAAAATGAAGGTAGGAAAGAAGTAGTAGGCTATATAGGAAGGGAGGGAAATTACAGTAGGAAACGAAGGTATGAAAGGATGACCTGAATAAGCTCAAGCAGGAAAGACAAGCTCAAGTGGATATAATTATAGGAGAAGAGTATTGGAGAAGAGGGAGGCAGAGAAGAAGGCAACTGACAGCAAAAATATATGAGAGGGCAGGCAGAAAAGTCAGGTTTAGGAAAGATGGTAGAGA
>OX457044.1:20738414-20878414 GCA_949752735.1 Lumbricus terrestris | reverse complement strand
GCCCCGAGCATGTGTTATGTTTTTTCGCTGCCCCGTCGATCTGCCCCGAGCATGTGTTATATTTTTACCCTGCCCCGTCGATCTGCCCCGAGCATGTGTTATATTTTTTCGCTGCCCCGTCGATCTGCCCCGAGCATGTGTTATGTTTTTACCCTGCCCCGTCGATCTGCCCCGAGCAAGTATGTTTTTTCGCTGCCCCATCGATCTGCCCCGAACATGTGTTATGTTTTTAGCGTGCCCCGTCGATCTGCCCCGAGCATGTGTTATGTTTTTACCCTGCCCCGTCGATCTGCCCCGAGCATATGTTATGTTTTTTCGCTGCCCCGTCGATCTGCCCCGAGCATGTGTTATGTTTTTACCCTGCCCCGTCGATCTGCCCCGAGCATGTGTTATGTTTTTTCGCTGCCCCGTCGATCTGCCCCGAGCATGTGTTATGTTTTTTCGCTGCCCCGTCGATTGCCCCGAGCATGCGACTCTTCAACCGTCTTCGTGCCGAGGACGTAGGCCATTCAAAATACGGGAAATTCAACATGAACCCGCTTATTTACTATGGCAGACCGTTTTTGGTAGAATATTGTACGGAAACACCTTCTTAACCTACAGTAAAAATCCGAATGAATTCAAACATGGGGAAATATGTTTAAATCGGTAATTATTATGATGCAAATTGTGACTGTGTAGTAGGCCTATAGCGTTTCGCATAGTCATGGCCTATGCATTATGACCGTGGCCTTAAGTGCGTGGTAGTTATCGACCACAGCCTGCAGAGTTCTTGTATAAAATTTTATTTATTTTTGTCTCCAAGATCGACATTTACATTGTTCAGATAATAAATATAATAATCGATATTAAATTTTTTAAATAGGCAATTTCACTGCATTTCCAGCAGATAAATCGTATTTTCGCCAGTCCTTGAAATGTAAACAAACTCGTATAGGCATGGCTGTTGGTCGGCTGTTCAAAACTAAATTCAAAATTTTAATTATTTCCCCATACGTATCGCATTTTGTTAGGATTTCTACCATATATTCTTTAATCCATTTAGAAACTTTTCGTGCAAAAATTAGCCTGCCATAGTAAATGAGCGGGTTTAAGACTTAATTGACCGGACTAACGGTTGAAGAGAGAGATTTTCGAAAAACAATACGAAACCTCGGATCAGCCACGTGACCGTGCTGACCAATCACGCTGTGCCCCGATGATCCGCCCCGCCCCGAGGATTCGTATTACCCTCAGATAATGCCTCCGAAGAAACCGCCCGAATCAAAGGTCAGCGGGAAAGCAGTTGCGACGACTGCGAAAAAGCAAAGTGCTCAAAAGTCTGTTGGACGAAAGGAAAAACCTGTGGCATCTAAAGAGAACCTGGGGAAAAACGCGACCGCAGTTAAGAGTAAAAAAATTAAGTTCTATTTATGTTATTTAGCAATTGAGAGATATTCTGATACCGATACGAATTAATTAAAATGCGTTGATTTTAAAGTTTAGCTGTATTAAGGACTGCGTGCTGCCAAGATGGCGTTGTAAGGTGTTAACAAGAAAGGTTATAAACTGCAAACTCGACAATTTGGGCATGTGATTCCAACTTGAACTAGAGTCATAGAGAAGAAATTTGCGGATCTAAATATTTTCTTGGTCGGTTCTTGGTCTGTCTTTGACGAAATACAATGTCTGTTTGAGTCCAGATTAATTTGATAATGCATATAATTCAGTTTATAAAAGTTTTTGTTATATTGGTAGTCTAAATAAGCTAAACATAGTTAATGATTTCTTATCAGGTGACAAATCACTGGTGCAAGTGCCGAAATGGACTCGAGAGGACAGAATGGCACAGAAGATCCAGGCTGTTGTTAGAGGATTTCTTGCAAGGAAGGAGCTTCGGAGACGAAGAAGAGAGAAAGAGGAATATGACGCAACAATGGATCGGTTGGAAAGAGAGGTGCAGCATTGTTGACATTGACTTTTGCTTCTCTATTTATTTCAACGCTTTTGAAAGATTTCCATTTTCTGCTTCAATTATTGGAGGAAGTTAAGGCATGGACATTTACGTGGCACCTTATTATATAATGCCTCATGGGGGAGGGGCGGTGGCACATTGGATAACACGCTGGCATGGAGATCAGTGAAGCTGAGTTCAAATCCCGATGCCAACGTGCTTTGTAGGCTACCAATGAATCGCAGGCTGTCTGTTCTGTTAGCAGTTAAAATTGATGAAGATTGTTTCTTGTAATCATGCTGCGTTTTTCAGAATGAATTCAATAAAGAAAAGGTTATTTTTATTATTACAATTACCTCACCTATTTTATTATTACAATTCCCTCACCTATTTTATTATTACAATTACCTCGCCTCTTTTATTATTACAATTACCTCACGTCCTCACCTACTTTATTATTACAATTACCTCACCTCTTTCATTATTATAATAATTACCTCAACTATTTTATTATTGCAATTACCTCACCTATTTTATTATTGAAATTACCTCGCCTCTTTTATTATTATAATTAGCTCACCTCTCGTGTCTAGCCGCACCTGTTTCACTTATTATTGTTTGTTTTTCCTGTTCATGTATGATTTGCGTTCACGATGTAGGCCTTTGCGAAGATGGTGAAAATCTACCAGGAGCAGGCGGAAAAGGCTCGGAAGAAGGAGGACGAGGAGCGGAAACAGAAGCTGGAGATGGCGAAGCGGCGAAAGCGAATGCTGGAAGCAGCCTTCGACGGCAACAACGTGGAAATCTTGGCCGCCTTAAAGGAGGTATTGTATTGTATTGCATTGCATTGTATTGTATTGTATTGCATTGCATTATATTGTATTGTATTGTACTGCATTGTATTTAATCATTTATAAAGCACCTCTTATAGGGTGGACCACTCAGAGGCGCGCGCTCCCAGTGCGCAAGACCCCGCGAGAAGAAGCAGGTTTTGAGAAGAGATTGGGTAGAAAAGAGAGGCTGCCAAACAGAAGTGTAGAGGTACTTACAATCTGGTTAATGTGAAGTTGTCAGAGGGGACATGCCTTACGCTGGGGGCCGACGAGAGAAATTCTGGGCCACTAAGCAGAGCAATCCCGAACCCCTAAACTATCTTAAGGCTAACAAGAAAAAATTTCAAAACAGAATTGATAGTGTTTGTGCGACCTGCGATTTTTATATATTTATATATAAATTGATTTTATTCAGAGTTGAAATTTGAAGTTTAAGCTGATTGTAGTTAGTTCCATTCTATAATAGTATATTTAAAAAGGCGTAAATCATGAACTTTTCTATATGTAACTACCTATAGCCCAGGGCCATAAAAATTGTCGGGCCCATGGAGTTTCAACCCTCGTCTCAGCAGCCCTGGCCTTATGATACACTCAGGCTGCACATAGCAGGGCCGTCCATAAAATTAATGACGTCATGCAAGTTAGGACGATTTTTACCACCTGTAGCGTATTAAATCGCTATTATCTATCAAACTAACTTATCTAGTATTAAGTGTTAATTATAAGTAGGAGTTAAGCTAGATAATTTAGTCGGCGTATCTAGATTAATAATTTGGCGTCTAGTGGATTAGTAACTAGGAAACCACGAATCTTGCGTATATGAGCGAGGCAGTCATGGTGACGTCAAGCGATTACTACGGACGCTACGTAAGCGAAAACATTTGCATCAACGCGCAACCAATTAAAAGCATCGAAATGAGCGTAACGGTCGGAATTGAATGGAAACAGCCACGTCATTGAAATTCGACATAAACGGTTGATTCCTTGCATGAACATTGAGAAAGATGGTTGCTCAGTTGCGGCTGGCAATTCATTTGAAGTTTATTCAATGGTGAGGATGAGGATTATGCTCGTATCTGGTTGTAAAACAGTACGAGGCATTCGTGTGAGAGTAGAGGCGATTTAGAAGTTCAAAGTTGCGAACTCTAACGTCCGTGAAGTCTACATTGTGATTGGAACGGTTGGTGAGACGATATTTCGTGTGAGAGAAACGATTTTGGGCTCGTTGTCTCTGGTTGACATTTCAAGGTCATTTTCAATTGGGAAGGAAATTCTCATTGATTGGAGTATGATAATTTGATGCTACGGATGTATTGAATATTGTCTCGTCTGGTATTCGATCTGGATTCCACCGCTTGGCAGTATATCATCATCCTCTTCAAATATAGCACCGGGTTGCTTATCTTCATACAGTGAATCTACAGAGAATCTGCAGAACTATTTCTTCAAATATAGCACCGGGTTGCTTATCTTCATACAGTGAATCTACAGAGAATCTGCAGAACTATTTCAAGGCCGTTTTACACTACAGAAACGATATCGATCATATATCTCAACTGTGGAGCACAGATAAGCAATAAGATAATTATAATTAGTGATACGCCAAATAAGTAAATAGGAACACTGCGTAATTGTATTGTTTATTTAACAGTTTTCAACTATATTATACATTTATAAAGAATTGGTTTTCTCTTTGAACAGATCATTTAAATGCAGTACATTTTCAATACCTGCTAAAATAAGCTTAAAACGGTAAACGTTACACCACCCTCCCTCGTCACGTGTCAACACAAAATTCGTATGATATCTATTAAGAGACCATCACAAATCGTCACAGATGTGTGACCCCCCCATCCCCTAGGTTCATGTCGTTATTTATGGACGGTCCCTAATGAAGAGATGCTTATTGCCACTCTGGGGTTATTACATTGGGCATCAACCAACATGGCTGGCGTGTTAAGTTAATGGCTTTGGTACAATGCGCTGCTTTAGCAGATTGGCACATAAACTTGGAGTGCGTAAACAAATCCTCACGGTGCAATTGCGACGCTGTCGTTACTGTTATCTTTCCATGTCATCTCAGAGACTTGATTGCTGAGGAAAATGTTTGTCTGTGGGGTGATTGGGTTAGATTTGTGGTCCTTTTGGGTGCGTTGAAGTTGGCAGTGCCAATGAGTATTGAGTTGTTTTCTTGAAGAGGCGCTATGTAAATTCAGCTTGAATGAATGAATCTGAGAGCTTGGAGTAGTGTGGGATATTGATAATAATAATGCATTGTCAATTCATATGTATTTCTGCGTTATCAAGAAGACAAGTCGGACTGTAGGACCATGACATTAGAATGGTACCTTAACAATAGGCTCAGTGATAACAATAGTTATATTCATCCAGCAATTCTGCTTATTTTCTTATAATTATATGAATTCAATAATTCTGATATGCAAATATGTCAAAAGTTAAACCTTAAACATAGCGATAATTCTGATGTAATAAAATTGGTATAATTAATAAATAATTTAATGCAAAAATGGATCCTGAATTTGATTTGATTTGTACATGCCATAGATCTATGCTTCACATCTCTTGCTATAGATCTTCTTTTGTAATAAATATGGGTCTGGGATATCTTAAATAAATTTCTCTTAATAGAACACCATGGGTGGAGACTTGGGCGGAGACTTGGGGGGACGAAAACGACCGGCCGAAGATTTTGGGTGGACGAATGGCTGAGTCGTCGACGAAATTTTCCATTTTTGCCGGCCAAAAAAGTTGACGACCTTTTTTCAGTCATCCATCCGAAAATGTCGACGAAAACCCAATATTGTCTGCGGAAAAAGTTGACCTTTTTTTAGTCGTCACTTCTAACGTGACATGTCCTAACGCTTAACGATTGGGGGGACAAATGAATGGACCATCCCCCACCACATTAATTGAGGGGACCCTGTCCCCCCCCCTAAGTCTCCACCCATGAAGAGCACCAGCTTCACATTTCTCTATTATGATTTCAATCCCCCTTCTTGATCTTCTCCCTCCGATGTCATCGTGTCGTACGTTGCTTGCGCAGATAAAGACGATCGACGACAAGAAGGGCGTGGGTCTTGACCTCATCGGCAGGGTCATCAGATCGAAGCACCAGCTGGCGATGGTCGAATGCGAGGACTCGAATGGAAATACCCCATTGTCGGAGGCAGCAAGTGAGTGAGAGACACGTGAATGCGGGTCGGTGAACTGCATTTGCATGTTACGTTGGTTTCTCATCGGAAAATTGACTTTCTTTTATGGTGAACGATTTGAGATCTGGATGATTTGGTACTTTCGAGGTGGAATGGGATCATATTGTGGTGGTGGTGGTGGTGGTGGTGGTGGTGGTGGTGGTGGTGGTGGTGGTGGTGGTGGTGGTGGTGGTGGTGGTGGTGGTGGTGGTGGTGGTGGTGGTGGTGGTGGTGGTGGTGGTGGTGGTGGTAAAGATGCATAATGGTTGGTGATACTGATAGTGTTAGTGAAAATTGTGGTTCTTGTGTTGTGGTGGTGGACTGGTGGTGGTGGTGATCAGGTGATCTTAGTTGTGCTGGTGTATGTAGTGGTGGTATTGGCTGTATGCCTGTTTGTGGTGTGATACCAGTGTTCCTGTTTGTAACAGTGTTTATGTTTCTTTGTGGTGGTGATTTTGTTAGCATTGCTTGAGTTGATAGTGTTTGTCAATGTGTGATGCCTTGGCACTCCTGCTGGTACTGGGAAGTATAATATAATACTAATTTGTCACCCTCTGACCTCCACTCCACAGTCCAACCCTACTTGAATAGTTGCATTGAGATCAATAGTTATTTCTCCATAAATGAATGTTTTGAATTCCAAAATAAAAATAATCATTGTGATTTTTAAAAAATGGCTGAAAAAGTGAAAACCATGAACTGCCAAAAAATATTGATGCCCCTAGATTTTGGCACTCCAGGCAACTGCATGCCTTCTATGCCTGTGCCTAAGGCCGCCACGGATGGTGATATTAAGTGCAATGAGTGTAAGAAACCACGTTTCAGTTAGGGCTACTGCATCCTTGATTGGTGCATAATGATTTGGAACTTGATGATTGATGAGCTACAGAAATGAATTGTTTTTGGGGGGCTTTTTTTGTTTCAGGTGGGGGTCATTCGGATACAATTCGACTCCTAATCGAACGAGGTGCTGACCCGAACACCCGAGGTCACTTCAGACGCACCCCTCTCTATCGGGCAGCATTTGCTGGTCACTTGGAAGCAGGTTTGAATAGGGGCTAAATAAATATTTAGTTGCGATGCATTTAATTGGAGGATTTCGCATTGAATTAGGACTTATGTAGTGATGTTTTAGGAAAATCTTTTACGTGTGTGTTCTGATTTTAAATTCTTGTAGATTTTTGCACTGAAAGGTTTTGTCGAAGTGGGTGATAGAAGTGGGTAAAAAAGAATGAAATTTAGTAAAGCGAAGGGGAAATAAGACAA
Organism: Lumbricus terrestris; assembly: GCA_949752735.1. Taxonomy (NCBI): domain Eukaryota; kingdom Metazoa; phylum Annelida; class Clitellata; order Crassiclitellata; family Lumbricidae; genus Lumbricus; species Lumbricus terrestris. The sequence continues at coordinate 20,871,170 of OX457044.1, read as the reverse complement.
AGATGAAAGCTAAAGGACGAGAAATGAGAGTTATGATACTCGACCTTCAATTATTTTTATTTTATTTACCATGATCGACTGTAAGTGAAGTTCAATGTCTAGCTTATGTCAGGCCTATATGTCACCCAAAGTTATTTTATCTTGTCTTAATTAATCCTACCTTTAGTCATTTTAGCTTGGATTCTTAGCCTAGAAATCATTAAGCGACTTGCTACATATATTTTTACCTGTATTACGATTTCGTCATTGTGTTATATTGTATATGTGCATGCCTTAACAAGTCAATGTCACTAGATGCCATCCATACCTTACCTGCAGTTGTTACCTGGCAATTGTTTCAGTGCAGACTCTCCTAGAGTATGGCGCTGATCCACGCCTGTACGCCGAAGACGGCCAGACTCCGGAGCAGATCGCTCCATCTGGACCGCTCCAGACTGTCCTTCACGACTGGGACATTGCCCAGACGGACAGGATGCTCGAGCAGATGGAGACGGAGAAGAATCGGAGGCTGGAGGAGGAACGACAGCGCCGTGACGCGGAGGCCAGCAAACTGGAAGACCAGATCGCGGCCGCTGACCTTGACTACCGCTCGATGCAGAAGAGGGTTGGAAAAACTTTAATATTCAGTGGCTCTAAGTGTTCATTCATTCATTCATTCTTTCATTTATTCATTCATTTATTCATTCATTCATTCTATGAATTTATTGTAGCACCCCTTCAAGAAACCCATTCAGGAGTGCTCCCAGCCTAGCCATAGTTGTCTTTTCATTCATTCATTCATTTATTTATTCTTTCATTCATTCATTCATTCGTTCATTCTATGGGCTTCAAGAATTCTACTCAGGAGCGCTCCGAGCCCTGCCACGGCGAAATAAAAAAGAATTTAGAGATTTATGAAACAAAGTTTTATTGATCAGATGTAATGAACGCAGCTTTTAAGGGAGATCATTCCAAATGGACGACCCTATAATCACGAAAGCTCGGCATTGTCTGGCTGCGAAGCCACCCCGTGGAACTATGAGTTGCCTTTCATAGCAGAGCGAAGAGCCATGCGTGCTTCAATGTCAGAGACAACAGAGATCTTGTGTAGTTAGGATGACGCTCAGCCAAGCTTGCAGCGTGAAACCAGGCTTGTCTAAATATAAAAGCAGAAAAAGAGCAGTAACTTAAGCTTACACAAAGGCAGAGATGAGTGTGAAGTGCTAGCAACTGCATTCTCTTTACCTCAGCATATAAGAAGAGTTGGTGACCAGCAGACCTCTCTCTCTTGCCATTTCAGCTTTCCACCAACTGTGTACGGTCAGTGAGTTCGCAGACCAGATTTCTTCCCTGGTCGGGATTTGAACCCAAACCTCCTGTAACTTTGACAGGATTTTAACTCTGACCTCTCAGTTGACAGACCAGCACACCAACCCCCCACAGTGCCGGCGCTACGGTACCTGAGGCCCCCAAAAAAACCTTGAGGCCCCCATACCTTGTCCTTGAGCTGTCATCTCAGCAAAATTTCTCATAATATAAGTGCTGAAAGACATGGTGCAAGACTTCAATAAATGTCCCCTCCCAATTGTTAAATGTTTTTGAATTTCCATGCTGCAATGGTAGAATTTTAAGCTGTCATCTTTACAAAAATTGCTCATTTTTCAATGCTGTTAGTCGTGGTTTAGGACTTCAGAGTGCCCCCTCTCCATTGTTTAAATTTGTCCTATTTGCCAACTGTAATGGTAACATCTATAGGCTGTCATCTTAACAAAATTTATCATTATTGATGGGCAGTGGATGATACTTATGAAATATTTCTGAAATATTGGGGATACAAGGATTCCGTCCCAACCACAAATTGTGGGGCCGTGCCCCTGTCCACACCCCCAAAGTCTCCTCTTTGGTTGAAGGACAATGCTCTATTGGTTTGCGTAATATTATTTTGTATGCTTTGCGTCGAAACATAAATCGGGGCGTGGTTTCAGGAATGAACAGTCATGAAAGGTATAATTGCTCTACATTTGGGGGCCCTTGCAAACTCCAATGGCTTTATACTTAAGCCCAAAATCAGTATGATATTTGCATTAGGTCTGCTATGGCAGTGCCATAATTATGGTTAGCTGAGGCATGCACCAGACCGGATCTGTGCAGTCACAAATAGCCATAATGACCAGCTAAATTTGGGGGCCCCTTTCCAACTCGGGGCCCCCGGCCGGGGCGTACGGGGGGGTGCTAGCGCCGGCACTGACCCCCACACCATCAAGTGTCCACAAAAACAAAAACTTTCATGATATATTAGCCACAATGTCATGTACATGTGTATGTTTTTCTATATGCAGTGACCAAATGACGTTGACCATTGTCGTTTTTCAATTATTCGGTTTCGTGAAGATCGATATGGTGAAGGCGCTTTGCCACCACTTCTAGTTTGAATTGGTGCCATGCCATTTAATGTACGAGTGAACAGGCCATGCCTGTCCCCTGGATCTTAGTCTCTTAAGCAAGCAACCAACATTATGCAAGCTGGCATCCATGTGCACAGCAGGGCATGAAATGTACACTTCAACCAATGCAGCCAATTGACCACATCTGAGATTATTCTTTAAGCAATTAGTGGTTCTGTGTTAGTGTAAGAAATCATTGAATTCAATGTCATTATTGATTGATGTTTACTTTCTGCTCAATGCAGCTGTGCAAGGCTAAAGGGGAACTGGACAAACGAATAACCGAACACGATCAGGCCATCCTCGCTGGATTCGAGAAAACCGAAATCACTCTGGCGGTAAGGCAAAACTCAATTAGATGCTGGCAGTTAGTAATAATAATAATAATAATAATAATAATAATAATGATAATAATAATAATAGTAATAATAATAATAATAGTAATAATAATAATAATAATAATAATAATTATAATAGTAATGATAATAGTAATAGTAATGATAATAACAATAATAATAATAATGATAACAATGACAATTTGTGTGGTGCTGTGATTTAGCGGTGCCGTTACAAGGCATTTCACATACAACTAACAACAGGATAGGCCTTACAAAATAAGTAACCCTTGTGTGCTGATTAGAATTAGTCAACTCAGTCAGCCACTCGCAGGGCAGGAGGAAGACTGTTCCAGCATCTGGGGCCGGCCACTGAGAAACAGTCAGCGAAGCAAGTTCTCATCCGTCGTAAGCAAAGACAGGCATAGGCGCAACCACCCTAGGGGACCCACGGGACGCGTCCCCCCCAACTTTTGAGTGGTCTCCTAACTTTATTATTATGGTTCCCCCAACTTTTAGGACGGGATTCATTTGGTCCTCCCCAACTTTTAGGACGTGATTGCCCCTATGAAGACAGGGCTTTTTTAAGGAATTTTTAGAACTGCACAACTCCTTTCCTTTCCAATCATCCATGGTAAATTACTTCCAATCGAAGGACAATGACTTTTTGCTAGTTTTAACTGTACAGAAGTGCTCCTACAACTGAACAAATCCATTTAGAACTGCACATTTTGTGTAAAACTGCACGTTAAAAAACGATCAAGAAAAAGATCACTTTTCTCGAGCGATCTAATTCGCAACCCAGAAGTGGAGAAATGCGTTGCGATACAGTAATCACTTATACAATGCCTATAACGTTCCATCTAGCACTATAGTTTCTGCTTGAATTTGCTCAGGCTTGGTGAAGATACTATTTCTTGTGGTTAGCCAGTTCCAGTGGTCCCCAAAAGAATTTTTTTACGCCTATTCATTATCAGTGCATTTAAAACTTAGAATTAATTCTTCTCGTCTGTTTTTAGACGATTCACGATGCGGAGACGGATCTGGAGATTGTGAAGATGGATGTGGAAAAGGCAAGGGACAGACTTGCCAGTCTGAAGTTGGCCCTGAGGGACAAACAGCGTGAGGGTCAAGGTAGGCGTCCAAGGACAACAGTAGCTGTCAACTGGTCAGCGGAGATGTTATGAAGGTCAACATGGAAACAATTCATGGAAATGAGTCATGGTGATGAGTCATGGAAATGAGTCATGGAAATGAGTCATGGAGATGAGTCGTGGAAATGAGTCATGGAGATGAGTCATGGAAATGAGTCTGGAAAATAAGTCTTGGAGATGAGTCATGGAAATGAGTCATGGAGATGAGTCATGGAAATGAGTCATGGAAATGAGTCATGGAAATGAGTCATGGAGATGAGTCTTGGAGATGAGTCATGGAAATGAGTCATGGAGATGAGTCATGGAAATGAGTCATGGAAATGAGTCATGGAGATGAGTCTTGGAGATGAGTCATGGAAATGAGTCATGGAGATGAGTCATGGAAATGAGTCATGGAAATGAGTCATGGAAATGAGTCATGGAAATGAGTAATTAAATAGAGCCATTGGGGGCATGGTACTGCAATGGATAACACGCTGGCGTAGAGTGCAAGAGGTAGCGAGTTCGAGCCCCCTTTGGGCGGACATGCTTTGTAGGCTGCTATTAGCGCTGTGTATTGCAGGCTGTCTGTTCAGTTAGTAGTTAAGTTTAATTAGGATTACTGCATAACTTGTACATGTAAAGCGCAGTTCATTTGCTGGCATTAAATTAAAGAAATTTTTTTTACCCGGAGGTGTACTGGACCCCTCAGGGACTTCACTAACGCCTAATATAAAATCAAAAGTCTGGAAAGGCCCTACTCATCTTCTGTTTATTGGTCGGCAAAAGTGCCCTTAAAGGCCACAGCATTATAGCATTATTATTATTATTATTATTGTATTTTTATTTAAGTGAATCATAGACGTGAGTGATGGAAGCCAGTCATAAAACCTGTCGTGGAAATGTGTCAAGACATTTTGAATAGGGAATTGACAAGAAATTTAGATTTAGAAGCTCTCTTTGAAAAATGACCATTCTCTTAATTTCCTGCTTTGCAGTTTTCAAGCTCTTACTTGAAAAATGTAACCGTGACTCACTGTATTTTGAACCCCTTCTACAATAAATATGTGTGGGCGCCCATGTGTACTAAAATTATAGCAACTTGTCATTAAAGGGTTAAGTATGTAGAGTTAAGTACCTAGCGAGTCACCCATCTCGTGTTGCACTGGATAGGAAATTGTGATTGATTATGACTGCAGTTGAGTAAATTAGGACTAGAATGCCTAGAATTGATTAGGATTTGTTTGAATAAAGATTAGATTGTGTAACATTGAATGAAATGAATAGGTGCAAGGTTGAGTTAAATCGTTGTTATAGATGTGGAGGCTGGTTCAGATGATGCGGGAACTGGTCTGAAGGTTTTTGTGCGTGAACTGGACGATGTGCTCATGAGAGACATTGGAAATCGAATCCGAGACTCAAACAGGCGAGCTTTCGATTTATATCCTTATTTATCATAGCGTGTCTAAAAGCTTGTATAGTGCCGCTCGAAGTTAAGCCTAATCACAGGTGCTACCATTATATAGTATTATGTCTATTATTGTTGTTATTGTTGCTGTTATTAATATTATCATTATTATTATTATTATTATTGTCCATTATTGTTCATGTTATACTTTTAGCTATATATCTGTACATTAATGTGCAATTAGCAATTGGCTAATAAGGAATATACTTACTTAGTTCTTAGTTACTCAGAATTAAATGCTCACAAAATATATCTTATGTAATGTTTAAAGAATGGCATGTCAACATTTCAATGATGAGATGCATTATTTTCCAGTTGCTATTGCGATAGTAAATTAAGATGTTAACAAGGCTTCATTGCGCAATAATAATTTTGTAGGGCGTGATGGTGTAGAGGTATGTTCGATGCCTTGGAGCTGGAAGATTGTGAGTTCAAATCCACCTCAAAAACACCTCTAGCCATCACGTAGGGACCCTGAGCAAGTGCTTCACTCGCACTTGCTCATGCGCTTCAGCATGAAACTCCCATGCAGTATAACAAGTGCTCATACATACCTGCAGTACAATAATAAATAATGATGTTGGTATTGATTGTATAAATCATGACTACTAGTGAAACATGATTACTAGTGAAACAAGATTAATAATTAAGTTCAGGTCATAATTCAAATGAACGATAAACGAGGGAAGATTTTCCTGCTTGCAGATGGCCTCTAATCATCGACGTTCATGAGCAAGCGAGCACTTTTCTGCGCTACAGGGACACAAACTACATCAATGCGCTCAGTCCTCAACAGATGGAGCCACAGAGGATTCGCCTGGCCATCCTTGGGTCCCTCAGGTAGAGACCTCACAAACACTAATGTGGCGTTGAAATATTTACAGAACCACTAAATTGTCTACTTAGAGGAGACATACATAGAGAGCATAATTGGGGCGTGGTGGTGTAGTGGGTATGTTCGTCACCTTGCAGCCGAAGGGTTGCAGTTTCAAATCCACCTCAAGTCGCCGCGTAGGGACATTGGGCAAGTCCTTCACTCGCAATTGCTCAGCGCTTCGGCGTGAAACTTCGATGCAGTGTCCGCTCTGTTGTCGGGAGCACCACTGAGTAGAAAGCTTGAAGGGGCGCTATAACAAGTGTGCATACATACATACATAATTATTCATCGTCATCATTAGCATCATCATCTTATTCATCATCATCATTTCCTAACACCAGTGTTTTGGCCGTGGTGAGTATGAATAAATTAATGATCTCCATTATCCTTGGTCATTAGTTTTGTCTAGACCAGTGCTGCCCTTGGAGTTGCTTGTGTAACTGACAAGATACGAGAGATCAGGTTGAGATGGTACGGTCATGTGATGAGAAGAGAGGAGAACAGCTACATGAAAAGAATCGTGAAGGCAGATGTCTATGGACGACGCAGTCGGGGACGACAAAAGAAAGAGATGTGAGGATGCGATACAGGAGGACATGAAACACCTCAAACTGAAAAATGAAGACACTGAAGACAGAGGAAAGTGGAAGAGGAATTATAATTTATAAGGTATTTTCAAATAATTTGTTTAATCTTTTGGTTCGTTTGATTGGTTGTGCAGGTATGGAAAGCCGCTGGTTTTGGACATGATGGAAGTTGACATGTTTGACGCAAGCACAACCAGGTTTGATGAAGTTCAGAAAGGATTGATGGATGCAATAATGGACAAGACTATTCTGCAAGAATCTGTGTCAGGCTTCACCTTACTCATTTATTCATTTTTTTCATTTTTGGCTTTCTGCATAATTAAATATTTATTAAAATATGTTCTTGCTTAATGCAAGTAAAGTAACTAAAGTAAATAACGTATTTGCCAATAATGTCTTTAGCGACACAAAGATAGCAGAGAAGTTATTGGTATTCTTATTTGTTTACTGGTATACTTTTACCATTATTTTAGTGCTTATGTCTGCTTGTACATGGCTGGTATAGGTGCCAGTTTAGAATCTTGACAGGAGCTATATAACAACAAGTCACATACTGAGTCACAGACTCATGCTGTGTGTTTAGCAGAAGTCAAACTCATGTTTGCTGATGGTGGTGCTGGTGTCAGTGTTGCTTCATGTGGTGGTGGTGGTTGCAGGGTGGTAATGTGGAAGAAGGTGGAGTGATGATGATTACCAGTACTATAGTAGTGATTGCGATAGTTACTATGATGGTGAGATAGTACAATACAGCAGATTTTCCATGCTAATCTGTGTAATTGAATTCTAATTCTATGTACTTGAATTATAATTCTAGGTACTGTAATTGCATTCCAATTATAGGTTCTTGAATTTACTTGAATTCTCTTTCAGATGCTAGGTACTTGAATTCTAATTCTAGGTACTTGAATTCTAATTCTAGGTACTTGAAGTCTAATTCTAGGTGCTTGAATTCTTATTCTAGGTACTTGAATTCTTATTCTAGGTACTTGAATTCTTATTCTAGGTACTTGAGACTTGTTCGGAGTTCAGATGGTGACGAGTACAACAAGAACCAGTTCAGTGAAAGCAGAATTCAGAATTTCAGGTTCTTCATCTTAACAAAGAGTCCTTTTCCAGCAACCGAATTGGTCGAACGCACTTACCCCATTCGAGTATGTATCCCTTCCACCGCCTAAGCCCCCGCAAAGCATCAGCGCTCAATTTGTTTGGTATGGAAGAGAGACTCTTTTCTCCACGGATTCTGTCTTCCAGAATTTTGCATCTGTTCTCATATTTAGTATTTTATGTATTCCACAACAAGTAAAATTTCTGAGTCAGAGACTCAATTTGTTTGGGTAAAGGAGGAACTTGCCAGCCGCTGATTCCACCGAAATATCGTCTGGGTGTTGACCATTGTGGATGTTTTGATTATGGTTTGGCTTTAGTTTGCCTTCAGTTAATGCTTTCTATTTTTAGATGATGGTGCTATTGAAGTTACTTAATAATAATAATAATAATACAGTAATAATGACAATAATAAGAATCTTTATTTAATTCAACTGACACAATGCAGTATGATAACAATTCGTAGTAGGAACAGATCACTGTAGACAAGGAATCTTGAAGTACTTGGGACGTATTGTTAGCTAATGAGAAGATCTGTGCCTTGCTGCTGCCAATATTTACTATTTGCATGAATATTTATATAGTACCCTCAAGATTATTAGAGAGGGCTACATGAGTAATTATGTGGTTATGTGGTTACACTACTATTTTACAGCTATGCATATGCTGCTTTTCCTGACTGCTGTACAAAGTAACTTTTTAACTACGGTATATGGAGCTGAATATACAAAATATGGATTGTAGCAGGACTTTTTTAACGTGCAGTTGTACACAAAACGTGCAGTTGTAGAAGCACTTCTGTACAGTTAAAACTGGCAAAAAGGTCATTGTCCTCCGATTGGAAGTAATTTATCATGGAGGATGGGAAACGAAAGAAGGGGCTGTGCAGTTCTAAAATTCCTTAACAACAGCTCTGGATTGTAGGTGATTATACACTATACAGCAGATATAAGTAAAGAGCTAGACTCAAGTACATGCGTTAAACAGATGTTTAATATAACTCACTCTTCGTAGGGTATTTGAGTTTCATATTCCCTGATTGACAATACAGTTTATTTATTATGTGGCAGCATAGAAGGAAGTAATTGTCCTTGTTACTTAAAGTTATGCAAGGGTGTTCTTAGAAAGGCTTGCTGTTCCAATTTCTCGTATGGAACGCTTTTAGTATTTAGTTTTCGGTTTTGAAACTATTCAACCGAAACAAGTCAATTATTCCGTTCATTATTTGATCTGAAGACAATCATATCAAAATACTGTGGAACTTTACTACGTAACTTTACCATTACAAGTTGCATCTTTGAGAACAGTAGTTTGCCATCATCAGTATTTTCTAAGTTAGCTTTATTTCCTGATGTCAAGTTCTGTGGAAGTGCCTTACTATTATTTTCTTTACCAGTATTAATATTTTTTCATTTTGTTGTCATTGTTATTGTTTATTATTATTGACATTCATTATTAGTAGCTGTAGTCATAGCCAGCAGGAACTATTTTTTGTCTGGGCTACCATTTAAAGAGAGCCCAGGGTGATGATGGTAATGTCCGCAAAAGTAGCTCTTATTTTTTATCATTTTTATTCTGTCAGTTTAGTAATTCATTTATTAACTGCCTTTTTGTATATTACTTATTATCAGACTTACTTGTTTACTTAATATTGCCTTTATTTCATATTGTATTACACTGGGTAAGTGTAATCCCTCAAGGAACAAGAAGTAGCGCTATAGTGTTACTGTTTGAAACATGCTATAGTTCCAAGACTGATTGAACTGTTGCTGGTAAGGAAATTGACAATATTGCTGTCATCTTGGTGCTGGTAAGGAAATTGACAATATTGCTGTCATCTTGGTGCTGGTAAGGAAATTGACAATATTGCTGCCATCTTGGTGCTGGTAAGGAAATTGACAATATTGCTGTCATCTTTATCAATTTTTCTATTATTATTTCTAGTTGTATTGTTGTTCTTCCGCACATTGTTGTCTGACTCTGTGAGACTATTAAGAGATTTCACTGTGCAACCAAAATGCCTTGCTCAGTTGCTAGTACTATTTTGTTGTTTAATTTAAGTCGTTGCATTTTATGTTGTAAGCGTTGTTGCTGTTGCTCAGTATTTCAGTCTCTTGCCGAGTTTGCAAAAGCAAAAGAGTGCAATTAAAACGTTTAAATAGGAGAAAATACTTTACATTTAATTGATTTATATGCGAGGATCATCTTGCTCAGTATTACTTACATTACACTCATTGACTTGTTACGTTATTATTGGTGTTATTTTTTGATTACATGAAATTAGATTGTTTTGCTTGCTTTTCAGTTATGCTGTTGACATTAAAATGAAAATGTGTTTTTATATTACAAATCAGTTTGTCAGGGCTTAAAGTGTGGCTGGACGGTCATGGACGGCGTCCATGTACTTATTTTTGAATCTGAATGCCGTCCAGCCACTTATTGGCCAGCAATGACTGGAAAGGTAAGGGGCGTCCAGACACTTATTTTTCCACACTTTAAGCACTGGTTTTAGTCTTATCCCGTGGTGAAGAACTTGCGTTTAGAAGTTGCATCTTTTAAGGTTCTGTCTTTTTTGGTAACAAACAGTTGTTTGCCCTTCAATGTCCACAGCTGTCTTCCAATAATATTGGACTTTTTCTAAGGTTCCAGTTCACTCTTTGGCTTGCCATAGTTCTCATTCAAAATCCATTACTCTGCTTGATTGATTCATGTAGAATATTAATTTAGTAGGCCAGGCTAGACCTATTAAATTTCAACTTGTTTGTCTAACCAAGGAAATCCATACAACACACACCATTAGGCCTACCTACCTTCAGAAGTCACTATTTCTCTTTCTCATTACCTTTTAAACATCTTGGTTCATGTTCTGCATTGCCTTTTACTATTACTGCTACCCAGAGCTTAAAGTGTGCCTGGACGGTCATGGACGGCGTTCATGCACTTGTTTTAAAATCTGAACGCTGTCCAGCCACTTATTGGCGAGCACATACTAGAAAGGAAAGAGGCGTCCAGGCACTACTTTTGGAAAGGTAGAGGGCGTCCAGGCACTTATTTTTCCACACTTTAGGCACTGCTGCTACTACTGCTACTTCTGCTACTACTAGGCCTACTATTGCAAAAGTAGGCAGGCTCAGGGCCGTCTTATCCAGTAGGCACAGTAGGCACTGTGCCTAGGGCCTACGAACTTACCAGGGGCCTACGAAATCCTGCAAAAAATATATTTAAAAATAAATGCAGTGATTATTGGTCAATGACCGGAAAAACAAACAGAAAACGAAAACTTGCAAATTTAATTTTAACGAGCTAACTTTTTAAGGCTAGAGTTAGCTAATGAAACAGTGACAATCATGTTAGCTTTGCGGCTCTTTGCATTCGCGAATTCGCTTATAACGTCTTCAAATGTCATTTCTCGCATTAAGTCGTTTTCAATTGAAAGCAATGCAAGGGAGGATAATCGTGCCTGTCCCATCGTTGACCGAAGGTAATTTTTGATAATTTTCAGTCTCGAAAAAGAACGTTCACCTTCACAACTTGTTCAAAAAATAGAAAGATAAATTCGAAAAGCATAGGCCTAATTGATATTTGGAAAACTGGAGGCCAGCTTTTCAGCTATTTGTGACCTAATAATTTCAGCTACAGATTTATTGTCTGCAAACATTCGAGAAAACAAAAGAAATTCGTCAATAAATGCATTGCTCTAATCACTATTTCTTCAGTTGATAAAGTTCTGTCAAGAAGAAAATTGAATCTTTCATGTAGTGTTGCGTAAGCTGCTAGCCGCTTTCCCATCTCAGTTATAGGCCTAAGTCTGTCAATGATCACAAAACATGGTTCAACATAATTTTAAGAAATAATGTAAATGTGTTGCAATTTGAATTAATACAGAGTTGGATAGGCCTTAGGGGCCTACGAAAAGATTAATATGCAAAAGTGCCTAGGGCCTACAATGACCATAAGACGGCCCTGGGCAGGCTATACAGGCCTATGCATGCCTTCTATTACTGTAGCGATTGTATAACTACGCTACAGGTTTCTGGTCGGTAATATTTTTATATTATTATTTTATTTAATTTTTGATCGGTTTCAGAGATCTGATATATATATATAGGGTTTTCTTTCGGTGCTTCGTGTGACCTAGATTTTAATGTTGATTTGCGCTTGACACGGGTCACAGCGACCGCTGACGTAGCCGCTGCAGCTGCGTCTCCGATTCGCGTATATTCCCACGATAAGGCAATCGACGCCTCGGCCGTCTTCAAAGGCCGCGCCGCTTGCAGTCGATGAGGGTAATTAAACTTTCGCACGCTCTCTGAGGTGGTCTGATGATCAGAGTGAGCGAGGAATACAGCCAGCCAGACAAGCACAGGCAGGGACACGGATTGAGAAGGAAACACCGTTGGCGTGTGGGTCTGTGTACGTGTGTTTTCTCAAGGTTGAACTGGTGCATTTGATGCCTACGTGATCAGCGGCAGATGGCGCTTTTCAGAAGGAGAGATAGAAGGAGAAAGACAGTGAGCTATAGACAGACGCGGAGATACACAGGAGAGGACGCAGCTGGCAGCTAATTCTTGCCGCCTTGAAACAGCTGCGTTGCTGCTGGGTTTGCGCGCGCGGCTCGCTTGCTGGTCATGCGCAGAAAGGGGGACGCTCTCCTTGCCAGGCAGTAATAAAAGAGCAGCGCGACGCTGAGAGGCTCAGTTGCGCACAGGATCTCAGGGCGGTCGGATGTATTGCGGCGGTTGGTAGTTTTAGGCTCGATCAAGTTGGTGAAGCATGGCCAGGATAAGCGCCTGCTTGCACTAGTTGCGCATACACGGATTCTGTCGGCGATTCATTCTCTCTCGACATGGAGTCGATTAAATAAAAGAGTTTGTTTGTTGCGAGAAATACATCAGCGTCGCTGCAAGTTTTGCCTTCGCTTTCGCATTGGATCTACTCCTGGATTAATCGGTCAAGGCCTCTCTTCGCCCTGTCACATGGAGTGATTTATCGTGGGCTTCGAATCGTCAGCGCTCTGTTCTCGTTCTTCGGAATTGTGTTGCGAAGCGTTTGTTCGTATTATTTGCCTAAGGGCGTCTTTCTCAAACGGCTTGGATACATAGCCGAAATTGTTGTTCATTGCGTGAAATCAGCGACGGATTTAGCTGATCTTTTCGGGCGTTTCAAACTCGACGCCTTGCTTGTGCCTTCGTCGCCTCTCTTGGAATTCGACTTCGTCGATGTTCTTCGCACACGATCGGCTTTGTCCCTTGTCTTCGGACATAAGGTACGCTTTATTGGGGAATTAATACGATCGGTTATTTAGATATTTTGGGCTGAACTGAAATTGGCTGTGGGACTTGAGAGTCAATCGGGATTTAATTTAGGCCTACTCCGGTTGATAGGTGTTTGCATTGAATTGTTGCATTTGATTTTCATTGAATGTCTTTACCAAGGATAGGAACTGATAATTAAACTTACTGACTTTTATGTTTGATTGCTTTGAACATAATTGATGTCAATTGAAGATTCAATTGAGTGTTAATAATAAGAAATATTAAATAAAACTACTGACTTTGATCATTGATGGCATTGAATGCAACTGACGTTGAATGAATACTTGATTGATTGTGAGCTATAAAGATAGGAGTCATTTCTATAGCGCTATGGAGGAGTCTAGGCCAGTCACTCCTGCTCAGCCTTCGAGGCCCCCGTCCTCAATGGAGATATTGCTTGAGGCAATACAGACTAACGCTAAGTCTTCACAGGAGGCTATGCAAGTGCATGCTAAGTCAACTCATGATGCTATGACTTCTATACAGTCGTCTTTGCAACTGAATGCCAGAGAGACGCAAGAGGCGATTGCCACGGTGGAGTTTAATGTCCTGGCAGTGCAATCAAATGTTAGCGATGCTATTTCCTCAGTGCAATCAAATGTAAGAGAGGAAATCTCTTCTGTAAAATCTTATGTCAGAGATACGCAGGATGCAATCACCTCAGAGCAATTAAATGTCAGGGAAGCGCTGACGGAAGTTGTATCACGATTGGAAAGGCTAGAGGCATCGCCGGTACCCAAGCCTGCTGTGGATTTGAACCCTGGTTACCTCACCGCTATTACCACTGCGGACGCGCCATACCACTCGACCATCGGCCTGGAGGAAACTTTGGGTGCTAGGCCTAAAGATTTCACGCAACCTGGTATATTGCGAAGAAGTGATAGATTGGCTGGTAGGCCGCCAATTTCATATAGGGAGTACGGTAGTCGAAAAGACTGGCCGCCTTTCCTGGGTTGGGATTCGAACCCAGAAGTCACCTCCTCCTGTCCTCCCTCTATCTCTAGAGCTTGTCCACAGCAGCACGCGGTCCCATCAGGCGAGGATCCGGAAGTGGCGACTCCGGGGATGCCGATAGGGGCGGGCGTTACAATTGGTCCCAGCCAGTGGGGTCAAATTAGTTCTAGAGATTTTGGCGATGATAGGTTAGAAGAGGAAACTGACTATGCTAGAACAGGCGAAATGGCAATTTCTTTTGAAAGAAGGAAGGAAAGGGAATTTGCGGATATTGTGGATATAATGTCTGATGATGGTAGTGTAGACATTGAGATCAGCAAGATAATGGAATCTAGACCTAAAACTGTTAAAATAATTGATAACAGAATGCATGCAGCACAGCAACCGGAGTTTAGAAATTTTGAAGTGAATAAACCGATCGCTAATAAATTGTCACGGGAGGGGGGTGATAAGGTCAACCCAGTCCCTTTGGCCTCTTCGTCCCTTCCTCTCGTCGAGTATCCTCGACCGGATCCACAATGGAGAATTCAAGCGTCGCTCGCAAAGGTCGATCAACAAAGAGTGGAAATAGCACCGAGTCGGGCCGACATTCCACAACCAGCGCCGGCAATGCCGACCTACCAGGCCGTGACTGATTATGTCCTCGACGGCCGTGCAACGTCGACCATGGTTGGTCGAGATTACGCTCGACTCGACCTTCCTCCTGGACCAGCGGCGATGGCAACGGTCGACTGGATGCAACCATACGCTCGTCCCGACTATTCAAACATGCCGTGGAGGTATGCTCCGACCTACGCTCCGAACGCTTTCTACGGTAGTAGCGACAACCGGGTTTGGGTCGACCCGCCTCGCTGTCTCGACCCGCTTCGACCAAGCGACGCCGTCTTTCCTCGGTGGCCAACGGTCGTGGAATCGGCGAGGATGAGTTCATGCCTGGGTGCGCAAAACTTCGGATTTAGCCGTGATGCCGAACTACCGCGATGTCAGGCGGTAATAAAGTCGACACCTCTGGAGAGAAATGAAACGACGGCCGATAATAAAGCGACGTCTGCGGTTGGTGAAACGAAAGCACTGGCGTCTACCAACGTTTCGGTCGGTCCTATCAAAATAGTCCCGACGACCACCGTCGCAACGCAAACGACCGGCGACCGGGAGCTACCGTCGATCAGTTCAAAGGGAACAGTCAAGGAACTTGAACCGACCGCGTCTGCAACAGCTAAAGAGGGCGAGGTTAAACAGCCATCGACTTCTCCTCCTAAGCCAACACAATTCCTGAAACTCGGGTCTTTTAGCGGAAAGACGGACGTTGAAACATTCTTACGAAAATTCTCCGTGTGTGCCAGGAATAACAGATGGACGGACGAGGAGAGGTTGAACCAATTAGTGGTCTCATTGGTTGAACCGGCGACTCATTTGCTGAGCGAGTCGAACGCAGATAGCTTGGACACTTGGACGGCTTTGGTTCAGCGACTTCGAGAACGATATGGTAACGCTGAACAGCAAGCTTTATTTCAGACACAGCTGAGTACTCGAAAGCAGAAAGCCGATGAAGATATGGGAGTGCTGGTCGATGATGTGCGCCGTCTGACCACGCGGGCGTATCCCGGCTCTTCAACGGTCCACAGCGAGGCAATTGCTGTTCGTGCATTCCTGGATGCCCTGAGAGATAGAACGCTTGCTCTGAAAATCCGAGAGCGAGAACCGAGATCCCTCGACGAAGCCTACAAGGTAGCGATGCGATTGGACGGCTATCAGAAAGCAGAAGACGGTGGCCATGAGCAGCACGAACGACGGTATGGACGTGTTAACGCTGTCAGAGAAGAAGAAGAATCGGTGGTGGAGGCCCTGCTACACCGCATAGAACAGTTGGAGAAACAAGCGAAACAATCGGTGCCGACGCCTCAGTACAGAGACAATAATCGCGGGTCATGGAGAGGCCAGAACGGGTCAACAAGAAACGAATGGTCGAACGCCAATGGAGGCAATGGACGGGGAACTCCACGGTGTTTCCTATGTCATCGGCTTGGTCATTTGAGCTCGGCCTGTAGAAGTCGACCACAGAGAGAAGTGGAAACGGAGGCAAGACCATCGCCGCGGAGATGCTTCGAATGTTCAGCAACGGACCATATAGCGCGCTTTTGTCCTCTTCGACAACAGCAGCAGGCTCCACCTAGCGACAACCTTGGACAACCGGTGGGCGATAACCACGACAACCCCAGCGTTGGCCGTGTGTTCGCTGTTCGGTCCGCTCCAGCGCCGAGCAGGGACCAGCGGAACGGGCAGAACCAGGAGCGTCGGTCGCGGAGGTCGCCATCATCGTCGAGGAGGCGAGACAGTGGTCGGAACTCACCAAGAGAGGAGCGACGCTGTTTCTACTGTGACGACAGTTCGCACCTTTTGAGGAGCTGTCCGCTTCGCAATGGACCCCCTGAGGACCGGATCTGGAGGATGCTGGGAGAACCGACCGGACTTCGTCCGCCTGAGAACTTGACGTCAGCTGGGTAACTCTGTTAAATGACCGCTTAATTTGCGGCCATTTTGAATGCAGGAAGCACCTGTAACACTGTTTTATTTCGATTGTGATGAATACATTTTTGATTTACATGTGGAAGTCTTTACATGTGTGTGTGTTACTGTGTAAATAACTGTATTCTTGCATCGTATGTTGTGCCTTCATATATGTATGGCATAGTATTAATATTTGTATTGCATTACCGACTGTCTGATTAATGTTCGCAATGGTGATATAGATTAGTATTGCATTGCATTTGCATTGAAGCGATGGACAATTTTATTATTGCCTTGCTACGAACAGGATATGAATGTCATTGCTCTTGCATTGCGCTATATAAATATTAATTTGACATGAAGATAGATTGACTAAAGCTGCATATTTTAATTAAGGCCATTGATCATGATTATGTGAACTTAACCGACCTTTCTTGAAGCTAGGTTAAAATAGTAGGCCTATGTCTCTAAGAAGTGATTCTGAGATAATGCTCGGAGGCGAAATCTGCATTAGGCCTATGTTTCGCTTTATCTATAGTCTGATTGTTTAAAACTAATTTTAAGAGGTTTGCACAGTTAAATTTTAAAGCTCCTAATTTCCTTGCATAGAATTTTTATATGCGTAACTATTATCATCGTATATATATAAAGTTAAAAGGCGCTAAGTAAATGGTTAATCGACCCATGTAGCACTTGACTGCATCTTGAGGGATTAGGCCTATATATATATAGTTTACCCTGAGGATAGGCCCATACTATTCTGAGGTTCGGCAAAATTTGTTGGCATGTTGTATACAGTAGATATATAATCTGCCTTGATTAAAATGGTAGGCCTAAGAGTGTTAATAATGTTAAGACATAGACGACAATAATATTTAATTATGCTGTTGTTCTATGAATAATATCAGATCGCAACGGGATTATATATATAGTTGGTCGCGTTTAAAATGTAGGCCTACTTGTTTTAATAGCCTAACGCTGAGGAATAAGCGATAATTTAGTTATGCTGGTAATTTTTGCAATTAGGCCTAATTTTGTGCAGGTCAGCGCGACCTTAGTCGTACGATGCACTTTAACCTACATGTAAAAGGATCATGTTTGTTGCCTAATTCTCACAGCTAGACGCACGCTGTAGATGCATGGCGTGGGGAAATAGGTACTGAGTCGACGCATCAACGCGGCGATTATTATCGACCGATGATTTTCCCAGGCGCTGACGCGTGTGTGGCCTGATGCATGTGCTAATAATAGACTGCCTGAAGGATGATGCAAATGCATAAGATAGACTAAAGTGGCCTAACTGTTGATTTGTGCTTTAGACTAAGATCTCATATTAAAATCATGATAATCCTTTTAGGCCTAGGATTTTTACGATTATACAATGTGACTGTTTTGTAACGTTAATTGCAATAATATGTTACGTTAGCCTATGTTTAAATGGCCTATTTTAATTCTGTGCATAATCGGTTGCATTTTTTAATAATTAAGTAGGCCTACTGAAAGATGTTGGGAAGGGAGCGGCTTATTAAGCTGAAGTTAGGCTTGGTCTCTTACGGTAAGCTTTGATGGGGAGCCTACGGATAGTTATAATGAGCATTGGCCTTTGGAGACTTAAGCTGTGTGTGTACTCTCAGGTAATTTGCTATGATAGCACCGTTGTTAATGGGATTAGAGACTTAGGTTTAACTGCTTAGATGAGTCTTTAAATGTAGACGTTTGCCTACAGTGAAATGCCTAAAGAAGTCTCGATAGTAAAGGCCATGGGTGGCCTATATCAGATGACCTGTTGTAAAGGTAACGGAAGTCTAGTGGTTTTTGTGGCTGTCCCGTGGGTTTTTAAGTCAATGCTTGCCGTGGAGGACTTTGTGCTTAACTAAACTCAAGGAGACCTATATATAGAATTGCTTTTGAGCTTCACTGAACTATTAGCGATGGAGCTATATAATTATAATAATAATAAATGTTTCTTTCGCTTGAACTGACATTTAACGCTAAAATGTGAACTTTCTGATGCTTACGTTGATGACTGTTCATTGCATATATTTTTTAATTCTTGCATTTGATCCTTGATGTAAAAATTGGAGTATGGCCTTACTAACATTTCAGGATCCATTTTTCCAATTAAAGGGATCCTGAAATCAGGGAGGACCGAGAATAGTGTAGCGATTGTATAACTACGCTACAGGTTTCTGGTCGGTAATATTATTATATTATTATTTTATTTAATTTTTGATCGGTTTCAGAGATCTGATATATATATAGGGTTTTCTTTCGGTGCTTCGTGTGACCTAGATTTTAATGTTGATTTGCGCTTGACACGGGTCACAGCGACCGCTGACGTAGCCGCTGCAGCTGCGTCTCCGATTCGCGTATATTCCCACGATAAGGCAATCGACGCCTCGGCCGTCTTCAAAGGCCGCGCCGCTTGCAGTCGATGAGGGTAATTAAACTTTCGCACGCTCTCTGAGGTGGTCTGATGATCAGAGTGAGCGAGGAATACAGCCAGCCAGACAAGCACAGGCAGGGACACGGATTGAGAAGGAAACACCGTTGGCGTGTGGGTCTGTGTACGTGTGTTTTCTCAAGGTTGAACTGGTGCATTTGATGCCTACGTGATCAGCGGCAGATGGCGCTTTTCAGAAGGAGAGATAGAAGGAGAAAGACAGTGAGCTATAGACAGACGCGGAGATACACAGGAGAGGACGCAGCTGGCAGCTAATTCTTGCCGCCTTGAAACAGCTGCGTTGCTGCTGGGTTTGCGCGCGCGGCTCGCTTGCTGGTCATGCGCAGAAAGGGGGACGCTCTCCTTGCCAGGCAGTAATAAAAGAGCAGCGCGACGCTGAGAGGCTCAGTTGCGCACAGGATCTCAGGGCGGTCGGATGTATTGCGGCGGTTGGTAGTTTTAGGCTCGATCAAGTTGGTGAAGCATGGCCAGGATAAGCGCCTGCTTGCACTAGTTGCGCATACACGGATTCTGTCGGCGATTCATTCTCTCTCGACATGGAGTCGATTAAATAAAAGAGTTTGTTTGTTGCGAGAAATACATCAGCGTCGCTGCAAGTTTTGCCTTCGCTTTCGCATTGGATCTACTCCTGGATTAATCGGTCAAGGCCTCTCTTCGCCCTGTCACATGGAGTGATTTATCGTGGGCTTCGAATCGTCAGCGCTCTGTTCTCGTTCTTCGGAATTGTGTTGCGAAGCGTTTGTTCGTATTATTTGCCTAAGGGCGTCTTTCTCAAACGGCTTGGATACATAGCCGAAATTGTTGTTCATTGCGTGAAATCAGCGACGGATTTAGCTGATCTTTTCGGGCGTTTCAAACTCGACGCCTTGCTTGTGCCTTCGTCGCCTCTCTTGGAATTCGACTTCGTCGATGTTCTTCGCACACGATCGGCTTTGTCCCTTGTCTTCGGACATAAGGTACGCTTTATTGGGGAATTAATACGATCGGTTATTTAGATATTTTGGGCTGAACTGAAATTGGCTGTGGGACTTGAGAGTCAATCGGGATTTAATTTAGGCCTACTCCGGTTGATAGGTGTTTGCATTGAATTGTTGCATTTGATTTTCATTGAATGTCTTTACCAAGGATAGGAACTGATAATTAAACTTACTGACTTTTATGTTTGATTGCTTTGAACATAATTGATGTCAATTGAAGATTCAATTGAGTGTTAATAATAAGAAATATTAAATAAAACTACTGACTTTGATCATTGATGGCATTGAATGCAACTGACGTTGAATGAATACTTGATTGATTGTGAGCTATAAAGATAGGAGTCATTTCTATAGCGCTATGGAGGAGTCTAGGCCAGTCACTCCTGCTCAGCCTTCGAGGCCCCCGTCCTCAATGGAGATATTGCTTGAGGCAATACAGACTAACGCTAAGTCTTCACAGGAGGCTATGCAAGTGCATGCTAAGTCAACTCATGATGCTATGACTTCTATACAGTCGTCTTTGCAACTGAATGCCAGAGAGACGCAAGAGGCGATTGCCACGGTGGAGTTTAATGTCCTGGCAGTGCAATCAAATGTTAGCGATGCTATTTCCTCAGTGCAATCAAATGTAAGAGAGGAAATCTCTTCTGTAAAATCTTATGTCAGAGATACGCAGGATGCAATCACCTCAGAGCAATTAAATGTCAGGGAAGCGCTGACGGAAGTTGTATCACGATTGGAAAGGCTAGAGGCATCGCCGGTACCCAAGCCTGCTGTGGATTTGAACCCTGGTTACCTCACCGCTATTACCACTGCGGACGCGCCATACCACTCGACCATCGGCCTGGAGGAAACTTTGGGTGCTAGGCCTAAAGATTTCACGCAACCTGGTATATTGCGAAGAAGTGATAGATTGGCTGGTAGGCCGCCAATTTCATATAGGGAGTACGGTAGTCGAAAAGACTGGCCGCCTTTCCTGGGTTGGGATTCGAACCCAGAAGTCACCTCCTCCTGTCCTCCCTCTATCTCTAGAGCTTGTCCACAGCAGCACGCGGTCCCATCAGGCGAGGATCCGGAAGTGGCGACTCCGGGGATGCCGATAGGGGCGGGCGTTACATTACTGCTACTGCTTTGCTACTGCTACTGCAAATAATTATAATAAATAAGTAATTTTTTTAATAAGTAAATAATAACAATAATACCAAAGTCAGTTAATTGCTCCTACCTTGTAACAGGCGAAGGCTTCGTTGGGTAAAAGCACTTGATGTCCCTTGCACTAACTCTAAAGGGAACAATGGAACAAAGAAATGACCGAAGACAATGGAGTTCATTTATTAGTACCCATCGCTGCCAGATGACATGTTAGGAACATGATGATGATGATGATGATGATGACGATGACGATGACGATGACGATGATGATGATGACGATGATGATGACGACGATGATGATGACGACGATGATGATGATGACGATGATGATGACGACGACGACGATGATGATGACGACGATGATGATGACGACGATGATTGCAAAAAGTAAGGCTATGCAAGCCTATGCAGGATCGGCTGATAATGTTAAAAGGCACTTGTAGGGCTCACTTACAGATAACCATAAGTAGGCCACGTTTGCAAGGCTTTTGACAGGTACTTGTAGAGCATCGCAATCATAAGTGTCTTGTTCTAGTGGCTCTTGTTCAAGCTTAACGTCTCGCATGCTAATTCGAAATGAATGCACGGCGCCTCTAAGTGGGTTCTTATCAACAGAATATTAATAGTGTTGTCTGTAGTGCATGTGGTCCTTGTTGTGAGCAGATGTGCATTATGCATAGGTCTACAGAGTGCTCAGATGACGACGTGTAGGCCTAGTTTTTGTCTAGTAGAAAAATACGGGCATAGTCCCGTCAAATTAAATGATTTCTTTATTTGCCCGTTGTAAGCTGGGTTTTTTTTACCTCGATTAATTATGGCGTGCCCACAAGTTTTTGGATTGTCGCCTTGCCGTCTGCACAAGTGAACAAGCGTTGGCTGTATTCACTAGATGGCGTGAGTTGAATGGATTTCTGTTTATAATCTACTCACTTAAAAAAAGGCTTCGGGCCTATTTACAACATGAACGTGTAGTTTTCAACCATCGCTTCTGGTTATCCTTCAAGCTTGCCAAAAGACCACACCCAACCACTCCCTGATTATATATTGCCTGGCACCGAAACTGACTCAGTATAAAACTACGATGGTGGTGATGGTGATGGTGATGGTGATGGTGATGGTGATGGTGATGGTGATGGTGATGGTGATGATGGTGGTGATGATGATGATGATGATGATGATGATGATGATGATGATGATGATGATGATGATGATGATGATGATGATGATGATGATGATGATGGTGATGGTGATGGTGATGGTGATGGTGATGGTGATGGTGAGGCCTACAGCAGCCTGCAATGTGCACATTCGCCCCTAGGGAGTGGAAGGCAGAGTCTACCTTTAAAAGGAAGGGCCTATCTATCGTGGTATCGAACCTGCGTCTTTCTTATCCTCGTGCAGGGCTGTTGCCGTTAAGTAAGTAAGTAAGTAAGTAGCCTTTATTTGCATATGACAAGCGCACAAGCATTACATGTAAATATCAGGCAATGGCAGAGTTGGTTGGATATGACGCCCTTGTTTATTTTCAGCTTTAAATTCACATTTACACTTACATTTACATTATCCACCAGT
Source organism: Lumbricus terrestris (assembly GCA_949752735.1). Classification (NCBI taxonomy): domain Eukaryota; kingdom Metazoa; phylum Annelida; class Clitellata; order Crassiclitellata; family Lumbricidae; genus Lumbricus; species Lumbricus terrestris. The sequence goes on along the minus strand of OX457044.1, from coordinate 20,848,301 downwards.
AACTAGCCATGCACGATTGACATATGTCAGCCACACCCCTTGACCGCATTAAACGAAAACGTTAAAGGCTACCGGCTGCGCGCTTTGATTGACATATACCAGCCACGCCTATTGACCTCATTGAGTAAAAATAGCCGACGAAGCTCAGAACAGACAGCGGCTGAATGATGTTTTATAGTGGCGTCAATTAAGCGCGTTAGTTTCCCCCGGTCGAGACGATGTAGTCGGCGGCTCTCAGAGCGTAGCTAATGATGTCAAACGCCGAGTCATTTGAGCGTAGACTGGGCGATTCTGTGGGATACTGTTACGCCTAAATAGTGTCCAATTTTCGTGTAAATAGGACCCAATTACATATAGAGTTTCCACTAAATGGGGTCTTATTTAAGGTAGGGTTTCAGCAGATTCAATTGTTAAACAGCCTGTTATGATCTGACAAAGACCATTGGAAAGTGATATTCAGTTGAGCATTGTTAAAAGCAGTCTGTTGAACTCTACAGAACTTCAGTCACTGGAATACATAATCACTGCGATATATCATCAAAAGAACTTTGATTAGGATAGCCTACGGAAAATCTTAACCTTGTTTGCGTGGAATATTTATTATCTCAAGAATTATGCCACTATAGTGTTGGATAAGAAAAAGGTTTTCCACTTCAACTTGGATAAACGAACACAGTGAAAGTTGTTCGGTTTTTCTGGCCGAATCAGTGAAGATATGGAAGCATGGACCGGAGTCTATGTTGCAAGTATGATATTGGCCATAAAGTATTGTCGAGGTGGGTTTAAATATTATCATTGTGGCTATGCATTGTAACTTTTCGGAGCTTCTGAAGCGCCTGTGTTTGATGCATAGGCCTAACTCTTCAACTGCTGGAGCACAAAAAACTAAGGGAGCTCAATAGACGTATACTATGCAGGAATAAAGTTCAGTTATGCAAATATGCCATCTTATATCTGGAATCTCTGTGGCATATGGCCTATGTATATGTGTGGAGGCCTATGTACATGTATATGTGTGAACGTGTATGTGAGTGTGTGTGCATGTAGTCCTAAGTTTACTGTGTATGCAGTGTGTATGCAAAGTTATGTATGTATGTATGTATGTATGTATGTATGTATGTATGTATGTATGTATGTATGTATGTATGTATGTATGTATGTATGTATGTATGCATGCATGCATGCATGCATGCATGCCTGACTGCCTGCCGGCCTGCCTGCCTGCCTGCCTGCCTGCCTGTCTGTCTGTCTGTCTGTCTGTCTGCATGCATACAGACTGTATGCAGATGTGTGTATATATGTGTCTCATTTTCCATCTTTATCTATGCCAAGATAATGCATGCATGCCTGCGTCGATTACAATATAAATGTGCGATGAAATAATGATGATGGATATGACAACAACAACAACAACAACAACAACAACAACAACAACAATGATGCTGATGCTGATGATGATAGGCTGTTGATTTTTGGACGTGAATCATTTTCATTTTTCAATAATATGTTTACGAATGCTACAATATGCTACCGTATTTTACTCATTCCAAACATGTGGCAAGCTGCAACAACAGACCTTCCATATAATTTTTTACGTATTTATATAAGCTAATGAATATATATATATATATATATTGAACTACTCTGATTATAGTAAAATATATATTATGTATACTTGCAAGGTACAAGGTCTATATATATATATATATATATATATAGGCCTATATATACATTTACATGGTTTAGTATCGTATGAAGACTGTCAATAGTTCTTGACTTGCATGAGCTCCAGGCAAATGCATCTCAGAGTCGTATATTATACTCTTTCTCTATCTCTCTCTCATCGCTGCTGTCTTTATTGCTATGAATCTCGCCGCCGCCGACGACCCAACGCTGTCCAGGCACCGTGGACTTCTGTACAGCGGCAGTTGGACGTGTGGCAACGCTCCTAATTTCATAAACATGATGTCATTTGCAATTTGCATATATGCAGATATACTAGATGGACTATATATAGGATCGGTTATAAAGGACCTGACTGATAAGAAGTGTCATCTCTGTGGCTATCAATATAGCAAATGTGCATGCATATATAGAATATAGACAGAAAGGGGAAGCCTTTATATAAATCTCCATAATGAATGTATGACAGTTATTGTATCCTTACGCATTGTTCTAAAAGACAATATAATATGCATGTAAGGAGCCATATATGCATGCGCTAAAGCAGTTGGATGTTAGTTACTATAGTTTTAGTCGTGTTGCCCCATTATTCGGATATCACCACAATGAGTATATGGGTGATTAGGTCTGCAACAGGATGGTGGGTGCCATGCACCCAAGTAATGAGAAATGAAGTGTTAGACTGCAGAGAGGAATGTGCATGCATGGTAAAATTGTTTCAGTGAGTCGCTGGAAGGTTTTAGTGGGGCCGCCCTTCTCCAGTGGTGCACACTCATGCACGTATACATCCACAGAGTACTCAGTACACTGTTCTGATTACTAATCATTACTTGCAGCTTATAACCAATAGTCACTGCTTTGAGAGATATAGGTAAACAAAGGAGCTATATAAAGTAGGCTGTCTCTCAAATCTAGGTAGCCTTCTTCGTCAGTGCAATTCTTATGTAGAGTAGGCCTATTACACCGACTATAGTAAAGTGTGTGCATGCTTTGGTCTGTACTGCAGTGTAGTTATGCCTGTCTGTATGCTTGCTTGTCTGTCTGTCTGTTAGTCCGTCTGTTAGTCTGTCTGTCTGTCTGTCTGTCTGTCTGTCTGTCTGTCTGTCTGTCTGTCTGTCTGTCTGTCTGTCTGTCTGTCTGTATACCTGTCTGTGCCTTATACTCTGTGTGTCTGTTATTGTATATGTGGGTTTCTTAATTCTCACTATCTCAATCTGTCTCTCACCTGGTCTCTCTCTCTCTCTCTCCCACTCAATCTTTTGCTCTGCTCCTCTAATACTATCTCTACCATTCGGTCTCATTCAGCCTCCGCATATTATACAGCTTCCTAAATCTCCATCTTCCCTTTACCTCACTCAACTTTTATCACACCTGCTTCCTTACTTACCCGGCCTCACTCTCTCTCTCTCTCATATATAGTCTCCCATCATCTCCTTTATCCATCACATATCCGCGGCATTTAAGAGCCATCGTGCGTGTGTTTATCGCAGTCGGCGGACGAGGGACGACGCGCGTTAAGTGGATGAGCGGCGGCGCGGCGGAGGGTGTGCGTTGTAACGTCTGGGCTTTTAAGCGAAGCATTAGCGGCTCTATTGCGTTGGTGGCGCCGCTGCGTCGCCCGCCGCAGCGCCAGACGGCCTGCCGCCGCCGCTACCGTCTCGGCCGGGGACGTGGCGAAGACGCGCCCGGGCTGCGGGGCTGGAGGTCGGTGGGGCCGGCCGGTGGGTGGGCGTGGCTACTGCTTGCCCCACCAGATGGCCAGTTGGTCCCCCTCCACGGACTCCTGGATCCTGGGAGTGAATGAGATTCTGTTTTGGATTTCTAGGCAGTTCTCTGCTTACAGTAGTAGTAGCCTACACTTTTTTTTAGAGTAGACATGTGGCCTCGACCGGTATGAGAATTGTAGGAAAATCAGTGGGAGTCGGATGTTGATTTGTGTGGAGTTGGGGGTATGAATAATGAGGGACTTGCTCATAGTCCTAAGTACTAATTAGGGCCTTTACGCGGCGGATTGAGTTGAATTCTATAGTCGGCAAACTTTCACCTGCAAGGAACCGAACATGCTCCTACACCACCGCGCACCCACAATGAGGTGTGCAATGAATATTTTACTGTGGGATCCTAAGAATGACTAGGGGGAGTTGAATCCTCCACCCTTGGCCTCGACCCTTCTGATGTTTCAATTATGTTGATCGCCTAATGGTCGACTTATAGCATTAAGAAGATCCCGTGACTGACCGTTTGCTAGTTTACTGCATGTTGACATAGTATGGACTCTATGGAGACCTGAATATCTAAGACAAACTAAAGAATTGCACAAATATCGCCGTTATTATAATGCATTAAAAAATCTCTGCCTCATCTCCTCATCTTTTTTCTCCATCTTCTCCTTCTTCTTCGTCTTCGTCAATCCAAAATAATATCGTCGTTATAATTTATAATGCACTAAACAAACTGCCTCCTCGTCCTCCTCATCTTTTTTCTCCATCTTCTCCTTCTTCGTCTTCGTCCATCCAGCCTTCCTTCAATCCATCCTTCCTTCCTTCCATCTATCCATCTTTCCCTCCTTCCGTCCATACTTCCTTCCGCCCATAATAGTCTGATGGGTCCAATGGTCCATTACTACTCCCAATTCATTTAGCGCAGCCCTATCTCGCTGTCAGTTTCATAGACAGAGGACCATAGAAGACCACCTCGGGATTCTGAGTGAATGAGGGTAGGCAGCCACAGCACACACCTGTTACCCATTCGGACAACAGACCGCGACTGACGCCACCCCGTGCATATTGTCTGCGCAGTCGCCCTTTCGAACCGGAGCTCGTCAGTCCGACATCTGTCAACAGAAGGCGCCACCGCTTCAAGCCTTTCAGACGCACCACGGACTGCTGTATAATAGTATTTGAACTGCAATCATTGGATGGCAGTTCAGTGGGGAATAATATATCACGTGTAGCAAAAAGACTGACAGAAAAACATACATAATTATGCGCATACATATACATGCATGCATACCTACATGTATATGTAATATGCATGCGTATATGCAATATGCATGCATGATGCATACACACATATCATACATACATACATAATACATACATACATACATACATACATACATACATACATACATACATACATACATACATACATACATACATACATGCATACATGCATACATGCAGAAATGCAGAAATGCATACATGCATACATGCATACATGCAGGAATTGATACATGCATACATACATGCAAACATGCAGGATTGCATACACAAATATACCTACATGCATACAGGACTATCATACTTTACTTAAATTGTTGATTGATTCGAATTGGAAGTAGAAAATCTTGTAGCCATAATAATTTTATTTATTGTCGTATTAGGACTAGAATTAAATGGCTGTTTGACAAATTATTAATTGGTTGTTTAGTTTAATTGCTTAATGATTAGAATTGGAATGAGTTGCTTATCTAATCTATTAGTTATGATTAGAATCGATTACCTACCCACCACCTCCTTTCTTGACCCTGAACTGACCCGACTCTAAAGGCGACCATGATCCACATATTTGCCCTTACCATGTACTTTACCATAACCTTGGTCAACCTCAACCTTTACCATAACCTTGGTCAACCTCAACCTTTTCCGTCAACCTTATAGACAAGATATACAGGCCTGTCCTACATTTACCGTTTCCGTATTTTTCATACAATGCTAGCTCTAATTTTCATCCCAACAAAACCCTTAAATTTGGTTCAATGATAACAAAATTCTGAATTGATTTCTGTAAGCTATCTCAGAGGTGCTTTAACGGTTAACCCATGCTATTCATGTTATTATAAGGCGAGCCTTCTAACCTATTGACCGCCATGACTTAGTCGTTTCTGTACCATTTAAACTTCACGATAAACAGACGTACACAACCAGCGCGACGCCCGGCTGCAGTTTGCATCCATTTGCTACTACACAGCTATCCACACGCGGCGAGACGCGTAGACGGCCTGAAGCAAATAGAGGGCGCCACTTGCGTTCTAATTAGACAATGGGCGGCGCCGACGATTGTTTACCGGTGAGGGTAACGACGAGACGAGAGAAAGGTTGGGGGCGTGGGTGGGGTGAGGAGTGGGGTGGGTTAAGGGACTTCGATTCGCGATTGCTGACAATTGGTCGATGATAGAGAGCGAGACAGACGGACAGACGGACAGACGGACGGACGGACAGACAGACAGGCAGACCGACCGACCGACAGACAGACAGACAGACATACACACACACACATTCATATACAGAGAGAGAGAGAGAGACAGACAGAGTCACAGAGTGAGAAAGTGAGACAAGTGGCAAAGAATGTAGGTTGTAATACGGTGGTCGAATTTCGCTTGCGTAACACCACGTGACACTACGTGGTGCTATCCGATCTATTTAGTTGGCAGTTTTCTGAATTCGAAATTAATATTATTGTCGAAACATAATATTTATTTTAGTTGTTCATTATTCATAGAATCTTTCAATCGACTTTCTAGGTTTGTTTAAAACAAGAATTTATAACAAAAGGTGTAGTTATCATGATATTAAATGAAAAAGTTAAATATAATTTAGAGATGCAAGTTTTACGCTACGTTGACACGAAACCGTCACCCTGCAGACATACAGCCAGACAAAAAGAGACAGACAGACAGACAGACATTATGCACACAGGCACTCAGACAGACAGCCATGCATGCATACAGAAAGAAACAAATTTGTACAGACAGACACATAGACAAACATCGATCAATCAACCAATAATATTTTGCAGCAGAGGCAATTAGATTATATTAAATTCGATTTATGAATAGTAGATAAAACGTAGGCTGATGAATAAAAAATAAAAATTAAATATAAGCAAAAATAAAAATAGAAATTAAAAGAGAATTAGAAATTAAAACAGAATTAGAAATTAAAATAGAACTATAGAAAATAAAATAAAAACATAGAAATCAAAATAGAAATAGAAGTGAAAATAAAAACATAGAAATCAAAATAGAAATAGAAGTGAAAATAAAAAACATAGAAATCAAAATAGAAATAGAAATTAAATTAAAAACATAGAAATCAAAATAGAAATGGATGTTCTCTACGTTCAGGTGAGATTCGCTGCTACTGCAATGACGCCAGTTGCATCAGCAAAGGCTACATGTGCAAGTCATCGCTCGACCGCTGCTTCTCGATCATGACACCAGACGGCGCCAACAGCTTCCGCCCGTTTCACGGCTGCGCAGAGCTGCTTTCCGGTCGCCTGGCAACCGCTTGCGGCGGCCAACCGGAAGTCGATTACGTCGAACACGACTCGACCGGAAGTGGCGGGACGGACCACTTCCGGTCACGTGTCGTATGCTGCACTGACGATATGTGCAACTACAACGCCCATGGTCACATGTTTCCGGGTCCGGCGGGGTCGGCGAGGGTCAGCAACGGAACGATGCAGGGTCAGTGGTTGCATTCGTGTTGTTATCGGCCTTTCTGGGTGAATCAGTGCAGACACCGTGTGGCGCCACGCGGCAATTTAAATAGCAATTTTAAAATTGTTATTAAAATTTTTATCGCACGGATTTATGTTAAAGTGTTCTTTAGGGCCATAAAAGAAAGATAGGGCAACAATTTTAAAGGCAATATTTAAACGTAGAAAAAAGGACAGATAGGCAGGCAGGCAGGTAGGCAGGCGGTCGGGCAGGCAGGCAGGCAGGCATGCAGGTTAGGTAGGCCTATATGCAGGTAAATAGGCCTAGAGCTATTGTAGACAAATCCGATTGTACACCATGCGACATGCAATGTGAGATTTATGGAGTAATAACTGCGGTCAGACCTTAATCCACATAAAGTTTGAGTGTGCAAAAAGGCCTTAACTGGGGGCTTCTAAGCTTGAACCTATAAAGACCCCTGGCAATTCTCACCCTTCATACATACATTTGGATTTATACTCACAGAGCCTACAGCAAATAACGGCAACGTAACGCAAATATATGATGGAGCATGCCCTGTAATTGAGTCTAAACGTCCCATTGCAATGTCCTCTTTTCACACAACAAATGCCACGTCTGACCCCCGTTATTTTTCTACATTTCTCGTACTGACTATAGATTCTACGTACTCTTAAAATAATCTTAAATACACGCATGCCTATAGACTTATTAATTAAATTAGTCAAATTTTACTCCAACGTAAATCTGGATTGACTTGAACAACAACACTTAAACATTCGACTTTTATTTCAAAATGCAATCTGTTTAATTCATCCAGCGCACAAGACTTCATCGTCCGATCAGAAGGCGCCGGAAAGGAGACATCCCCCGAGGCCCGGCCACCACCCTACGGTCCACGAGGAGGGGGCCCTGCGAAGGGACGTCTGGTTCCGCGCGGCCGTCATCGCCGTTCCCATCGCCGGTCTAGTCATTCTACTTCTTCTCATTCTCCTCGCAGTCCGTCTGCTACGCGCTGAACACGTGACGAAGTCGTCGACCAATCACAGCCTGTCACGCATCCTCAAGTCTTCGCCGCTGACCAATCACACGCACGTCACCGTTGCCATTGCCGACGATCGCGGTGACGTAAGGACATTGTTAACGCCGCCTGGCGAAAGCGAGAACGTCGATGTGACTGCTGCTAGCGAATGCGCGCGAACGAAATTCTGGACGGACAAGGAGTTTAAATTGACGCCGGAGGCGCGTGATTTTGAGACTTGTTCGCCATCTAGCGAATGTTCGAAGTCGAGTTTAAACTGCAAATGTTGTTGTCTAGCAAGGGACGTAGCTTTGACTGAAACTAGTACTGACGCAATTGTATGACCCGCCCAGGGTCGCTGTACGTATTGGCTGACTGTGGTCCAGCATTGGCAGGGACTGGTTCGAGCTAGCCTTACCGTCCTTGGTGGCTTAAACAGGGAAAGAGGGTGTAAGTTTGTAGCTGAATGACAACTCAATTGTTTCCTACACTATACCACGAAAAGGAAATAATTTGGTCATGTGCTATCCTACCTAAAGCTTGGCGCTCAGTCCTATGCCCAAGACAGAGAAGGCCATATGAAATATGCAGTTAATAAAATATCCGTTTCCAGAATCCAATGACAAAAACGAAATTTTTATCAAGCCATAGCAACAGAGCACGGTCTAGATCAGTTGTATTCAATTGCAAATTACCAACATGGCATGATCTTCTTAGGTAAATTGCGAAAGAAAATAAAGTCTTAAAGTTTGAAATACCCATGCTACCTTTCTCATTTCCCGTTGTGTACCCTACATCTCAGAATGGCTTTAGGCTTACTAAAATATTTAAATGTCCATAGTGTGGAAAAACGTGACATTCCATTTCTAGTTCATGATTGTAATTGGATGGAAAATGACAGGACATATATAAAATATATCATGACATCTAGTTCACAAGAAAGAATTTACTTTATCTATTGTTACATCCAGTCAAATTTCTTCTAACATAAAGTGAGAACGAGTTTTTTTATATTATTGAATCACATGCAGAGAGTTTTCCCATTCCATCCGTATATGCACAAAATGCCTAATCGCTTGCAACAACAGTTGTAGACCTGGTATTTGCGCTGTGTCCATTCATTAATGCTTGTACAATCCGTTCTGTCAGAAGTTCAGAACCAAAACACAGGCTAAATCTCAACTACCAACAAAGTAAATATGAATCATGATTTCACCTTCATGCACATAAATAAATACGATAGAAGGTTTATCAAATATAATAATTTATAATATTTTGTAAATAAATGTATATCAACTATGTTTCTTCCGCTTGTTTCTTACTGTCAACTGTACACACTCTTTCAGTTCTTAAATGCAGCTATCGAATGTGATTCAAACTGGCTGAGGGTGACTCATTTGTTATTGCATACAGCCAATTATACTGTTCAACATTTTAATCAGATTAATATAGGGTTGAAAGGTTATTCTATCAACACCTCAGTATTTCTATTGCTGCGTCTATAAGAATCGTGGCGAGAATTATTAGGGTACGGTACGGTTCAGCATTTGAATGAGTAGTGTAAGATAAAATAAACAGAAGTCAACATGGATGTACTCTTACACTATAATTATGTTGGTAATGTGTGACAAATCTGATAGAGTTTGAAAGAACAGACGAGAGTAAACATGTAGGATTGTAGGCTTAACTATAGTTCATCTAGACTTTTCAAGATATTTGACAAAGTACCATTTGTGAGGATGGCCAAAAGTTGCAAGCATAAGGACTTGAAGGTCAGGTACTGCACGGATTCAAAATTGGCCATCGGGTAAGGTTTGTTAACAGACAAACATTGTACTTGTAAAACAGTGCCTCAAGAATCAGTAGGCCTAACGCAATCACTGTTGCTTGAAATTTGCTATATTATTACATGAAAAGGATAATGCAATTTTATTGCTTTAATTGAAAGGAACAAGACTAAACAGAAATCTTTAGGCGTCAAGAAGGAACTAGGAGGGATTGACAAGACCTAAGCGTTCACGGTCAAGGCCGAGTGGTTAGAACGGAGAAAATAATAAGTTTATATGACATCTGAGCAACCTGAACCGTAGATATGATCAGCTTTGTATTTTCTAACCTGAACAAAGGTAAAGCAAAGGTAAAGTTAAGGCAAAGGTTAAGGTAAACAACGGTAAATATAATTATGTATGCAGGTCTCAATAAAATAAAGCAAGGTAAGGGTAAAGCAAAGGTAGATGTCAGACAAAGGTAAAGTTTAAAATATTATGCGTAAAAGTAAACAACGGTACAAGCATGTAAGTAAGTAAGAAGTAAGTAATTATGTGTATGCAACTTGCAATAAGGTTAAGTCTCGAGGTTCTTTATATCGACAATGCAAGGTATTTCGTATTTCTTTAGCGCCATGAAGGAACTTGCAAGTAGCCTAATTTAATTATTTCGACGTGCAATGACATCGTCAATAATTGTCTTGAAAATTATCCTTGAGCATTGTAATGTAAATCTCCTAAAATTGGCAGCGCCACACAAAGGCATAGACCATCATAAATTATATTCTCCGTATAGTGACAAAATATGTTGACTGCCTTTGAGCTTAAATGCTCTTCAACCTTGCTATATACAATGCCTATTGTTAGACTGAAAGTTTATATAGTCACGTGCAAAGATACTAACAGTATCTTGAAGGCAATGGTATATAACCCAGAAACTAGACTTCCATTGCATAGGCCTATAATGATATAAAAGATTTCAGTAGACCTATTTGGTAGATCTATACCTATTTATATTGATAATTACCTAACCATTTTCTTTTCCGTAAGCTGGAAATCCTAATCGTATATTGAAGGCAATGGTATAACCAGAAACTTCTGAAACTTTGAGTAAATTAAAAATCCTAAAGCGCTACTTAACGCTAAGCATTGGGCACCATCTTATTCACGAGCGCTGCGTCGAGTCAAAGGAGGGCTATCAGATTGACGGACAAGTCTGAGTATTAACGACGAGGAAACTGTCTTTGGCGAATCTCAGAGGTCCCGGATTGGGACAATCCTTGATCACGGGAACAGGAAAGAGATCGCGACTGGACGAAGGCCAGTTGATGAAGTCGAGCATGTAGTTCCGGATTTCCACACGACACGTGGCAAAATAAACGGACGATGTGTCTAGTGAGGCGGCCACTTCCACTGTAACCGTAACGCCGTTGTAAAGTCCCTGCAGTAAAATCAACGACGCCAACTGTTTAATTAAGTAAGCTTATTCAATGCACATGGGAATTTCTATAGCGCCGTTAGATTACAGCTGGCTAATGTCAGAGGCTCTGGCCTTTTTTACGAGTGTGACAAGGACGACGACGACGATGACCAAGTAGAAGAGGACGAGGACGAGGAGGACAAAGAGGAGAACGAGGAGTGGGATAAGGAGGAGGCGGAGAAGAAGAAAAGAAGGAGGAAAGGAGGAGGAGGAAAAGGTGGAGGATAAGGAGGAGGAAGAGGAATAGAAGGAGAAGGCGGAGAACGAGGAGGAAAGAAGAGGGAGGAAAAGGTGGAGGATAAGTAGGAGGAGGAGTAGTAGAAGGGAAGGAGGAGGATCAGGAGGAGGACGAGGAAGACGAGGACGAAGAGGAGGACGAGGAGGAGGAGGACAAAGAGGAGAACGAGGAGTGGAATAAGGAAAAGGAGGAGGAGAACGAAAAAGAAGAAGGAAAGAACAGGAGGAGGAGGAAAAGGAGGAGGATAAGGAGGAGGAAGAGGAGTAGGTGGAGAAGGCGGAGAAGGATGAGGAAAGAAGGATGAGGAGGAAAAGGTGGGGGATAGGTAGTAGGAGGAGTAGGAGAAGGGAAGGAGGAGGACCTAAAGGACGAGGAGGAGCCTAAGGAGGAGGAGAAGGCTGAGGAGAAGGAAAAGAAGGAGGAAAGTAGGAGGAAAGAAGGAGGAAAAGGTGGAGGAGAAGGAGGAGAAGGAGAAGGAGGAGGGAAGAAGAAGGGGGAGAAGGAGGACGATGATGAAAAAAGAAAAATGATGATATGATAATGAAATGTTTAATGGGCGCTATATCAAGTACTCATAATATACATACGTATACAGCATGCAGCAGATGTGCTCTTGTACCAGTCCTGAACAAATACAAGGACTTCGGCAGCAACTAGCACGTTGCTGTCGAAGAACTTGGCTTCCTACCTGGGAGTCCGTGAGAAACTGCGCTGTCAGTGTGACGTAGTTGATTGCCACTCCTTTGCCCTGAAGGTACGAACACATCTGAGTGGTGCAGATCCAGTAGTTGATTTTGCGGGTGAAGTTGGTCAGCTGTGTCCAGAGGGATTCGTTGTAGGACCGGAAGCAGACCTCCGACATCGAGACTGGATCGAAGCTGGCCGAGAGAGTAAATGGAAATGGAACGTTGCTGTCGTTGAGGACTCGTACACCTGGACACGAACATTGGAGAAATGTAATATATAAGGAAGGAAGGAAGGATGGAAGGAAGGAAGGAAGGAAGGAAGGAAGGATGGAATGAATAAATTGCATATAAGAAGGACGGAATGAAGGAAGGAAAGAGAAAGAGAGGAAGTAAAGAATGAATGAAGGAAGGATGGATGGAACGAAGGAAAGAAGGAATGAACGATGGAAAGGAACAGTGAGGAAGGAATGAAGAAATGAAGGAAGGAAAGAAGGAAGGAATGGAGGAAGGAAGGAAGGATGGAATGAGAGAGTGGAGGAAAGACCACAAGATGAAGGAATGATGTAATGAATAAGTTGTACTTATAAGAAGGACGGAATGAAGGAAGGAAAGAGAAAGGGAGGAAGGAAAGAATGAAGGAAGGATGGAACGAGGGAATGAACGATGGAAAGGAAGAGCGAGAAAGGAATGAAGAAATGAAGGAAATAAAGAAGGAAGGAAAGAAGCAGGGTGGAAGGAAGGAAGGAATAAAGGGCGGGAGGAAGGAATGAAGTATGGAAGGAATGAAGTATGGAAGGAATGAAGGAATGAAGGATGGAATGAAGGAAGACCTGAATATGCTTCTTCTGATGCGCAGGTTTCGTTCTTGCGGTTATTAGCATGACTATCAAACGCTCCACTCGATTCTTCCCAAACATCTGTCACCGCTTCCCCATTCACTACAGTCAAACAAAAGAAGAAAATGGAAAAATATTAATATGGCAAATAAACGCTGGATGGATGCAAGGTTGCTTCTGATACAGACCACAATAACGACACGTCTGATAACGATTGGCATACAGGCTATAGGTTGGTGAGAAGCAAAAATGTATACAATGCAAGGTTGCCATAGTTACGTAAGACGCGAGCCTGCTTTCATTGGCCGTGCGCTGTGGAACCCGCTTCCTTCTTCGATGCCTTGCAACCTTGTTCCACGTTATTAGCATGTGCACTGCAAGATGTTCTATTATTATTAGGCCTATAAATGTATAGATACCACACAATACAACAACATGCAATGATCCGGAAAGAATAGATAATGCAGAACAGGTCAAGGCAAGTCAAGTCAAGTCAGTATGTGGCCATGTGAGTTAAAGCGTTTCATCATCTAGGGCTTCTAGGCTAACCATGCATCTGATGACAGTGATGAATGATGATGCCTTAAATTGCACAATAATAATATCCACATTTCTAAGGCGCTGCTCTGAAACTAAAGGCCGGGGCACAAGCTTATTTACGAGCGCTGGCCAGTAGACAGATATCTTCATAGATACACGTATACCTGCGCAAATATCTTTAGGCCTAAGAGAGTTATGGTAGGCTATATAATTATGGTGCTCGCCCTGACTGGCTGACTCACTTACTCATTGACTGTGTGAATCTATTTATAGAGGAATGAATGAATGAATGAGAGAACGAATGAATGATTGAATGAATGGATGGATGAATGGATGGATGAATGAATGAATAAATAAATAAATGAATGAATAGATGAATGAATAAATAAATGAATGAATAAATAAATGAATGGATGAATCATTGAATGAATGGATGAATGAATGAATGAATGAATAAATGAACTAATGAATGAATGAATAAATGAACGAATGAATGAATGAGTGAGTAAATGAATGAATGAATGAGTGAGTGAGTGAGTGAGTGAGTGAGTGAATGAATGAATGAATGAATGGACGAACGAACGAACGAATGAATGAACGAATGAAGGAATGAATGAATGAATGGATGGATGAATGACATACTTTTGTAATTGGCGCTGAATCCATACGCGCTGGCGCTCCTATCATCAAGTGAATGTCCGTAGACATAGCAAGCGAATGACGCAGACGACGATGGTACGACGGTGACATAGTGGAAGGCATGACTGATACGGAATGTCACGATGGAGTATCCGGAGACGCTGCCCGTGTCCCATTGGTTCGAAGTCGTCAAGGAAGAGAGGTTCTTGTTGTCGAAGAGGATCTTGTCCTTGTCAGAGGTCAAGGTCACAATGGTCACCCAGTTATCAAAGGTTATGCGTTGCTGAGATGAAAGAAACGCACAGACAATAATATGATTATTGAAATCTGAGGGAGTAAGGGAAAATGATCAAATCAATCTAATCTAATCTAATCTAATCTAATATTATCTAATCTAATCTAATCTAATCTAGTCTAGTCTGGTCTAATCTAATCTAATCTAGTCTAGTCTAGTCTAGTCTAATCTAATCTAATCTAGTCTAGTCCGGTCTAATCTAATCTAGTCTAGTCTAGTCTAGTCTAATCTAGTCTAATCTAGTCTAGTCTAATCTAGTCTAATCTAGTCTAGTCCGGTCTAATCTAATCTAGTCTAGTCTAGTCTAGTCTAATCTAGTCTAGTCTGGTCTAGTCTAATCTAGTCTAGTCTAGTATAATCTAAGATTACTAATATAATCTAGTCTAGTCTAGTCTAATCTAGTCTAGCCTAATCTAATCTAATCTAATCTAATCTAGTCTAACTGAATACTATAAGTTTTCAATCTGATCCGACCCAATCAATATTATAATCCACTTCACTCGTGTTCGATCAAATGTAATCTGAACCAGTCTGGTCTTATTTGGCATAATCTAATCTAGTATAATTTAATCTAATCTAATATCTTATCTAATCTAATCTAATCTATTCTATTCAATCTAATCTAATCTAATCTAATTTCTTATCTAATCAAATGCAGATGTCTCTCAATCGACGTCAAGTCAAGTCACACTGTAGTCAGAATCCCCAACCACTTCAACCAACAACAAAACTGACACCACAACCATCGCTATCACCAGTATCGTATCGTATCGTATCTGACCATTTGTAAAACTTAAATCCTGGCGCCGCCACCTGTATCACGCGCACTATACCACCACGATCTTCAACACTACCACACAGTTATTGCAACTATCACCGCCATCACCAACATCACCACCAGTGCAATGACCTCCGCCAGCTACTCCCACCCCGCAACTAGCACCATTAACTTTCATTCTACGCATTAGAACACTGGTTGTCAGACCTCGGATCGTCCTCCATACTGACCTTGGCCTCGTCGCAGTAGTTGGGAGTGGCAAAACCAGCCTCTGCGGAAAAGTGATCGGCAGGAACAGTGAGCATCATAAATGGATCGGTTGGAACGTCATTCGTCGCAGCTCGCCTTCCTGCAGTGAAATATAAAATTCTTAATCGATGCTAATTGAAAAATGAAACTGAGTCAACATGGGCGCCCGCAGAAATTTTTCCAGGAGGGTGTAAAACACAATGTTTGCGCGGTTAAATGTTTTAGCAAGAACTGCCAAATTCAAAGTAGAACATTAAGAACACAAGGTTTTTCACATAGTTTTCTAAATGTAAATTTCTCCGTTTTGCTTTGTGTATCGTTAGTAACATTTGCGCTTTAGTTTGAAGAAATTGGTTAAAAACCAAAAGTAGTAGTTAAAAGTAGGAAAATCAGTTTTCCAGGAGGGCAAGTATACCGACTCTTACCCCTATGTGCGGGCGCCCATGTGAGTCAATATTCAACCAAATACGAACTGTCTGCATGTAGGACCGCATTAAGGCGGGCCCAAGTGCTGTGATAACCTTGCGGGCCCTCTATTGTCAGCCAGCGGTCCACCAGGCGCATGACATTATTATACCATGTTTACTAATGAGTAAGGTCTGTAAGGACGCTATGGTGTATTTGTTTTTTATGGAAACGTTTCATACACTAGTATGTATACAGTGACAGAAGGAACGACCGACTTCTTCATTTGCCATTGCCGCATTGTCTCGTTCAATGCCGCAGATTGCACATAGCCGAACTTCGTGAAGAGTACGCTAATAAGGACCTCAGCAAAAAAAGATTTGCACTGCAGCTTCTTGATGCGTCGACAGGAATATAAAGTTCACCAATGCCAGTGCATGATATAACAAGATATCATGTTATAGTCTCGACTTGAAGACTTGACCAGTGCGGGATAGAATCAGTGCTAACGGGAGTTATTTGGGTTGGACGCTTTGGTTCCAGTCTTTATAATCAGGCAATCACTGTGTATTGACACCTTGATCAAATCAATGTTCATCGCCGTGTTGAATTATCATCGTCATGCGAACTTCTGAACTTCGGAAGGAGAGCAATATAAAAAATGCAATTGTATTGCATTGTATTGTATTGCATTGTATTGTATTGCATTGCATAGTATTGCATTTCATTGTATAATACCTTTGCTGTATTGCATGACGAGACACGGTTCGCTGCATGTAACCACAAGAGGTTGCATCGTCTGGGTTGTAATGATTTCCTTGAACCCTGCGAGTGGAAGCACCTCCGAACCCGCACCCAAGGCGGCCGACTTCCACGTAACAGTCGTCGGGGTCTTTGTAGCGACGACCCTTACAACGTACCCAGCCGCTGGTGACCTCCCGTTTATCGGAGGTACGATGAAGTTGGTACCCAGCTGGGTGACGGGTGGAATCTGTTCAATCATATGGTCACAGAATGGAACGGAGGTGGACGGTACGGAGGCGCACTCGTGTCCACAGAGTACCTGGATTGGCTTCGTGGCGTTGATGAAGTAGCCAGTCATGTCCTCGTAGGATACGGTACTTCTGGATCCATCGGGATTCATTGTGTATCGGGCAAAGTATCGGTAGGTGTCGTACTGGTTGACGGAGGCGCTGGCCAACATGATGGAAGACCCGTTGGAGAAGAACTTGTAGACCTCCACGCAGGTTCCATTCAGGGCTGGAACGATAGCGCAGCTGGCGTCAAAGGGAGGCTGGTAGCTACAAAGGCAAGGATGGATTCGTACGGACAGATGTATTCTACCATTCGGGGCAGAGATCTAGGCAGAGAACCATACCACTTGCAGACAGACAGACTTAGATATTGACAGACAGACAGACATATAAACAGACAGACAGACAGACAAGGAGACTGACTGACTGACTGGCTGATTGACTGACTGATTGACTGACTGATTGGCTGACTGACTGACTGACTGACTGACTGACTGACTGATTGACTGACTGACTGGCTGACTGACTGATTGACTGATGACTGACTGACTGACTGACTGACTGACTGACTGACTGACTGACTGACTGACTGACTGACTGACTGACTGACTGACCGACCGACTGACTGACTGACTCACTGACTCACTGAATGAATAGCTAACAGACAGACTGACTGAACTGACTGACTGATTGAATGACTGAGAGACAGACTTACCTACTCGGTAAGACTGACTGACTGACTGACTGACTGACTGATTGAGTGACTGACTGACTGGCTGACTGACTGGCTGACTGGCTGACTGACTGACTGACTGACTGACTGACTGACTGATTGAGTGACTGAGAGACAGACTTACCTACTGACTGACTGACTGTCTGTCTGTCTGATTGAGTGACTGAGTGCATGAATGAGTGACAGACAGACAGAGAGTCAAACACACAGACAGGCAGACAGACAGACATAGCATAGAGGCAGACCTACTTACGGCCAAGCGGCGAGGAAGAATTCCTTGCTGGTCCTGATGAGTGGTAGAGCAAGGAAGGCATCCGTGGATCCCTTGTCGCTCTTCACTCCAATGAACGACATCTTCTCACTCGCAGATGGAATGATCCCTGTCGCCTCGTTTCCGCTGACGTCCATTGCCGATTCAAAGCTGACGTCACTGTAGTCACGTGTGTAGTTGAAGGTCGTTCCCAGCGTAATGCCGACCGTACTAAACTCATCCACGTTGCGAGTCAATGCCTGAAAGCAGCAATGTGTTTGCGCTATAACATTTATGCATTCATTTGGCGCCGCTATGAATCAGACAAGACTAGTATAGATCGATGACGCTGAACAATTGTCTCACGTGATGGTCTTAAGTCTTGCTCCAATGTCAGAAGGTTAGCATTTGACCCATTAGATATACTGGGTCACACTATAGGTATACAATATACATGCTATATTGACATGCAGGCCATTGAAGACTATTCTATTTGATGGCGGGAGCACTATAGCTGGGGTTGGGAGCGCTACTGAATCTGTGAGCGGCGCTTTAAAAATGTTCAATTACATTTACAAAATTATTGTTAAGTGCTACTTAGTATGTATATTGAGCATTTGTTATAGCGCCTTTTCAAGATTACTACTCAGAGGTGCTCCCGACCACAGCTTGGACACTGATTCGGAGATTCACGCCGAAGCGCGTGAGCAACTGCGAGTGAAGGATTTGCTCAGAATCCCTACGCGGTGGCTTGAGGTGGATTCGAATCAGCAACCTTCCAGTTATAAGGCACAGAAAAATACGTCTACACCACCGTGCCCCACATGCTAAACATGTTAAGTGTGGCAAGTTTCATATAATACCAGAAGTGCGTGTATAACGTATGTTAGACAGCCCTTACATCATTGCAACCCAACATCACATTAGAATTTAATTCGCATGAACATCAGTTCTACGCGCGTGCGAGGGCCCGTCACTGGTGACTCCTCCAATGCACAACGCATTGTTTTGCTGGTGTAATGACACCTAGCGTCGTATGATATAGGGCAAAGAGCACCTTTTACTTGGTTTTCCCAGGGCGAGAAATGTCTGAGGAGGCTGGGGGGATCCAACCCTCTGGTCTTTCTTAGAACCCCATAGTAAAGTCGTCACTGCTCATCCAACTACCCATAAATCAACGTCTGACCCACTCAGTTAGTATCCTACAGTTCTCATATACTGGTTTGCACACTGTTTCTTTGTTTGAATGTGCACTTGTTATAGGGCCTCTTCAAGCTCACTACTCGGAGACGCTCCCGACTACAGAGCGGACACTGCATCGGAGTTTCACGCCGAAGCGCTGAGCAATTGCGAGTGAAGGACTTGCCCAAGGTCCCTACGAGGCGACTTGAGGTGGATTCGAACCTGCAATCCTCTGGCTGCAAGGCGACGAACATGCCCACTACACCACCGCGCCCAACACTGAGTGGCGCCGTATAAAAAATTCCAGGTACAAATTGCAAATTTTGTGGCTGCAGGGATGGACTGCGTATGTATACATGTACCTACCGCAACCCTGATCCTGGTGGCGTTGACGGAGAATCCGTAGATCTGGACGAATCCGTAGTCGATGAATCCACCTCCTCCGGTGATGTTCATGAAGCACATCGGATACGTCTCACCGGATCGCACGGCTTCCACGAGGACTCGACGTCCGCCCATCCAGATCAGCACCGTCAACACTGTATACATGTAATGCCAGCAGACAGTCACTGCATCAGGATTTGCTTATATAATTTAATAGAATATGATATGATATAATATAATAAGAGTGAAGCACTGTTCGTTTGATGTATATGTACTGCAGCAGGTCTCTGTTCGGTAGTTAAGTTTTTTGTTCTTTTTTCATGATTGCTTGTGACTCACCAGCGTTGAGCTTTTCAGTTTCAACTTATTTTGTTGTGTTTTCTCTTCCGTTTTTCTAGCATAAGGTGCTTGATTATTTTGTCACTTTTGACATTCACTATGTTGATTTTGCAAATGATTTCGTCATGGCCACCTCACATCGTCAATTCAATATATTAGTTGGTGTCCCTAGACAGCGGGATTATTTTATCCCTTTAGGACCTCCCCTTTTTGTAACCAATGAACAAGATGTGTAAACCTGTTATGTATAGCCTACTTTGGTTGCAAAATTTAAAAAAATATTTGATTGAATTGATTGATTGATTGAATATAATATAATATAGTATAATACAATACAATACAATATAATATAATATATATGCAAATACTGATGCAGTGACTGTATAGACTTATATAGTCTCCAGCAGTTTGTCAAAGATAGGCTACTTCTTTGAAATGTGTTTCAATTAACCAATATCAATCCACGTTGTGCATCCCGCACGAGGCACTCCAAACTTTCAAAACGCCACTGGAAAGCCAAGCGCAGAGCGTCAAGTCAGAGGGACTGTCCAAAGGGGAAGTCCGATGAAGGTCCGAAATCTGGTTGCCAACGGTCATAGAGGCAGAATGGCTGCTAAGATGGACGTCGTTCAGGTCGAGAATTGGATTAAGGCTTAGATCATCAGTCGGGATAAAAATTCTTTGAGGACTTGATGCTTCAGTTTGGAGGTGATAGTTCGAAGGATGATGGATACAGGAACCTCAGGAGCCTGTGGCAAATGGCGGTGCACATGGATGATTGACAAAAACACAGCTTAGAAATTGAGGAGTCTGTGCTAAACATTAAACATTACCATACCGTCGTCCGTAACTTACCCAGAAAAGTACAATATCGGAGTCTATTAGCTGTTACGTTTATTCCCAAAGGTTAATTCACATAAGCTATTCCTTTAAAAGGTCACTATACAGTGTGAGGAAAACCCAGGAACCTTCAACACGCATTTTGCTTTATCAAGTTTGTAGAAATTATGTATACAATACCGCTGCACAATATAAACAAGAAATCAACGGCAGAACAGATACGTTACCTTGAATCATGGTAACGAGAACGGCGAGCCTCTGTGTCACTTTTGTGGACATGTTGAGTGTGTGGCTAAAACAGCAACGGGAACCATCTACAGTCGGTCATCAGTAAAGAACAAGTTTCAGTAAAGAAATTTCATCCATGTTCTAGCATTCCTCAAATATTTGCATAGTGTACGGACTCATGCGAGCAGGTAATGTTTCTCTGCACGCCTTCCAAAACTTGTCAAGCGATTTCAAGTACCACTCAAAGGCCTTGCATGCAAAGTATTTGTGTTGGCGGAGTGTTGACACAGTTACCTGGATGCATTTGGATGTGTATTCCAGCAGCTTGGTGAATGGTGAAACGCCTTGTGGTATCATATAGGCCTAAGTTATCTGCGATGATACTAAAGACATAATTTTTACACCCAGATTCGTAGAGTGACATTCACACATCTTGTTTGATACAATGTCGGCTACTGAAACATATAATGTTTTACGATGTTCTACAGAAA
This sequence comes from Lumbricus terrestris, assembly GCA_949752735.1. Classification (NCBI taxonomy): domain Eukaryota; kingdom Metazoa; phylum Annelida; class Clitellata; order Crassiclitellata; family Lumbricidae; genus Lumbricus; species Lumbricus terrestris. Next base: position 20,826,743 of record OX457044.1, on the reverse strand, counting down.
ACAGACCGGCCATTTGAAGAGAGAGAGAGAGAGAGAGAGAGAGAGAGAGAGAGAGAGAGAGAGAGAGAGAGAGAGAGAGACAGAGAGACAGAGAGACAGAGAGACAGAGAGACAGACAGACAGACAGACAGACAGACAGACAGAGAGAGAGAGACAGAGAGAGAGACAGAGAGAGACACACAGAGACAGAGAGAGACAGAGAGAAGCAGAGAGAGACGGAGACAGAGACAGAGACATACAGACAGACACAGATGCAGATACAGATGCAGATCATACAGATACAGAGATAGAGACAGAGCAACACAACGTAGCTCGATAGACACGGTGAATCTGTGGAGCAACTGTTATAGCTTTGGTCGAGCATACGTATAACTCCAAGGTTCCGGACGGCAGAAATGGATGGTGTCAACAGCACGACTGGCCACTGGCCAGGTCTAACTTTGCAAGCTGCAGCCGAGTACCCCATAAGATAAATTGGTTTTTTATGTGATAAGTTAAGTTACAGGTCAATTGCCGGTATACCATGGCCACGACAGCGCCAAAAGCTATCATATTATTGCTATTGTCCCCACGGCGACAATGGTGCTAGATACCAGGCAATGCCGGTAGACCTGTATGAGCGTCATCAGCGTAGATTAGACAGCTGACCAAGCACATCACAAGCATTGGGAAGGGAAACGAACTCCGACAGAATTCTAGCATGCTTACAGAATGTTCTATAGCATATCTGAAATAGATACGTAATGAAAATCTGGTAGCCTATAGTCTATAATTTTATAATTGAAGCCTGAAAAACATGGCAATGAGCCATTTATATATGCATTGACATATAAATTATAGGCCTATGTTTGATATTTAGTAGACACCGGTATAATTTGCCTCTATTAAGGTGGCTTTTGGAAGCATTGGGTACAACAGAGCAACACTGAATAGTCTATTGACTCAATATTTAGATGAATTCCAACAGTTTATGATGTTTGAAAGAACTGCAAGACCCTTTGACAGACCTTGAAAATACCTTTGATGGAATGCTTTGGAATGCATCTGGCAGACATGTGTTATGTTTTTAAGAAAAGTATGGTGTACATTGTAAAACTGATATTTGAAAAAACGTGTTTAATAGGCCAGCGTGGAGGCAATTTATTATGCCATTTTCTGGCAGAGTTTGCAGCCTAACAGCATATACACTGTGTCCGGATAAAAAGTAGCCCCCACAAAAAAGTGTAATAACTCGGTCAAAACTCTTAGGATTTGTCTGAAATTTTAAACAGAGCAGCAGTGACCATATTTACACGAGACCCTAAAGCCGATTAGAAATATTCGTGAGTTTGTCAAATTTATGAGCGTTTAAAATGCAGCACCAAAAAATTGAACTTTCCAACATGGAAAACCTGAAAGGAAGTGAAATTCAGCTATATCCGGTGTTCAAAATGTCCTTTTTGATCACAGACACACGACCGTAGACGTAGACGCTACTGTTTGATGGTCCGGTAGATGATCACTTGGTCAAACATCTGCCACTCTTCAATCAGACGCGCCCTACGCCCTACGGTTATCGATGTCATGAATACGCGTGAACGAAAAACGCGCCCCTCCAGTAAATGCACCTGGTACTCCGGATCGAGGTTTGGACTGCTGGGCGGCCACAGCTGCGAGATATATGAAGCCGAGTGTATCCCTAGACAACTACTACGTCTACGGTCGTGTGTTCGTGAACAAGGAGGACATTTTGAGCATCATATATAGCTGAATTTCACTTCTTTTAAGGTTTTCCATGTTGGAAAGTTCAATTTTTTGGTGCTGCATTTTAAACGCTCATAAATTTGACAAACTCACGAATATTTCTAATCGGCTTTAGGATCTCGTGTAAATATGGTGAATGTTTCTCTGTTTAAAATTTCAGACAAATCCTAGGAGTTTTGACCGAGTTATTACACTTTTTGTGGAGGCTACTTTTTATCCGGACACAGTGTAGTTGGTATAGCGTGACGGATTATCAGTTGTGAGGTCCTGGATTCAAATTCGCACTACGGTAGAAATTTCATTGGAGATTTCTGATCCACCCCGCACCCTAGCGGACTGGACAGTAATTGACACCATCGGTGATGGATGATGAGAAGGTGTCACGAAATAGAGTACGGTATCTCCCGTGTTAATTTTATCTTCCCCAGATGAAGAGAAGTTGAAAAAGTCACTTCCGCGTGTATTTAGTTTTGCAAATAAACTTCCATCTGCTTTGTTTTGAACAATGACACTAACATGCATGTTTATTCTTACTAGATAATTTTTGCTTTGGTTTAAGAGCCCTTAGACCATTTAGAATACTTAAGAACACTTAGAGTCACTAAATAAATTCGAGTTGCCTTGCTCTGAACATTGCTTGGGACACTTAAAACAATTGGAGACTAGGCCCATAGTGAGAATTGCCGAGGGGCTGAGGGGCTCAACCACCCGGTCCAGGGCCGGATTAAGGCATGTTCAACATGTTCGGCCGAACAGGGGCCCCACACTTTAGGGGTCCCCACACATGCAATATAACTATTTTTCATCACTGTTAATTAATCATAATTGTAAAAATGAGTAAAATATATCCGAGCAAAGTGTCAAATTATTTTAAAACTACTGATTTTAGCATAATATAAACTAACAACTTTTGATCATGTGTGGGCCCTTATTGGAGTTTCCAATTCCAAGCAGACTTATCTTAAAATCGGCCAGAAATTCTATCAAGAGTATAAATGATTTTTAGACACTTGTCACCTCTTCCCATCGGAATTCAAGTGCTATGCAACGCATTTATGAAATGGTATCATTATTCACTCATTGCTTTTACTAATTAGGTCTACTACTTGCGTAAACGCGAAAATATAGGCCTATATTAGTGTGTGATCAGTGGCGGCGCTACATCCCTAGTACAAACCCTTTGCCTTGGTCGTTGTTCTGCCACAAGACTGCCAGAATATTTTCCCTGCCAAGAATTTACTTAGGGCATAAATCGCTTCTGCACTGTTTACTTGTATGAGTGCTCTGACTATGCCCTGGTTAAAAAAAGTTTTATTCTAATATTCTTAAACGGTAATAGATGAATACTTTAGCACTAGACTGGAATATAAAGAGACACATTCATAATATTGTAAAACAGAAGGATATCGAATTACTAATAGACGAGTGTTGATTTGTTGAATATAACACGCTTTGTGTCAATTGTGTGTCCTTTTTCAGTGAGTCTGTAAGGTTGGGGTCCCCACACAGTTTTACCGAACAGGGCCCACATTTGTTAATCCGGCCCTAACACGGTCTTTCTTATAGCCCCTGTGTAAGGGCTACTTTTCGCACTCCTATCTCGACGCGATGGGAGTGCGAAAACCTTTCCCTGTTATTTTTCCACAATTCTCATTATAGCCTATAAGAAAATCACTAATTATTTGATGTTCATTTATCAATGTCCGTCGCCGTCACCGATAACTGGCATTTTAGGAATTCATGATGACGATGATGATGTTGATGATGATGGTGACGATGATGATGATGATGATGATGATGATGATGATGATGATGATGATGATGACAATGCTCGTGACGACGACGTCGGCTATGGTGATGGTGATAATGTCGGTGAATATGATGATCTAAAGTGTGATGACGAATATTTCAACTTTCCGCTGCCACATGCACTTACTTCCAGCAAGGTTATTTACTTAATTTCGACCTCGATTCTCAGACCTTTACTGCAGCTTATGCAGCGCAAGAAAGACAAGGCTAAAATCCAGGAAATCGGATCTGACGCGAGAAAAGCGAACTGAGTGCAAAGTCTCATTTAGAGAGGAAAAACGACGGTCCATACAGTTGCTTCAAATCAACTGAGCGACAAGTTCCGGGTTTCCTTCTACTTAACCGAAGAACGAAACGGCAATGAATTAGAGACTATCCAATAAAGGGCTACGACATATAGAGCCTATATTCATGTAATATACTTGTATACAATGTATTTAAATATATAAAGGCTACGAAAGTTTCTTGCTGCAATTTATATATACATATATACATAGGAATGTATGAATGCACAAAATTGCACATGCATACAATACACACACACACACAAACTTTTGACTATGGTTGAGTGACAACCTGACTGTGCATGACAATGCAATCAAAATGATGCTATCCTATAGACATGCCGCCGCTGAGGACCATATTAAAATTAGTCGAGCGTATATTGGCATGCACAGGCCTATACAGTTAAGCAGTTATATGGGCTAAGCAAGTGATGCGTGTTGCGTGTGCCAGTCAACGAGCAATGAGGAACTGCTTTGAATTTCAATTTGAGTTTATGGAACGAGGCGTGTCTTTCGGCGAACTGTAGTATCCCGTAACCATAGCAACGCAAAGTCTATGATTATTTCTTTGATGCATCATTTAGATTAGCCAATATATATATATATATATATATATATATATATATATATATATATATATAAATATGTGTGTGTGTGTGTGTGGTCTAAAAAATCCCAAAAGTTTTCACCAATATTCTGGTCAAAAGTAGGAATTTTAAAATAAAGTTTACTAGCTTAAAGGTAATTGATATCAATACGCACAGCAACCAAATTTCACCAAAATATTTTAAACAAAACAACAGATATATTACTTTTAGTGAGTTCACCCACAGTTTCTTGACAATCCAAAAACACAACGCAACAAAAAGTAACAAAAAACGATTTTAGTAAGTCTCTTCTCAAATTAATTATTTCTTTCAAATATACTTGATGTTGCCAGATTATCTTTATTATATTTAGTTGAACAAGAAACCAGCATGTAAACCATCTTAGCTGCATGTCACTGTGACACAATTTTAGCAAGATGACTATAAGGAGGCAAATAAAGAGATTTTCAGAATATCTTATTATTAAAACAATCAAATTTATATTTCTGAAACATTAAAATGATCAAGATGTCAATGACGGATAAAATGCGTATTCAGGCATTTCATGAGTAAGGTCTTGGAGCGGATAAATTAAGAGTTAAATTGAAAGTTTAAAATGCGCCTTTGGTATAAAAAGATCAGCTCAAAGTCAATATTATTGTACTGGTTTCACCAAGAAGAACCAATGGCCCTAAAACTCCGGGTTTGAACCCGATGGATCATCAGGTGTGGAGAGCTATGCTGGAGAAATACTGGAATTTTCGGCCAAAAACCAAGAGCGATAAGAGAATATGATGCATGGTATCATGGAAAAAGATCAGCTATGAAAGCCATCCATAACTTTACAAAGATACTCAGAACAAGTTTGGACACTGACCAGCCACTGGTGGTAGACACATTGAACACAAATTGCGAAGCAACATCAAGTCTATTTGATAAAAATTATTTGAGATGTGACTTAATAAAATCTTTTTTATTACTTTTGTTGCGTTATTTTTTGGATCGTCAAAAAAGAGTGGGTGGACTGAAGTGGACTCATTAAAAATGATATAACTTTTGTTCTGTTTGACATTGTTTTGTAAAATGTACCTGCAATACATGAAAGTTAAGCACCTTATTTTAAGCCTGCAGAATATTGTTATAAATTTCTTTCTTTTGACAGAGGTATTGTCGAAACCATAGGGCATTGCATTTTTGGCTGCCCTGTATGGATAACGTTTCTGATTTTTCACTGTTACGGCACTATAAATGTTCTCCATGCAACTTCACATAATATAATTTATACATACATGATACATTAGCCCACATAGTTATATAAATATGCTTTATACAAGCTTATACAATTATATAGTTGCCGTTTCTTTGTTTGTATTAGCATGTGATAATAGCCTTATTTGATATTGGTTATTAACTTTTAGCTAAAGTTATAGGCCTACTGATATTACTTGTAGGCCTGTTTAGCTTTCCATAAGCTATAAGGTTTATCCATTACTTTGTATCTAGTTAAGGCATAACTGTTTTAAGATAACATGACCTGCAGCCGAAAGATTAAGCTTAGTCATTCTCTTTTGTCGTTATTCATTTTCCCTTTGAGATACCTTCTCCCCTAAGTTAATTGTTTTGCCAATATCTCGGCCAGAAGCAAATTTAACGAATTAAATCCAATTGATATCTAATAGTGATATAATTCTGTTCTGCTTGCAATATTTTGGTCAAATTTTGCCATAATTCTATACTTCTGACCAAGATATTGCCATATTGGTAAAAATATTGTTTGGAGCCCGCCCTGTATATAACGATAACGATGCCTTGTCCAATAGTGGTCCAATAGGTGGCCATATATATGTGTGTATATATAGCGCGCCTGATACTGTTGTTCCTTCTGCAATGTCCGATCTTGCTGCAAACCTGCATGGAAAATTGTTATGTCATGCACTTTTGCATATCAACGTCTTCAACAAAATGAATTTCTTTATTGATTGAGATATACATCACAATACACAGAATTTTTACCTGGAAAAGTGTGGAGTATCCTTTAAAGACGTCTCGCAGTTTTTTGAAAATGTAGACCTAAGCTTATATAATTATACTCACGCACAGGGCCTATGCCTAATTCTTTGCTTATAGGTATACCTCATAGTTATACCGACTTTAGCTCGCAGTGGATCAATGGATCTCATATAGAGGCCGTAGACCCAATATATAGTTAGGATATGCTTACGTCATCGCTTGCATGCACGCTGAGGTAAACGCGTTAGAAACGGTAAGATAATATTAAATATACTCTCATGTGTTCAATGGTTTGGGGTCGTGCTTTGGAAATTCTAACTGGAATCGTGAGAATGGCCAATCCTTGACAATACTGCATGCAGGAAGGACATACAGTTCCGCCTCTTCCTGGTCGACTGCATAATCATATAAATATAAATATATAGATATAAAATCGAAAAGCACCTGATGATCGCCAGGCAAAGCCTCTTTGACGCACTAAGAAATTTAGAGGATCTAGCATGACAGGAGCACAATAGCTTCCGAGAGACGCGTTTGTATGCAGTTGTCTGCAGGTGCATCTTTGTATAATAGATTAGTGGCATAAGGATGTGCGCATATACCCACTTTAAAACGTTTTTTAAACTGCAAACAAGACATTTTTTTAAATCAATTTGCTGAGCGACTGGCGGATAGGTGTCTGGAAGCTTGCATGACTGACTCGCAGGCTGACTGAATTGAATGTCTAGAGCTGTCTGGCTGGCAGACTGAATAGATATAAGTAAAAAGTACACAGTGAACAGTGAACAGGACAAGAAGCATAATATAAAAATTGCGACGTGCGCATGTCATCGTCATAGCCGACAGCGTTTGCAGATGTCACCAAGGGGCGGATACAGGGGGCCAATCCGGACATGTCCCTCCATTTAAAAACTGCATGGGACGTGCCCCCCCATTTGGTTTCAACAAGCCATTAATGAAGGATATAGCGAGGCCATTACTACGACTGATGACTAAAAAAAGGTCATCAACTTTTTTTGGCGGCTGAAACGGTATCTTTTTCTCGAAAATTGGACGAATGACTAAAAAACAGGTCATCAGGTTTTTCGCCGACCAAAACGATATTTTTTCCCCTGTGACAACCCAAGACCAAAAATTTCGGCCCCCTCTTCGAAAATTTCTCTATCCGCCCTTGATGTCACCAAGCTATCGCAAAGATATGATCGTCGATCCGAACAGTGTGGCCTATGTAGATGTCGCCCTTCCTGTCTTTGAATCACGTCACACATTGCTTCACATGCCCCATGCAGCGGCACATTTAACCAGCGAACCGTGAATTATCCATACACATGCACAGAGTCGCATTTGATCTCCATGTCCGTGCTTTCACTCAATATACAATATAATGCAATGCATATCAATACAATACAATACAATACAATGCAATACTATACAATGAATGCAATATAATACAATACAATACAAAGCAATACATTACAATTCAATACAAATACAATACAATGAATGCAATGCAATACAATGCAATACAATACATTACAATACAATACCACACATCACAACACAACACAATGCACCACAATACAATACAATACGATACAATGCAATACTATTCTATTCTATTTTGGGATTTATAAAGCGCCTCTCACAGTACAACCTAATCAGAGGCGCTCCCAGTGCGAAGAACTCCTGGAAAAAGAAAAGTCTTAAGACAACGGGCAGAAAAAACAAACCCTCCAGATAAAATCTGGGCACGAAAACGCCATTCCACAGTAAAGGGCAGACAGAGGCAAAGGCGCGATGATGGGTTGTGGCTGTCCGAGATCGTGGTACAAGAAGCAATACAACTGCAATTTAAGATCGCCCTTCTTACAAATCTCGGAAGTGTCCACGCCACTAATCCATCATTGTATTAAAGAACAATTGCATTGAATGACTTGCTCAAGATCCCCATACGCAGTACACAGGAACCGCCTCGGACAAGGATCGAACCCGGACTCTCAGCGTTGCAGGTCGATCGCCCTAATTAATCAGCAACCGTTCGTATAATGTTTGGCAAAGCATTGTCGTTGCCGTTTTAGTCATTATTATCATTATTATGTGGCATGTTTATTTCATGAAGCGTAGCTGAAGCGTACATGTAGCTGTTTCCATCATGTGCTGTCGGAGAACGTGTAGACTACAGTATGTAATGTAAGCTTATTACGATAATCAGGATGTATTGTCTTAAGACAAGATACATGTCCTACGATGGACATGCCTACCTCTGGATCTCCTTTCGACTAATCTCATGGTCAACCCTGTTGACTCATCGCAGCGCTCGTGAGTGGTGTCCCGCACTTGGTTTTTAAGTAACGCTTTAGAAGTTTAGAGGTCGTGATTACGATTACGAAACAAACATTTATAAACTATTTTTCCTAAGTTATCTGAAAGGAAATTGAGAGCAGAGTTGGGCGTCTTTAGTATTAGGTCTATACTCTGTTGTATTGCCGTTTGTTTGCAATAACCGTACTTGACCTGTGAACCTTGCGCTAAAGTATCCCCCCCACTCGCAAACGATTTTTCACCCGTTTTGATGACAAAAATTCATCGGCTGAAGAGAGACGAAGGCGATACGGTTGGGTGAATCTATGTGACCGCTTCACGCATGAAGAACTCAGGGCCTACTATCCCCCCCCTGGAAACTGGAAGCAATCCCCCCCTAACAGAAACTTTTTCCCTATATTGCAAGCGCCAAAGGCGCAATGCTGCGAGTGCCGAAGGCGCGAAGCTCATAGCGACTAGGGGGTCTGGGGGGGGGGGCGTCGTTAGCTGTTGCCATCGACTAGAGCACATGTCTTAGTCTCTTGTTTGCTAGCTGTTTACGAACGATAAAGTCATAATTTCACTTTATTGGATTTGCACGCTGTATTTTTACCTTTTTAAGCTGTCATCTTCACAAAATTGCTCGTGAATTCAATGCTCAGAAACGTGGTTTAGGATAAAATGTCGCCTCCCCAATATTTGATTTTTTAATTTGCACAATACAATGGTAACATTCTAAACTTTCTCATTATGGGTTAACAGTGCGTTAAACACTGTAGTAGTCCTGTGAAGTTTGTACGGTCCAGCATTCAGTAAAATATCAACTTCTTTTGGTAGGTAGGCCTATATATCAAATTGAGTAGTCCACTGTCAGTTGTTCAATACTCAGCAACATCCATTTTGGGATCCAGACAAATCCCATGGATATTCCCACGACCACTGCCCGTAATTTCCTCTCTGGATTCCACTAGAGCGTTTCAATAGGACAATTCCCTCGAACATTTCCCTCAAATGTAGGCTACAAAAGTGTAAGCAATTTATATTTTTACAGACTTCAATAGTGCTTTAGTGTTTGAGGGTGGAATTTATAAGCCATTTGTTTTACTTGATTTTGAACTTCAATTGTTGAACAATGAGCATCCAAGTCTTTATTGCTTGATTAGCCTAATGTTTACTTAAAGTTTTTTAAACAGGATAAAAAACCTTTTTACTATAAAAAGTGCTAATTTACTGTTGCTTCTTTGCCTCAAATCACAAAAAAATTCATTCTTAAAATATCGTTCATTTTATTTTAAACCTATATTATAGGCTAAAACAAATGCAGTGTCAGAATAGATAAAAAAATATACTTTAATTTTTAAAAACAATTAATGTAATTAATTATGAGTTGTGAGAGTGAGCGCCATAGACATGCATGGACAAAATAATGTAAGTGACTGTAAACTACAATGTAAAGCAAAGATCATACTAAATGAATATCTACCCTTAAAAGTTGAAATGGTGGGATGAACGTTCAAGTGGTATTCACCATGGGTGTGGGGTAGAGGTGGTACAGAGGGAGATGCCGGGGGATATGTCCAGAAAGAAATCTCTTAGATCTATGCCCATCTATCGTTGGGAGAGGGGGGATTTCCCTCTGGCACAAGTTGGATCAGGCTACTTACTCCCCCCATGGGCAAGGCCTGATGGGTGCGAATGTGATGGAAGTGCAGGGACACATTTATGTGAGTGTTAAGCTAAAGTCAAATTGTATGAAGATTTACCCTGTGTTATGACGGGAAGGGGATTGTTCGGGGAATTTACCAGGAGGAAGTCCATGGCAGATGCTGGGGAATACCGGGGGACAATGTTCAGGAGGATTCACATTTCGGTGTGACATTGCGCGCGTTACAAATTTATTTAATAATAATAATAATAATAAATCTTCTATACTCAACTTTATCATCAGGGGGGGAAACCTTTCCCCCCCTGGCCCAAATTGGAAGCAGTCTGCTTCCATCCCCCCATGGCGTAGTAGGCCCTGGAAGAACTCACTGACATGTGAGATTAATTAGCTGAATTTTCGTTTCACCACTGACTGTAATTATCATTGGCAAATGGAAGCAAACGCCATTACATGTTTCCGAGAGTGTCTTCTCTATTAAAATTCGTCTGCCTGTGAAAACAGTCTTTGGGAGACTTTATTGGTGTTCGGTGATTTCTGATTGCACGCATTATTGACATTAGGATGCGCTTCACTTGCGCACGTATAGGCCAACCACCGCTGCCTGTAGGCCTATAGGTCCTACTTCAAGTCAAATAAAAACTCATGCTTGAGTAAGTTTAGGCATTTTTATACAGTACTATCGGCCATAATTATATTGCATAGGCTGTGTATATTCAGTCATGCATAGCAACCCATGTATAGGTGGGTTGAACTGCAACAGCAAGAGTACAAGTTCTGCTAAAGGCAATGGTGTCCAATCTTTCTCACATGATGAGCCACTGAAGAAAATAATTGTCGCACCAGTCAACTCAAAAGTTATGACTAACATTTTTTGAAAATAATTTACTTTGACACAATTTTGTTTATGGAATAATAATTCTGGTGATGATGATATCGATGATAATGATTATGTTGTTGTTGTTGTTGCTGTTGATGATGATGATGATGATGATGATGATGATGATGATGATGATGATGATGATGATGATGATGATGATGACGACGATGACGATGACGATCATGATGATGATGAATCGATGATGATGAATCGATGATGATGATGATGATGATGATGATGATGATGATGATGATGATGATGATGATGATGATGATGATGGTGATGGATGAAAATGGAAAATTTCCATGAGATTTCGACTGGATGACTAAAAAAGTCGTCAGAAATTTTGGCGGATGAGAATGGAAAATTTTCTCCGCGTGGATTCAGCCCCCCACAAAACTTAAATCCTGGCGCCGCCACTGGTATCCTACATACATTGATGTGCATACAACTGTATAGACAAGTTCTGTTTATGTATATGACGCTCGTATTCATGTAGGCTAGTATATAGTCATATGGAGCATGCGTGTGTGCTTTTGACGAGTGTTTGAATTAGAACATGATCTTCTCAGGCGGAACATGTGACGCCCTTAAAATGTCTACGCCCAAATTCAACGGTATTGCGCAAATGTCTTCCATATATAGCCTACACGTTGAAGCCCTGTCGATCCTTCTACACAGTCGATGTTTATCTAGCGCTATAGTGTACATATTATACCAGCAATACAATGAGCCACCAAACTGATGGCATATGGAGGCCAACCTTTGTGGCATTGAAGCAGAACGGCTTTGTGGTTGTTGTGTATACCGTATTGAGTGAAAGCTGCTTGTCGTAAAATTTTCACGAATAGTCCGTGATATTGCATGCAGCATGCTTTATGTTTGACATGCTCATTGCTCACGTATTATTGTACGCATGTTGCGTGCATTCATGCATACCCAATGCCTACGTATTGTTCTGAACTTCGAGAATGGACTTAGTACAGTACACACCCTCGTGATGCATTCTTTTCAACGCAATTCTTGTAATGCGTTCCAGTCCAGTGAACCCATTTACACGCCCAACGTCGAATAAACATTGCAAATCTCACGCTTGTCTCACCATTTTTTTCTGACAGTCTAAATGCAGTGTTCGTAAGATAGCCTACAATAATCTTACGCAATAAACAATCAGGCTCATAACGAAAAGCTTAATCCAGTCGCTTAACTTTCGTCTAGACCGAGCACTTCTGTTTTCTTTTCATGGCAAAACGGATTACAGGAACATAAGGAATATTTTTTGACGGCAAAGATTTGGAAATATATTTCTGAAAATGATGCATCGGTGGCAAATTATAGTCTTACTGCAAGGTATGAATGAAGCTTTTTTTTGTTGTCTATAGTGATTTGCTTAAATTGGAGCCGGATAAACGAAAAATTCTTATTATTTAAAGAAAAGTTGGACTGATAAAGAAGTACGGTAGATCTAAGTGTTGCTCAACTAGAATCTGGATTGATTAAACTAATTCTTGCCTAAACGAAAACTAGATTGATGAATAAGATTCGTAGCAAAATTTAAGGGGGATTGATGAAAATAGTAGTGCTACATCAGGCGAATAATAATTAGAAGGATAAAACAACCACCAAATAATTTTGGTTGTGTTGCATATTAGGTATAGCCTATATCCATAACTCGGATACTAGTTAAGTTAGCTAGTTATATTCATTCATTCATTCATTATATGTATATAACGCCTCTTCAAGGGGCTACTCAGAGGTGCTCCAAACCACAGCGTTCAAGGATGGAGCGATTGCAGAGATGAGGAGCTGAAGAAGGACATCCACGAACTCCTGCAGCAACGATGTTGGGAGGCTGTCAAGTTCACAGAATTTAGGAGGCGAGGCGAGAACGATTCGACGTAGATCAGCAGAGTTGACTGGAGTCATATAGGATATATTGAATGATGCAGGAGGGTAAGCTGGTGGCGGGGAGTCAGCGGTGTCCTTCCGGATGTTGTGCACATTGGTGGTGAATGAGGTTAGGTAGTCATCCGTGGTAAAATATGAAACGTCCTGAGACTTCCCAGCTTACGCAGGTACCAAATTATACTGCTTGGTGACAGAGGCACGTGTGCGTAAACAACTTGCCCAAGGTCGTTACCCGGATTCGAACCGCAACCGCCCGCTCCGTGAGCGAACGCGTTACCGATCAGCCACCAGGTCGTATTATATTACTATTGCGTTATTTATATCATTGTGTGTATATTAAGTATCTATCTGAAATTACATGAGCATAGAGCTATAGATGATAACACTGCATTGGCCTTGCAATTCGTGTAGCCTACACAGTGGTTGCACGGCTAACGATAAAACACTTTACTTCACTGATCACTTTATAACCTGAAGTCATCCTGCGATCGTTTTGATTCATAGCCTGCATCAGACATAATTATTAGCAGACTTGTTGTCCTCGAGACCAAAGTCTTGGTCTCGAGTGCGCTCGAGTTCGGTTTTAAAAGTCTTGGTCTTGATCTTGGTCTTGAGAATAAAAGTCTTGGTCTTGATCTTGGTCTTGAGAATAAAAGTCTTGGTCTTGATCTTGGTCTTGAGGTTCAAAGTCTTGGTCTTGGTTTTTCAAGACCAATACCAAGACCTGCCTTCGCTGCCCTTCAGTATTAACATTGAATAATCAGGGTGATTTTTAAGGTCGTGGGGCCGATGCAAAATTGTAATTCACCGCCACGAAAAAGGCCAAGCCTCTTCGCGTCCTACGACAAATATCTGCGGACGGATACAATTCCAGCTGGTCAGGAAATACCATCGGCAGCAGCAACAGTTATGCTGTATCTGGAAGCCCTGCCAAGACTCGTATCAGAAGCCAGGCGGTCAGATACGCCATGGCAGGATTTTAAAAAAGACTCACGATTTCTAAATTTATATCCAGTGCTTGAAAAGATGCCGTGCGTGCCAGCAACTTCAGCACCTGTAGAACGTATTTTTTCGCATGGTGGAATTTTCATGAGGCCACACCGGGCACGCCTTGGTCAGAAAATTCTGAGTGAATTGGTTCTGTTAAAATGCAACAGCCATTTGCAATAACATTGCACATAATCACATTAAGGAGTTTTGTAGGCACGAACTGAACTCGGAATTCTCTGCAGTTTGGTTATAGAGTTGCTTTGTTTGAATAAAATACGTTTTCATTAAGATAGCAGAACTTGCATTTTCGCAAGGTCTTGTCTTGGTCTTGAGACGAAAAGTCTTGGTCTTGCCTTGGTCTTGAGTGCAAAAGTCTTGGTCTTGGTCTTGAGAATAAAAGTCTTGGTCTTGGTCTTGGGCTTGAGGTTCAAAGTCTTGGTCTTGGTCTTGAGGTTTGAGGTCTTGACAACAACACTGATTATTAGACACTTTCCTGATCAATAGCATTGTAATCATGGGCGGAGACTTAGGGGGTACAGGGGGACGGTCCCCCTCAATGGATGTGGTGGGGGACGGTCCATGTATTTGTCTCCCCCCCAATCGGTAGTGTTAGATCATCATGCATGTACACACTTCACAAAACACACGGTGAACAACAAACGAGACTATGACTAAAAAAATAAAAAAAGGTCATCAACTTTTTTAGGGCGAGAAAATTAGGTTTTCCATCGACATTTCGGACGGACGACTAAAAAAGGTCGTGATGAAAAACTTTTCGTTCCCCGCAAGTCTCCGCCAAGTCTCCGCCCATGATTGTAATCAGTCTCTAAATCGATCTTTCCTGCAGGCCAATAATTTCCAATGCGTTTTAAGCGCTATTGCAAAATAAAAGGAAGGAAAGACCAAGGAGTCTATTCTATAATTATGTCGGAAAGCAAACTATTCAAGGAAACTACGCTTCTGTAGCCTACTTCTCTGCGGAAGTCTGAAAGCTATCACCAACAGCCCCATAAGAAAAACCAGCAAAGGCACATAATTTTTTATCTATCGATGCGCATGTCTTAAAATTAGACACATAAAGATATGCTAAGTTTTTTTTAATAATAATAATAATGCAAATTTTCATCTACAATAAAATGTGAATAGTCTTTGCCAGTGTCTGCCTTGATATGGGAACAAAATGAAAATGGAATTGAAGGCGCAACGGGATCTTGCCCCGAAATATCAAGTCGATATAACACTCCAGCCCCTTTCAGCATCCTCGTATCGTTCACTTTGCTCTTCAAACAGACTTCATCTCCTAGTTCCTCGTAATAGAACAGCCATGGCCCAGTCCCGGTCCTTTACATCAATTGCTACATCTCCTTGGAATACACACTGTCCCCATCTATACTCGATCTCAAATTCTAGCTGGCAACCCCTCCTCATGTGCTTTCTCTCAAACCCAGGGCTTAAAGTGTGGTTGGACGGTCATGGACAACGTAATGCACTTATTTTAAAATCTGAATGCCGTCCAGCCACTTATTGGCCAGCAATGACTGGAAATGTATATAAGGGATATCAGGGGCGTCCAGGCACTTCTTTTGGAAAGATAAGGGGCGTCCAGGCACTTATTTTTCCACACTTTAAGCACTGCTCAAACCTATGTTTTAATCTCCTTGTGCCTAACCCTATCAGAGGCACTTTACAAGTAGGCTATCTAAAATTCTTAATACAATTCAATACACTGATGTGTAAATTTTTTGCTATATTTTAGCGGCATGGATGCTACGTCTATCTCATGAGGCGACTGTGACCCAAAGTGGTCAGGTCTATCCGATAGCGTACATGAACATCACGACCGACAGAGAAGAAGAGGGATTCGTACAACTCTACGCTTACTCCATCAACGAAACACAGATCAGAGTCACGGTCAGTTCCAGGGGCGGATCTAGGAGGGGGCCAATCCGGCCATTGCCCCAAATATTTCTTTTATTTTACCAGCTATTCTGGCTCGGAAAGTTGACGTGGTCCCTCCTATGAGTAGCTCCGCAGGCGACTCCCCACGCCCACGAGGTCCGTACGACTAAAAAAGGGCCATCAATTATTTTGACGGATAAAGTGGTGTCTTTATCTTGGGTATTTGAGAATTCGGGAAAATGACTTTAAAAAGGTCATTAGATTTTCCGGTGACCAAGACGAAATTTTTTCCCTGTCCCCTGACCGAAAATTTTGGCTCCTTCGAAAATTTTTGTATCCGCCCTTGGTCAGTGGACAACCATCTCACCCCTCAGTCACGTCACAGCCACTTTCATCTTCATCATCGTAAAACGTCGCAACAGATCTTTTAATAATAACGATAATGATGATGATTACGATAATGACAATGACTGGACTTTTTTAAAGAAATTTTTAGAACTCCGCAAACCCTTCTTTCCCTATACACCGCTCCGCCCATTCCCATCCATAATTCCGTTTCACTGTTTTAGTTTCTATTATCATTCAATTACTACAATATGCACAGTCTACATTCTGCATTATACTGTCCAATAGACTCCGCTTTCAACCCACAACAGTACTGTGATCTGATATAGCGCCGGCGTTTGAACTAGTCCCCAGAGACGTGTCTTTTGTAGGCGCTGAAAAATTCTCCAAGATCTACATTACATTGCACTAAGCATTACATTACATTTCAGACATTGCCGAACAGCATTAACCGGTTCTCGAGCATAGGAACCCTGCAGAGACACAACTTCAATCTGACGGAAGACTTCAACGACGCCTCGTTCAGCGGTGACGTATCCATCATGCAGAACACAGAGCAAGACAGGTTCGGAATCATCGCATCGTCCAGCTATGACGCCTACTTCGTCGGAGTGAAGAGCGATCGGGGATCGACCGATGCCTTCCTCGCTCTGCCGCTCATGCGCAAAAGCACAGAGTTCTTCGTCGCAGGATGGCCGTGAGTGCACATTAAAATATTCACAAGATTCTATACTGAATATTTGTTTGTTTTGTTTTTATATGTGCACTTTTTATAGCGCCCCTTCAAGCTATCTCTACTCAGAAGCGCTCCCGACTGCAGAGCGGACACTGCATCGGAGTTTCACGCCGAAGCGCTGAGCAATTGAGAGTGAAGGACTTTCCCAAGGTCCCTGCGCGGCGAATTGAGGTGGATTCGAACATCGAACCTTCCGGCTTTTTTGAGCCGTGTCTGTGTCATTCTAAGAGGTTGCCATGGCAATTAATAGACGTGATATAGACTCTTTGAACTCACAATGCAATTATTATAAGAGATCACCATGACAATTTGCAGCCTCTCTGAAATCACAATGTAATTATTGTAAAAGGTTACCATGGCAATGTATGGACTTTATATAGACTCTATGAACTCACAATGCAATTATTATGAGGCTGCCATGACAATTTATAACATGATGTGAAATCATAATGCAATTATTGCAAAGGTTAGAACGGCATTGTTTAGACTTTATAGACACCATGAAGTCACAATGCAATTATTATCAGAGGTTGCTATAGTAATTTATATTTAGACTTTATAGACACCATGAAGTCACAATGCAATTATTATCAGAGGTTGCTATAGTAATTTATAGCCTCTGTGACGTCACAATGCAATTATTATAAGAAGTTTCCATGGCATTTTACAGCCTCTTTGAAATCACAATGTAATTATTGTAAAAGGTTACCATGGCAATGTATAGATTTTATATAAATTATACTCTATGAAATCACAATGAAATTATTATGAGAGGTTAATAGGACAATAATATTATTTATAACCTCTATGAAATGACAATGAAATTATTATGGGAAGTTACTATGGCAATAGCCTCTATGAATATCACAATGAAACTATACAAAGAGGTTACTACATCAATTTAGTCGTTGTGAAATCACAATACAATTATTATAAGAAGTTGTTATGGGAATTTATAAAGTCTGTGACAGGAGTGGGCAACATGCGGCCTCTCCGGAGCTTTAGAACTTGCCCTTGGTCTTTTACATATGCATTGTACCTGTCACTTGCGAACCTTTTACCCGCTTCATCAATTTTTAAGAACGAATCAAGTAACAAGTTAATATTTCTTGTATTGCAGTCAATGACTGTAGGTGTTAGGATAACAGTCATCATCATAACAACAATTTATCTTGCAATAGTTTTAATTTGAATAAAATTAATATTTTTCCATTTTCTTTGGGAATAGGAACTAGCAAAAAATGAGCTGCCCTTAATATTTTTAAAGTGACCCTCTGTTGTAAGAAGTGGCTCATGCTTGATTTAGACTTTAGACTTATGTAACAGCCGCCGAGTATATGCAGTTTCTTTTGAATTGGCGCTAATTAATTTACAGTGCAAACATACAATAAAAATTATGAGTGTCTTACCTTTGCACCGATTGCAGTCGTGAAATTCAATATAGTTCAATATAATTCAATAGATGAAGTGAGATTGCAGATGTATAGCCGTTAGATTGTTTGCAAGCGATATATTCAAAGTTTTCGTGCTCAGGTTTCTCAGGCAATGGTACTTAAACAAATTAGGCCTAATATTGTTATGCCTTTCTTCCGCACATGGACCATAAAATTAGCATAGTTCATTTTTTTAAATTTATTTATTCTTTCTATTTCTCGCACTTCCTATAGGACCCCGTCAAGCTCTGTTCTTAGAGGCGGTCCAGACTATACAGTGCGAATATACTGCATCGGAGTTTCACACCAAAGCGCACGAGCAATTTCACACGGACTTGCTCAAGGTCCCCACGCATCGGCTTTGAGGTGGATTCGAACCTGGAACCCTCCGGCTCCAAGGCACCTAACCCACCACTACGCCATCGCACCCCGCAATTATTAGTAATTCGTGCGCAATTATTAGTAATTCGTGCGCAATTATTAGCAATTCATGAAATTCGTGTTACAGCTACAACCGACCGTTCTACGCATCCTGCGTCATCGTTCCAGCCCTGAGCGGAACCTGTGTTGAGATCTACAAGATCAACGCCACCGACCAATCGTACCGCCTCATCGGCGAGGGAGCGATCAACCAGTTCGACAGCCTGCGCTACTACGCCGACTACGAGCACGACGCAAACGGTAACTTAATAATGAACACGATGGAGGACATGACGGGGTACTTCATCAACGCCACGAAGCCGATCCAGGTGATCTGCGGCCACGAATGCGCCAACGTACCTCAGACGACGCCCTTCTGCGACCACATGTCGGAGCAGATTCCGCCGATCAACCAGCTGGGCACTTACCATGTCGTTCCGCCGATAGATGGTAGGAACCGGAACGCCGGGTACGTCGTGAGGGTGGTTGCTACGGAGATGGCGACGACGATCAGCTTTATGGGTAGCTCGGTTGTCAGGGACAGAGGGTCTTTCGTCCAGATCAATACGTCCGATTCAATGACGCCCATTGTTGTCCAGTGCGACAAGAGATGCCTCGTCATGCAGTACAACAAAGGTACCATTGCTATTGTTAACGGTCCTGGAATAATGCTATTGTTAACGGTCCTGGAATAACAGTTGCTAGTGATGATCAGTGGCGGATCCAGAACGTTTCGAAGGGGGGCCAAAATTTTCGGTCTTGTTGGTGGAACAGGGGAAAAAAATTTGGATGACCTTTTTTTTAGTCATCGACCAATTTTCCGGAAAAAAGATACCAGTTCATCCGCCAAAAAAGTTGATGACCTTTTTTTAGTCATCGACCAATTTTCCGTGGAAAAGAAGATACCATTTCAACCGCTAAATCGAACGGGGGCCACGTCCCATACGATTTTTTAATATGGGGCCTGATGTCCTGCTTTTCTCTCCCGCTGCATATATTTAATGGCTTGTTGAAACCAAATGGGGGCCACGTTCCATGCAATTTTTAAATGGGGCCATGGCCGGATTGGCCCCCTGGATCCGCCCCTGGTGATGATGATTCTAGATTTGCTATTGATAAATGTTCCTGAAATTACTATGACCATAGTGCTAACCGCCTTAGAATTGCACGCCATTTCTATATTATAGTGATAACGGTGTTTGAGTTATACTATCGCTATTGCTCAAGGCCGTAGCTGGGGAGGGAGCGTTTTGGGTGTTTGAACACCCCTCCTCCCCCCCAATTAAATAATGTAAAATGAAATAATGCATTTGCTATTACACATGACATAAGAACTAGTGTGCAATCACTGCAATGTATACTGGCCGTTCAGAACCGCTATGAGAACCGCTGTGAGAATTCACGACGATTCTCTAATCTCCTTAGTTGATTCGGTCGCGTGTGAGTTTTCACACGATTGAGTAAACACCCCCACCAAATAAAATCCTGGCTACGACCTTGCTATTGCTAATGTTCTATTACCAGCGGGTCGCACTCGTAATCGTATTCGCCAAAATAATTTCTAAAGAGCCACTTGATAGCCAAGCGCAGGGAAGCTGCTTATTTACGAGCGCTGAAGCGATGGTTTGCACGTGATAATGTTCCTTATTTCGTTCGTTCATTGACTTAGATCTATATAGTACCCTTTCAAAATGCCTACTCAGAGGCGCTCTTATCCCATGCATGCAACCATGGATAAAGAAAAAAGACTGGAGTGATTTAAGAAACAAAGTTTCAGATTACTATGTCCAGCAATATCAGTGGATCCAGATTTAACGAGAGTTTATGACAATAAAGGCCATTGTGCTCGCAATAAATTTGTTTGGCATAATACAGCTTTTTTAATATCAGTAGTTTTTTTGTATTCCTATAGGGTAATGTTAAAGTTAATGCTATTGATGTTTGTATTTAGTAGGCCTACTTTTATTGCTCCTGTTGCTAACTCTGTAAGCGTGTTTCTACTGTAGGAATTGCTGGCAATACTATTGCTATCCCTATATAGCACATAGTGTCTTAGTATCGATTCCAATGCTGCTAACATGCATTCTCTGTATTGATGTTCATGCAGCGTCTGTTATCAAGGTGTTTAAACATGACCGCCAAGTACTTAACGTAATCGTATATCCTACGCTCTCCAAATATCTCAAGCGCCATTCGAAATTCAAGCGAAGGGCACCAGCTTATTCATGAGCGTCGAGTGAATGCATTGACCATTGAATGGCCTTGTTCTGCTGTTCTTTCGTAGGCAGGAGAGCTGTTCCCAGCGACATTCCAACCGATCCATTCATGTCGCTCGTTGTTCCGTCGGATCATTTCACCAGTGGAGCTGGATTCGCCACTCCAAACTACTGCGATGTTGCCAAGGTAACCGTTGCTTCTGTTGCTCTTTCTGTCGTTATTGTCGTTGCTGATGACGAGGATGACATCAATCTGAAACTTTAATTGATTATTAATAATTATTATTATATAATATATATCATATTATATTGCACTTTGAACCAATAAAAGTCTAATCCCTTAGAAGTTGTTAATGGGTATATCTGCGGTCTATTATAGGCATGTGTGTGTATGCTTGTAAGTATCTACGCATACATGCATGTGGGTGTGCAGTATGCATACACGTATGTATGCATGTATGTATCTTAATTAAACTTAACTACTAACAGAACAGGCAGCTTTGCAATTACACGGCGCTAATAGCAGCCTACAAAGTAGGCTATGTCCGCCCAACGGGGGCTTGAACTCGCTACCTCTCGCACTCTACGCCAGCGTGTTATCCATTGCGCTACCCCCTCAATTAACTAGGCTTACAGACTGCGTGACGTTAAGAAATTACTGAGACATTATGTATGTATGTTATAGCCTATACAATACATATATAATTAGTATTATAAACTTATAAACTAATACATTACATATATAATTATTTATATATATTATATGCATATACATACATAAACATGCATATGTTCAGAAATTACTGAGATTTACTTGACATCACTGTAACTGCTTACATTATTGCTTACGATGTAAATAGGTAAGAATCCCGTTCGACAATTACGTGTCGATCGTCACATTTTCAGCCTATCGCGATAACATTGTCTTCGACGGAGAACCAATCGTCTACAAATCTGGAGGCAACACCTGGGACGTCACCAGCGTTCCCGGTCACGCCGTCATCACGTTCCGCATCACGCATGACTTCCACTACGTCAGTAACGCCCCTGGAACCTTCGGATCATTCGCGGTCTATGTCTATGGACACTCCATCCTTACCACCAGTTCCAGCGCCTATGGATTCTCGGCCAACTACAACAGTAGGTTCACATGGATGAATTACCATGTGGCTTCTCATGTTTTGTGTCAAATAAACGAACCACTGGTGTGGCGGTGTAGCGCCGAAACCTTATGTGCTGATAAATTGATCTCTATAATTGTCACGACTGCATGGGCGGAGTTTATGAGGGGCCCGGCTAGGGTCTAAGCCCCCCAAGAAGACCCAGATTCAGTTTTTTATATTTTCCATGGCTTAGCCCCTCCCCAGAAGGCGCAGACTCATAAGTTAGCCCCTCCAAGAACGAAGACCAAACTCCGCCCATGCACGACTGTGTGGGGTGCCAGCTTGTTTTATTTGCATCAACTACACAAGTTCTCGAAGGAGCGGATACAGAAATTTTCGAAAGAGGTAAAAATTTTCGGTGATCTTTGCCAGAACAAATCTGATGACTTTTTAGTTGGTCGAAAAGTCTGGAAAAATACCAATTTTCCCTGCCAAAATAACTGATGACCTTTTTTAGTCGTTAGTCATCGGGTCGACGTATGTATTCTTGCAATATACTATGACCTCTCTCAAGGGCGGATACAGAAATTTTCGAAGGGGGGCCAAAATTTAGGGTCTTGTGGGTGGGACAGGGGAAAAATTTTCGTTGTGCCGCCGAAAAAACTGATGACCTTTTTTATTTAGTCATCAACCAATTTTTCGGAAAAAAGACCATTTCATCCGCCGCTAAATTGATGGGGGGCCACGTCCCGTACGATTTTGTAATAGGGGCCTGATGTCCTCTTTTTATCTCCCACTACATTTATTTAATGGCTTATTGAAACCAAATGGGGGGCACGTCCCATGCAATTTTTAAATGGGGGCCATGGCCGGATTGGCCTCCTGGATCCGCCCCTGACCTCTCTATAGTCGTCGTATCCTATTTTTCTCTCCCGCTACATTTATTTAATGCTTGTTGAAACCAAATTGGGACCACGTTCTATGCACTTTTAAAATGGGGTGGGGCATGGCCGGATTGGCCGCCCCTGGGTCCGCCCCTGAGTCATCTATAGTTTATTGTCAGTTGGGTCACTTGGGTGAACAGCAACTCACTACGTTGCTTGGCATTGCGTAAAGTTGAGTAATGTCAAATCGTTTAACTTCCTGCTGCATAATTATATCACAATAGACTTGTTACATGTTTAACAACACTGCCATATCAAAGATGATTAGTGTCGCCCTCATCCTTTATCCAGGCTTGGGACTGGCACTAGCAGAGTGCAACAAGTGGCGTAGTTTATCGCAATATAAACTCCAGAATATGGCATATATATTCCTTAGTATACATCGTACACAATGACAATATGTTGTATTTCAGTAACGGGAGACCCGGTAACGGATGTTTGGGTGAATTCCGTGGACGGCTACAACCAGTACATGGACAGCATTAAGAACGTCTCCTGTAGTAACGAGAGCGGTCTCATCGGTAAGCCAGTTAATCAGTCAGTTGCCAGTTAGTCAATCAGGCAGCCAGTCAGGTTGGTAGGCAATCACAATCAGCCAGTTGCGAGTTAACCAGTCAGGCAGCCAGTCAGGTAGGTAGGCAATCAGTCAGTTGCCAGTTAGTCAATCAGGTAGCTAGTCAGGTATAAGTAGGCAAGTAAGCAAGTAACCAAGCATGTACTGTATTGAACCCAGTGTGAGAATTGTGGAAAAATAACTGGGGGGGTTGGACCATTACCCACTTGGAATTGGGGTGTAAAAAACATACTTTAACATGGGGCTCTAAGAAAGGCTGGGGGGTCGAAACCCCCCAACCCCCCCGGCAATTCTCACCCTGATTGAACCGCCTACAAACGCACTGGGTGTAGGCCTACACCGAATGAACACAATCTACGCGTATGCAGTGGCGGATCCAGAACGTTTCGAAGGGGGGCCAAAATTTTCGGTCTTGTGAGTGGAACAGGGGAAAAAATTTGCGATTTTCGCCGGGGGAAAAAAGTTTAGCAATTTTCCGAGAAAATATACCAACTCATCCGCCAAAAAAGTTGATGGCCTCTTTTTTTTTTAGTCATCGGCCAATTTTCCGGGAAAAATATACCAACTCATCCGCCAAAAAAGTTGATGACCTTTTTTTTTTAGTCATCGACCAATTTTTCGGGCGAAAACAAGATGCCATTTTCGAAGGGGGGCCACGTCCCGTACGATTTTGCAATAGGGGGCCCAGATGTCCTGTTTTTCTCTGTCACTACATGTGTTTAATGGCTTCTTCAAACCAAATGGGGAGGGCCACGTTCCATGCAATTTTTAAATGGGGAGCCATGGCCGGATTGGCCCCCCCTGGATCCGCCCCTGCGCGTATGCAATTACAAAATGACCATAATATGCAACATAGATGCAACACACGATGAAAACTGAATAAAAAACGGGAAAATGTCGTTTTATTCTGAGAAATAAAAACCTAAAAAAAGACAAAAACGGAAACGGAAAATTATTTGCCTTTGTTACATCTGAAAGTTCATTTTAAGCTTAAAAACCTTGCTTTTGCAATTTTATCTTAATCTGCAAATAACACAACTTTATTAGTAGGCCAACATAAATAGTTAACACAACTTTATTAGGAGGCCAAAATAAATTGTTATAAGTAACATTAATCTAGAACAGTTATTTTCTTCTTATAACTTTGGTTTAATATGAAATCGAGAAAAATTAAAGGTATTGAAATCTTTTCAAATTTAAATTTAAATTGTAAACATAAATTCGCATAAATTCATGCTGATCAACATAACGCAATTACCATAGGTCCATAGGCCTAGATGTGTACTAAATTAGGCTAGGCCTAATATATATTGTACATTTGTACTTGAAATTGTCACTTATAGGCTATTATAGGTCCAAGAATTTTATATCAAAATAACTTTTTCAAATTCTCTTTCTTCTATAGGGACCTACTACATGCATTTCTCATAATTATGATGACTTAAACAATTACACAGTGACACTATAGTTAGCCGAATCCTTGAGAGTACGGTGAAAACGTATGGAATATATCAGACAAAAATGAAATTAAAGAAAATATTAATAGACAACAAATAATAAAATAAAGTTTTATAAAAAATTAATATATGGAAAAAAACGACGTTTGTTAAGAGAATAAAAAACCAAAAAAGGTTTTTACTACTATGATATGCAATTACGATTCGTAAATAGAAATCATCTTCGGAGCAAGTTAATAATAATTAATTGTATGATTATAATATCTTACGCAGATCCAATCCTTGCCGAGACCGAGCGCGTGAGCTTTCCATTCACCCTCTCGGCGAGTTTCGACCCCGTGTCTATAAGCGACGACTGCATCCGGGGCTTCTATAACGCCACGGTGTGGACGAAACTGACTGACTTCACCCGTCTTATCAACCAGTGGATCTGTGCCACAAACAACTGCTCGTATCTCAACGGAAAGGGAGTGGCAGTCAACTACAAGACACTCAGCGTACTCTTCCTCAAGGACACACAGGTAAAGGTCCTTCTTCTTCATAATAGGGGTCTTGACCGTGGGACAATTCATCAGTCCACTCACTTATCCATCAACTCCACTATCTGTTCGTCTATCTACCGGTATGCTCGTTAATCCATTCGTTCATCCATTATATCCACGTTCCACTTAACCATTTATTTTGCCATTCATTCAACAAACCAATCATCACTACTCTCCAACCAAGAAACCAGTTCATCCACCGTGCCGTCGATCGATCGATCCATCCATCCATCCATCCATCCATCCATTCATTCATTCATTCATTCGCTCATTCATTCATTCATTCATTCGCTCATTCATTCATTCGTTCGTTCGTTCATTCATTTATTCGTTAGTTCATTAATCAATCTGACTAGATTTGGATAGGTCTATATCAACTGCGCAATAGAAACGAATAGAATAGATTAGAATGGTCTAGAAAAGACCATAGACTATAATATTATGCTATAGATTATATTAGATTAGTATAGTTTAGAATTCAGTGTTTTCCAAACTGCCGCGAAACGCTTGCAACTATAGTGAGTCACAAAATTGTTTCGAGAAGCATTTTTGTCAGCTCTGTAGTCGGGAGCGCCTCTGAGTTGCGAGCTTGAAGGGGCGCTATAACAAGTGCACATACAAAAAAACAAGCAAGTGATAGCTTTGGTGTTGCCTTTCTACAGGGCAATTACAACGGAATATACATCACGGTGGAAATGATCTCAAGCCTCGACACGAAATCCTCCGAGTTTGCCGCCTGTCGGGCTCAGATCAAGAGCTTCATGACCCCCTTTGTCAACTGGCCTGGCCTAAGCACCACCCTGTTTCCGACAAAGGCTCCAGCCGGCTGTCCATGGCCTCTCAAGTTCAACCAACCGGCCTTCGCCTTGGGAAGCCAGTTCTGCCCCGCCGACTCAATTTGGCAGGATGCCTAGAGGAGAGGCTGAGGCAGGGAAACTATAGTGATGAGGTAGACGACGATGATGAGGATGGATATGTTAATTATGATGAATTTATAATATGCAGGCAAACGAATAATAGTAATAATAATAGTTATACTAATGGTAATGAAAATAATAATAATAAAAATAACAATAATAATAATATTTCAATATTTGATGAAAATAATATTGGAATAATTGATTAAAAGAATAAATATGTTTATAGTAATAAATAGTAGTAGTAGTAGTAGTAGTAGTAGTAGTAGTAGTAGTAGTAGTAGTAGTAGTAGTAGTAGTAATAATAATAATAATAATAATAATAATAATAATAATAAAAATAATAATAATAATAAAAAATAAAATAATAATAATAATAATAATAGAAGTGTGACGATACTGGTGGTAATAATAGGAAGTCTAGTAGCAGTTATTATAAATTTTGTAGACTTTTACGTCTCGGGTAAACAATACGGCCACTCCAGAGTCAACATTGCTTATTCAATTAATATCTTGCACCTGCAGGAGGGTAATAACCCTAACAATAAAATTAAAATAATAATGTGAAATAATGAGGACACAATTGAAGCTCTATTGAAAATAATTGTAGTCATAATTCTAAGATGCTCATGATATGGTCCTCGAATTTCGCTTGAGTTCAATAAATTCTTAGCAGTTAGGCCTATTGTTTTTCGTAATGTCTCGAGACATCATTACGCTATTTAGCCTGCATGCATATATAGAAAATTGCATACAACTATATTTTAATAGACTAGATTGTGCGTATCCTTTCTAGCTTGTAAACAATCATCCTATTTGTATATAGTGCCTAAGCCATAAAGCGATGCATTTATTTGTACCCACCGCCAACAATTGGCTGGCATCAGGAACTTGCTCAATAACAATTATTGTAAGCCTGCGTTTCGCTGTTAGATCTAAGAATATTGAATTGTTCAGAGTACCTGTAATACTCAAAACATGCGCTGTAAAAATCGGTCTGGACATTTAGCAGTTAGGCCCTATATATAGATGAAGGGAAAATGATTTATTTATTAGTGTATAGTGGTTAAGTGTGCAGACGATAATTTGACGAGAGACGGTCGCGGTTTCAACTCTTTGCCAGCTGCGAGTTTGCGTGTTCTTATCAAAGGATTCTGATACAAGAGGAGTGAGTGAGCGTCAATTATAATATGGTTGTGGAACTTGTGGTATATCACACCTTGTTGAAGTCTATAATTTTAATTCAATGTAGGCAAACAATTCATATTTATTTCTAGTTTATGTGTTATATTATTATTAATATGTTGACTTTCTCTGAATTCCGTTGTCAGTATTATATATTCGACCAACGATATTTATAAATTTATGGCCTTGTCTAAGATATACCGAGTAACCGACATCCAATACAGTGCGACCCTCAGGTCTCTTCAATCAACGATTGCAGGTTCGAGTCTGCAGAGTTACTCCACCCAATATTAACCGTAGATAATTATGGTCTGTATCCTCTGTCACCAGATTGAATAACGTGGTGTCGGGTTAGTCTTCTTGTCCTGCATGTGAGATGCCGATCCCAAGACTTTGGGGCTCATTCAGAGTGGAGGATTGATAGCTTGTATGCCATTTTCAATTCATTCCACGAAAAGACCACGATTGTAGACGGGAGGCTTTATTTAATTGACATCTAGCAGCAAATTCTTTTGGCTCTCTGTCCTTTAGGCAGGTGTGTACAATGGGTTCTCTCCCCCATCTTGCTGTAGCCTTCCTTCAATATATATGTACATATAGTCAAATGACGTCATCCCTGGTCTTCCCCTAACCTTTCTACCCTCCCCTCATTTTTGGTTCTTATGACGTAGTCTCTCCTCGTTATGCAGAACTCTGCCACTGCTCGTATACTTCGACAGTGCCAGTCCCAAGCCTGGGGACAGGGCTTTTTTTAACGTGCAGTTCTACACAAAATGTGCAGTTCTAAATGGATTCGTGCAGTTGTAGAAGCACTTCCGTCACGTTCTGTGCAATTAAAACTAGTAAAAAATAAGTCATTTGCCTCAGATTGGGAGTAATTTACCATGGAGGATGAGAAAGGAGAGAAGAGGATGTGCAATTGTGCAGTTCAAAAAATTCCTTAAAAACAGCCCTGCCTGGGGAAGGTAGGAAGGTGACACTAATCATCCTTGTTATGACACAGTGCCGTTAAACAGCAACAAGTCATTATGTGGTACGGTCATTTTCTCTAGTCAGTGAGCGACCCCTAGCACTAGCCAGAATACGAAGAAGTATAGGCTATTGGAAAAATTCCGTGTTTAGACTGGCATGGCACTCTGGATCTGAATCTCCCATCTCTGGGCTGGCAGTCCAGCGCACTGACCAGTGACCAGTGACCACTAAGACTATGGGGCGTCGTCTACAGGAAATAATTAGTTCAATAAATAGGGCTAATGGATAATGGATGCGTTTGCCACTGTATGCATGTGACTCATGGACGAAGTGTCGGCTGGTGATAATAATATTAATATTGGCGGCATAATTAGAGCCAGATGCTGCTGCCAAGAAGGTCAAAGGGAGCTTGTATATATATATATATATATATATATATATATATATATATATATATATATATATATATATATATATATGGATGCGTTCGCCACTATATATAAACTATATATATATACACACACACACACACACACACACACGAGAACCAACGTTCGGTGAAGATGATACGAGACACGGCGGCGATGATGAAGGTGATTATGACGACGACGGCGAGGCCTCATGCAGTTGAGCGGAATGCGGTGAACGAATGGTGTAAACAAGGGCAGGCACCTGTTGCTGGAAAGGGATGTGGATGAGGCGGAGGAGGAGGAGGAGGATGCGGAGGAGCGGAGAACGGGAGGCAGAGTAGGAAAGAGAGAGAGAGAGAGAAATGAGGTAGATAGAGACAGAAAGAGACAGAGAGAGACGGAGGGATGGTTCAAAACTGGGACAAGGAGGAGGAGAAGGACGAGGGGAGGAGGAGGAGGAGAAGGAGGAGGAGGAGAGGAGGAGGAGTAGATGGAGGACGAGGAGAGAAGGAGGAGGAGGAGGAGAGGAGTAGGAGGAGTAGAAGGAGGACGAGGAGAGGAGGAGGAGGAGAAGGAGGAGGAGGAGGAGAGGAGGAGGAGGAGTAGATGGAGGACGAGGAGAGAAGGAGGAGGAGAGAAGGAGGAGGAGGAGAAGGAAGAGAACGAGGAGGAGGAGAGGAGGAGGAGGAGGACGAGGAGGAGGAGGAGGACGAGGAGGAGGAGGAGGAGGAGGGATATGAGGTGGATGAGGTTGATGAGAATGGTGCGAAGAATGGCATGTGGCTTTCAGGGCGGTGACTTCGTTTGGTTCTGACGCGTTCTCCCATGAGCATAACGATGGAAATGGTAAACCGGAGGAGAAGGGTATTATGGGAAGAGGGCGAGGAGTAGAATGAACGAGGAGGAAGGGAAACTGAGGAGGGATGTGATGAGGCTGGAAGTCAAAAGAAGTGTAATATATAGGGATAAAGAAGCAGAGGAGCAAGGGCGGAGTTTATCAGGGGCTATGGGGGGGACAAGTCCTTCTCTTCCTTCTCCTTGTCCCCCAAGAAGACCCAGATTAATTTTTTTTACCGTGCAAATGGTTTCTTTTCCCGGGCTTAGCCTCCCCAAGAAAGCTTTAGCCCCTCCAAGAACGGAAACCAAACTCCGCCCATGCAGAGGAGGCAAAGGGAGGATAATTTTGTTTGTGATAGGCATAGAGGCCCACTCTTCTTTAAAGTCTAAGAGTTAAATATTCGGCTCTCACTCATTCGTAGGAATAAAGAATAGAACTATGATTTAGTATCGTTTTATTAGGAAAATAAAGGACAGAGTGTGTCGACAATGAGAAGATTGTGAGAGGCCCGACAGGAAAGGAGAGGGGACATAGTTGGTAAAGGAAAATAAAGAAAATACAATGCAGTATAATACAATGCAATGATAATACAATGCAATATAATACAATGCAATATAATACAATGCAATCTAATACAATATAATACAATGCAATATAATGCAATGCAATATAATACAATGCAATATAATACAATGCAATATAATACACTGTAATATAATACAGTGCAATTATAATACAATGAAAAATAATATAAATATTATAGATAGATGTTTACGTGAAAGGGCCCAGGTTGAATTGTCAGTATAATTACTATGGAGTTACTGGCTTATTAAAATCTTCAGAATTAGAGCGAAGTACAGAGTTAATCTTTATGCTTTGCAGCACATGTCTGATTATTATAAACTTTTGAACACAAAAAAACTAGAAAAAGTTTAATTTGAGTAATTTTTCCTTTTAAACAATAAACTTACAGTAGCAAGAAATATGGGTTTCGCAACTACAACTACAAGCTTATAGCCTACATTGTGGAGTGCTTTACGCCGAAAAGTCGAAAATAATGTAACAATGCCAGTGCTTAAAGTGTGGGAAAATAAGTCCCTGGACGCCATTTACCTTTCCAAAAGAAGTGCCTGGACACCCCTTACCTTTCCAAAAGAAGTGCCTGGACACCCCTTACCTTCTCAGGCTGTACTGGCCAATAAGTGGCAGGACGGCGTTCAGATTTTGAAATAAGTGCATGGACGCCGTCCATGACTATCCAGCCACACGTTAAGCACTGATCAATGCAATAGTGTAAACAATTTAAAGCCACTGAGTCTGCAGACATTGCATCCTTTCGAAGTTCAGAACTAAACGCTCTACCACTCGATTGATTAATTTTTATGGCTCTCAGCAACCGTCAGTGTACGGAACTTCCTCAGGGTCCGTAAACAGTGAATAGCCGCGCTACAGACCGACCTCTGCAATTTAAACAATCGACCACCGCACCTCACAACCAATTGAGTTCAATTGACTACCGTATAAGACAAAACGGTTTGCGGGTAAAGTGAGATAAAAGTGAGATAAAAGTGAGATAAAGTGAGATAAGTGTGGAGTACCAGAGCGCGGACGATCCGCGAAGGGGAGGGGCTGGTAGGGAATGGCAAGACGAGGCCGACGAGGGCAGAGGAATTGTGGGAAAGAAAAAGAGGGAGGAAGAAAAGAAGCAGCCCTCTTATAAGTGGAGAGCGGACGACGATAAGGAGAAAAGATGGCGAACAAAATATGTAAACAAAGCGAAGAGCTAAACAAAAATATGGCAGGTTGTATTGGGTGGGGGTGGATGTATGGAAAGGAAGGAGCAGCAGGAGAAGTGGAAAAGGAGGAGACGGATGGGAAAGGGGAAGGACTCAAAGAGGGAGACGAAGAGAAAGATATCCAGGGATGAGAGCCGTCATCTTCTCAACAGTCCTTCGCGGCGGCTAATTATTGTGAAGAGAAGTTTCCATTCTCCGTCAAACAAACGCCACCGAAAACCCCGACATGCGCAACCAGATAGACTGTCCGCTCACGTTACAGCACAGGTTGTCGGGTAAGATTTTAAAGAAGCTGCTATTCGTTTATTCATTAATACTCCAGAGCAAATACATATATAAATTATATATATATTAATTATTATATATATATTTACGTTGTTTTCTTTTTAGTCGTGCCAGCATGGATCTGGAGTGCCTCTGAAAATCAGATGGATATACAGACGCAGACAGACAGATAGAAAGAAGATGGATGGATGGAGGGATGGATAGATAGATAGATAGATAGATAGATAGATAGATAGATAGATAGATAGATAGATAGATAGATAGATAGATAGATAGATAGATAGATAGATAGATAGATAGATAGATAGATGATAGACAGACCGACAGACAGACAAATAGGCCTATAGTCAGTGTCTCTCCAAGAGGACAACTCCAAGCACAAACCCTTGTGGGAACAGCTTAAAACTTTTATGCAGGGTGAAGACCCGCGGTCTGGACATGTTGAGAGAGTCCCAGTGATAAAATTCAGCCGGTTCCCTCCTTATCAGAGATCCGGCACCTCAGATTCGCGACCCATTACCTGACAACTAACAATTCTAGCTGGTTAAGGATACCGCAAGAGCATTGCTTGGGCCAGCGGCGCCATAGATATTTTGTAGTGCTTAGCATTTTATTTTTGTTTAATGGTTTATCATTTTCCATGTTCCAAAACGTGCCAATCAAACCGCTCCAGTTCTTTCTTACCCTTTTTCTGCCGCTGCGACACCTATCGTTCACTGTAAATTTTATAGCGCCTTTCCTCATTATCCTAAAGCAGGGGTCTCAAACTCAAATCAGCATGTGGGCCACATTTGAAAATTTACAAGGCTCGCGGGCCGCAACATGAAAATATATCACGCGCGAGAAATTATCATGAAAGCATGTAGGCCTAATACTGTATAACGATGATATTATCATGTAGAATTTACGTAATAGGCCTATTATATTTTCTGTGCTACTACATGGTACTACATACAAAATATAATTCAGAGTCACAATGATATGAAGTGCATCAACAGAACATTATTTTAGCAATAGGCGTATACATAAAACTAAACCTGTAGCAGCTTTAAGCGCTAAGGGTTGCAGTGAGTATAGTCTCAGGTATAACGCTCAAGTGTGGGTATACCGCTACTCATCTGACCACGTTTCCCAACTACGAGAGCATCAATGGATGTTATGCTTATCTCCTGAGATGCGACCAATCGGAGTACGCCTACGGCTTCGAAAATGGTTAGGCTATCTGTAAGGCGTGTCCATCTTTGAGATGAAAAAAGCTGTTCACATAATTGTAGGTAGAAATTCTGTTAAACATTGCCATCGTGCATCCTGGAGCCATGTGCAGATTTGAATTTTTTCTTGTGATAGAAATGTGTAGAATACCGGAATAACAACTTCGTTGAATAGTGTAAGGGCTAGCGTACTTCTGATTGACGGTCACTAACTGCATCAATCTGTGTAACCTAATTATCTGCGGTTGCAGATTCAATGTCCACAGCAAAAGAAGTAGAAAACAATTTGAACCTTGGTTCACATCACAAAAAGAATTGCACATTCGGTTTTTCAGGCTTTCTTCTTTAAAAATAAAATAAAATACCAGATGGCCATCGCGGGCCGCATTAATCGGGTCCGCGGGCCGCATGCGGCCCGCGTGTTTGAGACCCCTGTCCTAAAGCATCACAGATGCTGCCAAACCGCAAATGAATGTATGTATAATGACCATAATTAATCTACATCAAAAAAGAGGACCAAGAACTGGACAGTGAATTCAAACACCCTTACTTCAACTAAGCACGAACCCCTGATAGGCCTACATTGTACATCACGTGTCGCAAACAGAGCGCCTATATATGGGAGCCGCCGTGGTAGTCACATGACAACGCTCTACGCACATACCGGTCTGTGGAAACCTACGCGCGTATTCCGGACCAGATACAGCGGCAGAGAAGCATCACTCCTCTCTCCCTCTCTCGCCGCCGCATCCAGCCGTGCATCCTCCATCTCCCGCAGTATGTATTTTGACAGCGTCGTTGAAGCGTGTGCCGTCAAATATCGAATAACAAATGCGTCTGATGGACTTGAAAGATGAGAGACGTGAAGACTATAGCACACTGCATGCGTGGAATAACTCAAGCGACTGCTGCTGCTGGTGCTGTTGGAAATGCTGACAGCGCATGCGTTGCACCCGCTCAGCACTCGCCTTAAGTTGTTGTTGTTGTTAGCACGGTTAAACCTGACGTCGTCGAAACAAAGGTTATTGCAATCGCATGGATTCAGTTACAGCGGAGAAAGTGAGCTCAACAATATTCTATCGTATAATAGAGATATCTATAACACAGATTCTGCGTTGCTCTATCCTAACTTAATCTATCCAGGGTTTAAAGTGGGTGGGAACGCGTGGGAACGGCGTTCCCACTGCTCGCAAAATTCTTGGGTTGCGTTCCCTCTGCTCATCATGATGGAACTCTAAAACACATGCATTTCAATCGAATTCTTCGTCAGCGTTCCCACTGCTCTCATCCAGCGTTCCCACTGCTCACCCAAACCACTTTAACCACTGAATCTATCTATACTTCAAATTATTACGGAGTTACACTGAATCTGGGTGGCCAGTGGCGTAGTCAGGAATTTATGATGGGGGGCGGTTTGGGGGTTTGTGGCCTGGCCGGATGCCCTTCCTGACACAAACCCAACAGTATTGCAGTAAATAAAAATGGAATAAAGTAACAAAGCGAATAAAGTAAGAAAAACAATTGTCACTGCAAGCAATTGCTTTGTTTTTCTTATTTAAGTGGATTTGTTTTTCTTATTTAAGTGGATTTGTTTTTCTTATTTAAATGGATAAATAATCTTTAAAAAAACTTTTTCTAAGCCAAGGGGGGTTTAACCCCCGAAACCCCTTTGCTACGCCACTGTGGGTGGCATAAAATGACTTAACTTAAAGAGAGGTCGATGCAATTTATTTGCTTGTTTAGGCAATTTGTATAGTGCCGCTACAGGTAAATATTCAGAGACGATTTCAACTGTACAGTAGCCAAAACTATGATAATTATATCATAGCGAGCAGAACCTTTATCGGCTGCAATAGACCTAGTCTAAGTAGTAATTGCAGATAAACACTGAGATTGGATAACCTGAACTGTGTACTCTTAAGGAGAGCAAAGGTTAATGAAAAGAAGCCTTATGTATGTATACAATCTCACGACCCAAGTTAAGGGTTTGTGGAGTAAAGCTGCCATTAGGAAACGAAACATCAGCTTTTAAAACCTGACTGCGGTTTAACCACATCACGTTAACCTAACCGACAGTTCAATTAAAACAGACTTTATTTTACCCAGAGTTAACCTGAACTTTAATGCAGAAGTGAAGAAAATAAAATTTGAACCAGCTAAGTCAGGTCTACGAATAAATAGTTAGAGGGAAACTTATAGAGTTTGCCAGGGCATTCGACATAGTATACCTAGTGCTGCGTTGGTTATTGGGCTGCAAGGAAGATATAGAAGACGACGATCAACTATTCTAGCTGAATTAGGTCGAAAGGTCTGAAGGTGAAACTGGAGTATATAGGTATCCTGGAGTAGCTGCATGGGCGGAGACCTAGTGGGGACAGGGGGGACGGTCCCCCCAATAAAAGTGTTGGGGGGACGGCCCATGCATTTCCCCCCCCAATCGTTGAGCGTCAAGACTAAAAAAAGGTCATCAACTTTTTGGCGGCGAAAATAGAAAATTTCGTCGAGATTTGGGCGGATGACTAAAAAAAGGTGATCTACTTTTTGGGGGCCAAATTTTTTTCCGAGATTTCGCCGGTCCTCAGAAATTTTCCGGAAACTCTCGCGTCCTTCCGTCCACCCCCCCCCCCCCATTCTCGGCCCAGGTCTCCGCCTATGAGTAGCTGTATCGTCAGTTAAGGCGTCAACCGTTGTTAAATTGTACGTGAAATGCACGCATGGGACTTAACTAACTCTGTGAAAAGGTGGGATACGCCCTGCAGTCGCAATTGGAATTTGTCAGCAATCGTGATAATTGAATATAAAAATATGATGATGAATTTGATAATGTGTGCCCCCTAGAATTAGTCTGACAATGCCGATGAATTAGTTTAGGGTAGCCTATACATAGTTGCTCTTTAACGAGCCTATAATTATTCATAACACAGATGATTAAATTCACCCTCCTCCTCTCTCCAGGCTTGGGACTGGCACTGCCAGCTTTGTAGACGTATACATTAGGTCACATACTTGTGCATGTACAGGCTACTTTAGTTGCATGCCAATACCAATGAGGTTATTTTGATGTCTCTGTGTTGACATGTGAAACCCGAGCATAAAAAGCATGCAATTGAAAACACTTGACTTCTAAAAGACCACAGTCATACTTATTATTATTATTAAATGCAGGATAAACACTTGTGAACAAACAACATCTGTTAGCAACTGACAACTGCATTGGGAGACATTAAAGAAAGTTTCACTTCTAAATAACGGACACTTTATTTA
Source organism: Lumbricus terrestris (assembly GCA_949752735.1). Classification (NCBI taxonomy): domain Eukaryota; kingdom Metazoa; phylum Annelida; class Clitellata; order Crassiclitellata; family Lumbricidae; genus Lumbricus; species Lumbricus terrestris. Next base: position 20,790,021 of record OX457044.1, on the reverse strand, counting down.
ATGTTATGGTTCAACCATGCATAGGCCTACAGCCGGAAAATCAGGATATGAGTGAGTGAGTGAGTGAGTGAGGGGTTGATAAATTGAGTGAGTAAGCAAGCGATTGTGTAAGCGAGTGAATGAGTGAGCAGGCGAGTAACTGGTTGAGTGATTGATTAATTTATATAGTGATTGAGTACATGAGTAAATGAGTGCGCGAATGAGTGATTAAGTGGGTGAGTGATACTTGGTTTGAATCATTGAAAAGTCGAGTGTTTGAGCGAGTAAGCGAGTAAATGGGTGATTTCCTCAATTCATTGAGTGAGTAAATTATCGATCCGTAAAGAGAGTAGCGAGTGATTGAAAGAGCTAGAACGTTGATGCATGAATGATTAGGTAAGTTATTGATTGAATGGGGAATTTAGTGATTCATCGAGTATGGAGATGAGTAAGATTCATTCACTAAGTCAACGAATGAGAGTGAATGCACAGATTAACGAATAATTAAGTCAGTCTGGTTTAGTAAGACACATAGTTGCATCCAAAATATGGCGAAACTAATTAATTGAAGAATTTTTTTGAAGTGATGGGCGATAACAAGCTAGGATTGTGTTTCCATTTTACATGTATAGGTTCTATTTTGGTAGGCCTAGTTCTTTTCAACGACACTGTCGCAAGATGAGGATTGATGGCACCCCCTTCCTTAACCCAGGCTTTGTACTGGCACCACAGGAGTGTCGGCGTCGACCCGACAGGACAGTGATGATAATACAACAGTACAACTGTTTCTCTTTTTGCAACATCTCTTTTCTTTGAAAGCCATTCATTCAAATTGACGATGAGCAGATGGTCGTTGGCTTCACAGGGACAGTTTGTTCCACCCTCTCTCCTCACCCTCACCCATTCGCCCTCCCTCTATCGTCTTGACTTTGTTGGTGCCTCCCACCATCGACCATCCTAATACCCTGCCACTACTACTGCACACTCTGAATGCGTTCGCTACGGTATAGTGTGGCCACATGCATATGTAGCAGAAGGTAGACACTTCATGATGTACGTATACAGGTCTATTCACTGATTATATATCTCTCATCCTCGTTTATTCCCTCAATTCATCATTCAATCACTTCACCATCTATTCACTCTCTCATTTATTCACTCACTTACTCACTCACCCACTCATTCACTCACTTACCAACCACACTTACCCACTCACTCACTCATTCATTCATTCATTCATTCACTCACTCTTCCATCATTCACTTCCTCCCTACTTTACTCAATCCTTCTCAAGTTCTCATTCACTCATGGGATTCGGCTACAGCCACACTCACTGTGGGAATGATTGAGCAATGAGCCATTCGAGTAAGCGAACGTGTATCATACACGTTGCATTTAATATAATGATGGACGAAACATACACGGTGTATGTTTCGTCCATCATTATATTATATGCATACTGGATGCTTTTTTAAAACAGCTCCTGTAACGGACTTACATAAAGTGGAGGATTTTATCAGCAATGATCGTTGTATTTAAGAGAGCATACTAAACGCTATCAACATCATCATCATCATCATCATCATCATCATCATCACCGTCATCATCATCATCTTAGTCATCATCATCATCATCATCTTAGTCATCATCATCATCATCATCATCGTCATCATCATCATCATCATCATCAATCATCATCATCATCACCGTCGTCGTCGTCATCATCATCATCATCATCGTCATCATCATCATCACCACCACCCCCCCCCCACCACCACCACCATCATCATCATCATCACCATCATCATCATCATCATCATCAACATCGTCATCAGTTGCTGACGCAGCCCTCTAGTGGTGATGGGTACAAACGAACAATTTCCTCTCTCATCGGTCACTCGTCATGGCCTGTGGTCCCTCCGTGCTCGCCCAAGCGATGTTTATCTATCTGTAGAAAGAAAGCAGTAGAAACTTTCCAACCTCTTTTGCCCATTAAGTGTCGAATGCTGCCAGACATTACCTTTGGACTTTTGTACCCGGCTGTTATATTCTCCCCCCCCTCCATCTCTAAAGCGCGGCGGGCAATAAACCAATTGCCCCACCCTTCAGGCACCCCCACCGACTGGTGCACAGCCCACCCCCCTCTCCAGTCGGTACCATCGCGACGCTCGCTTAGAAACTCGACCAAGTCAACACCTTCTCAAGTTTTACTGTCTACCCACCCCGCCCCCAAGATCCATGGAGTGGTTGTGACAGTGGGTTGCAGAGAGAGGGAGCTAGGAGGGGCAGATGGCTTTAAATTCTACAGGCCCATGGTGAATGAATTATCCAGAGCCCCTGGGGTTAGCCATGGACTCCTATATTAGCCTTGGAGACCGGGTTAGCTGAAGATCAAGTGTGTTCAAAGAACCTTGGGGTTAGCTATATGAACTCCACATAAAATGGGTTTGCGACGAAGATTGATAGCTCTTTCAACCACGCATGAAGAAAGGAGGGAGGGTATAAAGGATGGGTAGAACAGAGATGAGCCACAGCCCCACATGAGGGCGGGCACGGATTAGGGTAGGGCATGATGACTACGTTAGAAGCACGACTGATGTGGGTCGACAGATCTAGGACTGGAGGTGCAGGGGAGCGTATAAGCCCACGAGGGTTCATAAATCTTAAAGTCGGCTAAACCGTGCCTTAGTTTATAGTTTGTACTGAGTTTAAACAGGCGGTTTGATACAATAGGAAGGTTTGGATAGATTTATACTTTAAAGACTCCAGCCAGCAGCACCGTTTGACAAGACACCGTCGGTTGAAACTAAGTTGCGAAGTGAAAGTCAACAGCGTCAAAGTGAGCAAGTGAAGGTCTATAGACGTTTACTGAACTTTAAATTGGAACAGTGAAGTGTTTGAAGCTATTGAACACTAAAGATGAGGTTTTGGTTTTAATCTTGTACTTTGATTTTGATCGTTCTTCGTTACTTTCCTCGTAAGTTCCATCGATCCATCCATCCATCCGTTCGTTTCTCCATCCATCCATATATCCATCCATCCATTCATTTATCCATCCATCCATTCATCCATCCATCCATCATCCATCCATCAATCCATCTATCCATTCACCTACCCATCCATCCATTCATTCATCTATCAATTCATCCATCCATCTATCACTTCAAGCAACTTTTCTTTATTTCTTCCTTCCATCCTCTACTTTCTTCCGTCCCTCATTCCTTCCTTTCCTCTTCTTTATATCCCTTATTCCTGCTTTTCTTTATTTCCTTTTTTTTACAATCTTCTCTCCTTATTCCTTCTTCTTTTACTTTTATTATTTCCATCTTCCTGTTTTCTCTCCTCTCTTCCTTCGTTGCTTCACAATAGTTCTACCGATGCTAAAACAAATTCCTTTGGCGGTAAAATATGATCTTTCGCCTGTCTTCTGATGCACTCATGCGTGAAATTTATTTCCTACAGGCAACTGCTAAAGAGATTTTACAGCCATAACTTTGTAACTTGAGACTGATGCAAAGCAGATGCATATGGAGGTCTCAAAAAGTAACAGGCCATTGCTTTTCAGCTGGAAGGTCAGAGTCTAAAGCTACTCGCAGGCAGTCTCTCACATGGACTCGGACATAAAGGCAGAGACATAAAGGCAAAGAAAAAGATGTATCTACAGGCAGCCTTAGACAAACATAAACACACAAACAAACAGGCGTCAGCTTGGCATTCATGAAATGCTGCTGCTGACAGGAACTGTCAAGCTAGGTGATGTCTAGGCCAGTGCTTCCCTGTAAACTATACATGTCATCTCCGTTCAAGCATAGACAGCAGCTGGATGCGTTTACACATGTGTGTTTTTGGCTCAAGTCAACCCTCAATCTCCTTTCGGGTTTGACGTGTACCAAGATACGGATAGGCAGAGAAGTAACAAAGAAAGTGAAGACAAAAAAATATACGAGACGATGCTGCAATCGATTTTTCGAAGCGAAGTAGAATTTTTACAAATAAAAGCGAAAACCAGATGAGATCAGAATTCTTCCAGCAGACTTGAGTTGGTTTTCTAACTTGGCTGTGAGTGTTTGCAGAGATATCAAGACAGCAGGAAATAAGCAATGAGACAACTCTGCTAAACAAAGTCGTTCAGCGAAGATTCCGATGGTTTGGACATGTGAAGAGAATGCTAATTGATTCGATTCACACAGAATGCAGTAGGCCTATATAGAATCTAGGTCTATTTGTAGGGGAAAAGAAACAAGAAGAAGAGGGTAAAAAAATTAAGAAATGTCTGAAAAGGTAAAGAACTGAAGGAGCTATAAAAAGTATGCAGGCAGGCGGAGACCGTGCTGGATAGGCCTAGACAAAATAAAAATGACAAACTCCACTTAGAAGGTCAATGGACTTAAACAAACGAGCAAGGACAATGGACAACATTAAATTTATTCGTACTCAACTCAGAAATTGATGATGATGATGACGATGATGACAATGATGAAGATTGTGATGACGTTGAGATGCGTACCAAGTTCACTACCAACGCAAGTATATAGGCAGCCTGACTTACATACTGTAGCCTGACCTATATACTGTTCATATATAGGTTTCTGAAAAACCGCTGAATATTTTGTTACAAAACGTCGCCAGTCTATTTGATAGATATCAGATTCTATCTAAATCTTGGCTAAATCTAATGAAATTCGAATCATGAAAACCAAAATGGTGCAACCCTGAAGTGAAACAATGTTATTTTTCGTTTCAACAGGCATAATTAAACTGACAGAAAAAAGTAACAATGTGACGACGCAAACAGTAATGTAACAAGGTTCAAGGTTACTTATTGTTATTGACAAGATTAGGCAAAGGCCCAAGTGTTAAGTTTTGCGCAATGAATGTTCGAAGTAACCGTGCACCGTTTGCATTTACGCAAGCTTGCAGACGTTTTCGAAAGCCCAGAACAGACTTCTGAATGGTCTCAAGTGGCAAGTCATTCCAGATGATTTGCAGAGTATTTTTTCAGTTCAGAAATGTTCTTTGGCTTTGTGGGAAATTTGTTGAAAGTCTCAAGCATTGCACCCCAGACAGCATAGTCGAGTGGATTCATATCTGGGGAATTTGGCGGCCGTGAATCCTTGTCGATGAAGTCCGTACAGTGACTTGTTAACCAATCTTGGGCCAGCTCGGCGCTGTGAGCGAGCGCTCCATCTTGCTGGAAAGTGAACAGATTTCCCAAGACAGTGATTGTGACAGTCATCGACAAGCTTAGGCAAAAGGTTCTCCACGTAGTACTTAGCATTGACTTTGGCCTTCTCGTCAATGAAATGCATGCAAGCGTCCTTTGACTCCTTTACCCTCATAGCTGACACCTGCAGAAACCATGATGTGCATGGGGAGAGAAATTGGCTCTCTCGACCAACAGAGGGCTTGGATGGATATCGGCTTTTTTCTCCTTCGCCTAGACGCGGTTGTTTTGATTATCAATGGTGGATTGATGTAAAAGATCTTTTCATCGGTGGAGTAAAACCTCATTATGGCACACAGCAGGTTACTTTATGTAAAAATATGATTTCCTATTTCGTGAATGCCGTGTTCAGTTGAAAAAATGCAGTTCTTTCTTCTGCCTGCATGATGTCATGGTCACAAATATAAAGATACTGACATAAAGATCTTCAGATAATATGCAGAAATATGTTACGAATAAGAACGAAAATAGTTATAACAAAATATTCAACGGTTTTCGAGAAATTACAATTTTCAGTAATGGACTATTTTTTCGGCCGCGCTTGTACATTAGGCTATAGTATAAATATATTCTTTCGGACATTTATATAGCGCTCCTTCAAGAAAAAAAAACTACTCAGAGGCGCTCATATATAGAGGCCCAGTGATCGATGCGACAATCTATGTGCATCGTCAGTAGCAAGCCCTAACCTAGAAGTATACTTATAACTATTGTTATACATTTGTTATACATTTGTTATACATTTGTTAAGCGCAATTATCTATAACGGCAAACCATGAATCGATGGCGCTGAAAAATTGTGAGTGAAAGGCTTGCAGCTCAAGGGCCCACCACAGTAACCGTCTCGAACTGTGTGTGCGTGTGTGTGTATGCGTGTGTGTATGTGTGTGTGGGTGTGTGTAAAAAGCAGGTTCTTTCATCACTCGGATACCGGATACTCGTGCAGTCCCATTATTAAGTCATCATAAATTATCTGTGCTTCAGCCATCACACTCCTCAACTCCCAGCAGGCAGCGCTTCTGTGAAATTTCCGTTGATGAGTTCCAACAGGTGTGACTGTTTCACCTCTTACCTTTGCATGTAAAAATTCGGCTGCCTCCCCACCTATAGCTACAGTTGCCGGTCTGGTACTCCGCACTTGAGAGGTATTGTATTGCCTCATGCCATGAGCAAAACTAATTATTATCATGACAGCGGTACAGAAGTTATGCAAGCTTGTGCTGTTGTGAATTGTATAATGGAATGAGTTCAGGAAGAAAGAAAGCAAGAGAGAAGAACCGTCAAGAACGGCAGAAAGAGGAGGGGGGAAAGAATTTAAGAATAGATGAAAAGGAGGAATGGTTTGAAGAATAGCGATGAGTTAGCAGACGCAGTTGATAAGAGTGATCGGGGCTGGGGAGTGGGGAGCTAACGGCTAAAAGGAAAAGAAAGGAATGACGTAAGAAGAAAAGAAAGACGGGCGGGGTGGAGGGAGGAGGGAGGAAATGATGGATGGAAGAAGAATCAAGGAACGACGGGAAGAAGACAGAGGCTAATGAAAGAATTTAAAATATTGCTGAAAAAGTAAATAACTGAAGAGATATGTAGACAGACAGACAGACAGACACACACACAGACAGACTCACAGACAGATATACAGACTCACAGACAGACACACAGACAGACAGACTCACAGACAGACTCACAGACACAGACAGACACACAGACAGACTCACAGACACACAGACGGACACACAGACAGACACACAGACACACAGACAGACACACAGACAGACACACAGACAGACACACACAGACACACAGACAGAGAGCGTGTGTGTGCGCACGTGCGTGCTATGGGAGGTTTACTAGGAAGAGAGAGGAGAGAGAGAGGCAATGACTTAACTATAGTGATTGAAAGCCACAGTCCTCACCGGGAATAATTATTACCCAGCTGCTGTCACGTCGAGTGTGCTTCAAGCTAAGGAAAGATTGATAGCACGCGTGTCTGCAGCCATTGCAAGAAGTCTATAGACAATGGCTGTTCCCTTATGGCTCTTCCCAGCCATCAGCAGGGACTTAGACCGCGGCAGTAAACAGAGCCCGAAGCAGTTCGGTTATTTATCAGCTGAGCTGCATGCTAGACGTTTCCAATCTGCCGAGACGTCCAACCGCTCACCTTAAAGGTCGGCTTTGAATGGAATGAGAAAAAACAAGCAGAATGAATGGGTTTGTAGTAAGAAAGGAATGATGGCTTGGGTAGGGAAAAGACGTATGCACGGTGCAGTGAGTTGGGACAGGTGAGGAGGCCCAGGAGGGCATGGGAGAGGTAGTAGCAACACTAATTAAGTGCAGTAGCAACACTAATTAAGTGTAGTAGCGACACTAATTAAGTGTAGTAGCAACACTAATTAAGTGTAGTAGCGACACTAATTAAGTGTAGTTGCAACACTAATTAAGTGTAGTAGCGACACTAATTAAGTGTAGTAGCGACACTAATTAAGTGTAGTAGCGACACTAAGTAAGTGTAGTAGCGACACTAATTAAGTGTAGTAGCAACACTAATTAAGTCTAGTAGCGACACTAATTAAGTCTAGTAGCGACACTAATTACGTGTAGTAGCGACACTAATTAAGTGTAGTAGCGACACTAATTAAGTGTAGTAGCAACACTAATTAAGTGTAGTAGCGACACTAATTAAGTGTAGTTGCAACACTAATTAAGTGTAGTAGCGACACTAATTAAGTGTAGTAGCGACACTAATTAAGTGTAGTAGCGACACTAATTAAGTGTAGTAGCGACACTAAGTAAGTGTAGTAGCGACACTAATTAAGTGTAGTAGCAACACTAATTAAGTCTAGTAGCGACACTAATTAAGTCTAGTAGCGACACTAATTACGTGTAGTAGCGACACTAATTAAGTGTAGTAGCGACACTAATTAAGTGTAGTAGCGACACTAATTAAGTCTAGTAGCGACACTAATTAAGTGTAGTAGCAACACTAATTAAGTGTAGTAGCGACACTAATTAAGTGTAGTAGCAACACTAAGTAAGTGAGTCGAGAGTATTTAATTAAAGAGGAGGATAAATACCGTTATCCAATCTAACTCCACCACTGGTTGTAGCCTACTCTGCCAATGCCAGCAAAGGCGGACACTTAGTCTAGAAGTTGGATGGAACGAACGAGCGGCCAAAGGACGATCGCCGAGAGGCGACATTTCAGGCGGACGGCTGAGTCGCCGACCGACGACATTTTGACATTTTCTAATTTCGCCGACGGAATGAATTTGTTGACGAGCTTTGTTTATATATAGTCACCTTTTTAAAAGTCGATTCCTCATTTGCTTGAAAATCTCTTACTGTTCTTATAACGTCATAACACAAGTAAATTGTATATTCATCAAATGTGTTTAACCATTGGGCATTGCGGGGGGAGGGGGAAATGCATGGACGGTTCCCCAGCACAAACATTGAGATGGTCCGTCCCCTCTGTCCCCCTTAAGTCTCCGCTCATGAGTGCCAATCCAAAGCCTGGATAAAGGAGGAGGGCGACACTAATCGTCTTTGAAATGGCAGTGTCGTTAAACAAGCTACAAGCATGCATTATCAAATTATTTAGTTGCCTATCGGTAATGATTGTAGCGTCAACATTTCGAGAGCTGCTCAATGGCTATATGACTGTAAGCGGCGCCATAGAAATTACTAATTACATTACATCACATTAAAATGATACGGTCTTGTCTTTTTCACAGATATATATATATAATTATATATATATAAATCATATTATATATTGTGGGTATTGTGGGGCGCGTTGGTGTAGTGTATAGGTTCATCGCCTTGCAGCCAAAGGTTGTAGGTTCAAATCCACCTCAAGTCGCCGCCTAGGGACCCTGGGCCAGTCATTCTCTCGCAATTGCTCAGCGCTTCGGCGTGAAACTCCGATGCAGTGTCCGCTCTGCAGTCGGGAGCGCCTCTGAGTAGTGAGCTTGAAGGGGCGCTATAATAAATGCACATACAAACATACAAACAATGTCTGTCTGCCTGCATCTGTCTAAATGTCTACAGCCTGTCCTTTCGTCTGTCTCATTAGGGGTTAAAGGAAGAAGTTGGATGAGAATTGAGAACGGAAGGGCAATCGGAACGGAGTGGGGGACGGAAGGTAAAGTGGATCATTGAGAGAGAAGGATCTGTGTGTGGAATGTGTATTCTTCGTTCTAAACATTGCGTGATCCATGAGTGGAGTCTTCGACGGAGGGGAGTGAGATGAGAGAAAGAGAGACAGACAGACAGACAAAGAGACGTACATACAAAAAGAGAGACATACAGAAAGAGAGACAGACAGAGAGAAACAGACAGAGAGAGAAGCAGACAAGGAGACAGACAGACAGACAGAAAGAGGGAGAGACAGACAGAAAGAGAGAGACAGACAAAAAGAGAGAGACAGAAAGAGATACAGACAGACATAAAGAGAGACAGACAGACAGAAAGAGAGACAGACAAAGAGACAGACAGAAAGAGATACAGACAGACAGAAAGAGAGACAGACAGACAGACAAAAAGAGAGACAGAGAAACAGACAGACAGAGAGACACAGACAAAGAGACGGACAGACAGAAAGACAAAGAGACAAAGAGACAGACAAACATAAAGAGACAGACAGACAGACAAAGAGATTAGAGAAAGATAGGCAGACAGACAGAAGAAAGACAGACAGACAAACAGACAGACAGACAGATAAAGAGACAGACAAACAGAAAGAGAGGTACAGACCGACAAAGAGACAGACAGACAAAGAGACAGACAGACAGACAAACTGACAGACAGACAGAAAGAGAGAGAGGCAGATTTTTCTGTCTCTCTGTCTGTGTTTCTGTCTCCCTCTCTCCAAGTGATTGCGTATTATTATGATAATAATCTTGTGTCTGGCACAGACGCTCAAGTGTCCGTGTGTAAGCATGGCATAGTATTGTCTCGGTCTCTATACCCTCCGTCGAAAACTCCACTCGCGTTCCATAAGCAGCCTGCAATGGAAGATGCCGATGTTTCCTTATTCGGTAGACAATCAAGAACAACAGTCCTGCAACCATTGTCCCTATGGCCCCATCCCCCGCCCGCCCGTCAGTCCATCAAACATTTAACCCAGGAAACACACAATTGTATAGTGTATACACTGTAGTCGGTTGCGGACTTGCGGTCCGTCAACCGCATTGTTCAATAAAGGAAATTTATTATTATTATAACTATTACCATTATTATTATTATTATTATTATTATTATTATTATTATTATTATTATTATTATTATTATATTATATTATATTATTATTGCTATAGGCTACCAGACATTTAACCCAGTTAACACAGCGTTAATATACGACGTCTAAATATGGACAGCTTACGTATGTTTCTAACGTTTGCATGGAACGTTTTTAAATGCTATAGCTCGTTAGTTATCTAATGTTGATAAGCGCTTGTAATACACGGTATCGTTAAAAAGACCGATAATAATAAAACGCTACGCTGGCGTAACCTTAGACCTAGCGTAATGGTCCATGTCACGCTGGGGGCGAAACGATAAGGAAAAACTCGTTTTGGTTGATAAAGAGTCCACAGCAGTCAAAGGAACGTTACGTGAACGATAAAATGAGGTTGCTTTATATGAGAGTTGGCCAAAGTGTGTATACGGTAGTAGTAAACACTGAAGATTTATAATGCATGTGAACTTTACATGTAAGTGTTACTTCATAGCTGTGGAAATGCTCATTAAAAATATTGCAAGCATATGACATGGCAATAATTATCATTGTTATTACTGCTACTCCTGCTGCTCCTTCCACTGCTGCTGCTGCTGCTACCGCTACCACCACTTGTGGACAAAAGCTAGAAAATTTGTTAGCTGCAAGAAACACATATTTTAAAACTTTCAACCAGAAATATTTTTAGTTGATCACGAAATAGCACAAACTATGCTGAGCATAACGAGCTAAAACGGCTACAAAAATAAGGTCTGAATCAGCAATTTATGCTGCAAGCAGTTAGTAATACTAACAAGCAACAATAATAATGATGACAACTTCTATGGCGCCATATCACAACACCTATTTTTTGCAATACGCTACATCACATCCTATACTACACAACATCTTGCAACACTAGTGACTAGAGACTACATGTATGATGTATACACTAGCATACTACACAGCATTCGAAATATTCTTTCAGATGGCGATGTGCGCTGAAACAACGGGAAGTGGCACAAAATGCCCAACGGAGACCGGATGTTGATGAGCGATGTTCAGGCCGACCATAGACCGGAAGCGGAAGTCAACGACTGGATTACTAGTGATCGTCGTCGTCGGACTTCTATTCTACTTCCTGTGTTCCGTTCACGACGATGGCGGGAGAGGCGTTCCAGATCGTAGAACCATCGCATCCGGTTATCGAATCCGGGACGCGGAGTCCGCCTCAACCACGTCCCTTCTATTAAGAGAAGGACAAGCACCGGAACTGGATATGGTCCAGAGGATTGGCTACATACACGTTGACGCCGGTGTCCTCGGTGACCCTGGTTGGCGGAAGGACTTTTCCAGTGCACAGAACAAAGTCCTGGAGATTCGAACAGGGCAATCTGCGATATCTAGAACATTCGGGTCAAGGTCAGTGGTAAAGAAACCTGGTTTACGAACCGGTGATTCGTCGGAAAATTCAACACTGGCAAGGTCACATAAGCCAGAATCTAGGTCGGTTCGAAGGTCAACTGGGTCACGCACCGAATCCAGGTCAGACGCCATAAAATTGAGGCCAAACCCAGTTCCATTGGAGTCAGATGTGCTTCAGTTCAGGTCCAACATTCCCAAACTTAATTCAGGTACCAAACAAGGACTTCACGACAGTCGCCCTTGGTCAAGGACAGATTCAGCGTCAAGGTCATCCACGAAGGACAGATTTCGGTTTCTGATCGACGTTTCCGGTGCCTGTGATCCGCACACACTGGTCCTCATCGTCGTCTGCTCCGCGTGGGAGAACGCATCACGACGCGAGGTCATAAGAGCCACTTGGGCCAGCCTAGAAGATCACCAGCTGCGTGTTCTATTCATAATCGGTCAACCGAGGCCGGACCATGAGACTGCGGACCACCAGCGGACCCTCGAAAAAGAGTCCTTGAACCACGGAGACCTCCTCCAGGCGGACTTCATCGACTCCTATGCCAACCTTTCCCTGAAGTCCATCGCCATGCTCCAGTGGGCTGAGGCAAACTGCCAAGAGGCTCGCTTCCTGGTAAAGGCCGATGACGACGTTCTCGTCAACACACCGCTGCTCCTGCGAGATCTCGCGCTGACGAGACATCGCCGCTTCGTCATGGGCAACGTCATCGCCGGCGCGAGGCCGTCACGTGACCGAACGTCCAAGTGGTTCACGCCCACAACAGCCTACCTTCGTGACTTCTACCCCAAGTACATTTCCGGCGCAGCTTACGTCATATCCGGTGACCTCGTCCGTGACCTTCACGCCGCTGCCGTCCGAGCGGAATTCTTCTGGATCGAGGACGTCTTCATAACCGGTCTGCTTCTGGCTGCCAACGGAAGTGACGTCATCAACGCTCAGCATATCTACAACGGGAAGTTCGATATCCAGAAGGAGTTTACCGATCCGTGCGCCCTCAAGCGTCGCATTCTAAGACATCTGTCGGACCCAACTGACATGACTGCTCTTTGGACTTTGATTACGTCACCGTCTGCGTGCGTGACGTTGACGTGATTAGTATTTAAATGACGATTGGTCGGTATAGAGGTCCAGAATCAGCACTCATACTACTACTGTCATTGACCGGTGATTGATTGAGTCATTGCGAGAGGGTATCAGCGCGCCAAGTCATACCTCGTCTATAATAATACCTGCAGAATGACTCTCGATGTATCTGGGTATGCGTCTAAACACATGATATAGCACGTTTTCAGTATGTACCTCACAAAGCGCTACCTAGGCCAATATGCGTAAAGAAAAGAAAGTTTTTCTGTAAGCATGTAATACTCAGGTAACTGGAAGCCATCACTGGATAGCCCACGCACACATGTAGAACTAACGCTGTCAAGTCTCGCCCCATCGGCCATGGGTTCTATACCCCAATAAGTAAGTTTGCAATCTATATTAACACGAGATAAGTGCTCATAATTTTCAAGTAGGCACACAGTGGTGACCAGTAACACAGTAGTACAATAATAATAATAAGACAATAGCACAATGATCTAACACAATGTCACAATAATATGAAACAATAGTACAATAAGGACGGTTACATAAATTTCCAGCAAGTCGATAAAACGTATCAATGTCCTATGTTTTCGTTTAATACAGCAATTGACAAAGTTCTGAATAGATTCAGAATAATCATCGTTAAATTAAAAATAAATTTCCTCAACATGCATGATTATAGAGCAAAATTTTATTACCACTTAATTCTGGTGGAATTGAAGTGAAGTTATCTTGAAAGTTAACTCAATAGAGTTGAAGTTCTTAAGTAAAATTGCAGCCAGATTTCATGGAATATTAAATTAAACATGAGGGTATTTCTTGAGTGAGACAGCTCAGTGTCAAAGACAAAAGACGCAAGATTCCACACGCCAGCGCATCTGGTTTCGGGTTGCGGACAAAGGAAGCCGAAAATGAGTCATGCCTTCCAATCCACTCAAAACGACGTGTACAATTTCTTTAACCAACGAAAACCCGTAATCTACAGATAAGCTAGGCCTATATATATATATATATATATATATATATACATGCATAGACAGGTATGCATACATGTATATATATGCACTTTTCCTTCAAAATATAATTATCTATATTGTATAACACATGCTGTGCGTATTCTTAAGTTATCGATTAAGAGTTTCCACTGTCTGTCTGGAAGATTGGAGGGGAAAAGATGCAGAGGAAGACCTAGACAGAAACTGCTGGACGGGATAATGGAAAAGGGCTACAGAGAACTTAAAGACATGGCACAACAGCGGGAAATATGGAGACATTGGACGTTCGGACCTGCCACTGGGCAGAGAACCTAAAGAAGAAGACTGTCTGTTTATTTTTTCTATCAATGCGGCAGCTCTATAGTTATTATCAAACTGCAGGGAAGCGCACAAGACTAATCAATGGAGGAAAGAACTAAGAGGGGCAGAGAGAAGATGGAAGCAGGGAAAAGAAGAAGAGGGGAGAGGACAAGAGAAGGAAGGAGAGACAGGAAGAGAAAGAGAAATGGGGAATGCAACAGCGGGAGGCAATATATTGCAATCGCGTATAGCATTGCATGCAACAACAACCACGTGGCGTATGTATACGCTGCTGGAGGCAGAGAAGCTAACGCAAATATTTTGAAAAAGAAGTCGCCTGTGTTTCTATTCTGTGTAGCGTAAACAATTTCGAATGCTTGCCATTCCTTTACGGTTTCCTCTTCCCTTATCTATAAAACTCTTCTTACATACTCTCCTCACCTCTATATCGTTAGCTCTATTCCAGTAAGAAAAATAAAATGGGGGGAGGGGTTCGGTCAGCCTTCGATCCACGTAGAGTGGGGTGTGAAAAGAATTGTACTATGGAGCCTATAAGAGTGACTGGAGTTGAACCCCCACAACCCAGTCAGTTCTCACTTTTCTACTCTCCTCTCTTCTGTTTTCGTTTCCTCTCTACCTTTTCGTAGATCTATAGGCCTATTCCGTTCTTAACTTCTTACCTTCTCTGCTTTCTCTTTCCAAAACTATAATATTCCAGACAGTCCAGGTAGCCTATATCCCTTGCTGTCTTTCTCCGGTGTTTCGTCTATTTTATTCCATGCCCTTTCTTGCACTGTGCTCTCTATTTTTGTTCTCGTCTGTCCTCTTTTGTCCTGCTGCGTCTTCTCTTATATCCTTTTCTCTCGTTATATAGGCTACTCCAGTGTCCTAGCCCACCATCTGTTGTGCTAAAACTGGTTCAGTACCTTGCTCTTAAGTGCTGTATACTATGCCGAGCAAATTTCTGTCCAGGGTAACGACCTCTGTTGTCATAGACCCTGGTCAAATCGGATCCATCCATCCCACCATCTGTTTGGTCCTGCGCATGAAATCATCGCACTGTGCATCGAATCACTTTTCATGCAGCCAATTGCAATAGCAGAAATGGCAACTTACACAGCACTCGGATCCGGCTTCAAAACTCTTTTCTGTAGCTCACCAATCCAGTGGGCATGCATGCAGGCTAAAGCTTCTCCATAAATTGTTTTCTAGCCCAACCTCAGTCTGCCTCCCTCCTACTCTCACTGCTCCCCTCCTCTGCCGAGTTCCCTCCTCCATCATCACTCCCTACAACTCTCTTTCCATCTGGTCCAACCTGTTACCATCGCTCACGCTAAGCAATGCCTTGAGAACGCTCGCAATTGGAAGAATGCCTGCAGCCTGGAGCAAAGTCTTGGTCTCGGTGTGAATATTATATATATAGCCTACAAGTAGTACACACACAAATATATGTATGTATATATATATATAAAAGCATAGTCAATATCCAGTTACAAAATAACCGGTTGCCGTTTGAAATGGTAGGGAACTTTATCTCATGTTAGCAACATCATTGACATATATATTTTATGTATGTATTCTATATTCTGCCATATCTTTATTACATTAAATAAACAGCTTTCGATATAGCACAACAGTTAACACAACATACAGCTCTACAGCAAGTATATTTGTATAATCGGAGTAGCAGGCGAATTAGAGCCATGAAAACGATAATAAATGAACCGTTTACATCTCGGTTCGAGAGAATAATATTTATAAAAAATTGTCTTTTAAGGTTAATTTTAAAATGCACGCAACTGTTAGAGGCCCATTTGACAACACCAGCTCATCCACAGCCTCCAATCTCCGCACATTAGGCTTTCAGTGTTTCACACATTCTGACTGGTTCCACAATAATTGTGGAACCTGTCAGAATGTGTGACTAATTTGAAAGTGAGGCTATGGCTCTGTAATGTTCGTATAACATTATTTGATATGTTTTATTAACATAAGACGACATGATGTGAACACGAGTCTAGTCCGGAAACAACACTACCCCAGACCCTATATCGAAGAGTCCTCGTTCACATATGTTACATCTCCCCTTTTAAAGTAATTATAGTGTGGCTCTATCAAAGTCATTATTCACAGTGTTACAAAAGAGGGTGACTATATCGAAGTCATTATTCGCAGTGTTACAAACAGGGTGACTCTATATCGAAGTCATTATTCACAGTGTTACAAAAAGGGGTGACTATATCGAAGTCATTATTTGCAGTGTTACAAACAGGGTGACTCTATATCGAAGAGTCATTATTCGCATATTTTACATCTCCACTTTACAATAATTAAAGGATTTAGTTCAAATGGTAATCACTAAATCTAACAGGAAGCTTAGAGGTCCTACCACTCCGAGTTTTCACGTTCGAAATAAATCCACTTGTTTCGGTATTTTCCATTGCGGATTGATTATCAGATGATCTTGCCAGTGCTTGGGAATCAGGAGCCGAAGGTTCTATTACTTCGCCTTGATCTTGAACCTGAGCTGCGATATCCTCCATTGGAGGTCTTCTGCCAGGTGGATCTTCTTTGGTTTGTATGAGATCCCTTCTGTTTCGTCTAAGGACAGACCCTTCCTCTGTGTTGACAATATATGAACGAGGGGCAGAGTGCGCTCGACTCACTTCTCCACGTGTCCAAGTTCCATTATGTTGAACACGAACAACATCTCCTTCGTTCAAGGTCGGAAGAGGCCTGGATGTTCGGTCATGATACATTTTCTGTTTTTGCTGTCTAAATACCAAGTCCTTTCTGGCATTCATTACTTTTGGTTTTAGATTTTGACTGAGTGTTGGGAGTTTTGTCTTTAATGATCGGCTCATCAGCAATTGAGCAGGACTAACATCTAGACCTGATAGTGGAGCATTACGGTACTGTAAGAGTGCAATATAAGGATCTGTGTTGCTGTCGTGGGCTTTGCGTAACAGCTGTTTAACTGTCTGAATCATGCGTTCTGCTTGACCGTTTGATTGCGGGTATCTTGGGCTGGAGGTTGTAATTTTGAAACCCCAATCCTGTGCAAAAAATTGAAACTGTCTACTGGAGAATGGCATATTATCTGCCATAATTTCTTCGGGTATTCCATGCCTTGCAAATATTTCTTTCAGTTTCACAATAACAGATTCAGACGTTTTATCTTCCAGTAACGCAATTTCCGGATATTTGGAAAAATAATCAACTACAAGAAGATAATCTTTAGCTGCAAACTGAAAAATATCAATTCCAACTTTGGCCCAAGGTCTTTGTGGAACCTCATGTGGCATCATTGGCTCAGACTGTTGCTTTCTTCTGTACACATTACAGATAGAACATCTACCAACCATTTCTTCGATTTCACGAGAAATTCCAGGCCAGTACAGGCAGGATCGTGCCATGGCCTTTGTTTTCTCTATACCCAGATGTCCTTCATGCAACAAGAGCATCATTTCTTTTCTTAGAACTTTGGGCATAATGAGTTTGCTTTCATGAAACAACAACCCATCCAGTTCATAAAGGTCACCAGCTAATGTTTGGAATTTCTTTGCCTCTGTTGAAAGGTCTTTCATGTTCATGGGAAATCCATCCCGGATCCATGTCTTAAGTCGGTGAAGCTCAGGATCTCGCTCAGTCTCAAATCTAACCTGATCCAATCTTTTGTTGCTGGCCGGGAAATCATTGAGTATAGTGTGCACCATCACTTCGATGTCATCATGTAATTCTTGATCTCGTGTGTCAAGACCCTGGTTTGTGGTTGCTCTGGAGAGTGCATCTGCTACATGCATCTGGGTTCCTGGTGTATATTTCAGTTCAATTTCAAATTTCAACAACCTCAACAACATACGCTGCAACCTTGGAGAAGACTTGTAGAGGGGATTCAACAAGACACTTTCCAATGGCTTGTGATCTGTTAACACGAGAGTCTTTGAACCGTAAATGTAGTGGGAGAATTTTTCACAAGCAAATACAATTGCTAAAAGTTCTTTCTCAATTTGAGCGTATCTTGTTTCAGCATCATTAAGAGCTCGAGATGCATACGCTATAGGTTGCCCATTCTGAAGTAGCACCGATCCCAGTCCTGTAGAAGATGCATCTGTCTGAATACAAGTTTTAGCTTTCGGATCAAAGAATTTTAGTACTGGAGCTGAAGCAATTGCCATCTTAAGCTTACAAATTGCCTTTTCATGCTGATCACTCCACATCCATTCCATGTTTCCTTTCAACAACTGTCTCAGTGGCTCAGTGACTGATGAGAAATTTGGTATGAATTTAGAGATGTAGGTGACCATTCCTAGAAAGCGTTGTAAGCTTTTCTTGTCGTTTGGCACTGGCATGTTTAGAATAGCAGTGACTTTGTCTGTATCTGGAGCGACACCTTCACCTGAGATGCGATGCCCTACATACTTAACACTTGAAACTTTCAGTTGCAACTTGGCTCTGTTGAAACGAACATTGGCTTTTCTGGCTCTTTCTAGAACCTTTCTCAATATTAAATCATGTTGTGTGTCATCCTCGGCAGCAATAATCAAGTCATCGAAAACAATGAAAACACCGTCTATGTCTGCAAAGATCTCAAGACTTCGTTTCTGAAAAACTTCAGGCGCTGAAGTGATTCCAAATGGAAGTCTCCGAAATGAGAATCTTCCAAAAGGAGTATTAAATGTACAGAGAGTACAACTGTCATCGTCCAGCTTCACTTGCCAGAATCCATCCTTCATATCGATAATGCTGAAGACTTTTTTGCCATGAAGCTTTGGAAGAATATCTTCACAGGTCGGAATTGCGAAGTGTTCTCTCTTTATTGCTTTGTTCAAATCTCTTGGATCTAAACACAATCTCAGTGACCCATCTTTCTTTTCCACAATCAGTAGACTGTTTACCCAGTCGGTGGGTTCATCTCTTTTTTCTATGATACCACTGTGGACCAAACTTTCTAATTTCTGTTTTAATTTTGGTTGAAGTGCTAATGGAACGCGTCTTGGTGGATGAATCACTGGTTGAATTGCTGGATCTACTGAGATATGATGTTCTTTTAATAACTCCCCAACGCCTTTAAACACATCGTCAAATTCATCCAACAATTTACTGGCAGTGTTCATTTCTCTATGTGTGGTGAACGAATCAATTCTGCTCACAATATTCAGGCTGCAACACGAGGCTAACCCCAGGATCGTTGGTGCTCGAGAATCAACAATGTAGAATTCTAGAACGTGTTTCTTGTCTTTTATTCTGGCCTCGAGCACTGTGATTCCCAATGGTTGTATTTTATTGTTCCCATAAGCAGTAAGTACTGTTTTCGTCTTTTCGTCCTACGGTTTCCCGGAATTCTTTCAAACACAGTGGCTGGCATTACATTCGCTTCTGCACCTGTGTCCAATTTGCATTTGACTGTTTGACCATTGATTACTATGTCCATCCACCAACTATTTGCGTGATTCGTATCCTTTGAACAAAAGTTTGTTGCCACCTCTCCTATGTCAAAATCATGAACATCAAGTTCTAGCGAATGGAGGGCTGCTCTGGATGAACTATGGGATATTTCCGAATTTTTATCTCTCATACTGACCCTGCTGGACGCTCTGCACATCTTTCCGAAGTGATTCTCTTTTTTACAGCTATGACAAATTTTCCCGAATGCCGGACACTGCCTAGGCGGATGCCTGGAGCCACACTTTCCACAAATGCTTCTGTTTGAGCTATATTCTCTATCGTTCTTTTGGGACGAAAAATCTTTTTCTGATTTTAGTGCATTTATAGCTGTTGAGTCATCACCTCTGATCAACTTCAGTTGTTCTGCTGTGGCTTCCGCTGCTCTGCAAACCTGTAGTGCTTTCGTTAGTGACAAATCAGGTTCTCTAAGCAGCCGTTCTTGCAAACGAGAGTCTGTGCACCCAAGGACAACTCTATCTCGAATTAATGATTCCTCCTGATCACCAAACTCACAGGTTTTGGCACGGAGACGCAAGGTTGTAACAAATCCATCTATTGATTCAACAGGTGCCTGAACGCACTTCCAAAACTGAAATCGCTCAAAAACCACATTCTTTCTTGGTGAGCAATAATCGCTAAACTTTGCTTTTACTACGTTCATTTTGTGTTTGTCCTCGTCCGGTTCAAATTTAAATGTGTTGAACACGTGTAGTCCTTCATCACCAATGGCACTTAAAAACATCGCCACTTGGATTTTTTCCGGAAGTTCATCGGATCGAGAAGCAAGAAGAAATAATTCAAATTTCTGTAGCCATACCTTCCACGCTTCTTCTACATTTCCGCCATCGAGTTTCAACGACGCGGGCGGTTGGAATCCTTTATTGTATGAGTCAGCCATTGTTCCGAACATTAGACTACAACTTTCTGTTTAAATTTTCTCAAAACGTTCAAAGAGGTTCGTATCACAATTCTTTCAAGAATTAATTTTCGACTGCGCCATGTAATGTTCGTATAACATTATTTGATATGTTTTATTAACATAAGACGACATGATGTGAACACGAGTCTAGTCCGGAAACAACACTACCCCAGACCCTATATCGAAGAGTCCTCGTTCACATATGTTACAGGCTCAGGATAAGGTCTGTAGACCTGTAGAGTCTTAGACCAATTATTGGTCCAAGACTCTAGGCCTACAGACAACTCGCCTACAGACAATTGGTCTAACGACAACTAGTCTACAGACGACTCGTATTGATGAAATAGAAGCTGGATTTATGGAAAAAAACGTTAAATGGTTTTCTAGCTGAAATGGAAGCTGGATTAATGATGTATTTCAACATGCATCCAACTTTTACTTCAGATCTAAACATACCTTCTATTTCTCGCTGCATGGTTATTTTCGTCAATCCAGCTTCTATTTCAGATAGCCTATAAAAAATACCCTCATCCAGTTTCCATTACTTAAGCGTTTTCCCATCAATCCAACTTCTATTTCAGATCTAGAAATACCTTCATCCAGCTTTTATTTCAGTGTTCGTCCAAGTGATGTTGTGCAGCACACACACAGCATCAGTTTCTAGCTCTAGAAAAAAGCAGAAGGAACTTTCCAGCCTATTTTGCTCATATTAAAGCAAAGATATGATTAAAGTGTTTACTGTTTTCAGACATTACCGTTGGACTTGTGCCCGGCAGTTATTCTTCCTATATGATATCAACCTTCCCAAAGCGTCACAAGCAATAAACCAATTGCCTAACCCTTTACGTAGGCTACCTCCCACTGATTGGCCTGTACCCTACCCCTCCCCACTCCAGTCGGTACCATTACGCAAATAGCTTAGAAATTATATATAAGAGGTCGTTGGTCGAGTTCGACCAACGAACGACCTTATTAGTTTGGCCACTTGGGCTGATTTTGGGGGCTATAAATAGACATTATTGGGCAATTACTTGAGTGTCTTGTCAAATAGTTTATTTATCGGCGATCGAAAAAAATAAGATTTTCTAAAACTTATGAATTGTGCAAAAGTGTCTATTTTCTTGCTTGGATGTAGGTAAACTGCATCATTTTAATTTGTCTAGACGATGGGTTGGAATTAAATTTACTTAAAGTTGCCCTACAATCAACGTCTAAACGGTGCACGTGCATTTAAGTTAAAATGCTTTTTCGAGTGCTCAGTGAACCCCACGAAATTACAATTCGTGACATTAATTCCATGCCGGATTTATGAAATAAGTAGGCCTAAAACGGTTATTTACGCTGCTAAATAATTATCGAGGTACTATAATTTTAATTCACCTTTTTTTATTTTCCGCGTGTCGATGTAGGTTTCGTGTACGACCCACAGAAATAGAAATTCGATGAAAAATATTTCCTCACGAAGTAGAAGCGGGATTTAGCGCGTGAGGGTCGGTTAGGGCTCAGGTTAGGCGTCGTGAGGGTCGGTTAGGGTTAGTTTTAGGGTTAGTGCAGTCATTCTGCTGGATTGATGAAGAATAATTTTCAATGTAAAATCAGTGCTAAAAGTGTGGAAAAATAAGTACCTGGACGCCCCTTGCCTTTCCAAAAGAAGTGCCTGGACGCCCCTTACCTTTCCAGTCAGTGCTGGCCAATAAGTGGCAGGACGGCGTTCAGATTTTAAAATAAGTGCATGGACGCCGTCCATGACCGTCCAGGCACACTTTAAGCCCTGTGTAAAATTGATGAAAAAGATATACTGACAAAATAGAAACGGGATTTATCGAACAAATTCTTGTCTAAGCAGAAGCTGGATCGATTAAAATGGTTCTGGACAAACTAGAAGTTGGCGAAATTAAATCGAAAAAAAAGGTGAATTAAAATTATAGTACCATTATCGAATATTGTCAATTTAAAATGGATAATCTATCGATTTAGCGTTCTAAATAATTATTATTCCATACAGTTGGATTGACGAAAAGAATTCTTGTTAAACAGAAGTCGCAGTGATGGGAATAGTTTGGTTAAATAGAAGTACGATCGATGAAATGATTCTTGCTGAAATCGGAGCTGAACTGATGAACAGTTAAATTGTTATTTAAATAGAATTTCACTTGCGAGTAAATGGTTGTTCCTCAAATGGAAGCCGGATCAATTTATGATATGAATTCGTGCCCAAATGGAAGCTGGATTGACTAAAATTATTCATGCCAAAGTAAAAGTCGGACTGATGAAAAGTATTTATACTGCGCCAGTGGCGTCTACCAATGAGGGGGGTTGGGAGAACGTTCTCCCGCGGTTTCGAGAAGTGGGGGGGGTTTGACGCTTTTGGACATAACTAGGGAGGGTTGTTGATTTCTAATGTGCTATTTCGAACCAAGAATCCAAGGTTGGCTTGAAGTAACTGCCAACTCAATGGGACATCAGTGTTGGAACACATGGCCTGGGGTGGACCTCTTATCGCTTCAGGTCACACCTATACTCAGTCCTACTGACGCAGTCAAGCCGAGGTCTAGTCGTGGCAAGTGACGAAGACCACAAAATTTAATGATCAGGATGGCCACGGGTCATTAGACAGCATAGACGCGTCTTGCTGTGCTTGTATACCCAGTCTTCGGACAGTGGTTCCCTTTGTGAAGCTAATGACAGATGTTTCAAATTAGATACCGGCCCAGCCCTAATAGGCTTGATGAATATGATCAGCGACACGTACAATAGCATGATGTCGGATGTAAAAACGTGCCTTTCAATGTTAATAATAACGACAATTTATATGGCGCCGTAACCCCAAAACGTATCCTCATCCTCCGTACACGAAGGTCGGTCTTCCCAAGCGACCGGAGTCGCAGCCCGGAAGCGGAGGAATGGGTCTCAGTACAGTAGTCGCGGATGTATGTTAGAGAATGATGCAGTCGAAAGTTTTAGGGGTAACTGGTTTCTGAAGGTGATACTCCTTATGCTATAGATTACAGGGACTTTCTTTGTTTCTCGCAGAGAGATGTAAAATTTAAGCATGCATATTAGCGGAACTCTCCAGAAGGCTATACAGACAAATCGTGGGGAGAATTCGGACTATTCGGTTCTGTTAGGTTCTGCAATATTTGCAGGTACTAGCGACATGAAATTTGTCAGCGGTGAGTTATAACAATTTAGAACTACACGTACAATTCTCTTCTGATCTTGTTACATGTTTAACGACATTGCCGTATCAACGATGATTAGTGTCGCCCTCCTCCTTAACGTAGCTACCGGACAGTTCTGAACAAGTGCGACTTAATTGACTTTGCGAATGTTTCATGAGATACATGCATGCAATGCAGTATCGCGAATTGAAGACTGTTCCAGTATGAAGGTCCAATGCATGAGAAGGCGCGGTGGACCCGCATCACAGTACGGGAGCGTGGGACTATCATGCAAGTCCCCACGAGTCGCAGAGCGCATAGACCGGCGACCTGGTTGGTTGGAAACGGGAGCCCTCTAATGTATACTCATAATACTCTGGCACCAGGCCAACCATTGACGCTCGTCACATGACGATTATCTTGAATGTTATTCTGTCCAGGGCCGGTGTCACGAAATAGAGTATCCCACGTATTAATTGTATCCCCCAAATTAAAAAAAGGCGAAAAAACCGCTTCCGTGTGTATTTTTATTTGCAAATTGATTTTCATCTGCTGTGTTTTCAACAATGACACAAACAGGTATGTTTATTCCTACTAGATAATTTGTTTGCCCTGTTTTTAGAGCACTTAAAACATTTAAAACACTTAAAACACTCAGAGTCACTAAATAAATTCGAGTTGCCTTTATCTGAGCATTGCTTAGGGCACTTACAACAATTAGAGTCACTTTAAATTTTGATTACAGCATAATTTTTTTATTATGCGCATTTTTCAAAAAAGGGGATAGAATGGTTTATCCCCCCCGGATAGTATAGACCGGTTAATTCCATCCGGGGGGATAGATTAATTCATCCACCCGGATAGCTTTCAGGGGGGATACTCCGTTTCGTGTCACCGGATTTAAGCATCGATGATGTCTAAAGTGTGTCATTCGATGTTAATTTGAAATTCATTTATACTTAACTTTTGGTAAAGGCGTTAGCCTACGAAACGTTCAGATACCCACATCCCACAACCATCCCTACCCGTGACATCCGCAACGTCTCACAAAGTTTTCACCCACCCTCGAGCGTTACGTAATTATGTAATGACTTCTTAAAGTAAAGAAAGACGGGGGTAAAGGAAGGAAAGAGGGAATGATAGAAGGACGAAAGGTCACTATACAGGGTGGGCCAAAAAAAAGAACCCCCCTGGCTTTTTTGCCAATA
Source organism: Lumbricus terrestris (assembly GCA_949752735.1). Taxonomy (NCBI): domain Eukaryota; kingdom Metazoa; phylum Annelida; class Clitellata; order Crassiclitellata; family Lumbricidae; genus Lumbricus; species Lumbricus terrestris. The sequence goes on along the minus strand of OX457044.1, from coordinate 20,765,054 downwards.
TTTTGTCCAGAAGTAAGAATTTTGGCCCACCCTGTACACTAGCACGAAATGACTCAAACGACTACATGAATACGTAAGTTTCAAATCAGCACACTATATATACGCAGCATTCGAAATATTCTTTCAGATCATAGTTGTAAAAAACTTTTTCCGTTTTTTATTCTCCCAAAAACGTGTTTTTTTTTATTTTTCCCATCGTTTTTTTATCGTTTTTTATTTTTTCTTTAACTTTATTTATTCATTTACTTTCTGTTATTATTTTCCTTAATTTCAATTTTTTTCTCATATTCCATATGTTTTCCGCCAATACTCTCAAGGATTCAGCTAACTAAAGTCATTGATTCATCGTTTATCATCATCATTTAAGAGATAGCCTGCGTGTGGTAGGTTCCTTATCAATGTTTTCAAGGTTAAAATGCGGTTTTAGATGTAGCAAAATTAAATTATTTACCGTTTCCGTTTGTTATGGTTTTTTTGTCGTTTTTTTTATTTTTTTCGAAAAAAACGACGTTTTTTACAGTTTTTTTTCCGTTTCCATCGTTTTTTACATCTATGTTTCAGATGGCGAAGTGCCCTGAAAGAAGCGGAAGTGGGATACAATGCCCAACGTAGACAACCGGATGTTGATGAACGATGTTTAGACCGACTATACATTGGAAACGGAAGTCGAAGACTGGATTACTATGGATCGTCGTCGCCGGACTTCTGTTCTACCTACTGTGTTCCATCCTTGACGATGGCGAGTCCGTCATAGTCACTTCACTTCCGCTAGAGGAAAGACAAGTACGGGAACTGGATATGGTCCATAGGGATAGTTATGTACCCGTTGACTCCGGTGACCTCGGCGACCCAGGGTGGTGGAAAGACTTTTTCAGGACAAAGGACAAAGTTTTGGAGGTTCGAACAAGACGATCTGGGTTATCTAGAACATTCGGGTTAAGGTTAAGAGCAAAGGACTCTGGTTTAGAGAAGGGCGATTCATCGAGATATTCCGCACTGGTGAGGTCACGTAAACCAGAATCTGGACCAGTTCCAAGGCCAACTGGGTCACGCACCAAATCCAGGTCAGATGCCATAAAATCAAAATACAACTTTGCTCAATTGGAGCCAGATGTGAATCAGTTCGGGTCCAGCGTCCCCAAATTTCATTCAGGTATTGAACAAGGACTTGACGGCAGTCAACCTTGGTCAAGGACAGATTCAGCATCAAGGTCATCCACGAAGGACAGATTTCGGTTTCTGATCGACGTTTCCGGTGCCTGTGACCCGCACACACTGGTCCTCATCGTCGTCTGCTCCGCGTGGGAGAACGCATCACGACGCGAGGTCATAAGAGCCACCTGGGCCAGCCTAGAAGATCACCAGCTGCGTGTTCTATTCATAATTGGTCAACCGGGGCCGGACAACGAGACCACGGAACACCAGCGGACTCTCGAAAAAGAGTCGTTGAACCGCGGAGACCTCCTCCAGGCGGACTTCATCGACTCCTACGCCAACCTTTCCCTCAAGTCCATCGCCATGCTCCAGTGGGCTGAGGCAAGCTGCCAAGTGGCTCGCTTCCTGGTCAAGGCCGATGACGACGTTTTCGTCAACACACCGCTGCTCCTGCGAGATCTCGCGCTGACGAGACATCGCCGTTTCGTCATGGGCAACGTCAACTCCGGCGCGAGGCCAAGACGTGACCCATCGTCCAAGTGGTTCACGCCGGCTACCGTTTACCATCGCAACTTCTACCCCAAGTACATTTCCGGCCCAGCTTACGTCATATCCGGTGACCTCGTCCGCGACCTCCACGCCGCTGCTGTTCAAGCGGAATTCTTCTGGCTCGAGGACGTCTTCATAACCGGTCTACTACTGGAGGCAAACGGAAGTGACGTCATCAACGCCCAGCATATCTATAATGAGAAGTTCGATATCGAGAAAGTGTTACGCAATCCGTGTGCCCTCAAGCGACGCATTGTAAAACATCTGTCGGACCAAACCAATATGACTGAACTTTGGACTTTGATTACGTCACCGTCTTCGTGCATGACGCTGACGTCATTATTGTCCAAGTACTTGTGGGCATTTGGATCCAGAGTTAAGGACTTTATTTTTGCTCAAGATCCCTAAGCAGAGGCTTTAGGTGGATTCGAACCAGGAACCATCACGCTCTAAGGCACCGAACCCATCACTACACCACCTCATTCAGCTGAACAGCATGCATAATTGGAGTAGAAGGCAATTTGAGCCATGAAAATTATAATAAGTATATCATTTTCATAAACCGTTTTCATCTCGGGTCGAGAGAAAATTTCGGCAAATTAACTTTTAAAGCCAATTGATTTAATGACAGTCAGCTTTTAGAGGCCTATCTTACTAGGCCTACACCGCCACAACTTCCCATCCCTGCATTTTCCTTCATCTTTCTGTTTCCGGAAAGCATTCTCTTTGATCGTGAAGAGGCAGGCACCATATAAATTAAATAGTGATTACAATAAGCACAAACCATGCAACTTCTTTCAAAGCATTTCCACAAATGTAGATACGATGCAAAAAGGACATAGGGCCTACTCAATTACCATGTTCTATATGGTGCTACAACAGTTGCGGTTTTTTCACAAAAATATATGCAGCAAACGAAACAAAATGTGTGTGGGTTAGAGAGCGATAGAGATGGTTGAGTAACATGATTGCATAAAGATCATAAGGATGGGGGTTCAATGCCCGATAGCTCGATATGGCTGACTCGCATAGGCGTAGGGGACATTTCGGCAAGATTTTTACTTTTGCCCGAAAAGAATACTTTAAATTTTTGGGCGGACCGCGAGTCGCCAACATTTTTTCATCGACTAAATAAAAAATATCTGATGACCTTTTTTAGTCATTTCGTACAAATCTTCAGAAAATATAAACTGTTTACCCCGTGTGCCCGAAAAAATCCTCCCACGCCTGTTTGCCCCCCAAAAAGGTTTGTCCGCCCATGCCTGTTTTGCCCGAAAAACACATTTTCCTAAAATTTGGGGGCATTTGCCCCTCTGGACCCCCGCCTCCTACGCCTATGCTGACTCGACCCTCCACCTAGGCAACTGTAAATGGTTGTAGAAGAGATGGATGCCTTGAAGGCTACAATGCCTACCATACTGTTCAATTTGATTCCTGCTAAACTTGCTAGATCATCTGTCACTACTATATCAAGTCATCTTACTTCGTGCTTCATTCATTATATGCATTTATATAGCGCCTCTTCAATGTCTCAAGTAATCTTAATTCGTACTTGTCAGGTTGAATTAATAAACGATAAATATTGTTACTATATAACAAGTCATATCACAGATTTATTTAATGCACTTTGTAATGTAACGTAATGTAATGTAATGTAATGACAAATTCTATAGTGCCATAACACAGCCATGTTGCTACTGCTCTAGTTGCAGGTCTCTGTCGAGACTCAAGAGGGTTGTTTGGCAGTGCCTTGGTTTGTACACTTTACCACTGAGCTGTGAATCCTAGAGTCTCTATTAAAGCGAATTCAAGAAATCTCGCTGAAGCCATATAAACCGTATGGAATATCGACTTCACTGCTGAGTAGGGTGCAGTGAAAAAATTTTTTCCCGAATTTCAACAAGTAAGAGCGAGAGAAAGTTGTCAATATATATCAGAAGTAATCTGTAAAATTAATGCAGCGATTGTTATAGATCTTTTACCTCCCCAACGACTTTGTAGGTAGGGTGGGTCGTAACGAGTAACTCGTGTATTTGAAATTTTTACCATCTTTGCAGTGTGATATTGTTGACTAAATGTAGGCTGGCAAAAATTTCCTCCTGCATTTTATGTTACCATGGTGCTTGTAGATTTAAGAATTATTTTGAAAAAGCCTTGTGAAATTAATAATGGACAGTTTGGACACACCAGAGTTGAACAAAATCACCAAAGAAATGGCAAAGCAATAACACGAGACATTTAAAATTGAAGAAAAAACCATTATGTTGTAGACTGTAGAGTGTAGACGTTACACACAGTCGCACACTCACGATCTCACAGTCGCACATGACTGACTAATAGTGACTATTGAGTAATTGACATTTCAAAATGTTCCCTATCACCCAATACTCAATAGGGCCAATATCCCATTACCCAACACAATACTCCGATTTCGTGTTGAATACTGGCATAATAGATCTAGCCTCCAGTCGCGCTCTTATGAAACCATCTCTCGATGTATTACCGCATACAGCTGACGATGCCTCTGTTACCAACTTTAAAAATGACGTAATTGACAAATCCAATATGGCCGCCGCCGGCCATATTGGAAAATTCATCTTCTTTATTTCGTGCAGTATATGCACGTGTAATACCTCTAATGGCACTGATTCGGGAGGGCCCTCACTGTATGTGGCCTCTGATACCACTTGTAGGAGGGAGTGCATCAATTCCGAACGTGTATGTGATATAGTTGTCTAATCTCATCTGTTCGAACGTTTCACAGGTTGTAATTGACCTTGGCTCTGCCCAGGCACGTAACAAGTACTTCTCTACTAATGCTGCATCTTGCTCTGTCTGTCTAAAGTTTGTTACATACTGCAGTGTACTGGGTTGCAGGCAATAGCTGCGTGTCTGGATCCCACCTTGGATTTTATTTTATCAGAGATGTTATACAGCGGTTTTAGTTTCTCGAGCTCGGCATATAGATGGGACTGCTTTTTTGCGCATTTTCAACGATCGATTGTAATAGAGATGCTAATCGTGCTGGGATTGGTGGATAAGTGGGTCACCAGGTCACGGTGTCAAGGACATTGTCAAAGTGTGATGATTGACGCTGGGGTTGCTTCGCTGCTGCAGATTTCTACGTCATATTTTGTGATGGGAAGACAAAAACTCATCCTGCAAAAACGTACGAAGTCCATTGTCTCCTCGAGTGCTGGATAATCTTGAACTCCATAGCTTCACTGTTTTCCTTGTACTGACATTGCATTAATCGGACTTATCCACGCTGATTGCTCGGCTGCTGACTTGGTTTGTCTGTACCTCCTCTCCAGGTGTCCTGCATGTCCACTAGATCCTCGTGGGTCCCTTTGTATAATCTACACTGCCGATACGGGTTCCATGCTGACAGCTATGGCTGTCCATATCCAATCTTATGCTGTTGACCTGCAGGACTACGTCCAAGGTGGGATCCAGACACACAGCTATTGCCTGCATCCCAGTACACTGCAGTATCTAACAAACTTTGGAGAGACAGACACGCTGTTAGAGCAAGATGCAGCATTAGTAGAGAAGTACTTGTTACATGTTTGGGCAGAGCCAAGGTCAATTACAACCTGTGAAACGTTCGAACAGATGAGATTAGACAACTATATCACATACACGTTCGGAATTGATGCACTCCCTCCTACAAGCAGTGGGATCAGAAGCCACATACAGCAAGAGCAATCCTGGTGACCTTGACCTCTATAACCTTAAGATGACTCCTAATGACAAAAACAATATCAGAAATGAATTCTACATACTCGAATCAGTAACATTAGAGGTATTACACGTGCATAAGCTGGCTGTAATAAATGAAAAATATGAAACTCAGTGTCCTTGACCTTTATAGCCTTAAGATGACCTCTGATGACAATTACAATATCAGAAACGAATTTTACATTCATAAATTAGTACAATTAGAGGTATTACACGTGCATAAGCTGAAAGAAATGGAAAATGAAAGAAAAAGATGAAAAATGACCTTGACCATGACCTTGTGACCTCAAGATGACCCATGATAGCAAAAACAATATCAGAAATGAATTCTACGTACCTGAATCAGTGCCATTAGAGATATTACACGTGCATATACTTGTGAACATAGACTATTATTATTTTTAGATTGAAATAATCTACGTGAGTTATTCGTTACGACTCCCCCTACCTATAAAGTCGTTGGGGAGGTGAAAGATCTATTATAATCGCTGCAAAAATGGTTGCACATTACTTCCAATATATATTGTCAACTTTCCCTCGCTCTTACCTGTTGAAATAAACCAAAAAATATAATGACCATTACATTCACTGCACCCTACTGCTGAGGTTCACGGCTTGTACAGTTTTTCCCTGTTACTGACTGTCAGGCTGCAATTGGTGCATATGCACTTAGGGATCACCGGTAATATTCATTCAATCATTATATGCATTTATATAGCGCCTCTTCAATGTCTCATATAAAAGTCTAAGAAAGTTCAAGGCCTTTGAATGAAACATCTAAGGTAAATTTAACACTGCAGGCATCCATGTCATGAGCAATCCAGTTACCTAATCTTTTCCAATCTGACATTCACTATTCAATCCAACTCTTTTTCTTCTTTCCTCCTTAAGTTCTCTGCCCCCTCGGCAGGTTTCAACTTCCAATGACGCCATTCTTCTCTTCGGCATGCTTTTCTCTTCGGTTCATTGTATCCGTCATTCATCATCCATCCCAGCATCATCTGTCACGGTCTTCCTCTTTTTCTCTTTCCTTCCAATCTTCCTTAGAACTATGATTTATTCCAGGAGGGAGTCTCCTCTTAATATGTGTCCAATCCAGTTCTTTTGCCTTCATCACAACATTGAAGGGTTTTCACACGAGATCACGTCACCTCTAAAAGTAGCCCGGAAATGAACAATAACAGAATCGTCCACTTCCTTGGAGATCTTCGCTCCTAGAAATTCCCTTTTGCCGTCTGAACATTCGAACAGTGTAACTTTCAGAACGTCACTTTCGAAGCAGTCGCCAGCATAAAAGATTTCCATGCCCGAAAGAGGTTCGCGAAACAAGCCCGACTCATTTTTGTTACGGCAAAGAAAGTCACCGATCGTATCGGTGATGAATTTGATGTAAACAATATGATTAGCGTGTCCGAAGATGTCAATGTGTGACGGAAGGACTGTGAAGTTCTTTGCGTGAAGCTCGCATTTAACGTGACTCTGCTCGAGTTCTTTGAAGTGCGCACCAGGTTTTTCGTCGAGTCCACGGCCATAATTCGCGTGAAACCAATCCGGAAGAGGTTCCGCTTGTTTCTTCCCAACATAAACAAACTTTAGCATGTGATCAAAAATCGGGCTGCTCAAATCATTTAGCTGAAGTGTAGAAAACAAATCTAATGAAGACTTCCCACAATGCACCAATCTGGTCGAAAACCTGGGATGTAAGTTCTGCGTAACAGGAAGCGAATTTGACGTCAAGGTTACGCCGGGAAAACTGTAGCGTATTCCAACTATGTAGGTGCTTCCGGAACCTCGGAGGACTTGTTGCATTTCCAGGAAACCAACTTTCCACTGCGCCTGTCGACATTTCGTCGTAAAGGCCATTAGATGTGGTAAGGACTCCAGGCAAGGAGCTGCAAGTGAGGAATATCGATATAAACCTTTAGTGGTATCATATGAAGGCATTTTAATATTTAGCAATAGTCACCAGCAAGTCTGATACCCTTGTGTCTGCTAAAAACTAGCATTATATTGGTCAATGACATCAGAACACAAAAGTTCTTAATGGTTTCTGAGATTGCTCAAGGTCTTGCAGTCTGTGAAATTTGAACCTAAGCACATTGTGCAATGTGTAACAACTCTAAAGCATTCAATTACTCAGTACCGTACCACATCACTTTCGGGAAAGTAATGTCTTATGACAGCAATACCTAAGTCGCCACACGCTTTGTCTGGCTATAAAGACTACATGCAGAAACTTGGCAGTCATTCCAGCTGTTGTCAAAGAATATGACTAATTGAAATATACAAGTTAGTGCATTTTTGTGCACTTCGACAGGTAACCAAGTAAGTGATTACAGTTAATTTATTAATTCATGCTGCAAATTTCTCATTACTTCATTTATACTTAACAGTACAATGGAAAAGAAATTTCTTCATAGCTTTGTCCCACTAACGATAAGCGTACATTTTAATTGACTGTGAACCAATGTATTTCGTCATGAAGGATTATATAATGTTGGCAACATAGACACAGAAATTGACTTTAACTGCAAGGTACACATTATAATGCCAACCTGAAAAGACAACCAGGCACTATATAAATATTCACATAAATAAATACTATAGGGCTGGTCAGTGGCGGATCCAGAACGTTTCGAAGGGGGGGGGACAAAATTTTCGGTCTTGTTGGTGGAACAGGGGAAAAAATTTGGTGTGATTTTCGTCGCCAAAAAAGTTGATGAGCTTTTTTTAGTCATTCGTCCAAATTTTCCGGAAAAAGATACCGATTCATCCGCCAATAAAGTTGATGACCTTTTTTTAGTCGTCAGTCGTGTCATAGTCGGGAGTATACTAAATCAAATGGGGTGGGGTCACGTCCCGTGCCGATTTCTTTAGTGGGGGGGCCTGGTATCCTGTTTTCTCTCCCGCTGCATTATATTAATGGCTTCTTGAAACCAAATGGGGGAGCCACGCCCCATGCAATTTTGGCCCTTCCCTGGATCCGCCCCTAGGGCTGGTACTGGTTAAAAAAATGATTGATTAATTGACAAACTTTAACTTTGGTAAATCGATTCTATGAATCTCGTATACGTTATGCAGAGCACGAAAAGCTGTTAAAGTCACCGAGTCAGTTAGTGACAATTAAAACTTTCTTTTATGAAAAAAACTTGAATCATTCCACATGTGGAAGATGTGGTAGATTTGCAACAGGGTAAGCAAACTTTTTATTGCAATAAAGACACTATCAAAATTTTCGAAATAACCAGCAGTATATACTTTAAATGCAAAATGATCACTTATTTTTTCACTCATAATTTTTCATATTACCCTGGTATCTTTGTTGACAATATAAGCTGCTCAACCTCATAAAATAAGCTAGAAAGTTAGTCGAATAAGCCAAAGTAATCACTGAAATTTTTTTGCAGTTAATCGCTCAATTAATAATTTTTTTAAAATCCACAACCATAAAGTATAGCAATCAATTCCGCATGCTTGGTTACAAAGCGAGTAAAGTCAGTCCAGAGACTTACCCTCTTTCAACCAATTCGGCCATCCCTCAGGATCGAGAAGTACAGTAGCCTTCAACTTATCCTCAACCAAAACCGAAGTAACTGCTGGAAATACCATACGATGTGACCTGAAACAAAAAGTTACTTTAACATTCACGTCCAGGATTCAATCCCAAGTGAGTTTATCATGGGCATAACATTTAAGGCCAAGAGAATATTTCTGAAAATTGTCTTTTAAAGTTAATTTTAAAGGCGTTCTGATGTTAGAGGCCTATCTGACTACACCAGCAAATCCAAAAGTTCCAATCTCTGCATTCGTTTTTCAGCGGTTTGTTTGGGCATGGCATGCAGTGAAGAGAATAATTGCAGAAGATGCAAGTAACCTCATCTAATCTATAAATCTATCCATCCATCATCAATTCTTGATGCAATCTGGGCAACATAACTATGTCAGAGAACTTCATTACAGCTTTTAAGAGGAAGCTAGGAGAGACAGGTTCTATTTACAAGCATTACACCATAAAGCATTGCAAATTAACTTGCAGTGCCTCTAAACAGACAACACTTTGTCTGAACCACTCAAAACTCTTGATGCTATGCTAGTATGTCGTATTGTATTGTATTTCCATAACATCATCGGTAGCAGGCTACTTCTAGAAAGCTTTACACACACTGTCAATATTCAGCATTAGAGTTCAACAGAAACTAGTTTTAATTGTTTTAATAAACAAGATTTTAAAGTTTTCTGTGGTTTGTCTGCTCTTGTAATATCTGCACTTAAACCAAACAATCCAATTGTGCAAGTGGCAAGTATGATTATTTCTTAATTCATTTCTCACATTTGCCATAGCACCCATTCAAGCTCTCTACTCAGAGGCGCTCCTAACTACAGTGCAGACACTGCATCGGAGTGTCACGCCAAAGCGCACAAGCAATTGCGAATGAAGGACTCGCTCAAGGTCCCTACGCGGCGACTTTAGGTGGATTCGAACCTGGAACCCTCAGGCTCCAAGGCACCGAACCCACCATTACACCAGTGTGCCCCACCAACTATTACTTTAATTTCCTTTAATTTAATCACCATAACATTTTATACAGAAGTTTTAAAAAATTCTACCCGCAGTCAGTCAAGTGCAATGATCGTCTGCTGTTGGGGTCTGTTGTTCCAGGTCTCAGAATGGGGTCAAATCGGTGATGAAATTGCATTGGAGAGGTTGCTGACCACTTCGATGAAATTCTGACAGCCACGCAAGAACACTTTGCCACTTTGTTAATCATTGAACTACAAATAACATCAATTTAGAAAATTGAACTCCTCTCGTCTATGCAATATAAAGTAAAGATGGCAATTTCTACATCATTGTTGTAAGTTAATTCCAGGGAACTTTCAATTGTCAAGTTTTGTCGATGCCAAAACAAGTTTGTCAAACTTGTATTAAAAAAATTTGAAATCAGTCTACCAAAAACAATCATAGCTCAGATTTCAGGTCATGCATATGCGTAAAAGTGATGGGTTGGTACACACTACTCACAGTGGATATTAGAAGAAATTTGTAGCTGTGGATACACTAAGCAATCAAATAAAGTTCAAATTAACTTCACTGCTAAATAGAAAAACATATTATGTAGATGAAGCAGTGAATAGAGCGAAAGAGGTGATTAACAGGCACGCTTAAATTTACGCCAGATTACAAGAATGTTCCAGCAAACGTTTTTGCAAATATCATTGAACTACAAATAGTATCAATTTAGAAAATTGAAATCCTCTCATCTATGCAATATAAAGTAAACAAGGTAATTTCCAAATCACTGTTGTAAGTTAATTCATTAACTTAATTCAGTATTTGTAACAGTAACAAAGCATGTAATTATTTACACGCTTTGTTACTGTTACAAATATACACATTGCCACTCAAACCCCTGTTGATATGTTTAAAACAACCATGATTTGTGCTAAACTGTTTTATGGAAAGTGTTGCAAATTGGTTTTTAAAAGGAAACAAAGAGTTTTCTTATGAAATGGGCGATATAGAAAGTGAGGAAGGAACTGGTTGGTAGCATTTACGCAAAAGGTGCTAAACTCTCAGGGCAATGTGCAGAAAAAGAAGGTTAACTCGACCGTAGGTATCATAAGAAGGACACTAGTCAGCAGAGACAGAGATACGATAACTCAGGTTGTAGCAATCACTTCTGAAGTCAAAGTTAAAATACCGCATCCAGGTTTAGAATCCATGCCTGAAACCTAACATCGTACAATTAGAGAAAACGCAAAGAAGAGCTACAAAAATGATTTTGAGTCACAAGGATTTCAGACTTTTTCAGTCATGAAAAAAGGTTGAAAAGACATGGACAACAAAATCACAACAAAAGTACAGATAAAGACATCTAAGTAGAGTAGACCTAATTGAAGCCTACAATATTGTTACTAAAAAGGATGTAGTGCAGTGGGAGGTGCCGCAAAAGTTTATAGGCACAAAAGTATTCAATGTTGAATGCAAATGACACCATACAGAAGCTTACGTTTCTTAAAAGTTGACTTTTGAACCAAAATGGTGCTTTGTTTATAAACTATGTCGACGACACATATACAAAAAAACATGTAGCGCATTTTGCGTGCGAATACTGTTGGCCTCTGGCGAAGACAATCGAGGCACAATCACATTGTGGGCCCTAATTATTTTTGGTAGAGTACGATCTAGTAATGATAAATTAGGGACTTTGCGATGTTAAGTAGGTTTTTGCATGAATAGCCTTTACGATTGAAGTCACAATACAATCGAACTGAATGTGTGTTTGTAACGTAGGCCTACGCGTGTTACGCTGTCTCACTTTCACGTAGGCCTACATACCGTAGCGGGTCACCCTTACACCCACATATAGCTAGGCCATCGGCGCAGCGCTACTGACAGCCAGCTACATGTAGCCTACATGTAGAATTGTAGATGTTACGGATTTTGTCTAAGGACAGAATTACTGGAACATGAAACAGCAGCCTACAATGACGTCATCAGCTATGCTTAGTGACGTATAAATATTGTTAGGAATGGCTATTGCGTATTATGAATTTATGACATCTCCTTGTTAGGCTTAATTGTTATACAAACACCATTGTTACGTCATTAGTTTTGTTTATGAACGCTGCTAGGAGCGATACGTTTGTTACCTGGACTTTATTATTAGCCTGATTGTGACGACTTGTCTTTGTTGTTTAAAAATAATGTTATTATAGAAAACGAGAAAACGGATAAAAGGTTCCAAAGTAGGCTACCACGTACAATGCTAGACATATGCCACTGAACCACCCTTTGGCCCGGTGACACAAAATAGAGTATTACCATATGTGGTATTACCAAATAATCGTTTCCTCCAGATAAGTAAGTAAGAATATCCTTTAATAGACCACCAGCAAACGCAAAGTAGTTTACAGAGGAAATAAATAGAAAACATGTATGCATATTAAGTTATGTAACTAGATGAAGAGTTGAAAAACGCCACTTCCATTCGCTTTGTTTTGAACCACCAACACACAACAGATGTGTTTATTCTAACTATAGCTAATTTGCTATGCTTTTAGAAAACGTATGACAGTGAGTTAGAAGAACACTTAGGAACATTTATAATCACAAACTAAAAGCTCGAGTTGACTTGCTTTGAACATTGCTTAGCACTCTTAAAACAATTAGTCTCTACTCTATAACCGGGTATATTCCATCTGGGGTATAGATTAATTCATCCTCTGACTTTAGGGGGAAAGAATATCCTGCAACGCCAACTGTAGGATATGTTGCCCACTTATAGCTCTGGCCTACAATGGCCATGATCATTATCACTATCGCAAATCGCAATACAGTAATAATCCAAGGGAAAAATAAATGTGAGAACATTACTAATGCCACTATTACTACTACTAGGATCAAAATACTCCAAAATCACCAGAATAGAGACTGACTTTATGGCAGTAAATTTGAAGTTCAGTGCTTCCTGGGACTCTAAAGGACTGGATTTTGTGTTGGACTTAGGACCAAGGTTGACCAGTGCAACACATGACACACCTGAAATAAGTTACCTCTTCCGAAGACTCTCTGTAGCAGTCCAACGTGTTCAAAAGACTCTTTGTAGCAGGTCAATGTGTCGAAACGCCATCTGTTTTTCAGCGGCAGTACCATGCTAGATTGGTCACACTGTTATGCCAGATAACATTATTATTACAATAATTTTATAATAATAATTATAATAATAGGCCTAATAAAAATTGACCACACAAATTTGGCACAAAAGCCACAAAGACGGTCTTTATTAGAAGTCTCACTCATACTTAATAAATAAGTTTCGGTTTTTTGATCATCAACAAGAAAATACATCAAAGTGTAACAATCCAAAAATAGAGTTGTTTAAAAGTACTGGCAATGTAAATGCCTCTTTACAATCACAAAAATTACAAATTCTTGTTCATACAAGATCGATGTTAAAAAATAATTACATGACAAAATTAGGCTCTCACATTTTGTATGGTGCACAAGTTCAGTTGCAATTAAATAGATAGACATATTTATACAGTGCTAGTTTGTATAGTGCTAGTCAGCTAGTCTCAAAGGAATAATCAATGGTGCAAGGATGTTTTGTGCTAAAAACTTACCAAGTCCACATACAGCAGAAATGTCTAGTCTGGCCCAGTAAAATCTGTTTTAAAATGACTAACGTTCGAACACAATGATAGTCTTGTAATCCATACACTTCCTTACAGACCAACCTATAGAAAAAATCTGCATAAATTAAGATTGGCACCAAAAAAACCAGTATATTTACTCTCTACGTTACAAACCTTACGGCGTACGCTGTAACAATTTATTCTATAATTAGGTGCTAACAAAGGAGGCTCAACAGTTACTATAAACCTGAATAAAATTAACATAACAGTAAAACATAATCTGAAGCAATCACAACTGATCACGAGTCTTTCCATGCTCAAATTCAATTTATATGGTTGAGAATGCAGACATATACAAAGCACATATCAAAACCGTGCTTTGAAAGTAAATCAACATGCATTCTAAGAACACTTTCAGCATGTTTATCAGTAACCGAAACAAAACAAAACGAAAACAACAAAACACTAAACCAATTCATCTAAACAGTTTCCCTTGAGTCCGTGCGTTCCTTTTCCGTGTGTTCTTTTCCCGTGCATCCGTTTTCTGTGCGTTCTTTTTCTGCACGGTCCTTTTCTGTGAGTTCCTTCTCCACGAGTTCGTCTCCCGTGCGTTCCTTTTCCGTGCACTCGTTTTCCGTGCGTTCCCTTTCCTTGTGTTCCTTATCCGTGCGTTCCTTTTCCGTGTGTTCTTTCTCCGAGTGTTCCTTTTCCATGCATTCCTTCTCCATGAGTTCCTTCTCCATGAGTTCCTTTCCCGTGCGTTCCTTTTCCGTGCACCCGTTTTCCGTGCGTTCCCTTTCCTTGTGTTCCTTATCCGTGTGTTCTTTTTTCGAGCGTTCCTTTTCCATGCATTCCTTCTCCGTGAGTTCCTTTCCCGTGCGTTCCTTTTCCGTGCACCCGTTTTCCGTGCGTTCCCTTTCCTTGTGTTCCTTATCCATGCGTTCTTTTTCCGAGTGTTTCTTTTCCATGCATTCCTTCTCCGTGAGTTCCTTCTTCGCGAGTTCGTTTCCCGTGCGTTCCTTTTCCGTGCACCCGTTTTCCGTGCGTTCCCTTTCCTTGTGTTCCTTATCCATGCGTTCCTTTTCCGTATGTTCTTTTTCTGAGCGTTCCTTTTCCATGCATTCGTTCTCCGTGAGTTCCTTCTCCGTGAGTTCGTTTCCCGTGCGTTCCTTTTCCGTGCTTCCGAAACGCTTCATCAAGATGGCCGGAAGGATTACAACGCAGGCAGCGGTCAACAATTTGAGCGTCGTTGCCGTGGTGAAGATGTCGCCCGTTGACGTGATTTCCGAAAGGATGCCGCCAGCCTCAACGCTCAGGAAGTTGTACGGCATCAGACCTACATGGCAGAAACAAACACCAATTGTTGTAATGGAATGAAGCATTTATATAGCGCCAAAAATTCTTATTAATTCCTCATATCAAAGACAGCAAATATTAACTGACCTTGCCAATCCATGCTATGCACATAACTGTAAACTGAAAACCAAATGTCTTTAGCTGCTCTAGATCAAAAGTTATTAACGTCTGAAAATGGAGAAAAATTCGCAAACGCAAATTCGCATTCAATTTTCGACCTACCCCTACCAACTTCAGTACCCCATAACTCGGTCAGTTTTCACTCTGGACACTTGAAACTTTCCAGTTCTTCATACCAGATGATAATTGATTTTTGGTGAAAATATCAAGAAAATCCGGATCGGAGAGTGGGAAAAAGTTGGAAATTTGGTTGATTTGGCACGGAATGACCCAATAAGTAAAATAAATTAACTGGTACATACACACAACTTACCAAAGAAAACGGAGAAGAAGAAGAGATGAACTGGTATGTCGAGAACTGGAGCAGCCATGTTCATCAGCCAGTTGGGGGCGACAGGAAACAGCCGAAGAGAGAGCAGGTAAAAGAAGAGATTCTGGCGATGGTCACGAATCTGCAAAAAATCAAGTCGATTGGTACATCACATAAAACAAATTGCATCGCATTGTATCTATAAAAAAATAGCACCTCTCACATAATGACTATTCAGAGGTGCTCATAACATGGAAACTCCAGAGGAAAAGAAACAATGCCTTTAAAGAGTGAGAGACAGATGAGGAAAAACGAGTCATTAGCTTAGCTGTGAGAGGAAGGTCATTCCAGCTGGAAGGACCAAGGTCATTCTAAGTGGAAGGACCAAGGTCATTCCAAGTGGAAGGACCAAGGTCATTACAAGTGGAAGGACCAAGGTCATTCCAAGTGGAAGGACCAAGGTCATTCCAAGTGGAAGGACCAACCACGGCACACGCTCGATGTTGGGCAGGAGCGGTCCTAGTCCTGCGAGCAAAAAAAGATAAAGTATATAGGCAATTTACAATGCTCTAGAATTCAGTGTCAACAATAATATTGGAAAAGTTGTGTAGGCACAAGTAGATAACAGGTCAGTAACACATTCATTCGCAACAAAACTTTTTCTAAATGGAAGACACCAAAAAAGACGACAATTGATCACCTTGGTACTGAGCGGTGTTATCTTTCCTGAGAAGTGATGAAGAATGTAGTGTTTGCCAAAGAAGTTTGACAATGCGTAGCAGCACGTGGCGCCAGAAGCGCTAAGCACACAGGCGAGTGGAAAGCCGTACATCACACCAAACAAAGCCCCGGCCAAAAGGTTCTAAAAAAATTGTCACAGTTAGCAACATAATTGTTCACAGCATAATGGAATTTTTTCCTAAGCAACACAAGCAATTATAAGGTAAAGCAACTTACAGTAAAGTAAATTTTGTAAAGTATCATATTTCATATAAAAATGACACTCTGATTTAATTTTTGTTATATGGCCTACTTTCCTTCAGATGAACAATAAACTTGTGCACAATGAAAATGGCATCAAAAAATTTACAGATTATATTGTTATATCTTAAAAAGAACAATATGACTTGAGCACGATAAATATGTTTGTAACAATAACAATAATAATAACAATAACAAAGATAACATAACTTGCAATGATGTAAGTCAGTGATCATTGTAACAACAACAAAAAATCACTTTATCCTTCATAACAAGACTATGCCAAGAAAGGTGGAATTAAGGAAACTTTAAAAACCAAAACACTTACCATAAAGATTGAACCAGGAATTGCAAACGTCTGTTTGTAGATGTAGGCTGAGCAGAACAACAATACAACATAAGCCAAATGGTCGTCCGTGTAGTGGAGAAGTAGAGACGCAAGTTCGTTCAGCTCCACTAAGTTTGACGGAAACTTCAAAGTGCTACTACAAGAAGACATACAATCAGAGCATCGAACATTATATACGATAACGCCAGGGCCGAAAGTGGTTTGGAAAAGCTGCCGGGTCTGACTTTAGCGGACGAGCCGACGCCTTTGACAAGAAAATTATTTTTCTGACGACATTCTTTTTAGTCATTTGCCCAATTTTTCCAAAATCCTACCATTTTTACCAAGTTTTGAGACCAGGTGACCTTTTTTAGCCATTCACAACTGATTTTTGGTAAACAAGCGACCCGGCTGAGACCCGGCAACAGCAGGTCTCAAAAATCGATGCCAGGTCACAGACCCAAACCGACCCGGCTCACCTTCAGCCCTGGTTAACGTAAGGTTAAGCACAACACGGCAATCAAATACTCACTTATCACCAAAATAACTCAGACAGCCAAATTCGTCAAATTGTATTGTATTAAAACATGTATACAGCACCTCGATTAGGGTGAACTGTGCAGAGGTGCTCCAGTGTGCAAGGCCACGAGAGAAGATAAGACAAGAATGTTCTTTAATCGACCAATTGCTATCCGCATTTTGGTGTATAGACATGGTATAATAAACATACGTAGTGCACTTTGGTTTAGTCTGACAACGAGACCATGAAGTTGTTTAGTCTGCTGATGTAGAACCAGTTTAAAGACATAACTTTACTATAAATTAGCTCAAGGTCAAGGTTAGATGATGGAACGGTCCACTTGGTAAAACTGCAGAGAGCGAAACATCCGGTTTTGAAGGGCAACCACACCACTCTATCAAGAGCGAACAAAGCACTCAGTAGCAGCCAAGTTACAGGCAGTGCATAAGCTAAGTAAGTGAGTAGGTGAGCGAGCGAATGAGTAAATGAGTGAGTTAGTAAGTGAGTAAGTGAGTGAGCAAGTGAGTGGGTTGGTAGGTAAGTAAGTAAGTAAGTACTTAAGTAAAGTAAAGAAAGTATCAGCTCCTACCTGTATTCTCCAGTGTCTTCCCCATCAGCTCCCTGTTGGCCTGGAAGGTTGGCAGCTAGGAAGTAGAGATACAGCGAGGCACAGCCGAACAGTACAGGGATCCAAACAATAGATGCCATGGCAACTGCGACAGTGCCCTGCTTCCCACTTCAATTGTTACGGCAATCTTCTGCACTTCATCTGTGGTGTACGGCTGAACTAAAAAGACAAAAGAGAATTTTATAACATTTAAATAATCTAACTTGTGAAAACTTATGAAATTTTAATCAGTACTACAGCGTATATAGTAACCATCTCTTATTTTTATGAGAATCACTCTGACAGTTTTAAAGAGCCCACAATCAGCTTGAACGTTTGTAATACATGCTGTAATCTTACCTTGATAAACATGACTTACATAATTATTAACTGTAGCACTTCAAGACTATCAAGGCCCAACATGGCAGACTGCCAATTTATTGTATGCATGTAAATTCAATTTATACTGCACCTTTATTAAAAAACCTCACAAAGACGCCAAAATACGGATATCAATCAGACCGACCCAAGTGTTGCTTAAGATAAACCGAGTGTCTTCAGCTGTCAGTGGCAGAATGTGCAATTTTTTCCATATCTTTATATATTGGAACAATGTCCCGGAAGAATAGTTGAATGTATGTACAAGCCCAATGCCAATATAATTGAACAGGAGAGAGGTGCCCATAGGCTGCCAAAGATGCAGCCCTGCACCAATGCGTCCACGGTTTTAATCTTGGTCAATCCCATAAAACTGACAATTCATTGTCCATCCAATACAACACAATAGGAAGCAATAGGCAGTTGTTATACTGCTATATAGTTTAACTTGCAATAAGATTTCTCCAAAGTCACACCCCATCCGCAAAAACTGCTTAGACATAGGCATAATACTACCCAAGGGTGGATACAGAACTTTTCAGAGGGGTGCCAAAATTTTCTGTCTTGGGGCAAAGAAAATTTTTCGCCTTGGTTGTCGAAAAACCTGATGACCTTTTTTAGTCGCATGGACCTCGTGTGCGGACTTTGTGGGTGTGGGAGGGCCTACGGAATTACTCATGGGGGCCACGTCAACTTTCCGAGCCAGAATAGCTGGTCAAAAATAAAGAAATTTCTAAATGGGGGCAATGGCCGGATTGACCACCCCTGGATCCGCCCCTCATACTACCGGTTAATAACCAATCTAACTTACCAAAGTTCTGAAAAACTGCTGAAATACCAAGTGAACTACTACTGGCATACCAACTGCAGGGACACATGTGAATGATAGCATGGACCACAGGATTTTTATGTGTGATTAAAGACACACCATGTTTTGGGCAAGATATGAAAAGCTACTGATAGAAAGAGAGATCAGGTATTTTAGAAGGCAGAGATTTTCCCATATCAGTTGCTTTGTACCGGAAAGTGTTGGCAGTTGAACTGCTTTAATATACAGTAGAAGGCAGTTTGGCAGTCATTTCCAATTTTAGTCACACACCAATTGATATGAAATCAAGCTCAATATTTATTAACAGACCTGAAAAAGCAGTGAAATAATTAAGCCGAATGCATCTTTAAAAATATTAATTAGGTAAACATTTACATTCGACGATCCAAACTCGCATATTCATATTCTAAAAACAGAATCATTTACCTTTAAATTTGAGTATCAGTGTCGTCAAGTGGTGAGGCTAATAAAGTATTCCTGATATTCGACTGCTGTGCTTGTATTTATGGTTAGCAGAACAATTCCCTGACACTGGCTGGAATCAACCTTTTGAAGAGTTTCTACAGCAAACAAATATATGCAAACAAATGCTCACCTTTCTGGGCATCCCATTGTGTTCTAAACCGAACGAGTCTATCTTTAGCCTCATATCTATCAAGCTGCACACTAACTCGCTGATCTCATGTCACTCATCTTTGTAATTCTTATATTCAAGCAAGTAATCCTTAACTTAAATCTAGGATGTCCCTGTGGTGGAAATTATAAATTTGTGCATTATGAATAAATTTGCAAATTAACTAATTATGACACAGGTCTGTTAAATTAATGCACTAGCAACATTGCTACTTGTAGTTCTCTAAATTTTCCTCTTTGCTTTTCATCTACAGGTGTGTACTTGCCACAAACGGACCAATAAACGAACTACGCCATTGTTTACTCTCTGACAGTGCCAGTCCCAAGCCTAGAAAAAGAGGAGGGCGACGTAAATGATCTTTGCTATTACAGTGTCGTTAAACTGCTAAACAAGCCTTCGTGACTGGGTATACTCATTCGCTTCTGTAATACAGGCCTGGGACGGACCAACGCACACGAGTGCACAGTTTTCTTGAGATGAGTCTTATACAGCTCCAAGTAGCGCTAAATTTGACACAAACTGGTCTTAACTGCAGTACCACATCATAAATTCCCATTCTTTAAAGCACAAAACAAATTCCACAGAGTCCACGTGACCACGTGTCATGTCGGATCGGTCATATCAGCTGATTGACAAAAGTAACAAGCAGCAGAACACTTGCGCATTTCAATGCGCTATATAACGTTCATACATTTTCTCATAAAAAAATGTAATTCTAATATGTGTGAAACTTTCATAACGACTTGCAATATTTAAATCAATAATTTCCAACTATACCTTAAAATCAATAAGTAAAGCCAACGTTTACTAGATTACATTTTCAAGAAGAGTCCGGCATTTAATGACGTCAAAACAGCGACGTAGCGACATCTTTAACTAAAAAACCACTTTGAGTTTGTAAGTAAGTAAGTAAGTAAGTAAGTTTAATCTTCATTACTACATTTTGTAGACGTACACCGAGATAATCAAAATGAAAATGATGACACGTAGAAGTAATGATACACATTTATTTTAATGAAACATTCAAATTAAATTACATTAAAGGTGCATTTCAGTCGCGCTCCAAATAGAAAATTCGTTAATTGTCCGTGTTGGGCATTACAGAACTGATCTGTCAAGACACAGAGAGGTTTAGGCCTAGTTGTCGGTGATAGTCAGGGGCGGATCAAGGGGAGCAAAAATTATACCCTGCAGTCGATCGAGTCGTGGGCTACGATCGACTTGGCTCGCGCGGCGATCGACTTCGTCGACTCGCCGACCTCTCGACGACTCGATCGACTTGGCTCTGCCGACGATCGACTCGATCGACCTTGTCGACTTAGCCTAGTTTTGTCTCTTACTCACCTCTGCAGTTATGTTATCTCAAAATGAAATTATACGTTAGTAGATCTGCATGTGTCATAATTTGTGTGACGTCACAATAAGCCTAATTTCGAATTCTGAGTGAATTTATATAATAGTAAATTGGCACTGAAATCGTAGTGGCGTCACAATTATAGGCCTCGTTTTAGATTCTGAAAATGAACTTCAATAATCATTACAGTAGATCTGTGTAATAATCGAAGTGATGTCACAATAGGCCTTGTTTATACTCATCTATAATAATAGGTCTGTATCATAATCGAAGTGACATCATAATAGGCATAATTTATTCCACGGCTTTTAAAAGGAATTTCTAGAACTGCACAACCCCTTCTTTTCTTTCCATCCTCTAAGCCGTGAGAAGAGAGGGAACATGCATTGAGAAAGACATCATGCAGGGCACAATTCCAGGAGACCGGAAAAGAGGAAGACCAAGAGCAAACTGGCTGGGTAACACAAAGGAATGGACTGGGTTGACATTGGGAGAAATGATAAGACTGACGGAGGACAGGAAGCGTTGGAGGAACATTGTAGGCCCTACATGATGCGGCCGACCCTCGGATCGAGGGTGGCTGAGAACAGAACAGAACAGAACTCCCTAAAAAGGACCATCCGGTTTTTTTTACATAATTATATAGATATTCGTTTAATTCGTGAAAAACGTCCAGGTTGACACACCGCAGCCTGGTTACATGGTGACATCAAAAGAGACAAACATCATAAAATGAAATTAAAACGTCTTACTAAAAAGATCATCGTTAATGAGATTGAATGATTTAATGGTTGTAAGCGTTCTTGTAGAGGACTCTGGAAATAAAGTTTATGTTGTCCTTGTGCGGGAGCTGGAAATTATGACGTCGGGGTCGAAGGTTGTAAACCGTACTGGTCATTTGGCCTAATAATATTATAGCCTATCCACGATTTTCGACCGGACGACTAAAAAAGGTCGTCATTCTGACAATTTTGGCGGACGAAAAGTGGAAAATTTCCATGAGATTTTGGCGGGAAATTTTAGCGGATGAAAATGGAAAATTTCCTCCTGAGGGCTTAAAACTGAAATCCTGGCGCCTCTACTGAGTGCATCCACAACTGCACAAATTTATTTACAACTGCACATTTTGTGTAGAACTGCACGTTTAAAAGCCAGATTTATTCTCAAAGTGAACTTTTTTAATATAGGCCTGTATAATTATAATATCATGATCGAAAATATATAGTGACTTCAATGAACCTAGTTTTATATTCTCAAGCCTATAATAGACTTGTATCATAACCAGAGCGATGTTGCGTTAAAACAGCCCCAGTTTTGTATTTTGAAAATGAAATAATAATTACATGTATGATAGGCCTATATTATAGTAGACCTGCATCATAATCGAAATGACGCCATAGCAGGCCTAATTTTGTTTTCTCAGTGAACTTGTTTAATAGTAGAATTGTATCAAAATCGAAGTGACGTCACAATAGGTATTGCTTATATTCTCAAAACGTACTTCTATAATAGTACATTTGTAGCATTATCGAAGTGACGTCACCAGAGGCCAAGTTTTTTAACTCTTGAAGTGAGCTTATGTAAAGATAAAATTGCATCATAATCAGAGTGACGTTACAATGGGCATAGTTTTTGCATTCTCAAAAATTAAAGTAATTATATGTAGTAGATCTGTATCTGATCGAAGTGACGCCACAATAGGCCAAATTTCGCTTTCTCCGTGAACTTATTTAATTATAGAATTGTATCATAATCGAAGTGACGTAACAAAAGGCCCCGTTTTATATTCTAAAAATTGACATCTACATGTAAGCCCTAAACAGGCCTATATTAGTAGATCTTCATCATACTCGTTCAGGGGCGGATCCAAGGGGCCAATCCGGCCATGAACCCCATTCAGAGATTTGCACAGCACGAGGCCCCTCCCCCATCAAGTTTAAAAGAAGCTGTAAATCAACGCAGCGGAAACAGGAAAGTGAGAGAGAAAGTAGCACGTGACTAAAAATTCATCAGAATGATTTAAAATAACCGGAGTTGCCACGGGTTTTTAGAAGTTTTTGGGGTAAAGACTAAACAAATATTTTTTCAGCGGAAGACCAAGGAAAATTTTTGACGAGGCAGATGCATTTGCAAAGACTCACATAGCCTACCTATAACATACATTGGTACACACTACATACCTATTGCATTGGCCCCTAGACAATTAGTTTTGTTGTTGTTGTTGTTGTTGACTAAGCAAAACATGTAGACTTCAGACGATGATGATAATAATATGACCAGGTCAGAGGTAAGGGGAATGCTTGCAAGCAGAGAGGGTCAAGGAGATGTGCATCTGTGCATTCAAGAAAATAAATGAAGGAATATGAGAATGATGAAAGATAATGCTCTGCCTTGGACCATGAGGGACAAAGGAAAAGGCCCGCTGGAGGTACGTAGGCCCACAGGCTTACAGGCAGACAGGAAAACAAAAGGAAGAAGCCCATGCACTAGAAGAAAGAGGGATATCAATCAGTGGCGGCGCCAGGATTTTCGTTTTGGGGGGTGGGGGACTGGATTTTTTGCAGGGCTGTTTTTAAGGAATTTTTAGAACTGCACATCCTCTGCTCTCCTTTCTCATACTCCATGGTAAATTACTACCAATCTGAGGAAAATGACCTATTTTTAGTAGTTTTAACTGCACGGAACGTGACGGAAGTGCTTCTACAACTGCACGAATCCATTTAGAACTGCATATTTTGTGTAGAACTTCACGTTAAAAAAAAGCCCTGATTTTTTGGGAAAAATTTTCCGTTTCAGTCAAATCCGAAGAAAGTTTTCCATTTTCGCCGTCAAAATTTCTGACGACCTTTTTTTAGTCATCGACCGAAATCCGAAGAACATTTTGGGGGCTAAAAGGGGTTAATCGTGCAAAGATTTTATTTTTACATGAGAAAAAATGGATGGCCTTTTTAAGGGGGTTTATAGCCCCCTAGTCCCCCCCTAGCGCCTTACTGATATCAACGTCTTTCTCTGTGCCACAGTGCCACTGCGGCTAAGAGAAATTCTATGAAGATAGCATCGCATCCCACTCATCATCCCTCTCATCACCTTCGCCGTCCAGAACTGTTCTCTCCTATTCATCGCCATCTCACGGTGATCAATCGGTTCGATAGATCGATCGATCGATCAATCAATCAATCAATCAGTCAGTCAGTCGGTCGAGCAACCAATTAATTCAATGATTCGGTGTCGTGACTCTGAGTCGATAGTTGACCGGTCTTGGATGCGTTCATGCGACACGCTGGTCTTCGTGCGAAACGATGATTTCCAGACAATCAGTCATGGACCCTCTTGAGATTATACCCACAGTGTGCTTCCGCATTCTTCTTCCTCCTCCTCCTCCTCCTCCTCCTCCTCCTCCTCCTCCTCTTATTCTTCTTCTCATCCACCTCCTCTTATTCTTCTTCTTCTCCTCCTCCTCCTCTTATTCTTCTTCTCCTCCTCCTCCTCCTCTTCTTCTTCTTCTTCTTCTTCTTCTTCTTCTCCTCCTCCTCCTCCTCTTCTTCTTCTTCTCCTTCTCCTTCTCCTTCTCCTCCTCCTCTTCCTCTTCCTCTTCCTCCTCTTCTTCTTCTTCTTCTTCTTCTTCTTCTTCTTCTTTTTCTTCTTCCCATCCTCCTCCTCTTCTTCTCTTTCTTCTCCCTCTTCTTCTCATCCTCTATCTCATCCTCCTCCTCCTAATCAACTGCTCAGATTCTCATTCTCATCCAGTTCCTTCTTGTCCTTCCTCTTCTTCTTCTTCCTCTCGTTCCTCTCTTCCTCGTCCTCAAGGCCGTAGCTAGGAGGTGTTTTGGGTGTTTGAACACCCCCAAAATTTGTAGATGAGGATTCGAATTTGTCATGTGTGGTTAATTCGAAAACAGTTCTATGGTAACAGTAGGCCTACTTCCGAGTTCGTTTCAAAATCATGCAAACGCACAAATCAGTATTTAAAAATAATTCTCTTCGAGTCAACTTCACAATGCGTTTGACCCGGGATCCCATTTTCTAGGTTCTTCCCACTGTCCCAGTTCTTAAAGTGTAAAAAAGAAGTGTCTGGACGTGCCATATGCCATAGAAATGTCCAATGCAAACACAGCTTTACAACTTGAAGACTGCTTATAATTGTAATATTAGCCTATGTTAAAATTACGCAACAAATTCAACATGTCCTATCATCGATTTTATGGTCCAATGTTTTGTTCCACCCAGTTGTTCTGAATATTTCATAGAGCTACAGGCTAACTCACATAGACCGACTTTTAAAGTCCTAAATCTAGATATGAAGCATCAATCAATCAATCAATATCCTCGGGCTCAATGCCCGTATGAGTCCGACGCCAATCTCTGTCTGAGTCTGTCTCACGTCGTGTTGCCCAGCTTCAACCGGTCCGGTCAGCAGGTCTGCTCCATACCATTAACATCTTGAAGCAGCTGATTGAAGAGAATATTGGGACACTTCTCATGAAGAACATCCTGGTCAATGCCCGTATGTGTCCCACGCTCTCCCCCGACTCTCTCCATGAAGCATGCTGTGAAATTATTGTATCAGTGTTGCTAATTACGTCCAACTTTATCGAGCTCGTTGAACGCTGATGCCAGGGACGACCAGTTTAGCGACTTTAGCCTACATCAGCAAGAACATTTTTCACTATTCATGGCAGGATATTGCATTAAAATAATGCAACAATACGAGATATCTAAGCCTACTGACAAGCCTACTATTGCAAGTTACCAAGCAATGGAAATTACGCAGATGCATGTCTGCCTATGAAGCTTGTTTATGACGGATATTAGGCTACTATCAAATCTAGGCTACATGTAGTCTGTGTAGGCTATAAGGTTACATAGGCCTAACTCTAAACCCAAGACTTATTGTTGACTCTAAAATTAATGAGAAGACTCTGCAATGTTCTTTACACAAGTTTTGCATATGATATTGTCGTTTTCGTTCAAGTTTTCCTTGTTATTTTCTGTGTCCACAGTTAGTCTTCAGTTCTTCATACGGCCGCTCGCCTGATAAAAGGTCTTGGTCCCAGAGACCACATCACTTCAACTCTGAAACAACTACACTGGCTTCCTATTCGTGCTCGTATTGCTTTCAAAATTTCGCTCCTGATGTTTCATATCCACTACGGAACCTCTCCATCCTACATGGCATCGATGGTCACGCCATGTTCCGCCTCCAAGTCCAGAGGACTTCGTTCGTCCTCGCGAAGTGACTTTTGCTACTCTTCGCACATACCGGAAGCTTGGAAACCGTGCCTTCTCAGCATCAGGACCTAAAGAATGGAACAGTCTACCAACCTCCATTCGCCAGTGCTCATCTGTTGCAGAATTTAAATCAAAGCTAAAAACTCATTAATTTTGTTTTCATTGTATTGTAACTAGATTTGTAGTGAAGCGCGCTTTTGTGCAAGACTTGTTTTGTTAAAGCGCGTTATAAATGACTAATTGTATTGTATTGTATTATATAGTCTACGTATGGAAATAGTCTGTCTTTGGCGCTTTGTTGGTGTTTTTACCACTCAACGGCATGCGTGCGAACAATTTCAGTGTATGCCTAATAATAATGTAACCTACAACGTAGGCTATATATGCCTATGTAGGGTATTCAAAACTCC
>OX457044.1:20721520-20734020 GCA_949752735.1 Lumbricus terrestris | reverse complement strand
ATGACTGTTTCTAATGACAATTTCTAAACACCGTTTCTAATTACTGCTTCCAATGACTGCTTCTAATGACTGTTTCTAATGACTGTTCTAATGACAATGCTAATATCTGCTTCTAAACACTGATTCTAATGACTGTCTCCAATGACAATTTCTAATAACTGCTTCTAATTACTGCTTCTAATGACAATTCTAATACCTGTTTCTAAACACTGATTCTAATGATTGTTTCTAATGACTGTTTCTAATGACTGTTTCTATTTACTGTTTTTATGACTGTTTCTAATGACAATTTCTAAACACTGTTCTAATGACTGTTTCTATTTACTGTTTTATGACTGTTTCTAATGACAATTTCTAAACACTGCTTCTAATGACTGTTTCTATTTACTGTTTTTATGACTGTTTCTAATGACAATTTCTAAACACTGTTTCTAATGACTGTTTCTAATTACTGTTTTTTATGACTGCTTCTAATGACCGTTTCTTATGACTGTTATAATGACAATTCTAATAACTGTTTCTACACACTCATTCTAATGACTGTTTCTAATGACTGCTTCTTATGACTGTTCTAATGACAATTTCAAATAACTGTTTCTAAACACTGCTTCTAATGACAGTTTCTAATGACTGTTTCTAATTACTGTTTTTATGACTGTTTCTACTGACAATTTCTAAACTCTGCTTCTAATGACTGTTTCTAATTACTGATTCCAATGCCTGTTTCTACTTTCTAATGACAATTTCTAATGACCGATTCCTATGACTTCTTCCAAATGCGGCCGTGAAACAAGGCAGTTAATCCTGGTGCCAGGGTGAGTTAGGCCGTAAACTGCATGGCACCAAAAAGTCACAGCTCGCGGATGTTCCGAGAGCAATCAATGAAATCACCAGCCACGACGCGGAACTACTTTTCAAGACGCTCTAAAGCAAAGCCATGCTGAGCAGCGTTGACGGGACATAGACGTTAACGAAGATGCGACGGATTACATGTCACAGTGAACAGCCCAATAAATGTCAGCAT
The DNA here is from genome assembly GCA_949752735.1 of Lumbricus terrestris. NCBI lineage: Eukaryota > Metazoa > Annelida > Clitellata > Crassiclitellata > Lumbricidae > Lumbricus > Lumbricus terrestris. Next base: position 20,732,996 of record OX457044.1, on the reverse strand, counting down.
TAATGCGTCTTAAAACAGACTTAGTGGAATGAAACATACACGTGAAGCTACATGCATATACTAAGATATATACATACAATACTGGCATGCATGCTTTTTGCGTATACATACACGCCCATACATACATATAGGCGTATGCATACATACAAACATACATGCAGGCATACATATATACATGCACGCACGCATGCATGGATGCATGCATACTTACAAACTCACATTCATAATCCTTGGATGGAGACAGTCATGTATGCACAAAAATTGCATACACGAATAAGCTTACACACAAACGTGCATGCATACCTGTGAACATATACATTAGAGCTGGTAATGATCACAGTATTTTTATTAGATTAATCGCCAACATTTAATCGCTTTTAAACGAATAAATTCGATTAATCTTGGCCTAAGTTTGAAAAACTGTCACAAATATTGTCGCTGAATAAGTGACGAATTTTCTCTGCACAAAACTGTCAAAAAGTCAATCTTATTTATCTGTTTATTTCAATAAAAGTTTGTAAACAATTAACTTTGTCGCCAACATGGATTATATTATTTCCGTCAGCATTTATTTCATAACCAAAAATATAATCACTTAATTTTCCACTCAAAAGTTTCGCATTGCCATTATTTCCCCATGTTGACTACTCCAGAAATGGTCGCTTGACGTTATGAAAGAAGTAAAAAAATTAATCTAAAATCAATTCAACAAGCCCAAAATTAATCGATAAATTTTCAACGAATAATCGATAAATTAATCGTCAAAAATGTTAAGGATTAATTGACCAATTAATCGTTAAAACCCGCAGCCAATATATAAAATTATAAATGCATATTTTATAAATTTTGCTTGAATACATGAACGCTATAGAACGTTACGCTATAGAACGCTCTGAGTAGAAATCTTAAAAAGGCGCTATATAAATTCTCAGAATGAATTAATGTAATAAAGATCATGTAAACTCTTACGAATATCGGGCATCTGTTCTCCTGCTTTGATGCCAAAATCTGAAAATAGAAGAAATTAAACACAAAGGTAAACAATGCCAGCAGGGTAATTAGCATCCAAAATATGATCGTGGCGAAAAGGAAGGAGGACGAGAGAAAGAATATATGCAGAAGGAAAGAAAAGGTTGGGAGGCAGACTGACAAACTGTTAGTGAGATGAAATATTGAAGACATAGAAAGTAGCAATGAAGCAGGACGAATGAAAGAGGATAAACAAGCAGTGTTTAATCAACAGTCCCTGTTTGGTGGTGGTGATGGTGGTGGTGGTGGTGGTGGTGGTGTGTGTGTGTGTGTGTGTGTGCGCGCGTGTGTGTGGGTTTGTGTGCGTGTGTCTATGACCCTAGGCGCACTTTCTTTTGTGCCTTTTGAACTTCACAAGAGAGTCATCGCAGTGTGATTCGAAGTGTCACTGAAAGCAGAAATGTCGTTAGTTTGCACGGTCGCATTAAGGTCGGCATGGGCGGAGTTTATCAGGAGCTAGGGGCTAAGCCCGAAGAAAACCCAGAGTCATTTTTACCGTGCAAATGGTATCTTTTCTCGGGCTTGGCCCCCCCCCCCAAAGAAGGCGCATGCTAAGAAATTTTTTCGGGGAAAATGGTTCTGTTCACGAACGCGAAACTTACGAATGACTAAAAAAGGTCAACTTTTTTGGCCGGGAAAAGTTGTATTTTCCGGCGAGATTTCAGACCGAGGAATAAAAAACATACAAATTTAGCCCCTCCAGGAACGCAAACCAAACTCCGCCCATGGGGTCGGGGTGCTGTCATTAGGCTTGCCCTCCCATTATAAGAGCCGATCGGTCCACCACACACATATTAATTAAAGCGGGTCCAAAGACATATTAAGTCGTGTTCAAGATGTTCGATCGAACAGGGCCTCACATTCATGGCTCATTTGTACAAAAGAAACAACCTTCAGTAGTCTATTATTGGAATTTGTTGATTCTTATCGTACGAAGGGCAGAAACTTAGAACAAATTATTCACTATAGTTATATATATATATATATATATATATATATATATATATATATATATATAATATAGCAAATATATGCCCAAAAAATTAAAAAAGTCCTTGTAACAAAGATAATTATCGTCATTAGGCTACAGCAAGTCAGCAACATGCTCATAAACAAAGCTAATGACGTATCAATGGTATTTATAGAACAAAGAGAGGTCGTCATATTACGGAATTAGCCATTACCATAGCAACGTAACAGAGCTAATGACGTAACAATATTGTGTATTACAGAGCTATTGTCGAATAGCAGCGACTTGCAAAAGTGACGCATCGAAATTTCATAACAAGATAAGGAAAAGTCGTCATAATACGAATTACATAGAACAAATTGATAAGCCTAATGTAGCATCATCGTGTCCAATTAAAAATAGTGACGTAATAATGATGCTTTTAGAACAAGGAGAAGACGTCACAATACGAATTACATAGAACAAATTGATAAGCCGAATGTAGCATCATCGTGTCCAATAAAAATAGTGACGTAATAATGATGCTTTTAGAACAAAGAGATGTCGTCACAATGAGATGTCCATAGCATAAAGCTAATAATGTACGTTTCATGCGTCATTTTGTACAGGAACAGGGTCACCATATTTCTATAATCCGACCCTGTGCGGATCCCTCAAAATTGCGGGCCCGGGTCCTGCAGTACCCATAGGACCATGCACCTTAGTGCGGGCTTGTTAGTATATAGGAACGCATTGGTAATGCTTTGCTAGTGTGAATGGGTGTATCGTAAGTTATATGAAATTTATAGAGCGACAAGAGCGTTGGCGCTCTCAGAATTAGCCTACAGCCCCAACGAACTAATGAAGTCTTCGAACAGCGAAGAGATGAGGTGGCATCCCGACTTGAGGTTTCGGTTTAAGGACACTGTGTGATAGCAAGTCACATTAGCGTCGCCTTCTCCTTTATCCAGGCTTGGGACTGGCACTGTCATGACTCCGACTAAAAAGATTACCTGTGAGAAAATTGTACTGGGCTTTGAAGCCTTTGACGGCTGATGTTCTGCTGACGAACGTCACTTCAAGTCGGTGGTCGGAACTCATCAGCATCGATGGTCGCTTGGCGTCGCAGTAGACTCCGATGTCGTTCGGCTTCCCATCGACGAAAGCGGTCACCGTCACGGAATCCAGGTCATCGCAGCTGCGCACGCGGAGCGAAAATTAGGTCAGGTTAAATGGAGTTAGATATAACGTTAAAGAGACCGTTCTCACACCAGGTGTGTGGTGAGGGAAAACGGGGCAAGGTCGGGTGGAATTTTAAGGTCAGATAAAGTTTGGTATGTCAGACAGGATTTAGGGTATGTGATAAAAAAAATTGCGAAATAGAGCAGGGAAAAGATTCAAGAAAAGTAGGGTGAAGGAAGGTTTGATGCTCGTGAGGGAAGGATTGAGAATGGTGAGAGAAGGTACGAGAATGGTGAAGTAAGCAATCTCCTAGGAAGCTCCTACTTTATTCATCCGCTCCCGTGCTTCTGATGCGGGCACACAATAATATATCATGCCGCCTAAGTAGCCTACATTCGGACAGTTCGTCATGCACTTCGAAACCACATTGAGTCGCTTCTTTTAAAATCTTTTAGCTATAATTTAGCATTTTTGAATGGTCTCAACTCTCAAGTAACATTTTTGCAGTTGTCTTGTGTTCACAATACATACACAGTACATACATACACAATACATACATACACAATACATACATACACAATACATACATACACAATACATATACACATACACAATACATACGTAGTTACGAACACAATACATACATACACAATACATACATACATACATACATACACAATACATACACACATACACAATACATAGCCTACGTAGTTACGAACACAATGCATACATACACAATACATACGTAGTTATATCCTATATAGGCCTACATACACAATACATACATACACAATACAGATATACAGACATACTCAATAACGACATACACAATACAGACACACACAAGACAGATACAAACAATGAGACATGCAAACGTACACCTTAATCCGTATACGCATACCTGACGGCGTCTTTATTCGTCTCGCTAAAGCTAAGGTTGACGAAGATGATCTGCACTCGATCCCTCTCCTCCCCCTGGAAGATGTACCTGCAGATGAGGTCAGAGGGAAAGGGTGCTCCGAACTGCGGAGAAGAAAGGAATCCGGAGCGACGCTGGCTGCCAAGGAACTTATGTTCACAGCGGGACCCTGGAGAAAACCTCAAATTATTTTATTCATATCAATTCGTTCAATTGAAATGATTTAATTCAATCATGTTAGGCTTATTTATTGATAGAGAGACCTTAAAATTGACATTAAGTAAGCTTCTTATCCCACAGTAGAATACAAAATAATATAATTCAATTGAAATTTTATATCGCCATCCCTATACAAAGCTCAGAAGAGCACACACGCCTCGACTGTGAAGCTGCATTTGTATTGCATAGCAATTGTGAGTAAAGGACCTACTCATGATCCCTATAGACTAGACTCACTAGAGTAACCCCTCGGACGAGGACCGAACCCGTAGCCTACTCTTCACGCTACAGGACTACCGCTCTAACCAAGAGGCCAACGTGGTTCATACACGTATAAGTAGAAATATTTATTCCGTCTGTATAATGCCGTATTTACATTTTTAGAAGAAACATTTGCTCAGAATGTTGAATACCGCAGTAGTCTACTTTGATACGCTTAAATAGAAATATTTGACAAGAGATTTGAATACCGAAATACTTTTGATATAGGCCTACACTTATATAGAAATGTTCGGCCATGAAACTGTTAGCTTTAGAAGGCAGTCTAGATTTATCAATGGATCTTAGAATCGTTTACCAAGCTCGCGCAGTTGTACGCCTATAATTTAGAGAAATAATTTAATTTAATGATTAATTTAATTTAATTTAGAGAAACTCAAACAAATAATCAGACCAATTAAGTAGACAAATACTTGGGAAAAGCAGCAACTTGATTTAAATGACTTGCCTGGCTTTTTGCCGAAGACGGTTGTCGTCGATAATTCCTCAGCACTTGATACTGGTGCAACGGGTGAATCACCTGAAATAGTGTATCACGAGAAGGTAAGGTAGGCTATACATCATCACCTGGATAAGTGTATCACTAGAGGGTAAGGTATACATCATCACCTAAGAACAGTATATCACGAGAAGGCAAGGTATACATCGTCGGTGCGTTGTTAAGGTAAACATTGATGTGAACCAAATTCACTCTCTGCAATGTAAGGGGAATATACCCAGGATTCGGAAACTTTGAAGGGTCCGGGCTAGGTAGTCATATTAGTCTATATAGGCTACACTGTTTATGATTTATACCTTAAAAATATATTTTGGACAATATATTATTAGTCTTATTTTGGACAATATATTATTAGTCCAACTATAATCAGTTTAAACTTCAAATTAACAACTTAGTAAATTATATTGCACATAAAGAAATAATATCGTAGTCGTACCTGTCCTCTATTATTTCAATTTGTTTCTACAAAATGTTTTCTCATGAAGTCTTAAGATACACTAGGCATTATAGTTTAGGAACTTTATGGACCCGTCACCTCTTCGCGCATAGGCCCAAAATTTCTCACAGGCCCAACATTTCTCACGTCAGCCCTGTGCTCTACATTCTAAAGCCATCGATCACAGTGTGATGTTTACGATAAGAGATTTATCGACAGAATCCCAAAATATAACATCAATAAGTATTCATTAGAATTGAAACAGAGACATGGGCGGAGTTTGATTTAGAAAATTAGAACAGCCTGACGTAACTAGGTTAATGATGCAGTGGATCTCGTTCATCATGATAAATTATCGTGCCGCTGTAATTTATAGCCTATATTCTATTACATATCCAGAGTAATCCCCCGTCTTCATTCGATTCCATCGTCCCGGACAGGCAACGGAGACACGAAGACGACAAAGGAGTCTTATATACTACACATGAGCAGAGTATTATGGGTTTGACAAATGACTGGAAAGAATGGAAGGCATCTATTTTCACCCGTCATCACCGCATTGGCTGGAGTCGTCGGGAGCTGATGATGATAAAATTATCTATAAGCATATTGAGACCATAATTATAATGTAGTGTAATTTAAACTTATAATAGTGCCGCTTACAGCAGTAAGCATTCAGTAGGACTTCCAGGGCGAGTACTTAAAGAGAAGAATAGGTTACTAGGATAGACAGATTTCAGCTCTTACTTACTTACTCTGGTAAGTAATTTTTATAATATTATTGCACAACCCCTTTCTTTCCCATCCTATCCTCCATGCTAAATTGCTCACTGCAGTCGGATGAGCATGACCTTTTTACGAATTTTAACTGCACAGAAGTGCTTCTACAACTACACAAATTCATTTGGAACTGCATATTATGTGCATACTTGTAGCTGCAGGCTAAAAAGATACCCGTACACAAGTACAATGTAGCTCTCGGCTGAGTGAGAATAAACTATAGAGGTTTAAACAAAAGCAAAGAAACTAGCAAAGAGTTAACAGTATAGCAGCTAGTATGGTCGTAAGTGCTAATTTGAAATGAGAATTAATCACCACGACCATCTTATGAAATCGAGAACCTCGCAACCTTGGTTGCATTTCTGATTATGACACGTCTTTATGACAACCCATAATCTCTCATACGCTGGTCCAATGTATACGCCCAGGCCCATAATATTGCGACGCGGAACCCAAGCACGGTGATTCGAGCCTTGTCACTTGGGGATTTACCTGGATTATCACGCTGTCTTGGCTGGTAGTTCAGCGGTACAACCGGTTCGGTGTGAGGCTGGCTTTCGAAGATGAAGCTGAAGACGGCCGCGAACCCCTGCCGCTGATTCTGCCCGTCCGTCTCCATCTCAATGTAGAGGAACTGACCGGACGACCACACCGTCTCCCCGTTCATAGTGTTGCAGTATTGAGCGATGGTTCTGCCCGTCTGAAGGTGACCGTCGCGAACCGTGATTCTGTCACGACTATTGGCACAGCTGAAAGGAAATAAAAGGCTAAACGGTCCGTCGTCCGTGTGGATAATAATTTAGCAATGCGTGCATATTCAGAAGCAGCACAAATGTATACATCAGGGGCGGATCCAGGGGGGCAATACGACCAAGGCCCCCATTTAGAAATTTCTTAACTTTTGACCAGTTTTTCTGGCTGGGAAAGTTGACGTGGCCCCCGCCCCATGAGTAGTTCCGTAGGTCCCTCCTCACGCTCCACGAGGTCCGTACACGAGGTCTGTACAGTGACTTAAGAACACTGTGCGACTAAAAAAAGGTCATCAGCGATCAAGACGAAAATTTATCCCCTGTCTTAAGACCAACAATTTTTGACCCCCTTCGAAAATTTCTGTATCCGCCATTTGCATACATAGCCCACAAGGGTTTGTGATCCACGCACGAGATAACCTAGGCCTATACATGACGTTGCTTATTTAATATTTATGCCTAGCAGTACAGTTGAACTATTGCAATTATTTAGGCTACCATTCTACTTTAATTGCATGATATATAGGCTACATTAAAAGGCGGCTATAATAAGCGGGACCCCAACTGCATGGTCCCTTCTGGGTCTTTCTTTTGTATCCCTATATGCTGCTGTTTACTGTGTAATTGTCATCTGCAATAGACGAATCGAATTAACTTAATTCGCGCATGCGATGATTACGCCTATAGGCCTATGTACTTTTCGCATGCTTCACTATACTTTTCAAGTAGTCTTGTCTAAGCTAAAAATATGAACTTGCGCTTTACTTTCTTTCTGCTGAACTGCATGAAATATTATCCTTTGTGGTGTTAGAAATGCATAAAGTTGCATGCGGCCTGGAAACAGTCTCGGACTTGAGAGACATTTTGAGACAGGTTTCATCAAGTCTCGGTCTTGGAACTTATTGTCATAGTCTCGGTCTCCAAGGGCGCATACAGAAATTTTCGAAGGGAGGGGCAACATTTTCGATTTTGGGACAGGGAAAATTTTCGTCTTGGTCGCCGAAAAACCTGATGATCTCTTTATAAAAGTCATTTGTCTCGAATTCCCAAGAAAAGGATTCCCTTTTATCCGCCAAAATAGTTGATGACCCATTTTAGTGGTACGGACCTCGTATACGGACCTCGTGGGCGTAGGGTGGGGCCTACGGAACTACTCATGGGGGGAGCACGTCAGCACTTTCCGAGTCAAAATAGCTGGTCAAAAATAAAGAAATTTCTAAATGGCCGGATTGGTCCCCCCGGATCCGCCCCTGTCGGTCTCTATTATCATTCGCTACAGCCCTTAAGTGTGAGATTCCCATCATTCGTACGCTTAGACTGCTTCACCCATTTAAATCTCATGAGATTGCTAAAACGTTCTCTCTCGCTTCTGCGTTTTTCCCGCACACACTCTCACTCTACGTTTATTCTTACTCTCATTGATTAACACACATCCAATCTCACCTGCCTTCAACGACTTCCAGCTGAATATTCTGGAAGGTGATCTTGACCCGCTCCTCTCGCGTCGCGTGGAAGATGTACTGGCAGACGGTATTGGCAGGGTAAGGCTGCGGATACTTGGGCGAGAAGAACCGACCCGTTTTGAAGTCGTTTCGACTGCTGTAGAAGTCGTACGTACACTTCGAACCGGGCCGTATACTGCCGCCTTCGAAGGAGAATTGAGCTGAAGAGAAATGCAAGAATCCGGTTCAGAGGCGGATACAGAAATTTTCGAAGGGGGGTGGCCAAAAATTTTGGTGATCTTTAAAAATCTGATGACCTTTTTTTAGTCATCAGTCATCGCAAGCAATAATATACTATGACCTGAAACCAAATGGGGGCCCACGTCCCATGCACTTTTTAAATGGGGGTCATAGCCGGATTGGTCCCCCTAGATCCGCCCCTGCTCCGGTTAGGATCATATTAGATAAGGTATAAGATCATATGAAGACGTGGCAATAGCCTGATGGCGCGTCGAGGTCTGTGAAGTAAGGAAAGCTCTGCATGGGAATTAAGGTAAAAATGAAAAAGATGGGCAAATGCAGACAAGTAAACATACAGCGCTCGTGAATAAGCTGGTGCCATGAGCTTGGCTTCGAGTGGCGCTTTAGAAATTTGGAGATTACGTGGAGATTACGATTACATTTGACAAATCCTTCATTCACTCAGAACGTTTATAAAGCGCCCCTGTAAGTAAACTTCTCACACTCCCAGGCGCTCTCGGAAAAGAAGAGTTCTCAGCCGCACGCAGAAATTACAGAATCCCAAGTTGAACCAGCTTGCACATCAAGTACTGTAGCGAGGTGAGTGATGATAAGGCGAGAAAGGATTGATGCATTTCTAGCTTAGATGAACTGCAGAATGATTACATGTAGACCTAAGCTAAGTCAGGTAGACCTGAACTACGTTCACTATCAGAAACAGAGTTCTAACAAATAAACAGCTATGACAACGAAATAAACAGCTATAAGAAAGAAATAAACAGCTATGACAAACAAATAAACAGCTATAAGAAAGAAATAAACAGCTATGACAAACAAATAAACAGCTATAACAAACAAATAAACAGTTATAGCAATGTCATGACAAAGACGACCATTGAAATTCGTGTATTGAAGTTGATCAATGAAAAATTAGACTAATTAACGAAGGCAATGAAAAAGTAAAGGTAGTCCAACTCACTCGGATCATAAACTATTGCATGATTCGGTGAAGTAGGAACTGAAAGGTACATGTATTACTAATGTCAGAGAAAATTGATCATAAAGGCATTAAACAGAAACATTAAAAAGACGCTGCAGTCTTTCAAGTACCGGTAACGAGACAAAAATTAAATTGGAAGCAGATCAATACTTCCACCATCTCATTATGATACAGTGGGATGTGAGGGAGGAAATGTAGAGAAGTAAATGATGAAAGAGAATTAACACTCCCTTGTCGAACTATATATTACAGCAGGCCTTGTGCAATGTGCGGGTCTCCCTCTGTCTTCCTCTGTCTATCTCTCTCTCTGGCTCTGTCTCTGTCTCTGTCTCTGTCTCTCTCTGTCTCTCTCTCTGGCTCTGTCTCTGTCTCTGTCTTTCTCTCTTTCTCTCTCTGTCTCTCTCTGTCTCTGTATCTCTCTTTCTCTCTCTCTCTCTCTGCCTCTCTCTGTCTCTGTCTCTCTCTCCCTCTCTCTATCTCTGTATGTCTGTCTCTCTATCTCTGTCTCTCTGTCTGTCTGTCCGTCTATCTCTCTCCCTCTCTCCATCTCTGTATGTCTGTCTCTCTGTCTCTGTCTTTCTCTCCATCTCCCTCTCTATCTCTGTCTGTCTGTCTCTCTTTCTCTGTCTTCGCTGCTTTCTCTACCTCATCGCACTCGCTCATTCGTCAAAGCAGGCTGTTATGCATTATTATCAGCAGCGAACTCCACAAATCATCCGTTGATTACTGACAACTGCCTAATTGCGTTGTAAATTAACAACGCAGCGTTTACCGCGAAAGCAACGCACCCTCTCTACCGAAAGTGACGTCGACGCTCGTCTCGCACGCCGCCATTTTGCATAAACGCCATGCTTCGGCGACCGAGCACAATTAAAAATATTAATCGGTTTCGCGAGTTCCGCGTTGTCAGGGAAACGCTTTTTTGCCCGTTCACGAACAGTCACGACGACGAATGACCACAATGTGCAGAAGGACGAACTTAACGACCAAAGAATATGACACGGAACATAAAAGTGTGAAAACAGTTAGTTAGAGCCGGTGTCACGCCGGGTCTTTAAAGTCTGTCCCGAAACAGAGTGTCCTCTGTTCTAAAGTACCCGGGTAATGTCTCTCCCCTCCCCGAAACTGCATCGGAACAATAGCGATAGCACCTAGCATACGCACATTAAGCTTGGTGAGAGTGTAGCCTAGTGTAGGTCTAGTTGTGAAGACTTCAACCCAGCGCCATTCAACATATCCGACTTTCAGGCAACAACATCTGATCTTATGACACAGCGCGAAATGCAAATTTAATTGTTTAACATGACGAGTTAAGTGCTCGAAAATAAGAACATTCGGTTCAACGGATATCCACAACAAATTCCGGGATTGTCCCGGCGAATACGGGACGGTTGGCAGCCCTAAAGTCATATGCTGGGTGCAATCGGCAACAGCATTCTTATAGAATTTGTTATGCCTACTGTTTGAGATGTGGACGATAAAGTCGGATCGAAGCAGACGCAATTAACCAAGACGAGGAGGCAAAGGAGGTTTCAAAGAGAGCCATAACAATTAATGGCATCATCAAAACGGACATTTTTAAAGGATTTTGATGTCAGAGACAAGGACGGAGGGGTAATAAAAATAAAATAATAAAATATTATCTCGATATCGCGGACAAACATTTATGTGAAACAAGTTCCAGTCGTTGAGTTCAGAATAAGTGACTTTCACGGTTTTATTGAGAATTTGAGAGACATAGATTTATTGG
>OX457044.1:20684020-20719020 GCA_949752735.1 Lumbricus terrestris | reverse complement strand
TATTGCTTGGCCTATATAGAACAACACTTTCGTGAGTAGTGAGTGGCACACGATCTCGTGACGTCTTTCTCTAGCTCCAACGGGATTCTTATATAAATGGTTGAAAACCAGAGGAGGCGCTGACCAGCTCGGACGCAAGACACTGTGCGAGAAACTTGGTAAAACACGCTTCGTATAAAAATTGTAGCGATAGAGTCTGCATTGCTCTGTGCGACTGTTTTCTTCGCATTTTAAATTGAATTGACGATGAAAAAGGATTGCACTATAGGCCTATACTGTAGCTGGTAACTGAATGCTTCGAATCATGGGCGGAGACCTGGTCGGAGACTTGGGGGGGGGGGGGCGGACGGAAAGACGCGAGATTTTTTGACGGACGAATGGCTGAGTGTCGCCGAAAAATTTCCATCTTTTGCCGGCCAAAATTTCTGACGACCTTTTTTTAGTCGTCACGCTCAACGATTCGGGGGGGGGACAAATGCATGGGCCGTCCCCCAACACCTTCATGGGGCGGACTGTCCCCTCTGTCCCCCCTAGGTCTCCGCCCATGCTAACATCCCTGACGCGGTGTCCGAAAATAGAGTATACCCCGTATTATTCGTAGCTCCAAATTACAGTATAAATTTTTCAATTATACGCATTTTTAAAAAGGGGATAGAATGGTTTATCTTCCCCCCGAATAGTCTAGACCGGTTAATTTCATCCGGGGGATAGATTAATTTATCCCCTGGATAGCTTTCAGGAAGGATAGAATATCACGTGACAGCGGCATTCGAGAATTAGCTGACAGGCCTACTCTCTGCGTTTGGTTTTGTAGCAGCGCTTTAGAAGTTCGGAGCTTGTGATTAGGACAGGAAATGCCTGAAAAGACCCTTGGCAATTTCGCAGCTTTCAAAGACAACTGCGTAATATGACCCTTGTTTAAAGCTATAATGGTAATGGCGGAGAACCAAATTCGGTGGAGGTTAAAAACTCCAGACGGTTTGATCTTCAAAGCTTCTTGATAATTGTAATTGAAGGGCTTGGAGCAATAACGAGGTAGGCTATGTCGGAAATCGTGAGTTCTGGGAAAATGAATTCAAAGATTTAACGCTTCAAACTGCTGTACCTAAGCCATTTGACGACATATCAACGAGCTGTTTTAAGCAATATGTACCTTAAAATTGTAATAAATAAAAACTGTGAATATGGTCCTTGTTAAATTGTTTTTAACGAAATTGGAATATTATACAATGCGAAAGATGAAATTATTATTATTATTTACACATTTTGCTTCAAATCGTGTTATTGCAACACGAACACTCAGTGGCGGAGCCAGGAATTTTTCATGGGGGGTTGTTTTGTTTTTGCCTGACCGGATGACCTTTCTGAAACCAACCCAACAGCATTACAGTAAATAAAAAGAGAATAAAGTAACAAAGTGAATAAAGTAAGAAAAACAATTGTTACTACACGCAATTGTTTTGTTTTTCTTATTTGAGTGGATAAATAACCTTTAAAAAACCTTTTTTCCTAGGCCAATTGGGGGGGGGGGGGTTAATACCCAAAACCCCCTTGGCTACGCCACTGCGAACACTCAGTCATTAGTATCGCTTCTGGTGCAACAACAAGTTATGTCGACAAAGTGTTTTCTAGCAGCTGCTATGCCACACATGTCATCTGGTATAAGTCAACATAACTTTTTCTTGCTCCAAACTGTTTCTATTACACAGTTCGAGAATCGTGCATGATTTAGCATGAAGATGGTAAGTTACGTCAACAAACCTCATTCTTGCATCGGCTTTAATACAAAGTTTGAAAGGAAGCAAAACAATGTTTGTCGTGATACCCGGATATTGCAGTAGAGCTATGGTCGAGTTCTGCCGGGGGAACAATAACATATTATGTCGACATAACGTTGTTTTGCGAAATGACGCTCAAAAATATTCAGATCTGTGCAAAATTCACAGGGTAGATAGATTAGGGGAGACCGGGGCTGGTTGCAACATTTTTCACATTTTCATGTATAACATTTTTATCTTTAGAGCTATCTGCAAACTGTTTAGCCCATATGAATCCTTTATATCTCAGCATCAAAACAAGCTATAGTTCCGATCTCAGTGACCAAGCATGTGCCCACAGTAACTAACTGAACAGAGGGCTCCAAAATGTTGCAACCCGCCCCAGGCCGGTGTTGGTTGCAACGACCCTCGGGGAAGGTTGCAACAGTATTGAAAGTAGTCTAGATATTCAAATAAGGCTGCGTAGCCCTGGAGCCAACTGAGGCCTGGCTATGCATCTAGATTATGAGAATGTAATAATTAAACAATTTCGAAAATTTAGAGCATCGAAAGCATCAAAAAGATAAAAAAAGCTGTTTTTGTACTAATAATCGTCATGCGAAAAGTTTGATAAATATTCTCCAGTGGCCTATAACTGATAGAGTCGGACTGGCTACATCTACCTAATTGGGCTAATGATGTTCAAAATTAAATTTAAAATGTGGGATTATTCCAAGTCGTCAGAGTTGTTTTCAGGGACATGTAGATTGTAGAATCGATTCCAGTGTGAGAGTTATGGTTGTCCATCCACCAAAGAGATTGTCAACTTGATTTATTATATATGCCCAAGAAATCGTCTCATAGTCTACAGATGAAGAAGCTTGTGTTTGTCATCCATCCGCAGGATTGTCAGTCAGAACATCTAGAAATATGTTTCATGAAGTTAACTCGCACAAAAAACAATGGAGGCACAGAATTCCTGCAAACATCTAGTGCAAACCTCAAAGTCCCTAAAATTGTCTTCTTTCATCGGATGTCAACCCACCAAGCTGCTTTATGCTTCTGTTTGTCAGAACTTTTAATATCCGTTGAACAGTGGTTACTACGGTTTCATCGAGATTGTAAAATGTAAACGTCAGTTGCTTGGAAAGTGTAACCGAAGATATTTCATCATGAGTTTATAGCACTTTCATTGAAGCTTTCTAAACTCGAAGCCTCTGGTGTTCACTGAACCTTGATTCGCAGCTTAAATCCCGAAAGCCAGTCTTCAGCAGCAGCGGCAGGCATAGCACACCGTTGAAAGGAAGTTCATATTAAACTTAGTGGCACTTTGGTAAATACAGCATGTGCACTTGCTTCCACAATAATCCATAATACATGACACCAACCATCAGCAATATTATAGTCAGCAAATGATATTGGTTACCTACGGGATAAGTCGGTGTTCTCCATAAGCAAATTTACTTCCTGAATATATCGCCACAATGTCGAATAATCAAATTTGTGACTTTATCAGCCCAAGTCTAGCACCACTATCAGTGAGTTCTTTTTCTACAACTACAATCGCTTCTTTGCTAGCAGAACCGCAATCAGTTTTCGCTAACAATTTCGCATCGTTGCGGATAGTTTAGACTTTAGAGGTTAAAAATAGGCCAACAAAGGTCAATTGGTTAGAGCATGTGACATGGCTTAACATAATTCAATCAGTTTACCAATTTATAGAATGCATATAGCCTGAAATATTTTAATACAATATGCCCTAACTGCGACGGGCAGGCCAGCAATGAAAGCGGCTTATTGAAATAAATGTATGGGGTTGGTTGCAACATGTTGCAACCATCCCCGAAAAAAATGTTGCAACCAACCCCGAAGCAATGCCTAGACAGTGTTATGGAACAAAATTTCGACCGCACTGATTATAAATAAAATGACTAAATGCATTTTCAAGCTTAATTACTTGTGCAACTAATATAACTAAACCGAAAAATATTTCTTCAAAACATTTGGCTATAGAACGAAAAAACAAAAAACCGAAAAATTTACTTTCGATGGCCAAAAATGATTTTTTTTAACTTTTCGGTAGTCATTATCAATAGCCTGCTAAGATATTAGGACACATTGGCCTAAAATGTATCCTTTACAAATAGTTTGCTTAATTTTGAGTTGCTATTATGTAGTGCCGAAATATCGATGGTGTTGCAACCAACACGTGTTGCAACCAGCCCCGTTCTCCTCTACTATCTTCCGGACACGCTGCTGGCATACTGTTTAGCAAGACATCGGTATGTCGACGTATACCTCGTTATTGCTTCAAGTCCTTCAATTGATCATTAGCTTATTCTACAAGGTGGGCCAAAAAAGTAATCCCTACGGTTTTTTTCCAAAATCTTGACAAAAATAGAAAATTTTCACTTTCAATTTGAAAAATTCCTATTTTTGGCCAAGATATTGACAAAATTCCGTAGGGATTAATTTTTTGATCCACCCTGCACAAGTACGTGATCTTCACTATTAAAATAAATGTCGATGGTTGCTTCAGTTTGACGAAGCTATGTGGTTACAAAGACCATTAGCGACGCCCTCCTCATTTATCCGAACTTAGGACTGGCACTATCGGACTACAAACAGCGGAGGAGTTGAATGTTGACAAGTCGATTATGCTATGTATAGTCATCTTACTTCTATCTGTAACCTGGGCTTCACGCTTGAAAACTCCGTCACAGTCACGAAGCACATATCCAACGTGAGCTGCTCCTGCTTCCTTCAGCTGCGGCAACTGAGAGCCATCAGACAATCGATCTCTCCATCTGTGTTTATTACCACCACTGTTCATGTGTTTGTCTGTTACCGCCTAGACTACTGCAATTCACTTGTTAATTAACGGGCCACCCCAAACAGGGTATCTCCTTCTTCATTCGGTCTTAAATGCTTTAGCCAGGCGCATATCACCATCCCCTCGCACTGCGCATGTCTCCACATATTTTGATTGAAGTCTTACACTGGATTCCAACAACTCAGCGTATCCTTTGGCATCTCGCTTATTCAGTGGAGTATACCCGGAATTTATGATGTGGGGGGGGGGGGGTTATGGCCTGACCTGATGCCCTTTCTGAAACCAACCCAACAGTATTACAGTAAATAAAAAGGCGATAAAGTTACAAAGGGAATAAAGTAAGAAAAACAATTGTTACTACAAGCAATTGTTTTGTTTTTTTCTTATTGAAGTGAATAGATAACCTTTAAAAAAACTTTTTCCCTAGGCCAATGGGGGGTTTAACCCCCGAAACCCCTCCTTGTCTACGCCACTGCGCTCATTGCGATTTGCTGATCGTTTCGATTTATTTCTTCACTGGTTTCCTCGTCAGTCTCCCATTCTGCAAGGCATTTCCTTTCACCTGTAGATTTCCGTGGTGAGAGCGCCTCCGTTTTTAACATAGGTCTATTCGGTTCCGTGCACCGAATACTCCCGAATCCTCAGACGAACTTTATTGCACACTTCCTAAAATGTCGGATGCAAAATTAATCTCAACCTCATT
Source organism: Lumbricus terrestris (assembly GCA_949752735.1). Taxonomy (NCBI): domain Eukaryota; kingdom Metazoa; phylum Annelida; class Clitellata; order Crassiclitellata; family Lumbricidae; genus Lumbricus; species Lumbricus terrestris. The sequence continues at coordinate 20,713,727 of OX457044.1, read as the reverse complement.
TGAAATTGATGTAAGATAAGCAAGTGTATAAGCAGGGCTGAAAGTGAACCGGGTCTGTCCGTGTCTCAGACCCGGCATTAGTTTTTGGGCACTTGAATAAACACTAACACTTATATCTAGCACCCTTTGGGTCAAAGAGACCGGCGATTTTTTCAAACCACTTTCAGCCCTGACTGTAAGAAAGCTAGATTTTTAAAATTGTGCTAAATTGCTGCCACGAGTCGTTCTACCCGTACGCTATTGCATCGGCAATCATGCCGTGGGTGGTATTGGTCGGAAAATTGCCCCTCAACCCGCCTCACGCGCCTCTGTGGTATAGCTTTTTGCACCGAAGTTCGCAGAACCTTAAAAACGGTTCTGACCTCTGGATAGCCATTCCGCGGGACGGGCCATGAATAAATGCATAGATACGACGCGATACGATAAATACGCTGTTCAGGGTTTAAAAAAATAACGCAGAGGTTACATTGTTTGCGTAAACAAACTATCAATGTGCAAAGTCATGCAACGAGTGAGTTTTTTTTGTAATGCGCACTTGGGTGTACAGAATACATTGGCAAATGATTGAATGCACTATCTGCAGATTGAGTCAATATATCATTGACAATGCTCTGTATAGGTCAGCGCTATCGATTTAATACCAATTGAAATAGCAGCCAAATAGATAGCAAATAAATAGCAAAAAAGCAGAAAAATAAGTAATAAATAAATTTCAAATGAAAAATTAGGAATAACACTAATTTCGGGGTTTATTTATCATTATGAGCTCCTAGTCATATAGTCAATTATAGTGTCAATATATGCGCAACAGTGTCAAAGCACTATACAACAATAGTCAATAGTATCAAAGTAGGCCTAATATCCGACTTGTAAGGCAGATTGTTCTCTTAGTTTGTTTCTCAGAGGTCCTTTCAAATTTAACGGTGTTTATTAACGTTTAGAGCTAAACGGAATTGAGAATCGATTTATGTTAACATCCGATGACGCCAATGATACTAAGGATACCAATGATACAAATGATACCAATGATACCAATGATCGCGAGGCAGATGCTTCGCTAAACTGGATCGTTAGCGATAAGTTTCCAGTGCTTCTACGTTGGCCGGACTCTTTATATTTATGGCCTTCAAGGGACGCTGCCGTTTGTAGCCTTCAATAATCGTGAAATGCGATCTGAGACTGCATGCGCCACAGCCGCCACCGCCGCCGGAACATTAAATCTGTCCTCTCTAGCTCGCGGTTCTCTGGTCCCGGCGTCAAGAGAGGTCGTAGGTGACGACATCTACCGGCAATCTATTCATCATCGTTCGCTGTTAATTCATCGCGTTGCGCGTTGGTGTCGGCGCAATTAGCGGGCGCTGCACGCACTCGATTCTGGTGCGAATCAGAAATGTAATTGGGGGCGGAGTAGTAGTAGCCGGGATATCAGATCTGCCCGATGATCATCCCATGATCATCCCATGGTCTGTGGCGTACTATGCTTCAACTTCGGCGGGTGTGTTATATATATATATATATATATATATATATATATATATATATTAGAGTGGTCCAAAAAGACAAAATGTCGAAAATTAATTTGGGTCACATGTGTTCTTGTTCCATTCACTTCAGATAGTATTTGAACCAATTTTGGTGTCATTTGAAGAATATCTAGGGGTGACTCAATTTTGAACGATAATTTTGTTTCTTCGAAAATTTCGTCATAATGTAGTGTATTGCATTTATGACCCAAAAGTGTTTTGAAACAAGACCAAAAACAAATAACTATTTAGTGTTAACTGTTTAGTAAGTTACTAGATAATAAGATCGCCATTAAAACAAGTCTTTATTGATATGTTCCTCTAGAGAGACTTTTATGACTCCGGAATGGCTTAACAAAGGTATTGTCTTCGATTCTCGACTCTTGACACAGAAGATTTGAATATCTGGATGAAAGCAATACCCTTTTCTGCGCTGTGGGCCTAATTTATTACTTTAATCTGCCTGGCTTTGTCTTTCAATTTGATATAAATTGAATGCAACTGCCAAAGTGTGGTGGCGTCGAGAAGAAAGCCTAAGCCTCATCTGCCAGCCATGTGCACTTGCTGGCAATGATCATATGTCGATGAGTCAAGATCTTCGGCTTGTCCCAATGTCGCATATGATTCCAGTGGATTTCCAAAGTTCAATATTTTGCATTCAATTCCGTTTGATGCTATATTCTTTTCAGAACATTTGAGCTTCGTAACCAAGGTGGTCTTTGCATTAAATCACATCAACGTGGGTTCAAAGAGACCATGCAGGTGTCTCTTGAAAGCGGTTGTGGCAGCATTCTGCACAACAATGTTGCAAATGTTAAGTTCTGACTAGTTGAACAGTGTCAAATAATTGTTTGGAGCTCCCTCTTGTCCAAGAAAGCTTCATGACCATATTCCATAGAAAAGAGAGGCAAAAAGGCTGACATTAGATCTGTTAAAACTTTGTTATCTCAAATGCGGAGAGTCATTTGATTTTTGAGGATTTTGCTAGAAGTTGGTGAGTAATGTTGCATGGTGTACTGCCCCAGAAGCTGGAAACGAAATTGCACTTCTCTCAAAATCCTATCAAGAAGGATGACATGCGATAATTGCAGAAGCTCGTCGTAATCTTCACGTTGGTGTTGGTTTTTCACATAAATCGTTTGAACGAGCCTACATCTGGACCACTGGTTGTTCCGAGGGTTATGGGAGTAAAGATAACCACTGGATTTCATAGATGCGAGCACACAGCAGTGGCTCCTCATTGAGTGTCTGTTAGATAAGTGTAGAACTGTACATGTGCAAATCTTTTGAGGCCATTTTATAAAATGCAAGCCCATATATCCTCTGCTTTCAACTCCGATCCTCCGTCATTTGAAGACAGACAATAACTTGCTGTTTTCAATTCTCTAATAAACTTGGAAACTACAAGAAACTTTTCTCTCCAGCTCCAGAAACACATTCAGAATGGTCTGGACAAATTCTAGTTAACGTTTGACATCGCAGTGCAAAGGAGAGGTACCTCGGCTGAATAAAAATCCTGTTCAGCTGCAGCCTTAGCCTGCGTGCGGCAATTCTAATGCCAGAAAAAATGTTCAAGTTTGAGTCACCTCTAAATATCATTGAATCCTTCTAATTTTTGGCATGTAAGCTCCCTTGGTGTATAGGTACAAGGACAACTGTGACCCAATTTGATATTTGAAATTTCATTTTTTTACATGGTAAGATGGACCACTCTAATATATATATATATATATATATATGCATACACACGTATATGCATATAATATATATATATATATATGTGTGTGTATATATGAAAGCACTGATGTCGTAATCGTAAGCAACAAATCTTCTAAAGCGCCGCTCGAAAGATAAGCGTAGGTCACCAGCTTATTCACGAACGCTATGTGAGTGCAAAGTGCAAACGTGCGTTGCCATGACGACCACTGAACAGTTCAGTTTCATAGCTTGTGCTGCTCACCCTAACCGTATTTCTTTTTAATGTTTCTCAGCGGATTTTTGATGCTCTTTGAAGTGCCCCAGGTGTCCGGATTTCTCATCTATAGGAATTCCTATATTGTACCAGATCTTCGCTCCTCTTTAACGGTCTATCATCTTCTTAGCCTGTTGGACTTGGGATTCCTTAATTCATGACTATATAGACCTACTTCTGGCTGGAAACCAACTTGATTTCGATTCTAAACTAAATCCACTCGGAAATTAAGAATGTTATGAATGGCATGTACAGTTGTGGCCAATTCATTGGAAACTTCTACAAGATAAGACTTTTCCTGTGGTAAAATTATCTTAACTGAGCAAATTGCGAAGCTGCCAAGCTGCCAAGCTGTCGCCAAGTTGTCGCCAAGCTGCCGCCAAGCTGCCGCCAAGCTGCCAAGCTGCCGCCAAGCTGCCAAGCTGCCAAGCTGCCGCCAAGCTGCCAAGCTACCAAGCTGCCGCCAAGCTGCCGCCAAGCTGCCAAGCTGCCAAGCTGCCAAGCTGCCGCCAAGCTGCCAAGCTGCCGCCAAGCTGCCGCCAAGCTGCCAAGCTGCCAAGCTGCCGCCAAGCTGCCAAGCTGCCGCCAAGCTGCCGCCAAGCTGCCAAGCTGCCAAGCTGCCGCCAAGCTGCCGCCAAGCTGCCGCCAAGCTGCCGCCAAGCTGCCGCCAAGCTGCCAAGCTGCCGCCAAGCTGCCAAGCTGCCGCCAAGCTGCCAAGCTACCAAGCTGCCGCCAAGCTGCCGCCAAGCTGCCGTCAAGCTGCCAAGCTGCCAAGCTGCCGCCAAGCTGCCAAGCTGCCGCCAAGCTGCCGCCAAGCTGCCAAGCTGCCAAGCTGCCGCCAAGCTGCCAAGCTGCCGCCAAGCTGCCAAGCTGCCGCCAAGCTGCCAAGCTGCCGCCAAGCTGCCGCCAAGCGGCCGCCAAGCTGCCGCCAAGCTGCCGCCAAGCTGCCAGGCTGCCAAGCTGCCGCCAAGCTGCCAAGCTGCCGCCAAGCTGCCAAGCTGCCGCCAAGCTGCCGCCAAGCTGCCGCCAAGCTGCCAAGTTGCCAAGTTGCCAAGCTGCCGCCAAGCTGCCAAGCTGCCAAGCTGCCGCCAAGCTGCCGCCAAGCTGCCAAGCTGCCGCCAAGCTGCCAAGCTGCCGCCAAGCTGCCAAGCTGCCAAGCTGCCGCCATGCTGCCAAGCTGCCGCCAAGCTGCCGCCAAGCTGCCAAGCTGCCGCCAAGCTGCCAAGCTGCCGCCATGCTGCCAAGCTGCCGCCAAGCTGCCGCCAAGCTGCCAAGCTGCCAAGCTGCCGCCAAGCTGCCGCCAAGCTGCCGCCAAGCTGCCGCCAAGCTGCCAAGCTGCCACCAAGCTGCCGCCAAGCTGCCAAGCTGCCAAGCTGCCGCCAAGCTGCCAAGCTGCCAAGCTACCAAGCTGCCGCCGAGCTGCCGCCAAGCTACCGCCAAGCTGCCAAGCTGCCAAGCTGACGCCAAGCTGCCAAGCTGCCGCCAAGCTGCCAAGCTGCCGCCAAGCTGCCGCCAAGCTGCCGCCAAGCTGCCGCCAAGCTGCCGCCAAGCTGCGAAGCTGCCAAGCTGCCGCCAAGCTGCCGCCAAGCTGCCAAGCTGCCGCCAAGCTGCCAAGCTGCCAAGCTGCCGCCAAGCTGCCAAGCTGCCAAGCTGCCGCCAAGCTGCCAAGCTCCCAACTGCCAAGCTGCCAAGCTGCCAAGCTGCCAAGCTGCCAAGCTGCCGCCAAGCTGCCGCCAAGCTGCCGCCAAGCTGCCAAGCTGCCAAGCTGCCGCCAAGCTGCCAAGCTGCCAAGCTGCCAAGCTGCCGCCAAGCTGCCAAGCTGCCGCCAAGCTGCCGCCAAGCTGCCGCCAAGCGGCCGCCATGCTGCCAAGCTGCCAAGCTGCTGCCAAGCTGCCGCCCAGCTGCCAAGCTGCCAAGCTGCCAAGCTGCCGCCAAGCTGCCGCCAAGCTGCCAAGCTGCCGCCAAGCTGCCGCCAAGCTGCCGCCAAGCTGCCAAGCTGCCGCCAAGCTGCCAAGCTGCCGCCAAGCTGCCAAGCTGCCGCCAAGCTGCCAAGCTGCCGCCAAGCTGCCAAGCTGCCAAGCTGCCGCCAAGCTGCCAAGCTGCCGCCAAGCTGCCGCCAAGCTGCCAACGCCATAGAACTAATAACAGTCAGCCATAGAACTAAAAACAGTCAAACACGAAAGTTTCCATTCAATTGGCCACTAGTGTATATATATACAACAACCAATCAACAACACAGACACTCATTTGTCTCATGTCTTGACATTCATAAAATTGTGAAGTTCTTGTTTCAGACCCAGGTCATCATGACCTATAGGCATGCAGCAAACCGGCGCCAGCGAGTAAAGCAAGATTTCTCTCAAGCGCTAATGTTAGACCTATAGGTTTTTTTGAGTAATGTTCGAAAGCTCCAATGTTGTGCTACAAAAGACGCCTTAAAAAATCAAAGAAAAAATAATTGAAGCTGTTCACTTTTTAACATCATGTTTATCACGAAGACAGACCAGACTGCACCACGTGATTTAGTTTTTCAGGTATCCATTTTGTAACATCCTTACTGCATGTGTATATCTTTGGCATAAGCACACGATTCCGAGTCCCATCCTACAGGGACCATCCATAATTAAGTCACCGAAACCTAATCTAGTCGAGTAAACCTTTGAACAAAGTTTGACGGAAAGCGGTTTGTGTATAGGCTATGTGTAGGCTTACATGTGCACTTATCATAGCAACCCTTCAAGATTTCTACTCAGAAGCGCTCCCGACTACAGCGTGGACACCGAATCGGAGTTTCACGCCGAAGCGACTGAGCAATTGTGAGTGAAGGACTTGCTCAAGGTCCGTATATGAGGCTACTTGAGGTGGTTTTTGAATCTGCAACCCTCCGGCTGCAAGGCAACGAACATACCCACTACACCATAGTGTCCCATGGCATATGCATGGTTTAAGTGTTAAGGAGATGCATGTGTGTGAGCAACATAAATCGAGAGGTGTGGCTGGACATTGATACTTTGTCGTCATAAACGAACGGATCCATAAAACAACCGACCAATTTATTCCTCCTTCGCTTCATTTGGTGAAAGGTTTTCCCGGTTTCCATGAGCAAAGTGGCTGCATGCGGATGGCGCTGGTTGTTTCCCTAATTCGTAATTCTGGAGGTGGAGGAATTTTCGGGGATCGAATTGTTCGACTTCGATGTCTGATTGCACGGGCAATGATGTCTCGAGACAGACGAAGACACGGACATGTGAGACGACAAACGGACAGACGCATAGATGTATGCAAGATGTATGCAAGATGTATGCAAGCTGTATGCAAGATGTATGCAAGATGTATTAAAGATGTATGCAAGATGTATGCAAGATGTATGCAAGATGAATGCAAGATGCATGCAAGATGTATGCAAGATGTGTGCAAGATGCATGCAAGGTGTATGCAAGATGTATGCAAGATGTATGCAAGATGTATGCAAGATGTATGCAAGATGTATGCAAGATGTATGCAAGATGTGTGCAAGATGTATGCAAGATGTATGCAAGATGTCTGCGCTATTTGTCTGTGACAAATAGCGACTTTAATTCTCGATGATGACCTGCATAGGCCGTCTGACTTTGTGTACTTGTTGACAGACGTCCATTTGTAGGACACGGGTTGGCCTTGTAGGCCTAGGCTATGACTGACCGACTGACCGATGATTGACCTATGAGGGTGGTCGACCGGAAAGCGTGGGAGTAGGTGAAAGCGAGGGAAGGAACTGGTTGAAACTAGTGAAGGTGGACTGGATATAAGGTGACTCAGGTCTGATAGGAGGGGAGTATGTTCGAGGCTCGACGGACTGAGAGAGACTAAAGCGTATAACTAGTATCGATTGTTTGAATAGTGGTAGGCTTCGTTAATGTTCGAAATTAAATTGTTCTTTTTAATAAAACTTCGGAAAAATCTTCACAATTGGCAAGCCTGCCAGGAGCCCACAAACGTTGAAAGAGGATTTTTTTGCTTAAGTTTTAACGAGACTTCAATCGAACTACGATAATGTCTACGACGAAAGACTTAATGGTATGCGGCCACTCCCGACAGACCGCATTCCTGGCCGGCGGCCAGGAATGCGGTCTGTCGGGAAAGGACCTTCTCGAATGGGTTACACAAAAGCAGGCCGAAGAACGAGACGACCGAGAGCGAGCGCGGTCAGCAGAAAAGGAACGGACTGCTGAACGAAAGGAACTGGAGGAACTATCTTTGGCGCGGGCCAAAGTCGAGCGAGAAACTCAAATTCTGCAGTTGAAGACTGCGAAGTCCAAGGAAGCATCCGCCAGTGACGAATGTCTACTCGACTACGGGAATTTATCGCAGCGACGAGGAAGCGACGGCAGCGACGGGGCATTCAGAAGTGGGCCTAAGTGCGTCAAAGGTCCTAAAATTCCGCCATTTGACGAAGACAAGGACGAACTGGACAGCTATATCTTCCACTTCGAACGATATGCACAGCTCCAGAACTGGAAGAAAGCCGACTGGGCTGTTTATCTGTCGGCGCTACTCAAAGGTAAGGCGCTTGATGTTTACGCCCGGTTACCGATTGAAGAGGCCCTGGACTACGACCGCCTCAAGCAAGCTTTGCTGAAGCGCTTCAATTTAACTGAAGATGGATTTTGTGCTCGATTCCGTAGCGCAAAGCCAGATGGTGGCGAGACTCCACTTCAGTTCATGTCCCGCCTAAATACCTACCTCCGACGATGGATTGAGATGGCCGGGATGAAGGAGTCGTTTGAAGACCTGATGACGCTGATCATCCGTGAACAGTACGTTAATACCTGCTCAAGAGATTTGGCAATATTCCTCAAGGAACGAAGACCTGCTACGTTGGCGGAAGTTGCCGAAATCGCCGAGCGCTATACAGAAGCGCATCTGCCGAGACCGGAGGAAAGCGGAAGCGCATCGACGGTTGGATCGCCGAGACCGGGTCGGAAATTTATGGCGCCGATGAAGGATACGGTCAGACGTTGCTTCGTATGCAATAGTACTTTGCACCTTCCCCGGGACTGCATGAAGAAAATTCCAGTGGCCAGCATGGAGTGCAACGGGTACGGACGATCAGAACATAGGAACTCGAATCCCTGGAAAAAGGGAGACAACCTACGACGCTCCTCAGCAACGAGTCATGTGGTCGACTGCAATAACCGTCAAGAGAGGCCGCTGTCTGCTCCCCCGACTACACAGGTGAAACAGAGCAGATGGAGTCCGAAGTGTCGAGCACACGCCAGACATGAATGTGAAGACTGCCTGATGACCAGCGACGGCGAGTTGGAACCGATGTGCAACGCCATGTTATCGGACAGTGTCGAACTCCTCTGCGGGTGCACGTTTCCCGTCATTGCCGACGCTTGCTGCGATCGGGAATCTGCAGCGTCGATGCCGACGGCCGAAGGTTGGGTCGGGAAGCAGAAGGTGATCGCTCTTCGAGACACAGGTTGTTCGACTGTCGTTGTTCGAAGGGACCTTGTGCCGGACGAGGCCCTCACCGGGGCCACCAAGACGTGCGTTCTGATTGACGGAACGATTCGAAGGGTTCCAGTGGCCGAGATAGATGTAGACACGCCTTTCTACAAAGGCAAGGTCAAGGCCATCTGCATGAGGAGGCCCCGGTATGGACTGATAATTGGCAACATTCCGGGTGCCCTTTGTAATTTGATCACCTAAACGTTATTTCTAGATCTAAGATGACCCGTTTTGAACTGCTGGACTGTGATGGTAGACTTTTTGCAGTTTCTATAATTTAATTATTTTATTGCCTAATATTGAGTTCTAGCACGCTGGCGCACTGTGTAGGCCTTTTCGCTATTCGTCTTGTTAGTTTAGAGTAAGAATGCTTATCTTAAGATTTTACTCTTGGAAATGGGGAGTCTTGTGACAAATAGCGACTTTAATTCTCGATGATGACCTGCATAGGCCGTCTGACTTTGTGTACTTGTTGACAGACGTCCATTTGTAGGACACGGGTTGGCCTTGTAGGCCTAGGCTATGACTGACCGACTGACCGATGATTGACCTATGAGGGTGGTCGACCGGAAAGCGTGGGAGTAGGTGAAAGCGAGGGAAGGAACTGGTTGAAACTAGTGAAGGTGGACTGGATATAAGGTGACTCAGGTCTGATAGGAGGGGAGTATGTTCGAGGCTCGACGGACAGAGCACAGGACGAGTTGTTCGATTTCTCAACGGACTGAGAGAGACTAAAGCGTATAACTAGTATCGATTGTTTGAATAGTGGTAGGCTTCGTTAATGTTCGAAATTAAATTGTTCTTTTTAATAAAACTTCGGAAAAATCTTCACAATGTATGCAAGATGTATGCAATATGTATGCAAGGATATCCGCTGAGAGACAAGACAACACATTGATTGAATTTCGGTATTCAGCTTATTGTTTATATTATATTATTATATTAGTTTTCGTTTGTTCAAAAAATTGGTTGACAGACCGCAACCGGGCACACCCTCTAACAGTTATGCTATAAGAAAGATCTTCTGTGGCCCTGCAAGCACTATAAGCACTTGGATCTTGGTGTGAATTCAGCTTTTAGTCCGTTTTATTCAGAGTTCGTAATTTATAAGCTTAGATCTAGCTTATCTATAAGCGCTCTTGCTGTCGACGTTCGATAAAATATGTTGGGGCAATATTTTATCATGATGAATTTCACATTTCGAGAAGCCACATGCATCCGTGTCGTGATGGGACTGACAAGTTGGCGCGCGGCGGACAGTGCGACCATCTGAATCTCTCCAACAGCTTGATCGTAACGGTTATAAATTGCTCGCGCTCTTTGAATACTTAATGCTACACTTCTAGCGACCATGCCTGCTCTGACGTGGCCTACACCACCTACCGAAGCATTAGACGTGGCACCAGCGTCCTGTCAACGTAAGAACATACTGGTAACGTAGCGTAACGTTCCTGTAATGGTTCAACCCGCGGGTCACAGATTGCATTGTATTGTATTGCATCTGGGAATTTATGATGCGCCTTTCACAGTGCAGACCAATCAGAGGCGCTCCCAGTGCAAAAGACCCAGAGAAAAAGAAAGTAGCTTTGATACAGCGCAGAGATGTGCTTCTGGAACAGTTACTATAGTTAATAACGAGGAACGTGACAATTGAGAGAGCTGATTCCAAACTACATAATATGTCAACACTCAAAAGGAGAAGTGGTAGTCTGTGGGCTTTCCAACAATGCCTTTGTCAAGAACTTGCGGTCGAATCTGACCTCACCATCCATGGATCTTCGATGATAAAAGAAGATCTGCTCTATCATCACCTTGTCACCTTGTGCCGTCAGTTCGAGGAACTCTAGCGACTGTCATTGCCAGCCTTCTCCACTCCGTTCTGTTCTGTGTCACATCCCTCAATTGTCCAAGATTCATCCCTGTCCTCCTGTGTACATCCGCCATCCATCTGATCCTCGGCCGTCCACTTCTCCTTGTACCCTCTCCACATGCCAGCATCATCGCCTTCTCCAGTCCATCCGTGCGCATTACGTGACCGAAAAACATCAGCTTCTGTTTGATGATCATCTGCAGCAACGACATATCCCCTTTTAGTTGACCTATGTCCTTGAGCACAGATTCATTTGTTCTCCTTTCTTTCCACGATATTCCCAGCAGCCTTCAGCTCTATCATAAACAGCGCTTAACAGTAACTTTCGATCTCTGATTTGGATGCAGCATCGAAAGCTCTAGGCCTACATGTATCGAACAGAATTTTTTATTTCTCTATTTCTATAGCGTACCTTCACGCTTACTACTCAGAAGCGCTCCCGACTACAGCGCCGATGCTGCATCGGATTTCACGCCGAAGCGCACGAGCAATTGCAAGTGAAGGACTTGTCCAAATACGCGGCGGCTTAAAGGGTGGATTCGAACCTGGAATCCTCATATTTAATTAATGATAATAACAATAAATTTTCAATTAATTTCATTTAATTATATTTTGGTAGCCAAACACAGGAAGAACATAAATACACGGCTGTATATTCATACATGCACATGGAGTCATGGACATAGATGCCTGCATACATGTACAATTGTACATAGTGGACAGAGAACAAGAGATAAACAAATGGTATAGTTCGACTGAAGTTGATGCCCGCAGAGAGAACAAGGAAGGCAGGATTAAGAACCGGCGAGAGACAGACCACGACAGAGACAGACAGACAGACAGACAAACAGATAGACAGACAGACAGACAGACAGACAGACTGGTTGACTGACTGGCTGACTGACTGACTGACTGACTGATAGGCAGGTACATTGACAGAAAAACAAACAGACAGATGGACATACATATACATACACACAAACAGACACATAGACATACATACAGACACAGACGGACAGACAGACAGACAGAGTAGACAGGTGGTCAAGTAGAAGGCGGGTAGGCTATAACACAGCAAAGCACACATACGAAATAAATTCGCAGTCCACGAAGAAAGTCGACAAATGGGAAAAGCGCAACGAAAAACCTCCGACGACGACATCGACAATGAACGAAGAAGTCGGGAAAGAAGAAGGAGGACGGAAGGTAATGAGGAAGGAATGGGGAACGAAGACGATGCACCGTCGCTCCGTCAAGCCCCTCTCCCAGCTGGGAACGAGGGAGCGAGAGAGTGATGGTGGAAGGGAAGCCCTGACTCCAACGGACCTTCTGCGCTCTCAGCACTGATTGATTGCACAACACAGATTTCTTATCGACCGGGGTTCACCTCCCCCCCCACCCCCACTACCCCCACCACCCCCGGCTCGGGAAAATGATGCCACCAGATGCCGATGGGATTTCATCGACTGTCGTATACTGACGAGACGAAACAAGGGAGCATCACCGACGGCGAAGGGGAAAGGGAGGCAGCGAGCGGACGGGCGGAGGGAGGGAGGGACGGGGGGGCGACGGGCGATGCTGCAGGGGTCGTTCGCCTCACGCATCGGTGCCGGTCGATGGTCTGCTGGTCTCCCTGATCCCTCGGGGGTCGGCAGAAACTGATATAGAAATCTCGGACAGGGTCCAGTGATCGCTCAAGAATGCGGGCCGGTGGTCCTTCCGTTCTCGTTTTTGCGCCGTGTCTTCTCGTCACGGCTGTGGATCACTGTGGAAATCCGGACGAATTCCGCGACATTTTCTCATGCGTCTATGGTATACCATACAAGCGGCTGTTTGCTTTTCTAACTCTCTTCGAATTCAAGTTTTTGTATTCTTCCATCCTTCCATGTATGGTATTATATAAAAAAAAAGACTCTTCCTCCTAGCTATAATGACACGTCCTGTCACTCTATAATGACACTCCAACATCTCCATAATGACACGTCCTGCCTACTCATAATGATATGTACTGCGCTCCCCCATACTGGCACGTCTGGCCTCCCTACAATTACCCGTACTGTCTTTATAAAACGACATGTCCAGATGACCCGTCCTGCCTGTTTATAACGACGACACGTCCTGGGTCTCCATAATGACCCGTCCTGCCTCTTTAAAATGACCCGTCCTGGCTCTCCATAATGACCCGTCCTGCTTCTTTATAATGACCCGTCCTGGCTCTCCATAATGACCCGTCCTGCCTCTTCATAACGACGACACGTCGTGGCTCTCCATAATGACCCGCCCTGCCTCTCTATAATGACACGTCCTGTCTCTCTATAATGACACGTCCTGTCCCTCTATAATGACACGTCCTGTCCCTCTATAACAACACGTCCTGTTCCTCTATAATGACACGTCCTGTTCCTCTATAATGACACGTCCTGTCCCTCTATAATGACACACTATAATGACATGTCCTGTCCCTCTATAATGACACGTCCTGCATGCCTAGAATGATCCATCCTGTCTCTCCGTAATGACCCGTCCTGCCTCTCTATAATGACCCTTCCTGTCTCTCTATTATGACACGTCCTGCCTAGTTTTTCGATGTTCTATATATCCTAGTCTCGTCCATATATGTGTGTGGGTATGTGTGTGTGTGTATGTGTGTGTGTGTGTGTTTTTCATTCGTATTAAAGGCTCCGTGTTCTGGTGCGTCCAATTTATCCTCCTTTCCAATAGTCTTCCCCCTTTTCTTGTGTCCAATTAGAAACTCCGGAGACAGACGCGTATACGCAGCTTTCGCTCAGTCTCACATTTTGTCTTACGGTCATCGCTCTTTGCAATCTCTCGAGTCCCACTAAAGCCGGACAAATTCTGGCAAATTGCTTACTGTGTGGCCACTTTGTAACGAATTTAAGATCCGATTTGACGTTGCAGTATGTCAATAAGCAAAACTAAAGGAACGTATGGTTCCGCTAGCAGGGTCGCCCTATTAATATAAGTCATTAATTCATTATTGTTTTATTATTGACCTGCATGTGATTTGGAGGCTTGAGCAGTTGTGGTCTTGGAGTTTCGCTTTGGTCTCTCCACTACTTACACAACAGGGCTTTTTAACGTGCAGTTCTACACAAAATGTGCAGTTCTAAATGGATTCGTGCAGTTGTAGAAGCACTTCCGTCATGTTCCGTGCAGTTAAAACTAGTAAAAAATGGGCCATTTTCTTCAGATTGGGGGTAATTTACCATGGAGGATGAGAAAGGAGAGAAGAGGATGTGCAGTTCTAAAAATTCCTTAAAAACAGCCCTGTTACACAAAACACGCAAGGTGTACATTCTGCTCCCACAACCTCTGTTGTAAAAGTCGTGTCTATAGTGGCATAGCCAGGAATTTATGATTGGGGCGGTTAGCGGGTTTTATGGCTTGGCCGGATGCCCTTCCTGACGCCAACCCAACAGTATTACAGTAAATAAAAAGGGAATAAAGTAACAAAGGGAATAGAGTAAGAAAACAATAATTATTGTTACTACTAGCAATTGCTTTGTTTTTCTTTGTTTTTCTTATTTAAGTGGATAAAATAATGACACTTAAAAAAACCTTTTCCCTAAGCCAATGGGGGGTTTAACCCCAGACCCCTCTCCTTGGCTACGCCGTTGGTCGTATCCTGCAATTGAATAATAATTATTTCCACAGTTTGGTCCCCCATTTGGTTTCAACAAGCCATTAACCCTCGGGCTACCAAGGGGGGTGGTTGCCACCCCCCTAGGTTTTTCGCAAATCAAACTTGTTCCGTCTGGAATAAAATTTTGAAAAAATTGGCAGCTGTAGAGGGTTCATTGGGACACATTTTGAGCTAAAATGTTTGATGATGCCCCCTACCGTTCAAAAGTTACACCCGATATACCCAAGGTACCAGGGGGGGTGGATACCACCCCCCTAGAATATCGTCTGTAACTTTTCCGTGCTTTAATATTAAGAGACACAAATTATACCATTCTATAGAGGGAATGTGGGGCTACATTTCCATGCTCACTGAGTTGTCTTTCGACAACCGGAAGTGTTCAAAATAAATTGAAATATAAATAAAGGTGTTTTATTTTCATAAAATTGTCATGTTTTTGCTATTATAACTTATCCATAATTTATTTTTTAATAGAAATAAATTATGCCATTCTGTAGAGGGCATTTAGGGCTATTTTCTGATACTAAATAATTTGTCTTTTGATGACCGGAAGTGCTCAAAATAAATTAAAATGTGTGAAAATGTTGGGGTTTTTTACAACGCAAGCCGATATGTCTGCGTAAACGTTTTTCAGCGGCTAAAACATGTTTTTTTGTTTTGATTGAACATAAAACAGACTTATTACTAGTTTTTATAGTTGAATATTGGACTTTATTATATGTAAACTACTTTTTATATATAAATCATGTATAAAACACACAGAATCTAATATATTCCTTATGCGTAAGGATACAATTTGTGGAATCGACGGGTACCCATGGTAAAAAATTCATAATTTCGAGGGGCATTCATATTTTCTGAACCTAAATATACCCTTTTGTGCAGAAATGAATGCTGAATCGAATGGTGTATTACAAGTTATGATATCTCGAACCAAACCCAAAATCCAGGGGGGTCAACGTTCCCTCTAATATTTTTTCTGTGTGCGCGGAGCTGACGGTTGCTTGAGCAACCCAAATTTCCACGTGGGCACCATATTTTCAGAAACATTAAATTTGTGTTTGAAAAATCTACAGGCCAAACTACACTAATTACACGTCTGTACTCTGTAATAATGTGCATTTTTATATTAAAGATGATGTAGCCTATTGCGCAGAAATCACGTAGGCCTATATGGTTTTAATAGGCTACTTATATCGCAAACGAAAATATTAATGATACGATCAATAATACCAATCAAAATCTGAACTAGACCTAACTGAGACTATATGATGGAGGACACATGTAGTTCTTAATCTAGCATCAAAATAATGTTCAGCGCCAATCAGTTTTAAAATTAGAAGAATACCTTTTCTTTGAAAAAAGCTGTTTCATATAGGCCTACTCTCATTCACTTTACGTTTCGACGTAGCTTACAAATTTCACTCACTAAGAAATAACCCTGTATTAAACCGACTTCCAAAGTGAAATCCAACTCTGGTGATCTGTTTGTCATTTGACAGACAGGCCTGCAATATACGGCATCGTCCTATGTCTAGGGTTTTCCACTCACCTATAGGCCTAGTGGATGACAGGATTGTTCTTTGACTCCACCTGTTGGAACTAACTTACCAGCCGGAGCAGCCGCCTATGACGGCAAAGCAGCTGATAAGAATCAGCAAGCATCCTCTCTAAATTGGTTGGTGCCAAGCCGGTCGTCTGGTTTCGGGTCAAAGCAGGAGTCGTCAAGACGTCCAAGTTAATGACTGACACAGTTAAAGATGAGGTTGGAGCATCCCTTGTGATTAGTAATCTCTTAACAGATGTTCCTGTTTGTGACTCAATGAGTGGAGCGCTCAGCTCGATTCTGAGCATTAATTATTCTCTTCAAAGCCGTGACTAGATCGCCCCTCAGATTCAACCTAGGTGGGGGAGTACGTGCTTCCAGTCTGCGTCCAGTCATTACAAAGCTCTGGAGGGGGTGCGGTTATAGTCATTAGTTGGGGAATTCGTCCGGGGATAATTGACTGTTGAATGGCTAGATGGCAGCTTGGTGGTCGTCCGCGCACACAGATATCGACCACTCGGTGGAAAAAGATGAGATCACAAATCAATGACTTACGTCAAGTTAAACAAATTTAACAAAACTTTAGTTTATATGCACTTCCTATCAAAATGTGTGCGCGGAAATTTGAAACTGCTGCGCGGGATTTAAAATGAGGTGCGCGGCCGCGCTGCCGCGCAGCTTAGAGGGAACGTTGGGTGGTAACCACCCCCCCTTGGTAGTCAGTGTTACAAAAAAGCTTGGTAGCCTGAGGGTTAAATAAATGTAGTGGGAGAGAAAAACAGGACATCAGGCCCCCTATTACAAAATCGTACGGGTCGATTTATCGGCGGCGGTTGAGGTGGTATCTGTTTGGAAAATTGGTCGATGACTAAAAAAAGGTCATCAGTTTTTCGGCGGCACAACGAAATTTTTCCCCTGTCCCACCAACAAGACCCAAAATTTTGGCCCCCCCTTCCAAAATTTCTGTATCCGCCCTTGTGGGGCGACGCTGTGTTAGCGGAACCTTAATTATGTCGCCCTGTCTCCGACTTATATCCTCCAGTCGAGTTTTACGCTCTTCGGCCAACGTGGGAGCTGCTGGTCCCTCGAAACCGTTCTTCTACCAGACAGTGTCGAGTCTTCTCGGTTGTTGGCCCGTCCACATGGAATGGACTCCCGATTGCACTGCGTTTACTATCTCGAAATAATTTGCCTGCGTTCTACCAGTTGCTCAAAACCTATCTTTTTAGCCATGGCTGGGCTGGGAGCGCCTCTACGTAGGCTTCTTAAAGAGGCGCTATGTAACTTTTAGAAATGAATGAACGAATTAATGTTCTTTGGTTTCACCCACTGAACCTTGCAAAAGAATTTTTTGAACAATGCGTGATTGCATAAATATCGACGAGATCGATGATATTGACCGACTGATTGAATAATTATTGATCGAATAAATGATTAAATAATTGATTGATTAATCGAATGATTGACTGACCGATTGATTTATTAGTCGAATGATTGATTTATTGAATGAATGAATGAATGATTAATTGATTGATTGATTGATTGAACGATTGATTGGTTGATTGATTGATTGTTTGATTGATTGATTGATTTATTGAATATACCAAGAAGATCAGTCCGTAAGCGAGATTAATTACCTTTATCGATAAATTTATAGATGCCTCTGAAACCGGTTCGGTTGTGC
Organism: Lumbricus terrestris; assembly: GCA_949752735.1. Taxonomy (NCBI): domain Eukaryota; kingdom Metazoa; phylum Annelida; class Clitellata; order Crassiclitellata; family Lumbricidae; genus Lumbricus; species Lumbricus terrestris. The sequence goes on along the minus strand of OX457044.1, from coordinate 20,695,975 downwards.
TGCGCGTTCTCCGAGTGAAACTTCATCATGAGGATGTTGGTCGATGAGTAATGCTGCTTTGGGATGGCTGAGATGTTGCCACATAGCTCGTGGTTCCACGGGTGACTAAAGACCTGGTCCTGACGCTCGAGGTCAAGGTACAGCCTCAGGTAGTCGCGACACCTGGAAATGAAGCAGCGTTTTAGGTTAATTCGTGCATAACCGTGTGCTATGAGTATTAGGCCTACCACCACCAACAACAACATAGGCCTACGTTCACACGTGCCTATATACGCACACATACAGGCATATGTAAACACCCACATACATATGCATGTATTTACGAGCACTTGCTATAGCACACCTCCAAGATCATTGCTCAGAGGCGCTCCCGTTCACAGCGCGGACACTGAAACTCCGAAACGCATGAGCAATTACGAGTGAAGGACTTGTTCAGGGTCCCTATGCGGCGGCTTGAGGTGTGTTCGAACCCGCAACTTTCCGGCTACAAGACACCGAACATACCCCTATACCAACGAGCCCCACAATACATGCATATAATACAAACCCGCACGTATACGATCAACATAGATACACGCATGCCTGCATGTTTACATGCATTCATACATACATCACATACATATATATTGTCTACATAGTAGTATACGCATACACATATACATGCGCATGCCTACACACATTACATACAAATATGCATACATACATACGTAGTACGTTCATGCATGCATTCATTGCATGCATGCATGTGAGTATGTGCAGGTATGCACCTATTACACACACATACATGTACATTCTTACATGTACATGCGTGCGTGCGTGCATGAGCCAATCAATTGCTGGACGCCATAGTCAGGTGCGGTATAGGTCCACAGAGACAGTTTGACGAAGAAAAGTAGGTCTATATACAGCGTCGTGAAAGACGACAAAACACGGAAACGCACGAAAGGACGACCAATAGAACGATGGACATATTCTGTAATTGCATTTGTTCCTGGTCACAGATGAAACGGACGTGCTCCACTGTTCCCCCTGCCCCACCCCATTCCACCCCGTTCCCCGTGCGTTGCTACTCAACCCAGGCAGTTAGCAGGGACCCTCTATGACCTATTCACAGATGTGCTGCCCTGTTTACCACGCTGTGCCTTAATTCACAAATGCGTCACCTTGGTTACGGGTTCTCTCACCATAAATATTTCATTTGCCTTAATAAATTACTGTAGTTGGAGTGTGTATGTATGTGTGTATGGGTATGTGTGGGTGTGTGTGCATGTGTGTTTGTGTGTGTATGGGTATGCATGATGTGTGTATGGGTGTATGTGGTATATGTGTGTATGTGTATGCATGTATGGATGGATGTGTGTATGTGTGTGTGTACGTGTGTGTGCGTGTGGGTATGTATGTGCGTGTATGTGTGTGTATGTGTGTATGCATGGGTGTGTATGTACGTGTGTATGTGTATGCATGTGTGTATGTGTGTATACATGTATGTGTGTGTATGTGTGGGTGGGTGTGTATGGGTGTGTATGTCTGTGTGTATGTAAGTGTGTGTATGGGTATGTATGTGTGTATTTGTGTATGTGTGTGTATATGTGGGTATGTATGTGTGTATGTGTGTGTATGTGTGTGTGCGTGCGTGTGCGTGTGTTAGTGTTCATGTTTGTCGAAGGAAGTCCTTTGGGCCTTGACGGCGCGAACAGCTGCACTCGGCTGCAGCCCTATTAGTCTTTCTTATGAAGCTCAAAAACACATTATCCTATCTAGGACAACACGATATGGCACAAAACAAGTGCATTGTAATACGCAGTGAAGCGAAGAGCAGAACGTTATTATCAGAGTTTAATACAATGCTGTACAAACTACAGAGCAATGCAATGATATACAATACATTACCATAATTATATATACTATTATACTCAAAAAGAACAACAATGTTCAAATTGTTCATTCAATCATTCACTGCATGGATTCATCTAGGTAAGTAATGTAACTATTCAGTGTCGCTCTCGACCAATGGTCCTGGCATGTAACAGTCTTCGCTCTCTACTTGTGATCCGATCTGGCTATAGGTTCTACAAGTCTCGGCTAGGTTCTACAAGTCTCTCAAGTCTTTTTTCTTTGTTCGTGGTTGGGCTGGGAGCGCCTCTGAGTAGTTTCTTGAAGGGGCGCTATATAAATGCTCGGAATGAATGAATGAATTAAGGATAATTTTTATCTGGATAAAGACAATTGAAGAAGTCAGCATCACAGGAAGTTAATTCGATTTCTATGCAGCGATGGTTGGGTCGGCAGATCTTATGTGTGTGTGCGTATGTGCGTGTGTACGTGTGTGCGTGTGTGCGTGCGCGCGCGAACATGTATGCATGTGAGTATGCACGCATGCATGCATGTGAGTATGCACGCATGCATGTATGTGTGTATGTATGTATGTATGTATGTATGTATGCATGACATGTACATGTATGTGCACTTATTATAGCGCCCCTTCAAGATTCCTACTCAGAAGCGCTCCCGACTACAGCGCGGACACAGAGTCGGAGTTTCGCGCCGAAGCGCTGAGCAATTGCGAGTGAAGAACTTGCCAAAGATCCCTATGTATAATACGCCTTTGTAAACTGGGCGCCTGTTGAACATGAAGAGGAATATTATTGAACTCCATGCACTTGATTCATTAAATTTAATGCGAAATAAACAAATCAATCGATAAATAGAAAAATAATATAAGCATAGAGGCAGTGCATTCTGACCGATTGGCTATGGGAAGTCTCAGATCGAACTCAAGAATCGTCAGCTCTACAATTTCCCTTGGATCCCCGACGAAAGAGTAGAGAACGCAGTCGCGGCGGGGCGGGTAGACTTGAGGGAAGAGCGGCGAGTAGAAGGTGCGCTGGTGCCGCCCGTCGCTTCCGTAGACGAGGCGCTCGCAGTCCGAAGCCTGGGCTATAATAATGAATACAGGACACAACAAGCATCTTAAGCATGATTACAATTGCATATTTCTATTTCTATAGCGCCACTTCGATACAAAATCATCCGTTGAAAGAGGATTGATAAAGTCAGGCGGTGAACACCTTAAGGCAAACACGGAATGTGATTAAAAAGGGCAGGACAGAAAGACATAAAGACAGACAGACAGACAGACAGATAGACAGACAGACAGACAGACAGGCAGACAGACAGACAGACAGACAGACATGTACAGAAACGTTTAGGTCTACTATAGTTAGTTAATTTACTGGTCTAAACAAGTCGAAAAATAACTTAGGCCTATATCTAATTATTCACTAAGCATGAAGGTTGCACATACGCTAAACAGGATAAATGACCAACCTAACATTTGTGCTCCAAAATCAGTCAACAAATTTATAATTCCTAAACTTTATGTGCGAAAGTAGAGCCTATGTATACATGTACATGTAGCTTATATGAACTTCCACAGCGCTGCATAAAAGCTTCGCAATATGGTCGACCCATCTTTTTGGAATAAGCTACTTGTATACAGCAGTCTCCATGATGAGCATCTTGATCTTTCTTTGCCCCTTTTCCGCATTAAGCGTTTGAAAGCCATTCTCTTAGAATGCGGTTTTGATGCCGTCAGGTATGCAGCGCCTCTCATACGAGTTTCTCTTGAAGTGACGGTATATAAATTAATGATTACGATGACAGCAAAAATGACTGAAAAAGTGAAGTAGCGAATATAATATGTGTAATATATTAGACTCTACTTCTTATTTATTAGACTTAAGACCTAATACAATAAAAAAAACATAGAATTGCAGATGATATTCAAGCGTCCGTGAGACAGAGGCAATGGAGACAAAAGAAGACAAAAGGAGACAAAAGGAAACAAAAGGAGACAAACGGAGACAAAAGGAGGCAAAAGGAAACAAAAGGAGACAAAAGAAGACAAAAGGAAACAAAAGGAGACAAAAGGAGACAAAAGAAGACAAAAGAAGACAAAGGGAGACAAAAGGAGACAAAAGGAGACAAAAGGAGACAAAAGGAGACAAAGAGATAAAGGAAACAAAAGAAGACAAAAGGAGACAAAAGGAGATAAAAGGGGACAAAAGGAGACAAAAGGAAACAAAAGGAGACAAAAGCAGACAAAAGCAGACGAAAACAGACAAAAGGAGACAAAGGGAGACAAAAGGAGACAAAGGGAGACAAAGAGATAAAGGAGACAAAAGGAGACAAACGGACACAAAAGGAGACATAATTATATATGTAAATGGCCGTATACACGGTCTTCTATCTCGGTTAGCGCCTGTATGATCTCGACCCTGGTCGCCGTTATAGCAAACAGTGCTCAGATATCGAGAGAAGTCACCACTGAAGAATCACGCACGCACGTAGCGATCCCGACAACAGCGCGGACACTGCATCTGAATTTTACGCCAAAGTGCCCGAGCAAATGCGAGTGAAGGACTTGCGCAAGGTCCCTATATGCGGCGGCTTGAGGTGGATTCGAACTTGGAACCCACCGGCTGCAGGCACGAATATGCTCACTATATATAGTACACCACCGCGCTCCACAAATCTAAATAGGAATATACTTATGCATGCAAATGTAATACACTGCCGACTTTTATAAGGATGCAAATTTGTGATCAGACCTATATACAGAGTGGGCCAAAAAATTGCCCTAGTTTTTTTTGCCAATATCTTGACCAAAAGTAGGAATTTCGGAACGAAATTTTACAGGCTTATAGACAATGCATACCTACACATCATGGCCAGATTTCATCAAAATATTTCAAAAGGAACAAAAGTTGTACCACTTTTAGTGAGGCCACCCATGATGTGTAGATATCATCATTCATCATCATTGCGGTCCATGGGCTCAGTGCCGTCACTGAGCCGATTGACGCGTTGGCGTCAATCGCATGTTTCACAATTCGTCTCCATTTGTCTCTCTCTCCAGCGCCATTCTGCTAAGTTTGTAGATTTCCAGTTCGCACCAGTCCGTGACGTCATCCAGCCACTCTCTGCACGGTCTTCCTCTAACCCCCCTTCCGTCCATCATTCCGAAGATGACCTGTTTGATGAAAGATGTGTAGATATGAATTGTCTATAAGCATGTAAAATTTCATTTCGACATTCCTCCTTTTGGGCAAATTATTGGCAAAAACCCTAGATTTTTTGCCCACCCTGTACATTGATTCGCTCTAAATTCGTGCACTTGCAAGTAGACTACATAATGTGCGTGCAAACTACCATGCAGCGCACAAGCTGCACGTGAATTTATGTAGCGTCAATATAGGCTACTCATCGCCGGTCAACTTGCATTCTGGTCATCGCTGACCATAAAGGCGTTGGACCCGAGAGAGGAGCGCTTCGAGCGACGCAGTAAAACACCGCCTGCATAAGACAAGGGAAGGACCCCGATTCTCTTGCAGCCGACGAACACGTTTTCCGTTTTATCGCGACCCTTACAACGTCACTCCGAACACAACTTCATGTTCCTCGCCCTCTTGTCTCTTGACCAGAGCTGCTGAGTATAAAACTGGCACTATATTCCGTCACATGCTTACACAAATAGATTTACAGGGTCCGCAAAAAACCCTGTTTTTTGCCAATATCTTGGCCAAAAGCAAGAATTTCGAAATGAAATTTTACAGTCTTAAAGACAATAGTAGTAATAATGATCATCTGGCAATGTCAGGGCTATTTGATAAAAATTATTTGAGATATGACTTAATAATATCGTGTCGTTGCTACTTTTTGTTGCGTTACGTTTTTGAATCGTCAAAAAACGGTGGGTGACCTCCCTAAAAGTGATATAACTTTTGTTCTGTTTGAAACATTTTGATAAAATCTGGTCGTCATGTGTAAATATGAATTGTCTAGAAGCCTGTTAAATTTCATTTCGAAATTATTACTTTTGGTCAAGATATTGGCAAAAAACCTATGGGATCTTTTTTTAGCGCACCCTGTATATATAGTCTATACACATAGTTTAAAGCCGTTCTCTTTGATTGTGGTTTGGTGTCAGGTAGGGAGCGCCTCTGAGGAGTTTCTCTTGAAGCGGCGCTATATAAATGCACGATTACGAGTTATACTCATACACATTATTGGGGCGCGGTGGCGTAGTGATGGGTTCGGTGCCTTAGCTTGAACTTGAAGGGCTCAAAAGCAAATGCGAGAAATAAATAAATGAATAAAATACACAAGTAAAAAGTCATGCATATGTAATTATGCATATATATTAGCATAATAGGCTATAATTAAATATGCATAACAATTATGCGAGTGGGCGTGTGATTGTGCGGACAGCCGGACAACATCCGAATGTACGGGATGAGGACATATAATATATAAACTTATATATATAAAAACGGATGGACATTGTCTACATGTACGTGAGTCAAATTCCAGAGTCACTGCAGCATGAGTTGCTGCCAGCAATTGAAGTCACTTTGATGGACGAGACGCTTCCTTATTTCAAGCGTTTTTCTTCGAACAAGTTCTCCGGCAATGATCAGATATTCCACCGCTTTGCTTTGCTCGTTATATGACGTTGACGGACGTAACTGACTTAAGCAAACGTGTAGAGCAGGGTTAGCAATATTGGACACTTTTAACTGCTCTAGTTACTAGCTAGCAGTTATGACTACTACGTTCTTATGTAGTTGCCGAGTACTGGTCATAAATAGTTTTAAAGAAGTAGTTTTAAATTAGTTATAACTACATTCGTCAAGTAGTTTTGAAGTTGATTATAATATTTCGTATTAACTACATTTTTCTTATTTTACTCACCGAGCAGGGTTGGCAATGATGGGCACTTTTAACTTCTAACTACTGTAGTTACTAGTTAGCAGTTATAACAACTACACATGTAGTTGTCGAGTAGTCGTGACGAGTTTTAAAAGAGGTATGCTTTACAAATAGTTAAAACAACTTTTATTAAAGTGCTTGAAGTCAACTATAATATTTTGTATTGACTATTGACGGAGAATTATTTCTATCGATCCGACTCCTATTTAGGAAAATATTTTCGTCGATACGCTCCGAATTGTCCTGCTCCGAATTGTCCGGACACCCACAGGCCTACATTTGGGCTGAGAATTTGTTGAATTCTTCCTACACACAAAGATGGCTGATCTGAAAAACTTTCGGTAGTAAACTCGTCTTCCCTGGTTATCTGTAACTTTAATTGATATAGACTATTCGTAAGCAACAAAAAGTGTGTGAAAATGTTGCATTTAATCGATTATTGCACGCAAAGATAATAGAAATTATTATTTAGATGGCGTATATTCTCTCTTTTATAATATAATGTGGTGGCGCAATGACTGCTGTCTGCTGTTGATGGCGTAAAGAGGTGAAACTAACCTAATAAAATATCATGCTTGATGCGTTCACTAATTTCAACTATAGATGTCAGACCTATCTTCTTGATGTATATTACAAAAACTAGCAGTAGGCATATGCTATGATTGTATATACGAAAAAGTTTGCGCAATTCTAATCGTAAAGCCTTGGGGTGCAATTCTTCTACGCCAGCAGAACGTTTTGCACCCAGATTCCATTTGGTCGAATGTCAAACCATTGTGCAGCACATGTGATCGAACGACGACGAATCGTTCGCTTTTCTCAACAGGCAATCAGTCTTAGGCGCGTCTACACTGCATGCATGCAGGCAGACTCATGTGAAGTCTTGTGGTCGTATTTGTAAACATTGAATTTCTATAGCGCTGCTCTAAAGCCAAGCTCAGAGCTTATTCAGCGTCTTATCAGATGGGTTTTCCAGTGAACAATGCGCAGTGGATATCCGAGCCCAGTTGCCAAACAGATTTACAGAACGGATATGTATACCCAGTGCCAATGGGAGAAATCCTGCACCCTATAGGCAGGACCGTCACGGGTCCCTAAACTATCTCAAGACTTAATGAGAATTTCTTTAGAAACAAATTGCGAGTACAGCCCACGATGGCCTACTCTCTTGAAGGTGGTGTGGTGTATTTGAGACAGCAGAGGCTGTGCATTGTGCTTACTTTCCAATTCCCGCCTGTAACAATAATATTATTAATGTATAAAACGAAATTTGTTTATATTTTTAAAAACTAATAATATAATATTAAAAATTAAATCACCCTTTCAAATTGACGTCTATATAAATAGCGACTGATGGGACAAAAAGGCGATAATACTTAAGTTTCCGTGACAAAATAAAGTTATAATGGATAAAAGTTCCCCTTTCCAAAGAAATAATAAAAGTAAAATTCTTGTCGAGTTAACTCAGCACTAAATAAAATCACGGTGAGTTAACCTTGAATAATGGCTTGCATCAACAACATGGCTCTGTTCTCTCCAGTCGCAATATTCCAACACCTGCAGCCTCAATATACAGCCATGCCCTCAAAGGTCGTTTGATGCTTTAGACAACAATAATAAGTAATCTTACGAAAAGATGGACAGCCAAGCGTTATTTAATAATCGTACATCTTCACCCGTCATCCTCAGAATTGAAATCACCGCCATGAAAAGCTTGCTTCAGGCCTGAACCATCACATGCAGAAAAACATTGCAGATGGTCACACGTTCAATAGGAAAGCACTCGGGAAATTGCTTTGCCCAATATCTACCTACAGACTTCTTAGTCTCAGGTGAATCATATATACAAATATACATAAATAACATACATATAATATATATAATGTTATATATAATAGGAGGAGAGAGAGAGAGAGGGAGAAGTTGGTACTTTAAGAAGCGGAGGCGGTAAATGTATTTTATTATCTGTGTAATATTTCAATATTGCGTATACGACCCTCATGCGTCAATCTCAAAGAATTGCCTTTCTGTAAATTTTTGTGTTTATATATCCCTGAGCGTTCGTCTGTCTGTCTGTCTGTCTGTCTGTCTGTCTGTCTGCCAATATTATGTCTAAGTGATTTCCCCATATCGCCTGCTTGTTTTTTTACTTGAGTATTATGTCTGTCTATAGCTATAGCAGTCGACAGTCAGTCAATGAGTCAGTCAATGAGTCAGTCAATGAGTCAGTCAGTCAGTCAGTCAGTCAGTCAGTCAGTCAGTCAGCCAGCCAACCAGCCAGCCAGTCAGTCAGTCAGTCAGTCAGTCAGTCTGTCAGTCAGTCAGTCTGTCTGTCAGTAAGCAAGTCAGTAAGTCAGTCAGTCAGTCAGTCAGTCAGTCAGCCAGTCAGTCAGTCAGTCAGCCAGTCAGTCAGTCAGTCAGTCAGTGAGTCAGTCAGTCAGTCAGTCACTCATTAATTCAAGCAGTCCTGTCTATATAATTACTGCCTGTCTGCAAGTCTGTTTGGCTTCCTTTCTGTCTGCTTACTGACTGCCTAATTGTCTGCGTGTCTGCCGTCTCTGTCTGTTTACATGCCTCACTGCATGTCTGTCTGTCTGTCTGTCTGTCTGTCTGTCTGTCTGTCTGTCTGTCAATAAACATATATTGGTCATAATTCATTGGTGTTGATGACATTATATAAAAGGTTTTCGGAAGAATCCATCTTAGTTAATGAGGGTCTCATCTGCTTTCTCTCACTCGCTCCTTCTTTTTCTCCAACCGACCACCAAAGCCAGCGATCGATCGATGTTCCAGAATAAGCACCAGACGCACATCCACATAAATATACTTGTGCTAAATAATTAACCCTCGGGCTACTAAGGGGGTGGTGGTTGCCACCCCCCCCCTAGGTTTTTCGCAAATCAAACGCGTTCCGTCTGGAATAAAATTTTGAAAAAATTGGTAGCTGTAGAGGGTTCATTGGGACACATTTTGAGGTAAAACTTTTGATGATGCCCCCTACCGTTCAAAAGTTACACCAGATATACCAAAGGTACCAGGGGGTGGATACCACCCCCTCCCCTAGAATATCGTCTGTAACTTTCCGCCCTTTAATATTAAGAGCCACAAATTATACCATTCTATAGAGGGAATGCGGGGCTACATTTCCATGCTCACTGAGTTGTCTTTTGACAACCGGAAGTGCTCAAAATAAATTAAAATATATATAAAGGTGTTTTATTTTCATAAAATTGTCATGTTTTTGCTATTATAACTTATCCATAATTTATTTTTTAATAGAAATAAATTATGCCATTCTGTAGAGGGCATTTAGGGCTATTTTCTGATACTAAATAATTTGTCTTTTGATGACCGGAAGTGCTCAAAATAAATTAAAATGTATGAAAATGTTGGGTTTTTTACAACGCAAGCCGAAATGTGTGCGTAAACGTTTTTCATCGGCTAAAACATGTTTTTTTTTTGTTTTGATTGAACCTAAAACAGACTTATTACTAGTTTTTATAGTTGAATATTGAACTTTATTATATGTAAACTGCTTTTTATATATAAATCATGTACAAAACACACAGAATCTAATATATTCCCTATGCGTAAGTATACATTTTGTGGAATCGACGGGTACCCATGGTAAAAAATTCATAATTTCGAGGGGCATTCATATTTTCTAAACCTAAATATACCATTTTGTGCAGAAATGAATGCTGAATCAAATGGTGTATTACAAGTTATGATATCTCAAACCAAACCCAAAATCCAGGGGGGGTGGTAACCACCCCCCTCCCTTGGTAGTCAGTGTTACAAAAAAAGCTTGGTAGCCTGAGGGTTAAGCGTCCAAGAATACATGTAGCCTACGTATTTATATAATTATATAGCACTGTGCATGTATATATATAATATATATATACGTATTTTATACAACACTGTGCAAGTATATATATATCATATATAATACATGCATATGTATAATATATATACATGCACAGTGTTGTATAAAATGCGTATATATTATATATATATATATAATTATATATATTTCCACATCTATCGATTTGGCCATGCTCATTTGTCCTCGCCTGTCATTCTTTGTTTCAGAATGAATTTCTGTTCGTGTCTGACTTGTCTGTCATCAGCTATCATCATCATCATCTGATAGTCGGTCTTGGCTTGTACTCAGATCTGCCCTTCCTCTCGCTATCTCCTCTTCTTTCTTTCCTCAGCTATAGCATGTATAGCGGCACACGTTTCTATGCGTCCAAGACTTACATGTGTGACAGATATAATTGTGTATGTATTGTATATATTTATATATGTATATATATGAATATCACGTGATGCATTGAGGCCTCATTAGCACTGGCTGCTTTAACAAATAGCTGTAGGCCTATTTGTGTTTCTCAGTCACTTCTAGTAACCTACAGAATGTCCTTATAGATGAGTTGTCAATGTTCACAATATTACATATCTAAGTCAATAATGTATATATATATAAAATATATATACAGGACAATAATATTATATATATAAAAGTTATATATATATATCATAGACTTTGTTCTTCGATCAATACGCACAAACACATGTAGACTATCATCAGAAGCATGTATAAATATAGGCGGTATACGCCTAAGTTTACTTATGATATGCATGCACGCTGAGTATACATGGAGTCACATCCGGAGAGCATGCAGGACACCCGATCCCGGCAATGTTTACCTCTCCTGCTGATATAGCGCCCACTGGTGTTAACCGTCGGATATCAGAATGTGCCTTTATGGCTCATAAACGCCCATGTCCGTACGTGACAAAATGGCCTCCAAGGTTAAGACTCCGTAACCATATATATTCCGAACGACAATGGCGGACGTTCAAATGGCGGACGTCCAAATGGCCGACGGGAGCGTCGGCTCTATATTCGGTCTTAAAATCGGTCGGCTGGACGGTTTGATGGTCGGCCGTCGTTTCCTTTCTGCGGTCGATTATATTCGGTCTTTTATTCGGTTCTAAATTCGGTCGCTTCTTCGGCAGCAGCATTCGGCCCAGTCAAAACAATTGACTGCAGGGCCGAATTATGGCCGAAATAGTTGGTTATTTCGATCTGAAATATTCGGCCGGCTGTTGGGACCGAAAAATTTCACCGACCAGTGAAATAGTTTTGCTATGTGGGATTGTAGGTAATTGTATCGT